>CM034150.1:610085415-610762280 GCA_019776745.2 Taxus chinensis
TCACATTTTATTTTTCTTGAATTGGTAATTACTGAGCCTAGAATGTGTACATGTTATAACGTGTATGTGTTTTAGTCAAGGAAAAAAACATACACATTATAACATGTACGTGTTTTGTGTAGTATGGACTATATATGGGTATTTGGGGGCTTATACGTATAAAAATAAATGTTCAAGTGTAATATTTCTTTTATTATTTCTTTATTATTTTATTATTTCTTATACTTTAAATTTATTTTAGTAAATATAAGAAGTTAGGGTCACCCTGCACCTGATGGAAGTGGCCTAGTAGCTCCAACAGTTATAATCTAGAAGATAGTTTTTCAAAATCTAATCTGGTCGTACTTAACTCATTTTCAGGATTTCAGCAAAGAACCTAAAACTTTCAGGGCATATATATTATAGTCGGTATTTGTTTTGGGAAAGCATATACTCATTTTGTAGCTTTTTTGGCCTTCTAAATTAGGTTTTGGCCCTACCACTGCTTGAATTGGTACCGATTTTTAAATTTGGTCCATAATTGACTTTAGTGACCATGAATCAACTCTATGATGCTTGTTTACTTCTTACTAAAATGAGATCCTCACTGTGTAGATATAGGATTGCTCCCTGAATGGGATTCCTATCCTATGGCCAAAATGAGGTGATTATAATGTGCCTCCTCCTTAAGGTGTGATCACACTACTAGGAGTTGAATGAGTTTCTACGAATAATACCAAGTGAATTGCATCAAGTAAACTTAGATAATTTCTCATTCTTAGAAACATGGTGCTCCATATAAATATCATCCCCTCACCTTTCCTACCTCTAAAACCATCCTTTCATATAATCAAATTCACAATTCTCATAAATGTTTTTGCTCATATATCTCTCATGGAGACAAACAATTCCTTAATACTTCACACATGATGGTCCTTGATATCTTGATGATATGACTAACTCATTTTAGATTGTTCTGAAGGGTGTTTAATTAGCTACAGAATGACCAAAAATGGCATTTTTAGGCCTTCAAAGGAATTAATATCTCATCAAATCTAAATGATTTGATCAATCATCCTAGACACTATTCCTTACACATTGAAACACACTAAATGATCTTATTAGGAATTTATTTTGGGTCATGGTTTATGATTTAGGGTTTAGGTTTTAGGGCTCATGGTTCAAGGTTTAAGACTCAGGGTTTAGGTTTTAGTGTTTAGGGTTCATGGTTTATATTTTAAGGTTTAGGGTTTAGGGCTCAGAGTTTAAGGTTCATGGTTTAGGGTTTATAGTTTAGGGTTGTGATTTTAGGGTTTATGGCTTAGGGTTTAGGGTTAGGGTTTAGGGCTCAAGGTTAAGGGTTTAGGGCTCATGATTTAGGGTTTAGAGTTGAGGGTTCATGTTAGGGTTCAATATTTAGGGTTTGATCTTAGGCTTTGGGATTAGGACTCAAGGTTTGAGGCTTAGGGTTTAGGGTTTAGGGATCAAGGTTTAGGGTTTGAGGCTCATGGTTTAGGTTTTAGGGTTTAGGGTTGAGGTTTGAGGTTTTACGATTTAAGGCTTAAAGTTTAGGGTTTAGGGTTTAGCGCTCAGGGTTTATGGTTTAGGGACCAGGGTTTAAATTTTAAAAGTCAAGGTTTAGGGTGTAGGGGACATGGTTTAGGGTTTAACACTTATGGTTTATGGTTTATGGGTTAGGTTTTAGGGATCAAGGTTTAAGGCTCATGGTTTAGGCTCACCTATTCACTCACTTTAATGTTCTATGTCTTACCCATTATTATAAGTATTGACAGAGAGTATTCAACTAAAAATGGTTCATCTACTTCATATGCAGAACATTCAAAGGGAGTCATCACAATTTGATACCTTTCATCTACCGATATTTTGAAGAAGGAAAATGTCAAATATCCAAGAAAAATTTGGTACAAATAAATGTTACCCAATACATCTATCTTCTTTTTCCCATCGCATGTGAGCTATATCACTCACTGTAATGTTTTGTGTCTTACCCATTCTTATTAGTATAACACAAAGTATTCAATTGAAAAGGGTTCATTTGCTTCCTAGGCAGAACATTCAAAGAGAGTCATCATAATTTGATGTCTTTCATCTATTGATATTTTGAAGGAGGGAAATGTCAAATATCCAAGAACAATTTGGTACAAAGAAGTTTTTTGATGCTCTTTTGAATAATTCTTTCAGTTGCAAGTTGTCATGAATGAAGGTTTCATTAGAAGAATAATCTTGA
The DNA here is from genome assembly GCA_019776745.2 of Taxus chinensis. Classification (NCBI taxonomy): domain Eukaryota; kingdom Viridiplantae; phylum Streptophyta; class Pinopsida; order Cupressales; family Taxaceae; genus Taxus; species Taxus chinensis. The sequence continues at coordinate 610,087,643 of CM034150.1, forward strand.
TATGTCCAGTGTTTGTATAAGCTGTAAATTTGAGAGAATTTATGAGGTTCAATTTTATTTTCCAAGATGCATTACTCCAATGTTTGAAAATGTTTCTCCAGATGCAACAACATTCTGATTCAGACACTCAATCATTCCTGAATGTCCAATCCTACCACATACCCCAGTAGTCCTAGAGCCTTAGGTATAAAGAGACACAGTTACTTGGATTCCATTTATAACGATAGATATATTTGTAAATTCATGTTATGACCTCTAAATCTGTATGAATTTCAAGTTGTTTGGAAATGACATCACACCCTTCACTAGGATTGATTACCACCCCTATCTTTTTTAAGGAACTTTTGAAAGCATCCATGGGTTTGTCATAGAAGGAATTATCAATGAATGGAAGGTCATCAAGTCGTAGGTCAGCTCACTTCCATTCAGAAATAAACAAGAAATATTTACTAGGGGATTGATAACTCCTTTGTGTTATTAGTAATTCCCTAGTTGTTATGTTTATTTTGAGCACTTCAAGGAGTTATGTCAAACTTACTATCCATTCCAGTTATAGAAGAGCTTTCTCTTTCTCTAGAGGAGAGGATCCTATAGGTAATTCAGGTATGATCCTACACCTATGCATTGGTATATTATATGTGTTTCTTCCATTTCCTTTGAGATTAATTTTTGTGTTACATTGGTTATTTTTTCCAGCTTCCAAGGGTTCATGCTGGCTTGCATAATACCATACATGGAAATATGAGAAATGTGAAATTTCTTTCAGAGTATGAAGAAATTAGCATTCAAGAATGCCAGTATATGTGGGGAGAAATAGGTTTAGTAGAGATGTGTAATATGCATTACAAGGCACAAGGTAGATGTCATATCCATTTAGTTTCTTGTCCCACCTCTCATAAACAAGGTATTTTTACAAGAAGACTCAATTATGGTTCTAGGAACAATACTAGGAAATAAGGTCCTAATATTGTTATTTAAAAATATGAACTCAATCATAAGACCTACTAGAAATATATGAGGTTTAGAGGTTAGAGCATAATGCTCTAGATGTATTGTTTATGGTTTAGGGCTTAGGGATCATGATTTAAGGTTTAGGGTTTAAGATTTAGTGTTCAAGGTTTATGGTTTATTATTTTGGTTTTAAGGTTTAGGGTTTATAGTTTAGGGTTTAGGTCTAAGGGTTGAGGGTTGAGGGTTAAGGGTTAACGCTGCAGAGTTCAAAGTCTAGGGTTTAGGGTTTAGTTTTTAGGTTTTAGCATTTAGGGCTCATGGTTTAGGGTTTAGGGTTTAGGGTTTAGGGTTTATGATTTAGCATTTAGGGCTTAAGTTTTAGGGTTTATGGCTTAGGGTCCATTGTTTAGGGTTTAGGTTTTAGGGTTTAGAGCTTATGGTACATGGTTTAGGGTTTAGGGCTCGAGGATCAAGGTGTAGGGTTCAGTCTTAGGGTTTATGGTTTATGGTTTAGGGCTTAGGGTTTAGGGTGCATGGTTAAAGGTTTATGGCTCAGGGTTCATGGTTTAGATTATGGGTTTAAGGGTTAAGGGTTAGAGCTCAGGGATATTCATTTATGGTTTAGGGCTTGGGGTTTAGGGTTTAGGGTTTAGGGCTCAAGGATCAAGGTGTAGGGTTAAAGTCTTAGGGTTTATGTTTTAGGGTTTATAGATTATGGTTTATTGTTTAGGATTCATGGTTTAGGGTTTATGGCTCAAGGTTTGGGGTTCAGAGTTACAGGTTTAAGGTTTAGGGGTTAGAACTCAGGGCTCTAGATTTAGTGTTTAGGGCTTATGGCTTAAAGATTGGGGTTTAGGGTTTAGGGTTTAAGTTTAAGGTTTTAGGGTTTAGGGTTTAGGGTTTAAGTTTAAGGGAATAGGGTTTAGTATTTAGTGTCCAGGGTTGAGGTTTTATTATTTTAGTTTTAGGGTTTAAGGTTTAGAGTTTAGGGTTTAGGTCTCAGGGTTAATGGTTGAGGGTTAACGGTTTAGATCGCATAGTTCAAGGTTTAGGGTTTAACATTTAGGGCTCATGGTTCATTGTTTAGGGTTTAGGGTTTAGGGCTTAAGGCTCAAGGCTTAGGGCTCAAGGGTAAGGGTTGAATGTTTAATGTTTAGGTTTTAGGGTTTAGGGATCATGGTTTGTTAGGATTATACCAATTATACAGATAAACAAGCATGCAATGAATAATGTAGAAAATGTACAACAAAAAAGAAGACAATAAAATAGAGACATAGATTTAACATGGTTCACCCAAATGGGCTACATCCACCAGAAATAGTCAATCATTTTATTCAGTCCAGTAACACTCTCTCTCACATTGCCTCCACTAATACGATCAACATCGTACATAACGAACCTTTAAATATATTAGGGTTTTTATCATTTCGGGGAAACATAGAAAACCACCCGTTAGATTTGTGACCTAATAAGGAATGGTCTAGATTTCACAATGCATAAATACATATAAAATGTGGCTTACAACCCCCATCATTATCACGCTCCACAACTAACAATCTCCCACTTAGAGACTGATTGTTGTAACTCCACCACTACAGCTCCTGCTTGGAATTTTATTTTTGGCTTGTTTCTTCCACTTCAAGATCAATCTTGAAGACCCACAGAAGTTCAATGCAAATATTAATTCTCCTTTTTCATTGGCTTAGTAAACATATCATCAGGGTTATCATCTATATGAATCTTCACTAACTCAAGTTGCCCCTCCTTCAACACTTGCTGTATGAAGTGATATCTTAGTTGAATATGTTTGGTTCTTGAATGGAAGGCCGAGTTATTTTCCAGGTGAATTGTACTTTGAATATCACTATGTAGCTTACAATCCCCTTGCTTCTTACCCAACTCCTCCATGAACCTACTCATCCATAACATTTCCTTACTTTCCTCAGTCACTGCAACATATTATGCCTTTGTAGTAGAGAGGGAAACTACGTTCTGTAACTTTGAGATCTAACTCACTTCTGCACCACCAACTATAAACATGTATCCACTAGTGCTCCTCTTGTAATCTGAATCCAAAAATCCCTGTAAAGTATAATCTGACCCTTCGAAGTACAAGTGCCTACTACTGGTCCCTCTCAAGTACCTAAGAATCCACTGGACTGCCTTCTAGTGTGCTTTACCCAGATTTTCCATATCCCTGCTAATGACTCCCACTGCTTCGGCAATTTCTGGCCTGGTACACCCCATGGCATACATGAGGCTCCTAACTACTGAAGAATAGGGAACTCGTGCCATATAATCTTTTTCCTCTTGTTTTGTTGGGAATTTCTCTTTACTTAATCTAAAATTCCCAGCCAATGGTGTACTAACTGGTTTCACATTCTACATATGAAACCTCTCTAACACCTTTTCTACATAGTCCTCCTAAGAAAACACCAATTTCTTATTTTTCTTGTCCCTCTTGATTTGCATACCGATAATTTTCTTTGTTGCACCCAGATCCTTCATTACAAATGTTTGTGCAATCTTTTCCTTAAGCTTTGCAATTTCCTGCATATTAGACCCTACTACAAGCATATCATCTACATATAACAAAAGAATAATGTAGCTCCCACTATCCAACCTTTTAAAGTACACACAATTATCTGAGTGACATCTAGTAAAACCATGCTCATGGATAAAACTATCAAACTTTAGATACCATTTTCAGGGAGCTTGCTTGAGCCTGTATAGGCTCTTCTTCAACCTACAAACCAATTTCTCCTCACCATTCACCTCATACCCAAGTGGTTGCTACACATAAATCTCCTCCTCCAAGTCAACATGGAGAAATGTCATCTTGACATCAAGTTACTCTAAGTGTAAATATTCAACAACAACTAGAATAAATGTAATACAAATGAAAGACATCTTTACAATAGGGGAGAAAATTTCATCAAAATCGATACCTTTCTTTTTTTCATACCCCTTCACTACAAGCCTTTATTTGTACCTTTTCCATCCACCTTCTTCTTCTTTCACACAATAGACCCATTTTTTTTAGTACTCTCTTCCCAGCCTGAAATTTGACTAACTCCCATGTTTGGTTCTTCTCCAGGGATTCCATCTCCTCATTCATTCCATGCTCCCACTCCTTAGTGGATTTCACCTGCATTGCCTCATCAAATCTCTCTGGCTCACCACTATCTGTTAGTAACAAATTATACAAAGCAGGGGAAAATCTTTTTGGAGGTCTACTAATACGTTGTGACCTTCTTACCAAAGATGGGGGTGTCATGGGATCATTATTTGCTTGCTATCATTTTCTTGAATTTCTGACAGAGGTGCTAATGCCAACACTAGCTGTTGTGCTCGGCCTATAGAACTGTCAACTTCGGTACCTGTAGGTGGATATTTTCCACCCGAGAGTTCATTTTTAGGAGTTATATCCTCAACTAATTTTTCTTTGGGATTTTTGTCATCCTGTACTTGATCCTTCTACATTCTATTTTCATGCCAAACAACATCATGACTCTTAATTATCTAGATCCAAAAACTGAAATCCATAATCACCATTAGAGCCATAGCCTATGAATGTACAACGTTTGGATTTTGAATCCAATTTCTTCATGTTTTCTTTATTAACATGAACAAATGCCTCTGAACCAAATACTCTTAAAAATGAAAGGTCTACCTCTTTCCCAGTCTAGGATTCTTCATGAATTCCTCCATCTAGTGCACTTGAAGGCCCATGGTTGATTAAGTACACATCATTATCTACGGCCTCTACCCAAAACTGAAGAGGCAGCCCCACGTGCAATCTCATTGACCATGCACACTCCATTATTGTTCTATTCATCCTCTCACTAACACCATTTTGCTGCGGAGTCCTGGGAACTATTTTCTCTCTATAAATCTCGTTCAAGGAACAATAATAATCAAATTTCTTACTACAATACTCACCACCATTATCGGATCTCAAACATTTCAATTTAAAACCACATTGATTCTCAACAAGTGCTTTCCATTTCTTAAATGTATCAAAGACATCAAACTTACGCTTAATGAAATATACACATAACTTCTTTGTGGCATCATGTATGAATGCAACATAGTACAGAGAACCACCATGAGAAGCAACATGGGCTGGCCGCACATATCTATATGAACTAGCTCTAACTTTTTCTCTTTCTTGGTATTCCCTGCCTTGAGAAATGTAACTCTTTTTTGTTTCCCAAAAATGCAATGCTCACAAAACTCTAAGTCCAACTACTTCAAAATTGAAAGCTTACCTTTTTCCTGTAGAATTTTCATGCCCTTCTCACTCATATGTCCCAATCTACTGTGCCACATGTTGGCATCCTCATCTAAAGTAGACAATATGGTAGAACAATTAGACATACAAGTAGAAAATTAAAGAGTGCCTACTTTCTTACACAGTGAAACTAAAAAGGCACCCTTTGAATCCTTCCAAGCATCTGAAGTGAATTTGACTGTGCAACCTTCACCACCCAACTGTCTTGCAGAGATGAGATTTCTCCCGAGGCTAGATACATGCCTCACGTCTCTCAATATACATGTATTTCCATTCTATAATTTCAAGTGTACATTGCCCTTCCTGATAATGTTGCATGGTTCATCATTTCCCAAATAAACCTATCCAAAAATCCCTAGACATACTCTTTAAAATATCCCTTATCAGGGGTTGCATGGAAAGAGGCACCTGAATCTATTACCCAAGATTCTACTCTAGTATTAAGAGAAAGTATAAGAGCATCATGAACAATATTACCTGTCATATTTTCCTCTTTAATACCTTCTGACTAGTTTTCTTTGTTTCCTTTGAACCAACAGTACTTTTAAGCATGTCCTCTCTTTCCACAGTTCCAACAAGTAATGCCTCTACTCCTTGATTTGGATCTGCCCATATTCGATGTAGATCTCCCATGAGCCTTACTTTTTGATTTCTCCTTGCTCCTCTCTCTACTCTCCATATTCAATGCATTTCCAGAAGAAGAATTTTCCCCTGTACTTTTCCTACACATTTCTTCATTTAAAATGACATTGACTACATCTTCAAATTTAAGAGAAGTAGATGATGTATTACTAACTGCCATTACTAAGTTGTCCCAAATTTCTTGAAAAGAACATAGGAATAATAATGCTCTAACCTCCTCATCAAATGGGATGTTAACTAAATCTAACTGATTTACAATAGTGTGGAAATCATTAAGATGGTTAGATACAGATCCACCTTCTTGCATTTGTAGATTAAACAATATTTTCATCAAATAAACTTTATTGGATGCACTAGGTGTTTCATATAAATTAGCTAGGGTTTTCATCAACTCTACCGTACTCTTCACCTGTGAGATATTTAAAGCTATTGATGATGCCAGACTCAATCAAATCATACTAAGAGCCTTCCTATCTAGAACCTTCAACTCCTTATCAGACATGACTGAGGGTTTCACTTCTTCACCTCCCAACGGTAGGTATAGATCCTTTTGATACATGTAATCTTCCACCTACATTTTCCATAGCTGGTAATTACGGCCGTCAAACTTCTCAACTCTGAACTTATTCTCCTCTGTCATTTATGCTTCTCCCGCTCAAACAAAAAACCCTTTATGAGTATACTGCCAACAAATAAATCTCAAACATGCTCTGACACCAGTTGTTAGGATTATACCATTTATACAAATAAACAAGCATGTAATGAATAATGTAGAAAACGTAAAACAGAAAAGAATACAATAAATCAGAGAAAGATTTAACGTGGTTCACCCAAAATGGGCTACATCCACCAGAAACAACCAATCCTTTTATTCAGTCCAGAAAAACTCTCTCTCATTGTGTCACCACTGATACGATGAGCATCATACATAACGAACCCTTAAATATATTAGGGTTTTTTATCATTTCAGGGAAACATAGAAAACCACCCGTTAGATCTGTGACCTAATAAAGAATGGTCCAGATTTCACAATGGATAAATACATATAAAATGTGGCTTGCGGGGGTGTACCCCCGAACCCTTGTTGGGGTGCACGACCCCCGAACCCCGCAAGGGGGGGCGAAGCCCCCCTTACAACCTCCATCGTTATCAAGCTCCACAACCAACATGGTTTAGGGTTTAGGTTTAGGGCCTCAGGTTTATGGTTTCGATTGTCAAATTTAAAAGCTAAAATCTTTAGGCTGGATGCTAAAATCTTGAAAATTACCTATATACTGACCAGATTATACTATAAAAAACTATCTCCTAAAATGTGACTAATGTAGTTGTGAGACTAGTTCTATAAGGTGAAAAGTGGCCCTAATATCTTATATTTACTCAAATAAATTTAAATTATAATAAATAATAATAAATGAAAATTTTATACTTAAACATCTATTTTGTAAATAAAAGCATTCCATAAGCACATACAATGTTCATACTACAAAGAACGCGTACGTGTTTTGTGTTTTCACTTTTTCCAATCCATGCCTCAAGGCTTGGATCCGGTTTGGATCCCTAAGCCTGAGGCATGGACCTGTCTAAACACAACAAATAGCGTGTTTTTGCAAGAAAAATGTAAAAAATCCATTTCCACCATGATAAATCAACATAAAACAATCAATTCATTTTAAAAACTTATACCATGACGTAGAGGAAAGTTTCTTCTTTCTAAAAATATAATTTTTCAAAATGCCGGACTAATACAAGGTTTCCATATTATTCATTTTCTAACTATGCCTTTTTATAGCTATTTTTGAAGTTTAAATATGTCAATCTTTCATCGTGTATCTTTTTTTTGGCTCATCAAAATTGAAAAAAAAACTTATACTAACACAAACTACGCCTAATTCTATACATATTAAAAAAAATCTAATTTTTGATTTTTTTTTAGGTAGTTAGGGGGGGCACGATCGGAGCTCCATTATTTTTCAAAACTTAAAATTTATGTACTAGAAAAATCATAAAAAAATAAATACTCGCTCAAAAAATCTAAAAAAAATCTAACACAAACTACATGCTCCTAGTTATCTTTCTACCAAAGAGTTTTCAAAAATACTAAATGGTGCTCAAAAAATGGTGGGGGCACGAAATTCCCTCTATTATGTTTTTTAACAAAAACAAGAGCACTTGTTGGTATTTGAGTTATTTGACCCACTTAAACTTATACATTTTCAATAAATTTAGTATCTTAGAAACTAGACTCAAAAATTCTACAATTTGTGGTTATACAACATCTTCCAATTTTGAGTGTAACTATTTGAAAAAACTCGTAACAGTTGAAGTTTTTTATTTTTCAGAAAAATGCGTTCACTTAAGACCCCCTTTTGGTCCTCCAACTTGGTGCACTTACCCCTACATAAGCTCACTTTAACTTGACTTTATTAATGATTTTAACTTGAATTTATTGATGACTTTAGCATGATTTTAGCGTTACTTTCGAGCATGATTATAATATGACTATAAGATGAATTTAGTTCTTGACTATGGCCCAACTTTGGGTCATGACTATAGCTTTACTATAGAATCTAACTATAATTCAACTATAACATCCAATTATAGGTCGATTGTAGTGTTCAACATATACTATTGACTATTGTTCCATTGTAGTCTGACTTTATTCTTCTTTTTTTAAAATAATAGCTTTATATTAATTAAAATTGGATAATATTGTAGTGTTGTATTTGTAATAGAAAATTGTAATTGTTAGATAAATTTAAATATAATGTTAATGTTGGATATCAATCACATTCGAATTAGTTGTAAAAATCTCACTAAACACAAAAATATCCCTACCTGGAAATTGTGATTTGATGCAAAGACATGACTAAAATATATGTGTCGCATCACAATTGCTCGCTAAGAAATATCATGGATCTAGGTTAGTGGTCAATCACATTGATTGAATTTGAATGGTAAAGCACAAAATTTAATGTAAAAGTCAATATTTATAAACAAAATACCATAACGACAATAATGGGTGTTTAAAACTAATATAACATAGAATTATAATAAAAAGTATCGGTATTATTATTTGTTGGCGAGGAAATTTTTTGGGTGGAAAAACTTGTGGATTCCTTGCCAATGCTCTAGGAATTTAAGTCCCTCTACTTAACTGATGTAACTTCCATATATGCATGCATGAAAAGGTGGATTTATGTGGTGGCCTTTCGGCCAGGGATCCAACAGGGGGCACTCCACTGACCTTGGAAAATTCTTGCAATTATTTGCAAGGGGGTAATTTTGTATGAAGGTGGGAAAGGGAGTGAGAAAAGAGGTAGGAGAAATAATGTTGCAGGTAGAAAATCAGATTCCTGCACACATTAGTTAGAAAATTCATCACATGCACTAAATTTAGAGGAAACAACCCTACAAATGGAAACAAGACCAAATAGAATTTGATGAACACAAAGTCTCATGAAATCCCTCAATCAAAGAAAGATAGAAACTCCTTCTTCTTATATTGATGCTTAAACAGAAGTTGTACATAGTGGAGAAATGGAAGAAATTGAGAAAAATGGTAGGGGAATGGAAGAAAATGGCTATCTCCTTTGCTTTCTCTAAGTACAATGCACTCGTGAGTTTACAAGATCAATTGCCAACCCTGTACAATGGTGTGAAGAAGCCATTAAATATCTTGTAAGAAACGGTTACAAATTCTTCTTTGTTAGCAAGAAACAGTTTACAATTTCTTTTCAATCATTCGCGTCCTGTTCAAATTCTTGATTCGCAAAGAAACGCCAATGGCGGAAAAAACCAAACTTTTCATAATGTAGTCATTACACTCATTTTGTAACTTTGAATTTGAACCATTCATCTTGCCTTTGAAATTTTAAACCAGAGCCATCCACATGGGAGAAATTTACATGGAGCGGCGTGGGGATGCCTTTTGACATTTTGTGACTTTATAGAGATTTAACATTTTTTACATTTTTGGTCCGCCCCTTCCGCTTTTGATATAAGCCTAACACGTGGCTTCACTTGAGTGGAGACAGAGTCATGAGGCCACTTTTATAATTTTACCTTTTTTCAATGCAGGGCTCAAAAATACAAATTGCTTCGACTGGCCTACCCACCTACTTTGACCTTCGATGTGGGCTTAATATTTGACTTTATCCCTTATAGCATGATCGGGGCTGCGGGTCACTTTATGCCTTTTAGGCCCTTTTTAAAAAAGGCTCAAAAACTCAAAAGGCTCCACCGAATCCACTTCACCACTTTGACTTTCCAATGGCAGAGCTCAACATTTGAATTTTTCCTTTGTGTTTGGTGGGGCTGCAGGTCACTTTTTAAATTTTATCCCCTTTAATGAAACAAGGCTCAAATTCTCAAATCTCCCCGACGATCTACCTCTGCTTTGACTCTTTTGATGCGGGCTTAACATTTGAATTTTTCCTTAAGCTTGATCGAGGCTATGGGTCACTTTTTGAATTTTAGCCCCTTTTGGAAATCAAAGGCTCAAATTCTCAAATATCCCTTCAACAATCCACCTCCCCTGCTTTGATTCTTTTGATGACAGGCTCAATATTTGACTTTTTCCTTTAAGCCTGATCGGGGTTGCGGGTCACTTTATGACTTTTAGCCCTTTTTACCAAAGAGGACTCAAATTCTCAAAACTCTCTGACCAACCCACTTCCAATTAGATATGTCCACAGTACCCATGGATAATGGAGCCAAAATTTGATGGGGAAGAAAATGCCCATCGTTCACGACTATGGAAAAATGCAGAGAAGAAGAAAACTCCACCATTTTGTGCCTGATTTTCAAATTTCTTTCGCGAACCAAGGAATTGAAAACAATACAAGGTTGATGATCCATGGCCATATAAATATTGATAATTTCATTCAAATGAGGACAACAATAAAATTTTCACGGGTCCAGATAGGAAAACAGAAAATTTATCAAAAACGTGCAGACTGAGAGAGTTTAAACAACTTCAAAGCATGAATTTCTCTATCTTTTCAGACTTCCAACTTTACTTGAACACTTATGGAGGTGTGAGCTCAAAATATTTGAATTTGACTTAGAAAATGAGGGGGGATTTTGAGGGCGACAACAGCTAGCTCTAGCTTGGGGACATGACATGAGATAATAGGGACATGACAGTCTGAGCATAGTGAAGACATGACATGGGAATCCAGAATCTCAATCTCTAGACCTTGTAATTCGTTGACCAGTGCCTTATCCATTGGGCCTTGCAGAGTCATGTACAACTTCAAGAAAGAAAGATCAGAAGAAGGAAACACATGAACACACAACGGGAAGGAAACACATGACACACAATAGAAGGGGAAACAAAACCACACAATGGAAAGGGAAACACACCCTAACAATCACCTATGGTACAAGGCGGGGGACAACCCGCTTTCACTGATGATACAATTTCAAGTATTTCCCACTTCGAGGCAATTCCAAGCGGCGTTCCATCCAAATATGAGAGAAGAAAAATGTGTTCTCGCTGCAAGCTTCACAAATCTGGAATGGGCCAAGCCATAATGAATCAAACTTTCCATGGCTGCCTTTTGGTTCTCTTCTCTTGTCCCATAGCAGAATGAAGTCTCCAACTTTGAATTCTCTTTCCTTAGCCTTCTTATCAAAAATATTCTTTACTTTCAATTGGTGATCCTTAATGCTGATCCACCACTTGGAGTCTATTTTCTTCTAGATTATCAAGAAAGAGGATCCTCTTGTCAATGGAATCCTTGTACTGACCATCTTCTATTGCTTGTAGTAGCTTGAGAGCTAGCATCTCGATTGTGAGAGGAATTTTCTGGCTTCAACTCCATAAAATAGTTGGAATGGTGACATACCTATTTCCTTCTTGGGAGTGATCCTATCCGCCCACAATGCGTCGTATAATGTTTTGTGCCAATTCCTTTGATTCTCATCTACAAGCTTGTGGACAATGGTCACAATGTTCTTGTTGCTTGATTCGACCCTGTCCGTTTCCTTGTGGATAGTAGTTCAGAAGAATGAGCTAGGGAGATTCTGTAGCTATAGAAAAACTCAGTCAACTCTCTTGAAGAGAAATAGGTAGCATTATCTTGCTACAATCTTCTAGTGGCTACTCTGAAATAGACTATGATATTCTCCTTGATGAATTTTTATACTGTTTTAGCGTTGGCTTGTTTGTTTGGAATGTCTTCCACCCATTTGGTGAAGTAGTCTATTGTTGTGAGTACATAGGTGTGCCCCGCACTTGAGTGAGGGTTTCAGAACACCAATGAAGTCCAGCCCCCACTATTCAAAGTGTTTATTCAATAACCACAAGCCTGAGTGGTAATGTAGTGAGTTGTGGTCTTCCAAATGAACTCTTGACATGCTTTGCATTTAGAAACCCAATCTTGAGTGTCTGCAAATATGGTGGGCCAATAATACCTTCCTCGAAGAGGATCTTGTGTGCGTAGTGACCATTTCTGAAAAATGTCCACCACATGCTTGGTCATGGTATGCTTTAAGAAACTTTTCTTGTTGCTCTTTATCTACGCACCTGAGAAAATAACCATCCAAGCCTCTTTTATAAAACGCATGATTCTAGATTACAAATTTAGCTTGCCTTCAGCTTGAGTGTTCTCCTTTGCTTGTAATCAAGATGGGGAGGGAATTCTCCATAAGCTCAGGTAATAGGAAATATTAACATACCACTCATCAGTAGTGGTGAAAAATAGAACTATGTGGGTTGTCTTCTGAAAAAGTTGAGCAAGCACAATCTTCTTCTGCCATGTTGAACTTTGAGTTTTTCATCTTCAGCAATCAAATTGCACAAGCCATATCCCCTTACCAAATTGGAGGGTCTAATCTCCAAGTCATATTCTTAAGTCTTTGTAATCCAATTTCATCTTTTAGCTTCAGGATCCTACTAAGTCAAGATGGACTTGACTGCACTACCAGGGACCATCACCACCATATGGGAATTGAGGATGTAAAACCTAAAGTTTTTTACATCCTTAACCACTGCATAAACAATACTTCTCCTATTGGATATATTTTAACTCATGATTTTTCAAAGGGACCACTTCATGAAAGCAATACAGTAACTTCACACCTTCATCATTTTTCTGAACAAGAACGACATAGAGTGTATGTTCTAATGCATAGCAATACATGATGAATTCTTTGTTAAAATCTAGAGATACAAGAGTTGGAGCCTTGGACAATGAATTTCTTGATCTCTTCGGATGCTTCCTTCCCTTCATTGTTCCATTTGAATTTTTCTTGTGGTTTCATCATGGAAGTGTTGTGCTTCGTTAACTCAGCAAACTCAGGCACAAAACGAACGAAGAAAGTTCACCTTTCCAAAGAATGAATGAAATTCTTTCTTGCTTGTGGGCAAGGCTAATGCTTGAATGGATCTAACCATCTTAGGATCAATGTGTGGTCCATGTTTGTTCACAATGTGCCCCAATAACTTGCCTTCTGTGACTCTAAAAATGCACTTTTTTGGATTTAGTGATATGCCATGTTTCCTATACCTTGCAAGTACCAGTTCCAAGTGATAGTATATGATCTCCCCTCTTATTTTAAAATACTGTGAGATCATCAAGATATATGAAAATGCAATGCTTCATATATTTGAATGACAAATCCATTGCCCTTTAGAATGTAGCTCCTGTATTGATTAGGCCAAAAGGCATTATGTTGTAGACAAAAGTGCCCCGAGGTGTTGTGAAGGTTGTATTGGTGCGGTTCTCCTCTTCCACTTTGATTTGATTATATCATGAGAATACTATCAAGTAATGAAATCATTTCATATCTAGTGACTGATTTTATGATATGGTTCATGATAGGAATAGGATAATTGTCCTTCAATGATGCCTAGTTCAGGTTGCAAAAAGCTACACATATCCTTATTTCACCATTCTTCTTCCACACTAGCACAATGTTAGCCACCCACCTTGAATGGTGGATGGGAAAGATAATCCTTACATTAAGAATCTTCTTTACCTCCTCCTTAATGGTATCAACAATCTTTTGGGTTGTATGGCCTTTGTTTCTGCTTGAAGAGCTTAACACCCTACTTTGAAGGAGTTGGGTGATGCATTTCATTTGGATGGAAGGATTTGAGTTCGTCGTAGGAGTAGGCCAAGATATATGATTATTTCTTGAGTAATGCAACAAACCTTATTTTTCTTCAGGAAAGCAACATTTTCGAATATTGACCACCCTTAGCTCCTCTGGGGTACCAATTTTTTCTTTATCAAAATCAATTGGGCACCAAGGAGATTGCTTTTATTTCTCTTGAATGAATTTGTCATGTTTGTCAAAGAGGTCTTCTAAAGAGACTAGACCTTTGGGAATTTTGTTCCCTTTCAATTTGATTACTCCCTCATCATCAATCCCTTCATTTCCTTCTTTCTCTTCTTTGGGGGCTGCTTCTCGGTGTGTATTTTCACCTCCTTCAAAGAAGAGATTATTGAAATTATCCCTTTTCTCTAAAAAGGCTAGAATTTGGTTATCACCATTGAAGACTTGCCAATGATTTGCATTGTCTGGTACACTAGGCCTCAATACCATTTCAATGGTCACTTTGTCTTTACCAAAAGAAGGATGAGGTGTCACTAGGGAAGCTGGCACTGTAAGAGAAACAACCTTTTCATTATGTTCCCATTGGAATAGCTTCAATGGAAAATGCATCGAAAGATTCAATGCAGTCCCACACTCTGTTTCTGTAATGCCAGAGTCTTGGATTCTTCACTTGATATTGTTGGAAAACTTGCTTTACTATAACCTCTACATCACCTCAGCATCTCAATTTCTTGATTCCCATGGCCTCTGCTATGCTCATGTATAAGAGTAGTGCTTCATACTCTGTAGTGTTATTTGTATTATCAAATTGCAGCTTGTAGGAAAATGGGTACAACTCATTGTAAGGAGAGTACAATACTACACCAGCTCCCAAGCCCGCTCTGGAATGACTACCATCAAATTCCATTGTCAAAATTTGATCTTCCTCTTCCTCCATGAGAAGTGGAAATTTCTCCTCTTTTCTTGATGTGAAGAAGTAGTTTCCTAGCCGACAATCTTGAAAGAGAATGTTTTCTTTCGGATCATTAGATTTTCGTACTGTGAACTTCATCTTTCTCACTGGTAGAAACTTCTTCATCTTACCTTTTACTGGGATATTTGCAGATGACCAATCCATTTTTATCTCTCCACCTAGGGCTCTGCAAAAACTCCTACTCAATAGCATACCATAGGATGTTGGGATGTCTGCTACCAGTATGGTTAGGAGCACCTTCTTGTCTGGAAAACCAGCTAGTGCTACCTATGCATCTTTGATTCTTCCTACCAATGGCACTTGTTTGGATTGGATTAAGTAGTAGGTGCCATTTACCCAGATCAAGGTGAGGCCTAGAGAATTTTCAAGTTTGGATAGCATCACATTGTATGAGGATCTCGAATCTATGATACAATTATTTTGCTGAAATCCTTTAATGAGCAGTGACAGGTAGAAAGGTTCAACCCTGTTAGTTTTGGAGGAAATAAGGGCTAACATGTTTTGAGAAGGTGGTTTGGATGGTATGGGAAGTAAGCCTTTAGAATTAGGACTCGAGGATACAAGGTTGCCACCATGAAATGCATTAATGAACTTATCAAACTGGGCAGGGTGTGTTTGTAGGTATTCTATTTCTGAGAGCTGGAATTTGGTTTTTCTTACATGTTCCACAAATTCAAATAGGGTTATGGTGAGTGAGGAAGAGGTTCTAGAAATGGAGGAATATTTACATGGTAGAGGCTTTACTACTTTGGGTGTTGAATTCTCCTTTTCGAGTGTAGAAATTAGCTTGGAAGGGGGTGAGGGTGTAGCTTTTGATTGAACCTTAGATGTTTTTGCAGGGAAAACATTTAAAGGAGAATTTTTCTTAGCATCTTTTGAGTTGGGAGAATAATTAGATGACTTACTTGGCATAGTAGCATGATCCCTTACAACCATTGAGTCTGGTTTTTCTTTGGCCGACTCCATAGAAGGTGGTAATGGTGATCTTCTACTGATGATTTTATTTTTTCTGACCTCTGGAGGAGAATCTTCTTTATTCTTCTTATCCTTTACCACAACCGTTGAGGATGAAGCACCTTTCCTAGATTGTACACAAGTGAAAACAACACATGAGAAACTTAGAGCTTCTTCATCATCCTCATCTTCATCATCAACGTACTCAATTATTCCATTGTGCATATCAAATTCCTCAACCTCAAGATAGTTTTCGTAGTCTTCCATATTTTCTTCTTCAATTTCATCAATTTCTACTTCCTCCTCTGGCTCTTTGGTTTCACAGATGTCATTAACTGGTGGTGCTTCAAGAGCAAGCCGACTAGGAGGTGGAGCAATCCTTGGCCTATCTAGAGGGTTTGGTCTCCTTGAATCATTCTGCTTTGTGATTTGGGATAGCTGCTTCTTCAAGGAAACCAAGTCATTCGCCATTTTTTTGAACATCGGATCTATGGTGACAGAGTTTGAATTCTGACCCTTTTGCTTTCCATTGGTACCTTTCACCTTTCCAGAAAGGATTAGATCATCATCGGTTTCTATTGCATAGTCCTTGGCTTCCCTCAATGTTCTTGGTTGGGCTCTTATGAGGAAGAAACCTACTTCTGATGGCAAAGACCTAATGAACAACCTCTTTAAATTATTTTTGGGAGGCACCACATCTTCAGGGATCCTTCTTATCACTCTATCATATCTTACTACGAAGTCCCTCATTAACTTAGAGGTTTCTTTCTTCATTTGTACCAATTGGACTAAAAGATCCTAAAAATCTTCTATGCTCTTGAACCTATGTTTGAATGCACTTATTATATCCTCCCAATAGGTGATGGACCTCAGGGGTAGCATGTAGAACCATTCGGAAACTTTCTCTTGAAGTGACTCCACAAAGAGTCAAACTGCCACATCTTCATCCTCAACACCCAACACACCGCAAGTAGTGATAAATGCTACTAGATGCTCTTTGAGGAGTTGAGAACCATCCCCTCTAAATTTTGTGAAGTTTTTTCTCGAGCCTCTTGGTAGCTCGTGGAGTGGTTAAGCAAGAGCCAGTGGACTGATGTTTCCTCCCCATGGTACATTAGGCCTATGGGCCTCACGATCATGTTCATGCTCACGATCCCCCATTCTATTGTTGTTTCTATCTTCCAACCTTGCTAAGGCTATGGATTTTGTTGCTTCTCTTTCATCTGCCTTGGCTTGAAGTTTCTCAATTTATTCGAGTTGAGCTCTTATTTCTTCGTTGACTCTTGCTTCTATTTCTCTAGCTTCTTCTTCAGTTTCTACATTGGTGACATCTTCAAGGTTTTTGTTGATGTATGAAAACTCAACATCCAAAGGATTGGAAACACTCAAGTTCCCAACGTGACTAGTTTCTTAAGAAGGAAGCCTCTAGATTTTGAGTAGCTCTTGTCTCCTTTGAAGTTCCTCAAAAATGGGATCATTTTTTCCTCCTTGTCTATGTTGTCGGGTGTATCTTCTATCTGTCAGCTTGAAATAATATGCTCTTCTTTATGGTGCTGGAATTTTTCTTTACCTCTCCAATTCAATAGCATTCCTCTTCAAGGTCCAGAATTCTCGTGGCAATGAAGTAGTGATTGGCACTTTATCTATTATGCTAAATAGCTTCCCTCAAATCTAAAGTAACATCTTCTTGGATGTGGAAGAGAAATTCAGGTCTTTTAATAGGAGGGTTTCTCAGAATAGCTATGATTTGAATCCATGTGGCTCATATAGCCATTCAAATTCCAGAATTTTTTCTCTTTTTTGAATTTTGAGTTTTCTGACCTTACGATCACATTTGGATGCAAATACTACTAAATCTGCCCCACGGTGGGCACCAAAAACTGTTGGCTAAGAATTTTTTTGGGTGGAAAAACTTGTGGATTCCTTGCCAATGCTCTGGGAATCTAAGTCCCTCTACTTAACCGGTACAGCTGCCATGTATGCATGCACTAGAAAGCATGAATTTCTATAATGGCCTTTTGGTCGGGGATCCAATAGGGGTACTCCACTGACCCTGCGGAAAATTCTTGCATTTATCTGCAAGGGGGGAATTTTCTATAAAGGTGGGGAAGGGAGTGAGAAAAGAGGTAGGAGAACTAATGTTACAGGTATAAAATCATAGTCCTGCACGCACTTGTTAGAAACTTCATCACATGCACTAAATTTAGAGGAAACAACCCTACAAATTTCAACAATACCAAATAGAATTTGATGAACACAAAGTATCATGAAATCCCTCGGTCAAAGAAAGCTATAAACTCCTTCTTGTATTGATTCTCAAACAGAAGTTGTACATAGTGGAGAAATGGAGGAAATTTGGAAAGGGGGGGAATGGAATAAAATAGCTATCTCCTTTGCTTTCTCTAAGTAAAATGCACTCGTGAGTTTACAAGATCAATTGCCAACCCTGTACAATGGCATGAAGAAGCCATTAAATATCTTATAAGAAACAGTTACAACTTATTCTTTTTTAGCAAGAAATGGTTTATAATCTTTTCAATCATTCGTGTTCATTCAGATTCTTGATTCGTGAAGAAATGCCAATGGCAGAAAAAACTAGACTTTTCATAATGCAGTCGTTACACTCGTTTTGTAACTTTGAATTTGAACTGTTCATCTTGCCTTTGAAACTTTAAACCAAAGCCATCCATGTGGGAGAAATTTACTGGAGTGGGCGTGGGGGACACCTTTTGCATTTTGTGACTTTATAGAGATTTGGCATTTTTTACATTTTTGGTTTATCCTTCCACTTTTGATATAATCTTGACACGTGGCTTCACTTAAGTGGAGACAGAGTCATGGGTCAATTGTATAATTTTACCTATTTTTAATGCGGGCTCAAAAATACAAATTTCTCCGCCAGCCCGCCTCCCCTCTTTGACCCTTTTGATGTAGGCTCAACATTTGACTTTTTCCTCATAGCATGATCAGAGCCGTGGGTCACTTTATGACTTTTAGTCCTTTTTACAAAAAGGCTCAAAAACACAAATTGCTCCACCGACCTACTTCCCCGCTTTGACTTTTCAACGGCAGGCTCAAGATTTGAATTTTTCCTTTATGTTTGGTGGGGTTGCGGGTCACTTTTTAACTTTAAGCCCCTTTAATGAAAACAAGGCTCAAATTCTCAAATCTCCCCAACGATCCACCTCCCCACTTTGACTCTTTTGATGTGGGCTCAAAATTTGACTTTTTACTTTAATCCTAATCGGGGTTGTGGGTCACTTTATGAATTTTATCCCTTTTGGAAACAAGGCTAAAATTCTCAGATCTCCTTGATGATCCGCCTCCCCACTTTGACTCTTTTGATGTGGGCTCAACATTTGACTTTTTCCTTTAAGCCTAATTGGGGCTGCAGGTCACTTTATGACTTTTAGCCCTTTTGGAAACAAGAATCAAATTCTCAAATCTCCCTGACGATCCACCTCCAATTAGATATGTCCACGTACCTGTGGAGAATGGGGCCAAATTTTGATGGGGAAGAAAATGTTTGCTGTTCACGACTATGGAAAAATGCAGAGAAAAAGAAAACTCCACCATTTTGTGCCCGATTTTCAAATTTATTTCGCGAACCAAGGAATTGAAAATAATACAAGGTTTGATGATCCACGGCCATAGAAAGATTGACAATTTCATTAAAATGAGGACAAGAATAAAATTTTCATGCGTTCAGATAGGAAAACAGAAAAATTATCAAAACGTGCAAACTGGAGAGTTTAAACAACTTCAAAGCATGAATTTCTCTATCTTTTCAAACTTCCAACTTTAATTGAACACTTCTAGAGGGCATGAGCTTAAAATATTTGAATTTTACTTAGAAAATGAGGAGGAGGATTTTGAGGGTGACAACATTATTATTAAAAATTCATAAATCCCAATCATGATTGACCCCACAAAATAGGGGTCATCAAAGTCATTGTTATTATTCCACCCAATTGTTTATAACTTAGTAATTCTATGCATGTATAAGCATTAAAGGATGTAAGGGTTTGTAACATGGGGTTATTATGAATTAATTAATTTACAATTAATCATACATCATCAAAATAATACATTAATACTTGCAACAATGATAAATGATACAATGATAGCTCAAAAACACAAGAGGAGATGAAGACTCGATTGAATAAAGTGAATTAAAGGATATTTGGATGTGCAGTCTAGATGAATAAATAGATATGAACATGAAGATGCTTTGTGTTTGATACTGTAGCTAGAAGTTGTCTTTATCTAGGACCTTATGGTCCTGCCTTATTTTTTCTTGTTCTTGCCTCTTCTATACGGTATTGGACCTACTTCCAGCAAGGTTCTATAACTTTATGTTCCCTTCACTTGTATATAAAATTAATTCAATTGTTTACATGATTTCCATATAGTTTCAAATATAGATGACTCAATTTAGGGCATGATATAAAGGGATGAGTACTTCATTACTTATTGACTACATTATTTAGACTCAATTGTGAGAACAAGGTTTGTGGGTATAGGCCTCCTTCTCCCATGTTTTGTCTTAAAATCTATACAATTAGTCTCAGAATCATAACACCTTATGGGAATTGATGATTTCCATTACCTTCATGGTTTTATTTTACTAAGGAGTTACAATTGTAAAAATTGAACTTAGATCCATTTATAACAGTGTGGTCTATAGGTTTAATAGAAGATATCAAAGTGGTTAAGTTATTTGTATGTTTTCCTTCCCCTTCTCTCACTAGATTCCCAAAAAGTGGAAGGTATCAAAGTAGCTAAGTTATTCATAGGATATATCTTCCTCTCTATTGAAAAAAAAGTTAAACCTAAGAACCTACTCAATTTGGAATCTTTCTAGAAATGTTAGAAGTAGTTGTAAATAATAAGAAATAATGGGAAAATAGTGTTGTTAACAAATTAATTGAATGTATTTTATATCAACAAACTTATAATTTGTAAATAGAAGTGGTCTATATATATTGAAAAAGTAAGATTTGTCTAAATTTTATTTTGACTTTATGATAGACATATGTGTAACAACCTCCACATGAATAGACATACATGACATCAGAGTTCAAGCTATGAGTGTCACTTATCCTTATCTAATCCTAAGAGGTGTGTAAATTAAATTGTTGGTGCTCAAAATTGCACCCTTACCAGAATCATGAAGATTCAAAATTATGAGGCATCATGGGACTCTCTTCAAGTGTTGGAATTGGGGCTTGAGATAGACCTCTGGAGAAGACCGAATTCTTCATTACATGGATTTAATAAAATCTACATAACATACCCTACTTATAACATTAAAAATACTCCTATATTTAATCATACACTAACAATTCCAAGGGACCAAGGAGAGAGATGCATAAAAAGGTAAATCCTAAGCTAAAAGGGTGATGATAACGCCAGAAAGAAGGTAAATAACTCTCCAAAAGGGGAAGTAAAGAGAGAAAATACGTGAGGAAGTGCAAACAGACGTACTACAGACTAGAACCATGTAGATTCATCCTTCCCATGCCTTCATGACACACAACAATGGAAACTTGTAAGTATGAGGCATACACATCATGCCAAAGGAAGAAAAGAAAGTCAAGAAAAAATAAAATGTGAGAATAGGGAAGAGAATATCCACAACACTCAATTTCATTGATTAGAATGTGCACACTCATTTACAACAATGGAAAAAGGTAAAATACATTGGAGAGACCAATTTTAAGGTCTGAAACTCATGGGAATTCAGCCACCATTTTGGCATGGTGTCATTACAAAAAGAGAGAAATGATTTTTACAATGCATGAGTTTCATATTTATAGGAAAATGAGAAGAGGAAGAGATAAGAAGAGAGATAAAGGTTCCATCATGAGGGATTTAACCACCAAGAACCAATCATCATTGATACTTGTAGGAAGGTGTGGGCATCTGACATGGCTTCCATCGCATGCCATCAAATTCTACAGGAAAAGGAATGACACCCATACTCCATTAAATTTGGTTGGTGGTGTGGTTGAACATCGTATTGAATAAAACATGTGTATTTTTGAAGACTCCCATGGGTTTTCTTTATTATGTGGATTTTCAACATCCTGTAGCCTTTGAACTTATTCTGCAGCTATTCTTTATTATACGGATTTGGATGGTTCACAATTTCTATCTGGGCATAATTTATCATTGGTTCCATAGAATTGACCAACTCCACATAATGCTATGTGTAACACTAGTTTTCACCATGCCACAAAACACTAAACTTCTCATTCCCTTGCTCCATGCATTCTGTGTTTAGCTGATTTTCTAACTCTTGCGTAGGTGTTCGACCCGCAAGAGACTGAGTTGGTGCCACGAAGGTATTTACTCATCAGAAATATTCCTAATTCCTGAACTGATGCTCCCTTTTCCAATGAGTTATGAGAACCCATGGAACATTATGTTCATATACTCCATGGTAGATTAATTTAGTCTTGTGCGGCTTTCCTGAGAAAAAGTCGATAAGTCCATTTTGATGAGTTGTTCAAAATTACGTGGGGTGTAGTTTTGGACAACATAAAATAATTCAATAAATTTTAAAAAAATCCAAATTAACTAAGTAAACTTAAAATAAAAGGTGCACCAACACCCTCCCTTAAATTATACTTAGGGAATTAAAATTAAAAAAGTAATGGGTCTCGACAACTAGGCCTGATAATGTACCCATGAAAAATAAATACGACCTATAAAAATGAGATATAAAAAAATGTATCATTAAAATTTAGACTATGTACTATGAAGACTGAACTGTATGGCATGGAAGGTAGTATTAAAAAATCATTGGATGATATGAAATCCATCACTGGAGAATATGGAAGAAGTGCAAGTGAAAATAATAGTGAAGAACTAAAATCTACACAAGTGGTATGAATCCACTACTCGATCACTAAAGAAAATAAGTTGTCATTATATGTACCAAAAGAAATCAAACGAGACTTTCAATTCATCAAATGAGGTGAAGAAAGTACAAAAGAGTAAAATAATAATGACATTAAATTTTTGAATTAGATGATTTGATGTGATAATGGTAATCAAGGGACATAACACCTAAAGATTCAGTATGGCTATACCCCCCCCCCCCCCCCACAATGTTGAACCAGTGGAATGGAAAAAATAATAAATCTATATGACTGGTATGAATCTACTAATCTAACACTGCATAATGACAGAAGCTGGGTATGAAAAAAAACACATTGAAAGGAGACATTATAATAATCAAAGTGTCAAACAATACAGAAAAGGGTATCTCACAAATAACATGGAACTAATAGTGATGAGAATGCATAACAACTAAGAAAAAGGTGTGTAAAAAAAGACTCACGTGCATGAAGGTAGATTAAATTGTGAAAAGAAAACCCCTATGACACTTTATAACTTAGTGTAAATATACATCCCAAAAGAAGAAAATAAGACAAGTAAGATACTATATACACCACAATAGCTCAAAAAAGCAATTTTTTAACTATCAAAGAAAGAATAAATATAAAAATTAGAGTTTTTTTAAAAAAAGGGATCATTTCTAGGTATAATATGCAATGTTTGGCTGATGTAGTTGAATGGTATAGGATCCATTCCTATATATACCACACAAAGAATGTTAGTAATACTATCACGAATGGTTTCAAATCCATCCTAGGTGAATATGGATGGTAGATGAAGATGTCTACATGTGATTTTGCCACATTGCACAAACAATACATTTAAGGAATCATCTCTAGAAGTTCCATGAATCTCATGTTTGATTAAATTAGTCTTAGGTCTCTCACTCTTGAGAAGGTGTGTAGAAACATGTGATTGTGCAAAAATTGGATCAAATGAAAAATCATTTTCTCTATATTTTTTTTTGTGGAAAGAAATGCAATTAAAAGGTTGGATACGGGAAGTGATGCCTTGAAAATATTTACCTATGCCTTTTCTAAAATGACCCATGGAATGGAGAATGCGAGATACAAAACCAATTGTGTGCATCTCAAATGATCCAAACACAATAGTGGGTGAATATAAAGTGTGGGTTACAATAGGTACAACAATAGATGCATTGGATTCAGTGGGAAACTCATGATTAGGTAGAGCATAATATGATGATGTGTTAATGATATTTTATTCAGTGACATAAGGTATACTATGCTCAATGAGAATGTCCATGGTGTCAAGTTGACATTGTAAACATGCAACTATGTCTTGCAATGATTGCATGATGGTATCTTTTCAAGAAATTAGTGAGAGTAATGGAGAGTTATGTTTTCTTATCTCTTTATTCTCTTCAAAAAATATAGCCACGTCTTCTTCAAGTGAACACAATTCTATAAAGAGAATGGTGTTTTCCAAAATTATGTTATTATTTTCCTGCATAAGAGTGTAGAATTCATCAATGGAATCCATTTATAATAGTAAGGAAAAAATACCTTGGAAGACCCTAAAAAATGAGAAGAATTAAAATAAAAACCTCCCAAACTACTTATAATAATGTAGTTCTTAAAATTTTCCTCAATACAATGGTTGGTATGTAAGCTAAAAATAAAATAAGCCCAGCCCAGAAACTTTTTGAATACACAAAAATGAATCCCCTAGCTAAAAATAGGAAACACTTTATAAGTAATGTGATTTACAGATCAAATTTGGTTGATAAATTATAGATTTATGATGAAAGTAGAATACTAGTTTAATATGAACCTTAACTAAACTCACCATTTTGAAGTATAAAAAATATGCACTCTCAAAAAAATGACATCTTAATCCAACACAGAGATCAAAATATATGGCCAATTAAAAGTACAAAAATTGGGCAAGACAACAACAATATGTAAAAACTACATTTTTCTTGAAAATTGGGTCACCAAAAGTTACAAATCACTACTCTAATATGTAGGGCATGAAAAAATACACAATGTGAGAAAAAAAATTTGTAGGCCTTTCAAAGTAGAAATATAACCTTTTGAAAAAAAAAAATAGTCAAAAATTGATGCTCAATGGTGTAGGCTATGTGAATTTTTTTAACATGGGGCTACAAAAATATAGTTGTAGTTTGTATGAGGGATGAACAAAACAATTTAGGGTGTAAGGGGATAATTGAGTGACCTAGGAGGGTCATTTGGATAACCAACAACTTAAAGAAGGATCGTAAGGCTAAACATGTAACTTAAGGGATTTGAACTCTAGACCTCTTGGTAGCCAATGCCTTACAAAATAATACTTTTCATCGTGCTAGGTATCATTCTCAATACAAAAAGTGTCAAAATTTATCTTTATTAAAGATAAAGTGCATGCCTGTGCATTTTAAAGGTTTCCCTAGTAACTACAGACTTCAAATGGACGCCTCAGGAGCACCATAATTGCAATTTGAAAAAACTTGAACTTTACGCAAAGCTCACAAGATGAATAATCTAAAAATATTAGTAAAAGACTTTTTTATACACCTTGTTTGTTGTGGTTTATCATGCAGAGGTGAAACTTAAAAAATTCACATCAAATAATATGTGCATTAAAAAAGCCTTTTTTTTAAACTGTGTATTTTTGTTGTAAATTTCATTAAAAATAGCAGGAAGAACTAGAAAAATATAGTTTTATCCTGAAATTAAAAACACTTTAAAAAGGGTTGGAAAAGGGGTTTTTTGGCAAGAATAAAAAATCTAAATGATTTTTTTGAATACCAAAAAGCTAATATGCCTAAAACTTTATAAATAACCTGAAGAAGTATATGGATCAAGATAATAAGAAAAAAATTCAACACCACAACTACCAATTGAAGGAGTACCACTTTGAAAACATGAAAAAGGGGCACTTTGGCTCCTTTTCTTAATCTCTCTGGTGTTGGGGTGTACTCAACATTCTATTCTCTCCTTTGGCACAAATTTGGAATTGATTACCCTCAATCCCCTGACATATTCACAATAGTTATGAGTCTTTAAGGCATGGTAATAATAGAGCTCCTCCTTCCATAAAATAAACATGTGTATTCCTTCCATGTTTTCTATATTGTTTTCTTAATTTTATATAAAGTTTAAAGTTACAAGAATTATCTACATTTGGAGTTATAGTTTATTTTCTATCATAGACATTTACTATAATAAATGTTACAAGTTTCATCATGGAGCATGCCAACACCAACACATCAGCAAACCACTGTAGAGTGAAGATAAAGTGTTTGTACAAACTCAAGCATGTTTTTACTTTCAGTATGCAATTTTAAATTACACATTTAAAAGGGGAAAATGTAGACACTAAAATTTGGTATTTTTCCTTTTACAATACCAAGTTTGACTATGCTCCTTTGCTGAGACAAAATCTCACATTCAGAATCCAATTAGTTCATCTCTCTATCTCTTTTGTGAATTTTTTTATCTCTACACTCTACTCTATCATCAATTATGGAAATATTACACGATAAAAGTAATTAAAATACATGTGTGTTTCATGTCCAAAATTCATGTTTTACTTTTCTCCTTCTCTATCCAAGACCATATAAATGGTTCAAGATGTGGGGTTTGATCTTGGCTGACTTGTAAGGTCTTGGATCTTAAAGTTATCCAACTCTAATTTCATTTTGAATATATTATTTGGGTCGTTTCATATTCCTAGAGTAGTCCTTATTAAAATATTTCACCTACAGAAGGTTATACAAACAAGTCAATGTCACATTATAAATCACTTGGCACTCTTCCAAGATCCTATTTCAAATATCATTCCAAAAGCACTTGAGGGTTCCCTAAATCTTCCCAATTGATGCACTATTTTTAGCAAAAACTTAAAATGGTAGTAAATTTTTATTTGGGAGTCTGTTTGAGTCCGTTTTTTTTAAACCACTTCATTCAACAAGACAAACACACTCATCAACCCGCCCTGCTAGTCGGAGCCATTTTTGATGAATTTTTGGGCCTGAAATCCACCATGTGGGGGCCGAAAATTAGGTTTTAAGTTTCAATTTGGTTTTTTCCTATTTTTGGGCATTAGTTATTTTTAGTCTCTTACATGCATAGTAGGTTAGAAAGTTGGAAATTCCTCTAATTTAGGCATGTAGAAAATAAGTGGCAATTTGTGTGCCCATGGGAATAAGCATGCGAACTTACTAAGAATAGTAAGTTCTAGTACACTACTAAAAATAATAAATTTTGCCACCTAGAGTAGATTTAATTGAAGTTAGTTAGAGTTTAGAAGACAACTCGAGTTGGGGATTGTTTTATTATTTAAGATGCATTGTATTTCATTATTCAATAACGAAGAAGATAAGTTATTTTCTTTGAGTTGAAGGTATTTGTAGTATATTGAGTGTGTGTTTAAATTTTGGTTACATTATCTTGTATCAGAGAAAGTTTGATTCTTGGTGAAAAAAAAAACAATGGAATGAAGAGGAAGAGGAAGAGGAGGCGATATTTCCTGGATGAATAGAAACATGCAGGATCTGCAGAAGGCAAGTTATTACGCTTGCTACAATTATAGCCCAGAGAGAAAATCAAGGTGGAGATGACACAGATGAAGAAAAATTTTGTGAAGAGGAGGAATTACAAGGATCACCCTTAGATTTTGAAGAAAGGATTCTGTGAGAATTAAAAGGAAATAATGATGGACTAAGAGTTGATGTTTCATAATATGGAGGTAGCCTAAAACCAGAGGAGTTAATAGACTAGTTGACTAGCATGGGAAATTTTTTTGAGTGGAAGTGTATGTCAGAGGAAAAGAAGGTAAAATTTTCATACACATAATTAAAAGGTCATGTTATGTTATGGTGGGATCACCTAAAAAAGAGCGGTCAAAAAAGGGGAAAGAAAGGATTAGGACCTGGAATAAGATGGAAAAGAAGCTAAAAGAAAATTTTCTCTTTGATGATTATGCACAAACCATTTATATGAGGTTTCAGAATCTTATAAAGAACTTACAAACCGTGTAAGAATACACAGATGCAGTTTTATAAGTTGTCCACTCGTGTAGAGCATGAAGAAACTAAGAAATAAATGGCTGCAAGGTATGTAAATGGATTAAAAATTTCTATTCAAGATGAGCTAAGCATGCATAGGATCAAGAGCATGGATTATTCCTATCAAATATCTTTAAAGGCTGAAGAAAAACATAACTGACAATTTTTTAAAAGGAGATTACTTGGGATGAATAGGGGGCATCATCCTCCTTTCAGGGAAGATCTAGTTTCAGTCAAGGTAGAGGAGAACAAACCTCGTGGAGTAGAAAAGAAAGAAGATACAAGACAATATCTCCCAAATCAGAAAAGAGGTATAGGATTTCCTAGGGGCAAAGAATATGTTGGCGGTAGAGGATGGGAGGCTCCACGAAGAACATTTTTTTGCTATAGATGTGGTGAAGAGGGTCATAGGAAATTTCAATGCCTACATTATTATGCACATGACAAGAGGAAATCAGATCCTCCAAGAGTAGATCTTGTTGAGTATGAACAAGGAGAAGAATAACATGACCTTTAAATTCCACTAGATGTGGGAGAAAATATGATGATCAAAAGGATGATGATTTCTCGAAGAAAGGAGATCAAGGGGGGTGCATGGCCACTTACAAATATTTTTCAAAACAAGATGCACTTCAGGAGGAAAGGTATGTAATTTTATTATTTATAGTAGTAGTTGTAAGAACATGGTTTCAAATGAGATGGTTGAGAAACTAGGCCTGCATTGTGAGAAGAATCCTAGCCCTTACCATATTGCATGGTTTAGTAAGGGTAATGAAGTTGTTGTTGATAAGAGATGTTTAATAATTTTTCTATTGGTAAAAGTTATAAGGATGAGATTTGGTGTGATGTTATTCCTATGGATGCATGTCATATGCTGCTAGGAAGACCATGGAAATATGATAGAAAAGTAATTCATGACGAGGGAAAGAATACTTATACTTTTTGGAAGGATGGCACAAAAATAGTTTTTCTACCTCTTAAGGAAGAGGGGAAGACTGAAAATATGCTTTCTACAAAATAATTTGTGAAGGAGGAAAAGGAAATAGGGTTTTTTTATGCACTGGTTGAAAATATGGATGAATCTATAAGTGCACAAATACCAGTAGAGATAACAAAATTAATAGAATAATTTTCTAATGTTATTCCTGATGACCTACTAGATGGGGTACCACCCAAAAGAGATATTCAATGCCATATTGATTTGATCACAGGGTATTCACTCCCAAATCAATTAGCTTATAGGATGATCCCTACATTGCATGCATAATTGAATAAGCATGTGACATATCTCATGAGAAAGGGTGTAGTAAAGGAGAGCATGAGTTTGTGCTCAACTCTAGCTTTATTAGCTCCAAAGAAGGATGGAACATGGAGAATTTGCGTGGATATCAAAGAAATCAATAAAATTACAATCAAGTATAGGTTCCCAATACCTCTCCTTGATGATATGATGGATGTGCTTGTTGGATCTAGGTATTTCACCAAGATTGATCTTCAAAGTGGTTACCATCATATTTGGATCAAAGAAGGAGATGAGTGGAAAACAACATTCAAGAAAGGGGATGGATTATATGAGTGATTGGTGATTCCATTCAGGTTATCTAATGTACCTAGAAATTTTATGAGGTTGATGAACATTGTGCTGTGGGAGTATAATGGTAAGTTTTTTGTGGTTTATTTTGATGATATCTTGATTTTTCAGTAAAACTAAAGAAGAAAATTTGAGGCATCTGAGGGTAATATTTGAAGTGTTAAGGAAAGATAAGCTCTATGAAAATTTTAAGAAGTGCAGGTTTATGCAAGAGAGTTTGGTAATTTTGGGTTTTACTAATTCAGCAGATGGGGTGAAGATGGACTCATAAAAGATAAAGGAAATTATTGAATGGCCTACTCCATGAAGTATAACGAAGGTAAGATGCTTTCATGGTTTCACAACATTTTACAGAAAGTTCATTAAAAAAATTAACAGTATTATAGCACCTATAATAGATTGCACAAAATGAAGGGATTGTTTGTGGACAAAGGCAGCTGAGGATAGCTTTAAGTTCTTAAAGAAGAAGGTGACAAAAGCACCTATTTTGGCACTACCATATTTTGATAAAGTGTTTGAGGTTGATTGTAACACCTCACATGTGGGTATTGGTGTTGTCCTAAGTCAAGTCATGAAGCCAATAACTTTCTATAGTGAGAAATTAAATGAGGTAAGAAATAACTACTCTACTTATGATGTGGAATTTTATGAAATTGTACAAGCATTGAGGCATTGGATGCATTACTTAGTGTCTAAGGAGTTTGTGTTATTTATGGACTACATAGACCTGCAGTATGTGAATACATGAAAGAAGTGTAATAGTAGGCATGAAAAGTGGGTATCATTTTTGTAGGGTTATACCTTTTCTCTAAAGCATAAATCAAGAAAAAAAAAATTGCGGATGCATTGAGTAGGCATGTGACTCTATCTAAAACTATGGAGAATGGGGTTGTTGGTTTTGAAGCAATAAAGGATTTATATTTTTCTTATTCTGATTTCGAGGATATTGTTGAAAGGTTAAGTAGTACATTATTAGGTGATACCTTTTGTATGATGGCTATCTCTTTAAGGTACGACAACTATGTATTCCAATTAGGTCTATGAGAGACAATATAGTGAAAGAGCTGCATAGCGGAGGATTGGATGTGAAATTTGGTAAGGATAAGACTATAGCTTTGGTAGAAGAGAAATACTATTGGCAAAATATGAAAAGAGATGTGGAAAGATATGTGGAGAGGTGTAGAATTTACCAAGTATTGAAAGACCATGCACAGAATACAGGGTTGTATATGACATTTTCTGTTCCCAAAGGACCATGGACAGATTTGAGTATGGATTTTGTTTTGGGATTACCAAATACACAACAAGGTAATGACTCAATTATTGTGGTTGTTGATAGGTTCTCTAAGATGGTTCATTTTATTTCCTGTAAGAAAAATAGTGATGTAATAAGAGTAATAAATTATTTTTTTTAGAGAAGTTAATTTGCATGGTGTTCCAAAAAGCATTACTTTAGATAGAAATACAAGGTTCTTAAGTCATTTATGGAGGAATTTATGGAATAATTTGGGAACTAAACTACAATTCAGCAGTACCTATCATCCTCAAACTAATGGGAAAACAAAGGTGGTAAATAGGAGTTTGGGAAACCTATTAAGGTGCATAGTTGGGGAAAAGTCAAAACAATAGGACTTAGCATTACCACAAGCTGAGTTTGCTTATAATATCTCGGTAAATAGATCCACAAGAAAGTATCCATTTTATATTTTTTATGGGAGTATTCCAAAATGGTTGTTATATTTATTGCAGATACCAATTGATGGCAGAGTTAGTGATGATGCAGAAGCATTTGTAGAACATATACAACAATTGTAGGAAGAAATGCAAAAGAAGCTGCAAAATAGTAATGATAAGTATAAAGAAATAGAAAATGTATACATAAGGAGAAAGTTTTTCATAGTGGGTAAATTGGTTATGGTATACCTTTGGAAGGAAAGGTTTCAAAAATGAACCTATAACAAGATGAAGTACAAGAAGATTGGTCCCTGCAAGATTGTGAAAAATATTTATGATAATGCTTATGAGGTAGAATTGCTAGGAAATTTTGATATTTCTCCAGTATTTAATGTTTCATATTTATACTATTTTCATGGAGATAGTGAAGAAGGGGATTTTATTGAAGAATTAGTATATTGGAGGCAGTAGGTTCCACTGAAAAAGAAAGAAGAAGTAGATCAAATTTTAGACAAGAAAATTGTGAACACGCGACATAAACAATACAGTAAATATTTGGTACATTGTAAGGGATTAGAACAAGAGGACAACACATGGGTCATAGAGTGGGAGATTAAGAAGTTGGATAAAGATAAATGGCTGAAATTTGAAGAAGATAACTTGTAGGAGCTACGTTTTTTCAAGTAGGGGAGAATGATGAACTATTTTTACTAAAAATTTAAAATGGTCATAAATTTTGATCTGGGTGTCTATTTGAGTTTGTTTCTTTAAACCACTTATTTCAATGAGATGAATCCACCGGTTAATTAACCCTTCCATTTGGAGCCATTTTTGATGAATTTCGGACCCGAAATCCACCATCTGGGGGCCAAAAATTAGGATTTAAGTTTCAATTCAGTTTTTTCGTATTTTTGGGCATTATTTATTTTTAGTCTTTTACATGCATAATAGGTTAGAAATTTGGGAATTACTCTAATATAGAAATGTATAAAATAAGTGGCAATTTGTGTGCCCATGTAAATAAGCATGCGAACTTACTAAGAATAGCAGGTTCTAGTAAACTGCTAAAAATAGTAAATTTTGCCACCTAGAGTAGATTTAATTGAAGTTAGTTAGAGTTTGCATGACACATAAAGAATGTCATTTCTAGGCAAGTGAAGCATACAGGAAGTTTCAAACCCAAACTTCTTAAGGGTCCAAAATTGTACAAATCTATACCATGAGCGTATAGTTCTAGTGTCGAGCATACAGTAGTTATACGTTCCTTACCTTGTTCAGTTCTAATTCCAGTTCCAGAATCAACACCAAATAATTTATAATTTGTGATATTCTTGTTCTACTACTCTACACAACCATATCCTCTATGTTCTAACATCTATAGCTAGATTCTTTTCCTCTTCTATATTTGAACAATTAATTATCTTTTTATAAATCATTATAAGTATTAAAATATTATTTCATTGTGAATGATTAATATTGGAATTTTATTGATTAGAATAGCCTTTGTTACAAACCCTTACATCATTTTTTATTGTTTTGCATTTCCATAACATTATATTTAATTAGGGTGTAAACAAGTAGTTAGCTTATAGAGATTTTTTTTTTAATCTATTAATAGATGTTGATGAGTGTGCATCAATGAGTGGATTACCCACATCATATTACAATTAAATATTACAAGTGCATCTTAAGCAGATAAAATAGTGTATTTTTTAATTAAATACATAAACAAAAAAATAACTCAATTAAGCCATAAAGGAGAAGCAGAGAAGATCTAATAATGAGCAAGAAAACAAACTTATCTCATATTAATCAACCATTATGTTAGTAGGAGGACCACTTTCATTGTGGTATTACCACCATTTACACAAGGATAATTATCACAAACCAAGTCCTCCATCAAATGTGGAGTTAAGTTTTTCAATGAATGAGGATTTTGGAGTCATATAAGCAATTCCAAGAGGCAATAAAGAGTCAAATATGATTGTGTGTGGTAATACATGCATTTAGAGGCATTTGAATGATTTTTTTTTAGATGACAAAGTTGCATAAGAGGAGAGAGGAAGGCCAAGCAAGAAAACATACTCATCCCTTAACCAATCAACTATTTTGTTAGTAGGAGTTTCACTTCCATTATGGAATCACCCCCATTGGAATAAGGATCGTGATCTTTAAATTGTTTATTTAAGTTTCCATAAACTAATACTTCCAACCAATGTGGGACTATGCTTTTAAATGAATGTGGATTTTAGATTCATAGAAGTAATTACAAGACAAATTGAAGATACATATCTGACTCGGGAACTTAGGTAGTAAGACATAGTTAGAGGCATCTGAATAATCTATGTTTTTGTGATTATGAATCCAGAAAGGAGGAGAGGGGAAGGATTAGCAAAAAAACATACTCAACCAACAACAAATCAAGCATTATATTATTAAGAGGGCCACTTCCATCATGGAATCACCCCCATTGGCATAAGTATCATGATTTTAGAGGTTTCTTACTATCTTATCTGGGCTAAAGGTACATTACTTCTACCTTAAGCTATCACATCAATTGTCCATGAAAACCCAATAGAAAGGAAAAATTCGTCGATAATTTTTGTTGTTAAGTTGAATGGTGGTAGGCCACCACTCTTAAGGTTTCAATTCTATTGAGGAAAATATGTCATATTTATTGAGGAGCCAAGGTTCAAACCAATGACCCAATATTCGAGATGCCCTCATACTACCACTTGGCTACAATATTTAAGAAACTTTTTGACAAGTCGTACTTGTGGAATATGTTTTTTCAATGAATAATTTGGATATCCATTCAACTTCACAAGTTTGTTTAATGACACAAATGAATGAAAAAGTATAAGCTTCAACTCAACACAAGCATAAAATCTCCATCTATTTCAATTCATAAATAACATGCTAGATCAATGTATCACAATTGATAAGCTATTTTTTTTTTGTTATTGGCGCTCTGTCAATCAAAATTCAAATTTACCATTAATTTTGAGAAAATTGTAAAATAGGACTCTCTCTCTCTCATGTGCGCACACACACATGGGGTGATTCAAAATATGTATATAATTGCAGGGAAATTCAATATATATATATATATATATAATTTGATCATCATGTGTGTGTGAGAGAGATATATATTTAATATTATTTTAGAATTTCCTCCAAAATTAAACATAAATTTGATTTTTGATTGATAGGGCTAATGACAACACAATCAATTATTTATCTATAACATTTGGCATGAACCATTCTATCTAGATTGATCCCAACATTTTTGTTGAAGATATTAAACAATCCTATATAGCTTCATATTAGAAATCCCACAAATCTATAGAAAAGTATTGAATTTTCAAATAAATGTAGCCATAATTCATGAATTCTTCCATCTAGATTATTTTCAACATTTTAGATATATATATTGAACAAACCTATATTATGCAACTACATAATAAAAAACTTATACAACTACTAAAAAGTACAACTTTTGAGCATACAAATGTAACCATATTTGATTTTATTGTGATTTTCGTGTATTTAGTTGGTTTTCATTTGGTATCAACAACGATGCCTACAAATATTGACATTGAGTGCACTCATTAATAGACTTGCACGTCTCCCCTACATTACATTAAAGTGGTATAAAATAATGTCCAAATTTTTGTATGTATCTAAACAAAGGAAGAGATGTGCTTGTACTTAAAATTCCTTCCTGTGGATCTCCAAAACATGTAACTATATGAATATATCGAAATTTCCTTTTCTTAGGCTCTTTTAGATTTGTTACATCATTCCATTCACATTTTTTAACCAGCACATAAATATGGTGGTGCTACCAAAAAAAAATTGTGTCACCTTCTACATGACAATAAATTTTCATAAATACATTACATTTGTATCCCATATGGCATCTATTGCACATCAAATGTAATTGTTAGTAATAACATAGGGTAAATTTTCTAATTACTAAAAAAAATCAAGGGAAATAGACTTTCAACATATAAAACACAAAATAAAAATTCTCAACAAATTATATAATATTTCCTCCAAGAGCTTCTCCTTTAGAACATCTAATTAACTAAAATTTGATTAATGTGGGGGTAGTTAATCTAATATAGGAGGACATAAACATTTTAAATAAATGCGATAAAGTAATATAGAAATTACTAAATGATTAAACTAATGAAATAAAACCCTAATGTGTAAGAAGAGGGTAAGGAAAGAACTTAGTTGATTACAGATGTCTGTCGCAGGGTGTCACAGAAATGAATGGAGAACAAAAAGTAGGAACGATTGTGGAGAGGTCGTGTAAAGGATAGATCTATAGGATATGATTAGATTGGGATGCCTGGAACAGGACTAGGGCCCCCATGGGTGCTCAGGTATGTAATTTGGGCACCATGGTCTATGAAAACATTTCGGAATTAGTTATCACAAGGTCAAAAATTGGTCTGAAACCATCGTTGTGTGTTGCATCTACTTTGTTTTCCTACATTAAATGTCATAAATAATCCAAGTTAATGTAGAGACCTGTAAGGAGACAAGAAGGAGTATCAAAATTCTGAAAATAAATATGCATAATGAATGGGTCAGACTAACCTCGGCTTCCCCAACAGTGGGCTTAATACTTTGAGTGTCACACTATATTTCAGACCCAATGTAGTTCTAGTGAGGGTGTGCATGTCATGCCCTTGGTTCTCTTGTGGAAGTCACACTATGTGAAATAAGGATAAATAACTAAATGTATAAAATGTAATATCATGTGTGTATGGAATAGAATATAATCCTCCCCCTATGAAGTGTGATGTAGACTCCCTAGTTTGTGCCTTTATGATAGAGATATGTGGATGTAAATGCAATAGATGGATGCAACTATAGATGAGTGATAGTAGTAGATGATGTTAGGTCCCTCATTATGGTCTCTTAACTTTATATTTATAGGGTTCTCTTGATATAATTTTGTAATTAACCCTGACATGGTCAACTAGGAAAAAGATAAGTATGAGAAATGCCTAGAAAGAGCTCAAAACGTGGCAGGAAAGTAGAAAAAGGATCAGGGAACCCTAGGTGGGACCGGGGCACCCATGGGCAGCCCAACACTACCTTGGGTGCCCCAGTCAAGGCTAAAATGACAGGAAAGTGCTGAAACAGACTAGACATGTAGATAAAAATGTGCAAGAATGATGAAATAAAAGCAAAAGAAGATGGCGAAAAGATGGGATTAATTAGTACTTTTTTCACTCAAGAACCTTCTAAATAGTAGTATGATACTGAGATAAATAAATGTCTAAAGTTCATGATTTTGTGACTGTATTTTTCACCCACTTTATGTTGGTGAGCTGAAATCTCGTTAACATAAAGTAGATAGAAGTGTGTACCTCATGTCCATGAAGAGTGTAGTAAAAACACACCGAATGACTAGACAAAAGCATGGAATGTCAAAAATAAGATAGAGAAGAATGAAATCTAAAGATAAAAAATGTGTAAATAAAAAGTGATGAGAGTGAACCTAGGGTAGAACACGTGTAGTTGTTGCGGTGTACCTATATGGTTAGTAAAGCATGTGTTGTCATGGAATGTTGTTGTTGTTGTTGTCCCCAATTTGACTACTTGTTTCTCATATGACCTAACCTGCAAGGAGAAAATGATCAAGTATTTAAATATGTATGTATGTAAAAATGCTATGTGAACTAAACATGTATATGTAAATTACGCAAATGTAAACTACATTAAATAAAAAAATGTAAAAGGAAAATGTGCACCTGATCCATGTCGAGAGAAAGGGTGTAGAAGGATATCATGTATTGTGAGTTTTTTGGGTGATCTCATGCCACCCTAACTGAAGAAGTGTAGGGAGGAAATGCCTTGTATCCCCCAAGCTCTAACCGCTTTTACTGAAATATGTGTGAAGAGATCTCCTTACTATCCTAGTTTTTTGGGCAATCTGACGCCACTGGCTGAAGTAGTGTAGAGAGGCACACCCACTATAACCCCCAAGCCTATAACTGCTTCCTAGAAAGGATAAGGACACCATGTCTTATAAAATATGTCGTGTATGGGTTTCAAAGACTTGTCTAAACCCAATCGTTGTAGAAAATTGAACTGTGTCAGATTAGAATCTCTAGGTTAGTAAAAAACCCCAAAATGATGCCCTCCCTCTTTAGGGTGCATGTGATATCGCTAATAGGAGAATGCAGCCCCAAAAGAGGACCAACTACAATCTGAATTATGTATCGTAGAAAGTGCTTGGTAGAAACCAAGGCATGCACAAACAAGAAGGCTAGCCAAAGACAAGTGTAAAAAGCCAATGAATGTATATAGAATACATGTGTAATCTACGCAGACAATGTAGTAAATTAAAACACATAAGAAAGCAAGTAAGCCGCACAAAGTGGGCTGAAAAAATGGGACATCAGCCATGATTTTTCAAGACACGAAAGGCCATCATGGCCGCAAGGAACAAGTAAGTGTGCACATAAACATAGGTCCAAGCCTGCATATAATGACAAACAATGGCAGACAAGTGTAAAGAAACAAACAAGTAGTCATAGAAACATATAATCCTGTAAAAAAAAGTGTTGCACATGGAACACCTGTTAGCATGTTAGAGAAATGACCAATATGTCAAAAACATGTATAACCAAGTAATGTAAAGTGCTAAGTATAAAATGAAACAATAACACCTGAAAGAGACGAATGTGGATGCCCCCAGTGACTAGTATAGGAAGGTTAGAAGGAGAGAATCCGTGTCGTGTGTAAGAGTCATGTATCTAAGATCACACTAAAAAAATGTGTGAATGTGTATGTGTGGATGGTATAGATAATGACATATACGAAATCAATCTAACATGTTTAATAAAGTGAACATGTAAAACACTAGCAAGTAAGAATAAATGCCCCCAAGATAATGCAATATACAATGGATGGATGAAATGGAATGCAAGATGGAACGATAGGAGCTGCATGCCCCATAAGTGTATGGAAGTGTATGCAATGAGGTTCACTTTTTTCCCCCTCACCAGTATAGAATGAACCATAAATGAGACTGCATCATCAATAAATGGTTGAGTAGTGTTTGTTGTGTCTAACGCATTGTGATGAGTGTGTATGTAGTGGTGATGAAATGCGACATATAGAAAGGATGAGTGTGAACCCTATAGCTGAAGCATATATCATGATTGGATGAATGGAGATGTGATGATTTATCCTAAGCATATATCACTATATGGTGAAAGGACGAGTTATGATTTAGCCCTAAGCATATATCACTATGAAATGAATGGATGAGTGATGATTTAGCCCTAAGTGTATATCACTATAAGATGAATGGTGAAGAGTGGTGATGTAGCCTAAGGTGTATACCACTACAAACTGATAGAATGGGGGTGGTGATCTAGCCTAAAATGTATACCACTACTAGATAGAAAGAGTGAGTGACAATTTATCCTAAAGCATATATCACTAGCCTAGGAATGTCATAGGATGAAATGTCACATGGTGAATGTAAGGTTCATTTGATTTTTAAACCCTTGGCATTCGATTATGGACCGAGGAGCTAAAGTGCATCATAGGGTAGTGAGTGTAGAGCGTAGAAGACAAGGCAATGATGAGAATAAATGGATATGTGATAGGTAGTGAAAGCACCCTAAACTTTACAAAGTAAATTGCATGACTAAACAAGGAAAGCTAACACCATGTCCATCCATCAAGCCAAGGTTTTAAGTCTAGGAATATAACATTAAAATAGAAGCTTAAAATAATTCTTAACTAGTATGAAAATGATACAAAATCTAACTAAACATGCCTACTAATATGCTTGAATTACCTAACATGGGCCTAAATAGACCTAAGAGGGAAATCAAATGGTTGTGGTTGCTACTCCAAACAAGGTGAAATGGCCTCTATAAATGACTACTTGGTCATTTTGGATATCCATCTACTAACCCCATTAAAGGCTTTAGAAAAAGATTGAACTTGGCTATAAATCATATTTATTATATGAGATGTAAATCAAAGCATGGTGTAAAGAATAAAGGAATGAGGTTCACTTTTTTTACAGTTTACTTTTTGGGAGAAACTTGTATTTTGGTGCATATGGGACTAAAATCCCCAAATTTGATTAGAATTTCTAATCATGATTGGGCCTTGCTAATCACAATTAGTGAATTACCAAGTGATTAAGAGGTGTGGAGCCTTAATCGACCGCTTAGGGTCAACTAGGAGGCTAGGATAAGCTTTTAAGGCTTGCTGAGATGTTGTGGAGGTGAATGGGGTGATGTTGAGTGGTTAGAAGAGGGGTTTAAGCCAATACTACGGTATATTAACCAAACCAAGGGAAAAATAGGCTTAATTAGCTTGTAAACGTGTTGGCGAGAAAATTTGTCTTGTGGACAAATTTGTGGGTTTCAGGCCAACGCTATGGGAATATAAGTCCCTCTACTTGAATAGTGTAGCTTTCATATGTGCATGTGTGAAAAATTGGATTTTAATGGTGGTTTTTTGACCATAGATCCAATAGGGGCACTCCACTGTCCCTGCGGAAAAGCTAGCAATTTATCACTAGAGAAGAACTTTGTCTGAGAGGGGGAAAGGGAATGAGAATGGAGATAGGAGAAACTAATGTTGTAAGTAGAATATTTTATGCCCACACATTAATTAGAAATTTCATTTACATGCATTTATAATCAGAAAAAAAAAAATCCGTAGGAGAAGGTACAAGACCGAATGAAACTCATTGGTCACAAAGTACCAATCAATTCCTCAATCAAAGAGGTAATAATTCCTTCTTTTTATTATTGAAGCTCGAGCAGAGTTTGTACATAGCTTGTGAATGGAATAAATTCAAGGAAGAAGAGAAAATAGAAGAAGAATGACGTTTTCTATCTTTTTCAGGTACATAACACTCTGGTCTTTTCCAAAATCAATCGCCAGCCGTTGGAATGACATTGAGAAGCCATTATATTCTTTGCAGGAAACTGTTATAACTTTACAAATCGTCGACGCCTTTTCAAATTCCTTCGTTGTGAAGAAAACACGCATGGCGGGTTTTAAAATAGATCTTGTAAAGCAACCATTACATTCAATTTTCCATTTTAAATATAGATTGTTTGATTTGCTCCTCTAACTTTGAAATTGGGTTGTCCACGTGGCAGGAAGGGATTGGAGCAGTTACGAGGGAAGCCCTTTGCATTTTTTGATTTTTTAGAGATTTGGAAATTTGGAACAAATTGGCCCTCACCCCTGGTTTGACTTTTCAACTTAGACACGTGGTTGCTTCTTATTAGAAATGGGGTCGCGGCCCTTTTCTCAACATTTTAACCTTTTTTGGAAAAAGGTTCAAAAACTCAATTTCCTTTGTCAGCCCGCTGCTCTGATTTGACTAGGACATGTGGCATGTTCTAGTTGGAGACAGGGTCATAGCTCCTTTCTAAACATTTTAACCCTTTTGGGAAAAAGGCTCAAAAACTCAATTTCCTCCATCGGCCCGCTCTCCTACTTTGACTTTTCAACGACAAGCTTCACCTTTGACTTTTTCCTTTATAGCGTGATCGGGGCTGCGGATCATTTTTTAAGTTTTCACCTTTTTGCAAAAGGCTCAAAAACACAAATTCCTCCACCGGCCCACTCTTTTGCTTTGAATTTTTCCTTGTGGGCTTCAACTTTGACTTTTTCCTTTATAGCCTGCTCGGGGCTGCGGATCATTTTTTAAATTTTCAGCTTTTTTACAAAAGACTCAAAAACACAAAGTCCTCCTCTGGCCCGCTCTTCCACTGTGAAATTTCAATGCCTTCGACCATGTGGTGATCTGGCACTGATTTGGTAATTAACCTTTTCTACCCTATCATGGAGTTGCACCGTTGCGACACGAGGAGCCGTCCACTGAGGTTTGACTTTTCAACAGTCATTCAGCTTTTCGGGTCCATGGGGCAAATTTACCATTTTTGCCAAAAGTGACCAAAAGTGTTAAGTTCACTAAAATACCCATTCCTCCCCTTCCAATAGGATCTAACCACGTATTTGCATTCATTGGAGTCAAAATTTGACGGGGAAAAGACACCTGTCATCCCGACTGCGGGAAAAATACACAAAGGAAGAGAACTTCGCCATTTTGAGTCCAATTTTTGAATTTCCTTTTCTAACCAGAGGCATGGAGGCAAAATAATGGTTGGACGACCCCGGCCATAGAACAAGTGAACAATTTCGATCAAAAATGAAGGTTGTAAAGAGGATATTATGTGCATAGACTGGGGAATGGGGAATTTTTCAAAATGAGAAAAACAAAGTTTTGAATGGCTCTAGGGCATGACTTCTGCTAATTTCTTGAATCTCTAATTTGGCTATGAAACCACAAAGCAATTTTTGGGAGACAATAGCTAGCTCTAGCTTGGGGACATAACGTGAATTGGGCGTGGCTAGGGCACGACATGAGGATCCAAAATCTCAAGTTTTGATACATATTACGTTGAGCGGTGCCTCATCCATTGGGCCTTGTAGAGTCATGTACAATTCTGAGAAAGAATGAAAGAAGAAGGAAACACACAATCCAAACCACACACAAACAAAACCAAACAAAAACTAAAACCAAAACCACATAACATAAAATGAAAAAAACACACCTATGTAAATCACTTATGATACAGGGCGGGGGACAACCCACTTTCACTGATGATACAATTTCAAGTATTGCCCACTTTGAGGCAATTCCAATGATGTTCAATCCAAGTAAGAGAGGAGAAAAAAATTATCACTACAAGATCCATGAATTTGGAATGGGCCCAACCATAATGAATCAAACTTTCCATGGCTTCCCTTTGGTTCTCTTCTCTTGTCCCACAGCAGGACCAAATCTCTAACTTTGAGGTTCCTTTCTTTGGTCTTCTTGTCAAAAAAAT
Organism: Taxus chinensis; assembly: GCA_019776745.2. Lineage (NCBI taxonomy): Eukaryota > Viridiplantae > Streptophyta > Pinopsida > Cupressales > Taxaceae > Taxus > Taxus chinensis. The sequence continues at coordinate 610,129,628 of CM034150.1, forward strand.
TCTTCACTTTCAACTAATGTTATTTAATTCTATCCACCACTTGGCATTTTCGTTCCTCCAACTTCTCTAGGAAGAGGATCCTCTTGTCAATGGAGTCTTTGTATTGACCATCTTCTATTTCTTGCAGTAGCTTGAGAGCTGGCATCTCAATTGTGAGAGGAATCAATGCTTTAATTCCATAAACATTTGGAAGGGTGACATACATATTTCCTTCTTAGGAGTGATCCTATTGGCCCACAATGCATCATACAACTTCTTGTGCCATTTCCTTTGATTCTCATCTACCAGCTTGGGAACAATGTTCACAATGTTCTTGTTGCTTGACTCAGCTTGACCATTTCCCTATGGGTAGTAGTCAGAAGAGTGAGATAAGGAGATTCCAAAACCATAACAAAAATCTGTGAGCTCCTTTGAAGAGAAATAGGTGGCATTTTCTACAACAATCTTTTTGGTACTTCAAAGTGTACAATGATATTCTCCTTGATGAAGTTGCAGACTATTTCAGAGCTAGCTTGCTTGGTTAGAATGGCCTCCACCCATTTAGTGAAGTAATCAGTTGCAGTGAGTACATAAGTATGCCCTGCACTAGAATGAGGATTCAAAATGCCAATAAAATCTAGCCCTCATTTCCGAAATGGTTCCTCAATCACCATAGGCCTGAGTAGCAATGCAGCTAGTTGTAGCTTTCTAAAAAAAATTGGCATGCTTTGCATTTGGAAACCCAATCTTGAGTATCTACAAATATGGGGGCCCAATAATATCTCCCCCTGAGAATCTTATGTGCAGTGACCATTGCTGATAAATTTCCACCACAAGCTTGATCATGATATGCCCTAAGTAATTTTTCTTTCTGCTCCTTATCTACACACCTAAGGAAACAACCGTCTAGGCCTCTCTTGTAAATTGCATGATTCCAAATCACAAACTTGGTTGCCTTTAGCTTGAGTTTCCTTCTTTTATTGTATTCAAGATGAGGAGTACATTCTCCATAAGTGAGGTAGTAAGCAATATCCACATACCACTCATCAGTAGTGGTGATAAAGAGCACTTGTAGACTGTCTTCTGAACAGGCTAGGAAAACATCATCCTTTTCTCCCTACTGAACCTTGAGAGTTTCATCTTTAGCAATTAGCTTGCACAAACCATTTCCTCTTACTAGATTAGAGGGCCTAATCTCTAATTCATACTCTTGGGTCTTTGCAAGCCAACTTCCTCTCTTAGCCCTAGGATTTTGTTGAGTCAAAATGGACTTGATTTCACTTCCAGGGACCATCACCACTGTATAGGAATTGAGAATGTAGAATCTGAAACTTTTAACAGCTTTAACCACTGCATAGGCATGCTTCTCCAGTTGGTTTTACTTTAGCTCATGATTTTTCAAAGGACAGCTCATGAAAGCAATGGGTGCTTCCAAGCCTTCATTATTTTTCTACATAAGGACAGCAGAGATTGTATGTTCTAATGCATAGCAATACATGGTGAAGTCCTTGTTGAAATTTGGAGAAACAAGAGTTGGATCTTTTGCAATGGCTTTCTTGATCTCCTCAAATGTTTTTTTTCCTTCCTTACTCCACTTGAAACTTTCTTGAGGTTTCATCACGGAATTTATATGATTAGTTAGTTCAGAAAACTCAGGCACAAAATGATGAAGGAAGTTTACCTTTCCAAAGAATGAATGAACTCCCTTCTTGTTGGTTGGTAAGGCTAGTGCTTGGATAGCTCTGACCCTCTCAGGATCACTATGTGCTCCATGTTTTTTCACAATGTTTCCCAACAACTTACCTTCCATAACTCCAAAAATGCACTTCTTTGGATTTAGAGAAATGCCATGTTTCATATAGCTTGCAAGGACTTGCTCCAAATGACTCATATGATCTCCCCTCCTCTTTGAGAAAACCGTGAGGTAATCAAGGTAAATGACAATGCAATATTTCAAATCTTTGAAAGCCAAGTCCATTTCTCTCTGGAAAGTGGCCCCAACATTGATCTATCCAAAAGGCATTTTTTTGTAGGCAAAAGTGCCCCAAGGTGTTGTGAAGGCTATTTTGTTGCAATCCTCTTCTGCCACTTTAATTTGGTTGTACCCTGAGAATCCATCAAACAAAGAGAGCATCTCAAATCCAGTGACTACTTGCAAAATATGATCCATGATTGGAAGAGGGTATTTGTCCTTGAGAGATGCCTGATTCAAATTTTGGAAGTCTACACAAATCCTTATTTTCCTATTCTTCTTCCTTACTGGTACAATGTTAGCCACCCATGTTGAATGGTGGATGGGGAAAATGATTCTAGCATTGAGCATCTTTGTCCCCTCTTATTTAATAACATCAGAAATCTTTAGATTGTAGGGCCTTTGTTTTTGCCTAAAGGGCTTATCTCCTTGCTTCAAAGGAATGGAATGATGCATTTCCTTTGGCTGAAAATACTTGAGCTCATTATAGGAGTAGGCCAGAACATATGAGTACTTTTTTAGTAGAGCAACAAACTTTCTCTTCTCTTTTGGTGAGCAACATATACCAATGTTAACCATCAATGGATTCTATGAAGTGCCAATGTTTTCTTGATCGAAATCAGATGGGCACTGAGAAGGCTATTTTTATTTCTCTTAGATGGACCTGTCATGCTTGTGAAAGAGATCTTCTAAAGAAACTAGGCCTTTGGGGATTTTGTTTCCTTTTAGTTTAATTACCCCCTCTTCATCAATTCCCTCAATTTCTTCCTTCTCTTCTTTGGGGACTGATTCACGGTGTGGGTTTTCACTTTCTTTAAAGAACATATTATTGAAGTTATCCATTTTTTCTAAGAAGGTTAGGATATGACTGTCATCATTGAAGACCTGCCAATGATTTGCATTGTCTGGTACACTAGGGCTGAAAACCATCTCAATGGTCACTTTATCTTTGCCAAAAGAAGTATGAGATGTCACTAAGGAAGCTGACACTGCTAGAGAATCAGTCTTTTCATTCTACTCCCTAGGGATAGCTTCAATGGAGAATGCATCAAAGGATTCAATGCAGTCCCACACTCTATTTCTATAGTGTCTAAGCCTTGGATTTTTTACCTGATATTGTTTACAGACCTGCTTCGCCACAATCTCAGCATCACCTTTGCATCTCAGCTTCTTGATCCCCATGTCCTCTTTTGCATTCATACCTAAGAGCAATGCTTTGGATTCTGTAGTATTGTTTGTATTATCAAATTACAGCTTATAGGCAAAAGGGTATTTCTCATTAGAGGGAGAGTATAATACTACACCAACTCCTGAACCTGCTATGGAATGACTTCCATCAAACTCGATTGTCCAAATCTAATCTTCTTCTTCCTCCATGAGGAGTGGAAAGTTCACTTCCTTTTTTTGATGTAAGGAAGTAGTTTCCTAGCCCACAATCTTAAAAGAGGATGTTAGCTCTTGGATCATCATATTTCCTTATTGTGAATTTCATTTTCCTGACTGGTAGTAGCTTCTTCATTTCTCCTTTCACTGGGATAGTTGCAGATGACCAATAAATTTTTATTTCTCCACCTAGATCTCTGCAAAAACTTCTACTCAAAATCATACCAAAAGATGTTGGGATATCTACCACCAAAATGGTCAAGAGTATCTTCTTGTCAGGGTAATTAGCTAGTGCAACTTGACCATCCTTGATTCTTCCTACTAATGAAACTTGTTTGGATTCCATTCAATAGCATGTGCCATTTTCCTGGGGCAAAGTGAGGTAAGAGAATTTGCAAATTTTTTTGGCATCACATTATCTGAGGCTCCAGATTCTATGATGTAATTTTTCAACTAGAAGCCTTTAATGAGAAGTGATAGGTAGAAAGGCTTAACTCTTTTAGTGATGGAATCACTGAGGGCTAGCATGTTTTGAGAATGTGGTATGGATGGTGTGGGAATTAAGCCTTTAGAATTGGAGATTTGGGGTGTAGAGTTACCACCCTGGACTACCTTGATGAATCTATCAAATTAGGCAGGATGTGTTTGTAGGTATTCAATCTCAGAGAATTGAACTTTGGTTTTGCTTGCATGCTCCACAAAGTCAAATGGAGCTATGGTAGGTGAGGAAGAGGTTCTAGCAATGGATGAGGACTTAAATGGTAGATGTTTTGTTATTTTTTGTGTTGGGTTATCATTTTCAAATGTGATAATTGGATTGGAAGGAGGTGAGGGTGTAGCCCTCGGTTGAAATTTAGATGTTCTTGCAGAAATAGTATTAAGAAGAGAATTGCTCTTAACAACTTTTGAGTTGGAAGAAGAATCAGGTAACTTACTTGGAAGAGTAGCATGATCCTTGGCAACCAGTGAAACTAGTTTCTCTTTGGCTAATTCCATGGAAGGTGGTAATGGAGATCCTCTGCCGATGATCTTGTTTTGTGGAGGCTTTGAAGAGCTATCTTCTTTGTTCTTCCTACTCTCAGTTGCAACTGCTGAGGCTAAGACACCATTCTTGGATTGTTCATGAGTGAAAATAGCACATGAAAAACTTGGAGCTTCTTCATCACCTTCCTCCTCATCATCAATGTATTGAATCAGACCATTATGTATGCCAACCTCTTCAATTTCAAGATAGTTTTCGTAGTCATCCATGCTTTCCTCTTCATTTTCCCCAATATCTATTCCTTCTTCTGATTCTCTAATGTCACAGATAGCATTAACTGGTGGTGCTTCAAGAGCAAGCATATGAGGAGGTGGAGTGATTCTTGGTCTGTTAGAAGGATTTGATCTCTTTGGAGCATTCCTCATTGTGATTTGTGACAGCTGCTTCTTCAAAGCAACTAGGTCATTTGCCATTTTTTAGAACATTGGATCATTGGTGAATGGATTTGAAACTCTGACCTTTTTACTTCCCATTTGGTCCTTTCACTTTGCTAGAAATAATTAGATCATCATCAATCTCAATTTTGAAGTCTTTAGCATCCCTCAAGGTTCTTGGTTGGGATCTTATGAGGAAGAAACCAACTTCTGGTGGTAAAGCACTTATGAACAATCTTTTCAAGTTATTTTCATAGGGTAACACATCTTCTGGGATCCTCCTTGTCAACCTATCATACCTTTCTACAAAATATCTCATTGATTCGGAGGTCTCCTTCTTCATCTGAACCAATTGAACCAGCAGGTCCTGACAATCTTACATGCTCTTAAACCTATGTTCAAACACACTTCTTATATCTTCCCATCATGTGACCGATCTTGGGGGCAACATGTAGAACCATTCAGCTACCTTTTCTTATAGTGACTCCACAAAGAGCCTAACTAAAACATCTTCATCTTCAAATCCTAACACTCCACAAGTAGTGATGAATGCTACTACATGTTCTTCTGGGAGTTGAGAACCATCCCCTTTGAATTTTGGGAAGTTCTTTCTTAATCCTCTTGGGAGCTCATGGAGTGACTGAGCAAGAGCCAGTGGACCAGTATTTCTTCCCCATGGTACATTAGGCATGTGTTCCTCACGCTCATGATCACCCATTCTATTCTTGTTTCTATCATCCAGTCTTGTTAAGGATGCTTCTGCTTCTACTCTTTCTTCTACTTCGATTTGGAGTCTTTTTATTTCTTCAAGCTAATCCCTTATCTCCTCCTCAGCAACTGCCTCTCTTTCAAGTTCTTCAAATGTGGGATCAATTTTTCCTCCTTGCCTCAGTTGTCGGGTGTATCTTCTATCAACCAACTTGAAATTTTATGCTCTTCTCTGGGATGCTGGAATTTTTCTTTGCCTTTCCATTTCGATAGCACATTCCTCTTCTAGGTCCAGAATCCTTATGGCAATGAATTATTGATTGACACTTTATCTCTTATGTCAAATGGCTTCTCTCAAATCGGAAGCAATGTCTTCTTGGATGTGAAAAGAGTAAATCAGGTCTCTCAATAGAAGGATTTCCCATAATAGCCATGATTTACATCCATGTAGTCTGTGTGATTAATTCAATCTCCAAGAACTTTTCCTCTATATTTTTTTTGTATTTTATGACCTTGAGGTTGTTTTTAGGTGCAGATGCTGCAAAATCTGCCCCATGGTGGGTGCCAAAAAATTTTGGTGAGAAAATTTGTCTTGTGGAAAAATTTGTGAGTTTTAGGCCAACGCTATGGCAATCTAAGTTCCTCTACTTGAACGGTGCATCTTTCGTATGTGCATGCATGAAAAAGTGGATTTTAATGGTGGTATTTTGACCAGAGATCTAGCAGGGGCACTCCATAGTCCCCGTGGCAAAGCTAACAATTTCTCACTAGAGAAGAACTTTGTCTGAGAGGGGGAAAGGGAGTGAGAATGGAGATAGGAGAAACTAATGTTGTAAGTAGAATATCAGATGCCCACACACATTAATTAAAAATTTCATTTACATGCATTTATAATCAGAAGAGAAAAAAATTGGCAAGAGAAGCTACAAGACCGAATGAAACTTATTGGACACAAAGTACCAATCAATTCCTCAATCAAAGAGGCAATAATTCCTTCTTTTTTATTATTGAAGCTCAAGCATAGTTTGTACATAGCTTGAGAATGGAAGAAATTTGAGGAAGAAGAGAAAATAGAAGAAGAATGGCATTTTCTATCTTTTCCAGGTACAGAGCACTCTGGTATTTTCTAAAATCAATCTCCAGCCCTTGGAATGAAGTCAAGAAGCCATTATATTCTTTGCAAGAAACCATTACAACTTTACAAATATAAAACGCCTTTTCAAATTCCTTTGTTGTGAAGAAAATGCTCATGGCGGGTTAAAAACTAGATCTTCCAAAGCAACAGTTACATTCAATTTTCTAGTTTAAATATAGATCGTTTGATTTTCTCCTCTAACTTTGAAATTGGGGCGTCCACATGGTGGGAAGGGATCGGAGCGGTTACGGGAGAAGCCCTTTACATTTTGTGATTTTTTATAGATTTGGAAATTTGGAAAAAAATGGCCCACACCCCTGCTTTGACTTTTCAACTTAGACACATGGCTACTTCTGATTAGAAATGGGGTCATGGCTCTTTTCTCAACATTTTAACCTTTTTTGGAAAAAGGCTCAAAAACTCAATTTCCTCCACTGGCCCGGTGCTTTGATTTGACTAGGACACTTGGCACGTTCTGGTTGGAGACGGGGTGACGGCTCTTTTCTAAACATTTTAACCCTTTTGGAAAAAGGCTCAAAAACTCAATTTCCTCCACCGGTCCGCTCTCCCACTTTGACTTTTCAATGGCAGGCTTCACCTTTGACTTTTTCCTTGTGAGCTTCAACTTTGTCTTTTTCCTTTATAGCCTAATCGGGTTGCAGATCATTTTTTAACTTTTCACCTTTTTTACAAAAGGCTCAAAAACACAAATTCCTCCACCGGCCCACTCTTTTGCTTTGACTTTTTCCTTACAGGCTTCAACTTTGACTTTTTCCTTTATACCCTGATCAGGGCTACGAATCATTTTTTAACTTTTCACCTTTTTTTACAAAAGGCTCAAAAACAAAAATTCCTATGTCGGCCCACTCTTCTCCTTTGAATTTTCAATGCCTTCGACCACGTGGTGATTTGGTGTTGATTTGGTAATTGACCTTTTCTACCCTATCATGGAGTTACGTTATTGTGACATGTGGAGCCGTTTGCTGAGGTTTGACTTTTCAACAGCGATTTGGCTTTTCGGGTCTGCGGTGAAAATTTACCATTTTTTCCGAAAGTGTTAAGTTCACCAAAATTCCCATTCCTCCCCTTCCAATAGGATCTAACCATGTACCTGCATTCATTGGAGTCAAAACTTGATGGGGAAAAGACACCCATCATCCCGACTGCGGGAAAAATACACCGAGGAAGATAACTTCGCCATTTTGAGTCCAATTTTTGAGTTTCCTTTGCTAACTAGAGGCATGGAGGCAAAACAATGGTTGTACAACCCCGACCATAGAACAAGTGAACAATTTCAATTAGAAATGAAGGTTGCAAAGAGGATATTACATGCACAAACTGGGGAATGGAGAATTTTTCAAAATGAGAAAAACAAAGTTTTGAACAGATCTAGCGCACGAATTCTGCTAATTTCTTAAATCTCTAATTTGGCTATGAAAACACAGAGCAATTTTCGGGAGACAACAAAACATTAATTATTTGTTTTGAAGAGAATTTTGACTTACGATTCATTGTAAAGTGGCATCCTGAATGTGAAAGAGGTTTGGTGTTAAATGAATTTCTTATTAACCGACCAAAGTGGAAAGAAATGCTAGTTAATTAGTAAATATGACTAATCATAATGAAATTGGGAATAATAAGAGTGATTTGTGTGCATTTTGGCAATAATATTGCAAAATCAGAATTCAGGTGTCTACAAGTAGAATATGTAAATACGCGGTGTGTAGAAATGTGTAAAAAGTAGTGTATAAGACAACATGTAATGTATGTAGAATATTAATGTAAGGATAGACGCCTATATAACAAAGACTAGTAGAATATGTGGAATATGTGTGAAAATATGCGATGTAGTATGTATGGTATGTAGATAAATGAATAAAGTATTTTGTAGGATAAGTAGTGTAGGATGTAATACGCGTAGATAATGATGCATGCCTAATTACGAATATCATAATGTAGGGTGTATGAATACTTTAATGTTGAAATGTTTTAGCATAATGTAGGGTGAATTATGTGTAATGTATAATGAAGTGTAACATGTAATTCCTATGGTGTAGTGTGTGGGGTTCAGTGTAGTATTAATCCCTCAACATTCAAATGTGAAGCGAAGCATGGCAGTGTGTTATCGGGTAACGACAAGGCTAAAACACATGATGAAATTGATAAATTTAGAAATGCTATAATGATGGATGGGGAAATATTAGGTGCGATTCCCCCAGGTATGTAGAAGTGATTAAAACAAGTCTATGGTAAGGAAGGACGAAGGTCCTTCATCTGATATATGGAGTGATGAAATATGTGTGAATGTTAAGAGTGGAATTTAATGTTATGTAAGAAGATGAATGTAGTGATAATGTACAAATGATAAAGGAGGGGTGTACGAATGGGATTCCCCCTCAGCAGTGTGAAAATAAAGACTATGTAAACTCTTCAAGAAGATCACCATCCTCTAGATCGAAATCGAATGGATATGCATTAGTAACTTGGTAGGCTATATTGTTAGGTTGATCATGTAATGATCCATTGAGGTGTAAATTATACATACCCATAGCATATTATTCATCAGTAAATGGAGGAAGTGGAAAACCATGTGCATACCAATGAGTATTATTCTGTGTATAACCTAGGAAAGAACTATTGCAAATGAAAATACGTCCAAAAGGCATAGGCAAAGATATATGTGTATGATCAGGATCTAGAGTTCCCCCAATGTAATCAAACCATGATTGTCCTAATGTGAGTGGTGAAGATCGAGTGGTGCAAGCAAGAAAAATCATGAGATAAAATATACAAAAACCATAAGCTGCTAGGATGATGACATACCCATAACTAGCAACAATGCAATGTGAACACTAAACGGTATAATTTATTTGTTTTAGAGGGATAGTTATTACATTTTTTAGTTGATGTTGATAAGGGGTGTGACTGATTTTGGTTGTGTAGAAATATAGATGAGCCACTTCATTTAAAAAGCACAAACATGAGGTCCAACCTTTAAAACAATTAAATAATCAAAAAAGTGATATAATGTACAAAGTTTTGGATGGAAACAACTATACATTTCATGGTTCTTTCTCGGCATTTGAAAAATATAGGTATTTGTATACAGATATAATGAATATGAAATAAAAAATGTGTTGTTTTTGGTTTACATAAAGAAGCGAGCAATGGTAAAAAGGAAAAATTGAACATGTATGTTGAAAAGTGTTATTTTTTAAGTGTTGAAATATAGATGAACCACTTCGTTTAAAGGTATCATCTTTTTATTTCAAACTTGTTACAAATTCATACATATACAATTTCAAATCTTATATAATGAGTGATAGCGTTTTGCAGACTATTTTATTTGAACTTAACATGAATACATGAAGGCTTACATGCATGTGTAGATTTTATATCATGAGTGGTAGCCATTTGTGGCCATTTTTTCGCTTTAAACATGAATAAATTTGATACAATTTTCAATAGTTAATTACTTTTATAGTTGATGTTATTTGTATTTATTTCGGGGTAATTGTGTTAGTGTTGCAATGGTTGTTTGGTTGGTATTTTGTTGCTGACTATTTATCATACGCATCAACGTGAACACCATAGCTCCTTCCTATGAAAAGATAAAAAAAACCGAATGAATAATATGATCCATCACTTTCGTGAATATTCTTATCTCCTGAATTCATGCCACAACATGGCCAAGAAAACCAATAAAAGCACAACACAAATAACTCTAGTAGGGAAATCCTCAAAGTGGTACATTGAAAACAAAGATTGAATTGAAAATTCTTAAATATTAAACAAAAACTTTTGAAATCCTAATGGAATGGGATGTAATCATGGAAACCAATAAGAAAGAAGCTGGTCATTTAGACTCGATATTCTAAACAAGAATAAATACCTGAAAAACAAAAAATTCCCTAGGTCTTAATATATATGTATACATGAATATACTTGTCTCGATAATTTTGATAAGTCCACAGTTTATTTCATGAATGAATCTCAATGTGTTGCACGGTTTTACATTTTGTTTGGCACATAAGACTTGCATGAATTTTTTGCTTGGATTTATTTTAATCTATAAATAATATACTACACTAAGAAATGCATAATGAGAGAGAGGGATAAAGAACAACATATAATGCTTAATAAATCATAGCACGTCATGATGATACCATGAGGGCCAATACTAAGTATATATAGACTTCAAATGAATAAATAAGGTAAGAGTATGGCCAAACTGACATGACACAAATTTTTTGATCTCCTAAGAAAAATCCTATAATTTTCAGTAATTAGAATGGGTTGATTATGATAGATATATCATATAAATCTTAGATGGAACAGAAACAAATAAACCCTTTACATATGTTTAACCCCTGCGTAAGACTAGTGTGACTTTACAATCAAAGCCTCTTGTAAATGAGAAGCAATATAATACAAAACAAAAAGCTATCGGTTGAGTTTCAAAAGTGATTTTATCCTTGAGAAATGCAGTGAAACATAGAGCTGAAATAAGAACGAAACAAATGACCGAAGCAGCTAGTATTGGATTTTTTTATATTTGCAAAAACAAACTTGAAACAACTATAGAATCAATATTACCATGTAAATTTGAGGAGAAAATCCATAGGCTACCCGTAAACAAGAACAAAAAACTTCAAGGAGGGAGAATAGATATATAACCTACAGTATTGTTAAATATACCTAGTGCATGCTAAACTAAAAACAACAAGCATGCAAAAATGAAAAAGCCAAACTATTAAAAATAGCTTGTAAAATCAAAAATGTCAAACATGTTTTCGTAATTTTCAAAATGAGAATCAATTTTAACACATTAGCCAAATTATGACATGAAAGATAATTATTTGCATAGGGAAATACGCACTTCGGCATAATTGAAACTCCTTGAGCGGCATACGGTGTAAAATGAGAGACTGTGTGTTGAAATCAAAACATCTTCCAAGCGATTTAATCCCTCATGATTAAACTTCAAATTTTCATGTGACATTATAAAACTTGATTTCTCTGTTCTCTCTCTATCTCTCTCTCTCTCTCTCATCTCATTATTGCGTCATGTAAATAAATCAATTTTTTGCAAGTAAAGAAGAGTGTGATAAAATCACCATCTCCGCTTCTCTCTCAAATGCCCCTCATAAGGAATGGTAACAGTTATGTACTTGAAATATTGTGTGAAATAGTAGGAACTTGTTCTCTCTCTACAAATTTGATATTGTCAAATGGTGGTAATTGAGGTAGCATTCATCTATATGGGAGGGGTGGCATCTATTGATAGTATTAGTTCATTGACATATGGAGACTAAGTGGTGGGAGGATAGGATCCTAATATTAATGGTTTAAAGTCCACGGAGGAGTATGTTAATGTTGAATCATGAAAATTATACTCCTAAAAATGTATAATCTAGATGCAACGGCTTGCAAGACATTGGAGTACATCTCTATTATTGACATTACCCATTATATGAGTGAGCTATTAAATCCTAATAATTCCAAAGAAGATCAATCATGGATATAAAATCTCATGTATGTGTGCCAATAGTAATGTTGAAAGTAAGGTTTAATGTATTAACATCGAGATGGATCAGAACTAGTCATGCAATCATGCAGATGAAATATCCTTGAAGGGAAATTATAACAACTAGGAGATCGCTATAAATGTAATGAGCTCAAAAAATTACATGGATTAATGAAACTTGCAAGTTCAGAGAAATTTCCCCAAAATTAGTAGTTTAATTGACACCTACACTTATGAATATACAGACTGATTAGTCATTTTCAAAGCTTGTGGAGACAAACATCTTATGGGAAGTAGATGGCAAATTAATGGATTCAACTATAGACTTGCAGTCCTAAAGGATTGTGAATAGACTCATAGATTGGGAACCTTGTCATGAATTGGAGTCCACGTCAATGGAGAAGACCTTGATACAATATTTTAGCTCGTAATTATAACCCATGAGAATATAAATTCATTATGGAAATATCCATTTTAAGAAAAGTGCTTATCAAGTAAAATGGGAGTCCTTTGCACATCGAGATTAAGTAAAATGATAGGGGAATCTAACAATGACATGGTGAGTTAATACATGGGGAAGGTAGTCCTAACTAATCTACAAGGAGGTGAAGTATAAATATGATGTCATGTAAATTTATGATCCAAATTAATATAAATGCATTCACTAAATGATTGTGCAAACTAATGATCCATATCTACATGTTGAAAGAATGTATTGATGCATGGAAGTGAAAGAACTCATTTTTAAATCTACATATGGTCCCTTTCCTTTTGTAATGCCTAATTTTTAGTTGTAAAATACGTAGGAACGACTGTGACAAGTGGTCCATAAATTTGGAATCTATAATCTGAGTCATCTCTCTAAACATTCTACGAGGACTAGTGCTATTAGAGGATCACTCACCAGTATGCAATCTAGGTGTCGTGTTCTGTGAAATATCTTCTCAGAATCTGGTATTACAGGTTAGTTCCAAAGGGGGTGGAGAAAAATTCTCATATTCAAGTGATGCATCTTTTTTGTTGTGAAATGTATGCTCGAATGCAATAAGTCCATGGCTCGTATGAAATTGTCAGAGATGCGAAAATCTGGTCAGACTAACCTAGGATTGGACGCATGTTCATTCTCTAAAAATTGACAAGATACAAATGTTACATAGGGTCAACATGTATCACAATCATCTGACCTACAAAAGTTGGGCTTACTACGCTGAGTATTATCACAACATTTCAACACCTGGAACCCGTTAGCTTCTAGTTGCAGGGCCCTTAGCATTCCACACTCGATTATTGGAGGGGTGCTCTTGGCCTCCTTCACTTCACATTGCACTATCAGAGTCTAATAGCATATCATGTATTGACTAATGTTCTAGAAGCACTCATACCATGTGTGCATGGAATAGTCTAAATTCTTCCATCTACAAGCATGTGAAAGATCATTAGCCATTGTGCCTAAGCAAGAGCAAAGCTTATCTGGATACATAATGCACATAGATGGTTGCAATCTACATAAGTATTAGTAGTCTCCATGCATTATAGGTCACACTCATTATGGTCTACATGGATTTATATTTATATGGTTCTCTTAGATCTAGTATTTTGTAAGTAACATAGGACATAGGCCGACTAGGAAAAATATAAGGATGAAAAATGGCTATAAAGATCCCAAAACATGGCATTGAGAAAGTAGAAAAAGGATCGGGGCACCCTAGGTGGGACCGGAGCACCCATGGGTGGCCCCATCACTACCCATGGTCACCCCAGCCAAGGATAAAATGACAAGAAGGTTTTGAAATGTTAGGGTTTCTGGACATGTAGATAAGTCATCATAAATGTGTCAAGGGAATGACGAAATAAATTGTAAAATAAGATGGCCAAAAGATAGGATTAATTGGTATTATTGTTCACTCAAGAACCTTATAAATAGTAGTATTAGACCGGGATAAATAAATTTCTAAAGTGCATGATTTTGTGACTACACGAATACATTAAAGTAATTTATTCTCATATAATTTTGTAAAAAAATCTCAACAATTTAATCAGATCTTTCCCATCTCAAAAGAAAGGGGTTACATAAAATATCAACAAATTAACCAATCTTTCCCCTTAAAAAATAAAACGTCGCCACAAAAAAAGAAGGCGGTGTTTGGTATTTGCACTTGCATCATCAATTTGTTATTTTTCAAAATTAGTTTCATATTGAAGAGAAATGTGAATTGCCATGTTGATCTATAGGGATGGAACCTAATTTTCAATGCACATAACTAGCATACCTATCTTAGATAAATCTATGTAAAATATGTCGAGAGGTATCATTCTCGATTAGCAATTTTTCCATTTATGTTTGAAATTCAATGTAAGTGCCTCGAGAATGATACCTCTCAATGTCTTTACATAGATTTATCTAAGATAGTTATACTAGTTAAATTATTATTTCTACAACAAAATTAAATATTAAATTCTATTTCTTTCTAAATTTTATGGCATCAACAAATATGATTTTATACAAATATACATCCATTTCTTAATTGTTAAAAAATATTATTATTTCAATTTGTTTATAATATTCAAGATTCACAAGTATTTTTCTCATATATTATTTAAAAATTAGTTATTTTCTCTTCATTTTGACATGGCCCTTTTTATCCACCACATAATTAAAAAAATGTACAAAATAGAAGAAGTGTTGTTGGTCGGGATGAAGAATCCATTGCAAAAGACATTTATATAGATTGTGATTATCTCCATAAACCAAAACACCCCTTTAATATTTTAGAACCACCATTTCCGATCTATAGTAAACAAAATCATAAAAAATGACATAAAAATAGAACTTGAAAGGTCGAGTTGAGCCTCATAATTGACATAAAACGACTATAAAGATGTGCAATAAGAGGTGGTGAGCTGGTGTTGATTGAATTAAAATAAATATGTTTTCCACTTCCCTAATTTTAGATTTTTTATTATTCGTATTTATCGTTTCCATTTGAATTTGTGCATTTATATATTTGATTTGGAGTATCAAATATGACTCAACAACCAAAGAGTTTTTATTTTTTGAATATCAAACATTAGTCAGTTGTCATTGTGACGGTCAAATAGACATCAAATATACAATAAAAAGGTGAACATGTTGTTCCATTACATCATTACACCCTTGACTACCATTGTAGGAATGCTTCTCGACATAAAAATCAATATAGTTCAAAAAAGTTGATAATTGTACATGTGTCAATGTTAAAGAGATTGGATTCATCAATTTATTTTTTCAATTAAGTGGTTTCAAGAGTTAAAAAAATTATATTTCTCAATCTAATCTTCAATTAAGTGGTTTGAAGAATTAAATACGTTAGATCCATCAATTCCCTCTTGAATTAAGTGGTTTCAAGGATTCAATATTTTCCATTAAACGCTTTTATGTTAAAGAGAAATAATTTCAATTAAATGATTTCATAGTGAAAATTTTGAGGAATGCCCTTTTAACCTAAAGGGATTGAACCTTACCAAAAAAAAACATAAACATATTCTCTGAACTGAGACAACACAAAGAGAAAATTGTTATTTCCCTACACCGAGAAACATCCAAAATAGTTAAAACTAGCTTAACCATATTGAACAAAAATATGAAATAAGTTTTCTAAGAGTACCCAAAGTCTCGGCAATAAATTGCAACGTGTCTAACACCTAAAATGGTCATACGAGATTGGGTGGTAATAAAAAAAGCAATTGCAAGTGTGGGGAGATTTTAAGAGATTAACTTTTAAAAATGCATCCTTAATCACACTAGAAATCGCATGTGAAAAGTATGATGGACATGTTGAAGTGGATGGATAGAAGAAGCAAAATCAAGGGAGTGGAAACACGACAGAGGAAGAGGGGTGATGAAGAAGGGATTTGAGTTGAGGAGAAGTTTAAGGGTGCTGAAAAACATAGCGGGGAACCAATAAAAAACTTTTATTTCTTACAATCACATGCCATATTTGTTAATCATTTGAAGGAGAGAGGAGT
This sequence comes from Taxus chinensis, assembly GCA_019776745.2. NCBI lineage: Eukaryota > Viridiplantae > Streptophyta > Pinopsida > Cupressales > Taxaceae > Taxus > Taxus chinensis. Next base: position 610,145,753 of record CM034150.1, read on the forward strand.
TACAGTGTGCAAGTCGTTGAGGTAATGTAATTTAGAGATATCCCTGAAAGTAAGGATTGTTCCATCACTATTGTCAATGTCAATAGGTGTTTGTAATTTTAGCCCATGTGTTTTTTCCGTATGTAGAACCCACGTATATGTAAGGGGAATTGAATTTTGTGTCTCACAGGACACTTTAGAGATAGACATATGTGGAGTGGAGTTGGCATCCCTAGGTAGTAATTTCATTCACAATTGCGAGTAGGGTTTCTCTTTAGTTATCAAGGTATTGATTAGGGTGTTTCTCATCAACAGTCCTGATGGCATCGTATATCAACGACAACCAACATAAATGGGATCCGACTTAACCTATTGCTTGTATTAGGATATGAGTAGCCGACTTGTGGCTTACCATATCATTTTATTATATCATTTATAATTTCTCATGCTTAATAGGCTAGCCTTGGTGATGGCCATAGCATATGAATAGTATATATAGGGGATTGTAGGTAGTAGTTCATTATCATTTGAGCATTTGAGTCTTATTATATGGTTTGGAGGTTACCCCCTCGAAGTGGTGAAAGCTATTATAATTACATATTGAGATCATTATTATAAAATATTGTGTTATTTGGTGTTCTATTGCTGCTCATAATCTAAATTATACTAGTAATTTCATTACAAGTGGTATCAGAGCTGCGATCTAGGCCAAAATTAGGGCAGAAACCCTAATTTTTTGTTTCTGCAATATATTTTGAACCAGAGCGAATTGGTGGGAGATATTTTTACCAGAGTTGTGAAACATTTCAAGTTTGATATCATGGCGGGGCCTTCCACAAGAGCAAAAAAGAATCCGGTTACTATGAGTAAAACCCTAGATAAAGATGGGGTAGTGATTGAAGAGATGGAGTCATAAGGGGTAAATACAGATTCCTTAGCACTTGGGTTTACCTCAGTTGATCATAAGGTGAGTCAACTTGAGTATGAGCTGTGAAATATACAATCTGAGATGGCCTCTAAAGGAGACATAGACCAAATCAATCATCAGTTGGATGATATCATGCAACATGTAAAGGGTAAACAATATGGTTCAAATCTGGCCCATATAAACCAAGGAGGATCTTCAGTTCAAAATCATGGACAAAATAACCATGTTGGATCACTTTTCCAGCCCAATTAGAATCCAACTTATTCGTAACCATGAAACATGATGCTGAAATGGATATGCACAAATTTGATGGTAAGGATCCCCTGAATTGGATAAATTATTTGAGCTACATCAAACACCATCAGGAAAAAAGGTGGCATTGGCATCCTTATATCTTGACCTAGACCAATTCGTTTGGTATCGATGGTTATGTGCTCAGAGGCAGAAGAATGGTCTCGGTGTCACTTGGATAGTTTTTACTGAGGAGTTGCAATTGCACTATAGTTCCAGTGTTTCAGAGAACTAATTTAGTCAGTTATCAAAGTTATGACAAACAAGATCAGTCAAAGATTATGTGCATCAATTCCATAACTATCCTTAAGGGTGGATAATATTCCAGAAGAGAATCTGAATGACCTATTTCTTGGGGGTCTAAGGACCACATCAAGCATGAGGTACGTATGTTTAATCCACTCAAGATTTCTGATTCTATTATCATGGCACGTTGAGCAGAGGAAAAAGTTATTTGTAGTAGGATGCCACCTTTCATTAACATTAGAGACCATAGTATCTCTTCCCAGGTTCATTTTATAGGCCAATTAGACTGACTCCTCAACAAATGGAAGAAAAGAGAGTAAAAGGATTATGTTTTAATTGTGATAGAAAATATGGACTGGGACACAAATGTGCTGAGAAGAAGTTTTTCTGTATTGAAGAAGGTAATGAGGATGATGAGGACACTAAAATTATAGGAGAGGTTGAGGAGCCAATAGAAGATGAAGTAGAGCATCACAAACCTACAATTTCTTGCCATGCATTGTCAAGTATTATTACTCCTCAAACACTCAAGGTTATTGGCTATCTCAAAAAATAGAAGGTGATGGTGTTGATTGACTTAGGGAGTACTCATAACTTCATAAATAGTAGGTTAGCTTCCTGCCTTAATTGTTTTATTTACCCAGCTCCAGAAATGCAAGTTTTGATTGTAGATGGTGGGAGAGTCAAGTGCACAGGAAAGTTCCATAGTATCAAGCTTTCCATGGGAGACTACATGTTAGACTCACCTATGTTTGTTATTTCTATGGGAGGGACAGATATTGTTTTGGGTGTCCAATGGCTCACAACCTTAGGTACTATAGAGATGAATTTCCAAGAATTGTTCATGCGATTTCATTCAGATGGAAGGACAATAAAATTGAATGGGATGATAGCCAAGTCTCCACATATTATTAGCTCTCATCAAATGCAGAAGGTTCTCAGAAAAGGAGTAGATGGATTTATAGCAAATTTATTTTCCATAGAAGTGCAAAATATAGAGTCTTCAATGCCACCCGATATTCAAAATATTGTTGATGCTCACTCATCTATTTTTGATGCTATTCAAAAGGGCCTACCACTAGTTAGGGATCATGATCATGCCATTCAGTTGATTCTAGGGATACAAACACCTAACATTAGACCATACAGATACCCATATTCCCAGAAAAGTGAGATCGAGAAAATGGTTTAGGAAATGTTGAAGGTGGGTATCATCAGACCTATCCAGAGTGCATATTCTTCACCAGTGGTCATGGTATGTAAGAAGGATGAAACATGGAGGATGTGTCCATATTACCAAGACCTCAATAAGTACACCATCAAAGATAAGTTTCCTATTCCATTAATTGATTATTTACTTGATGAATTGCATTGTCCTATTTATTTCACAAAATTAGATCTTCATTTGGGGTACCATCAAATTAGAATAAAAGAGGAAGATGTTCATAAAATGGATTTAAGGACTCATGAGGTCCATTATGAGTTTTTGGTAATGCCTTTTGGTCTTACAAATGTGCCTTCAACCTTTCAAAACTTGATGAACACTATTTTTAGGCCATTTTAAAGGAAATTTGTATTAGTTTTCTTTGATGACATATTGATCTACAGTAAGACATGGGAAGAACACTTACGACATATAAATAAAGTGTTGGAAGTTTTGGAGAAACATACTCTCTATGCAAAGCCATCCAAATTTTCTTTTGGTGTACAAGAGGTAGAGTACTTAGGTTACATTGTATCCCATGAAGGCGTCAAAGTTTATCCTCAAAATATCAAAGCTATGGTGGAATGGCCAAGGCCCAAAACTCTCAAAAATCTTCATGGGTTCGTAGGACTAACAGGGTACTACAAAAGATTTGTGCGGGGATATGGTAGAATAGTAACCCCACTCACTACATTGCTAAAGAAGGATGCCTTCCATTGGATAGACGTAGCCACTAAATCCTTTGAGTAGCTGAAGGAAGCCTTGTGCAACACCCCAGTTTTGGCTACTCTTAACTTCTCAAAAACCTTCATTATTGAATGTAACGCTTCAGGATTAGGATTAGGAGCAGTTATAATGCAAGGAGGAATACCAATTTCATTTGAGAGTCACCAATTCAAAGGAAAAGATCTTCTCAAACCTGTCTATGAGAAATAAATGATGGCTATTCTTCATGCAGTCAAGCAATGGAGGCCCTATCTCATGGGTAGACACTTCAAGGTAAAAATTGATCATGAAAGTATCAAATAATTTTTGGAGCAAAGGTTATCATATGAGGAACAACAAAAGTGGGTAACAAAAATGTTGGGTTATGATTTTGAAATCATATACAAAAAGGGTAAAGAAAATTTAATAGCTGATGCATTGTCTAGAAGGGATACATCTGCATATGCATTACTATGTGGAATGTCCATGTTGACGGTCGATTGGGTGGATGAAGCAAGATTGGAATGGGATCAAGACAAGGATACACAATATCTAATATAGAATATCAAGCAAGGATCTATGACATCTAACAAATTTGAGTGGAAAGGTAATGCCCTATGGTACAAGGACAAGTTATACTTGAGTAAAGATTTTGAGTTGAAGCATAAGATTCTTGCAGAGCTACATGCCTCACCTGTTGGAGGAAACTCTGGGTTTTCAAAGACATATCATAGAATAAAAAGAAAATTATTTTGGGAAGGACTTAAGGGGGATGTACAAAATTTTCTATCAGAGTGTTTAGTGTGCCAACAGAACAAAGGGGAAACAATTAAGACACCAGGTCTATTGCAACCCTTACCAATTTTTAGCCAGAGATGGGAGGAGGTCTCTATGGATTTCATCATCAGATTGCCTTGTTAAGAGGGTAAGAATTTTATTTTCATGATTGTGGATAGGCTCACAAAATATGCCCATTTTTTTCCCTATCACATCCATTTGCAGCCAGTACAGTCACAGCTATTTTTTTGGAGACAATTCAAATGCTACATGGAACCCCAAAGATAATTGTAAGTGATCATGATCCTATTTTCACAAGTAATTTTTGGACAGAATTATTTTCATGTTTAGGTACTCATCCAGCTCACAATTCATCTTATCATCCTCAAATTGATGGGAAAATGGAAGTGGTCAACAAATGCTTAAAGGGGTATCTATGTTGTTTTGTATCAGATAAGCAGGAAAGGTGGATTAAATGGCTACCACTTGCGAAATGGTGGTATAACACATCTTTTCATACCTCTTCTCAAATGAACCCATTTTTAGCATTATATGGTTACCATCCACCTTCTATCACTTCCTCCTTGAGGGTGCAAACTAAGGTCGGAGATGTTGAGGAACACATTCAACATCAACAACAGGTTTTCGCTAGTTTGAAGGACAATTTAGCTTTAGCACAAAACAGGATGAAACAACAAGCAGATCAACACCATCCTGAAAGACATTTTAAAATTGGTGAATGGGTTTTTGTACGTCTCTAGCCTTATAAACATATGTCCCTAAAGCAACAGAAAAAGGACAACAAACTTGCTCCTAAATATTATGGCCCTTATCAGGTTCTACAAAAAATTGGCAATGTTGCTTATAAACAAGAGAACCACCTCCATCTTCACACATACACCCAGTATTCCATGTTTTATGCCTGAAGAAGGTTATTGGACAGAAATTTGAAGCCCAGACAGAGTTACCAGAACTTGACGAGGAAATAAGAATCATTTTAGAGCCAGAGAAGATTATGTAAACACGTACTAAGAGACTGAGAACCAAAGACATTAAGGAATATCTGATCAAGTGGAAGAATCTAAGCATAGAAGATGTAACCTGGGAGGATGAAGGTTTTCTACAGCAACATCCAGGATTATTCAACATTAAGGACAATGTTGGTTTGAAGGGGAAGGGCATGTTACGCCCTTAACCTATTGCTTCTATTAGGATATGAGTAGCCAACTTGTGGCTTACCATATCATTTTATTATATCATTTATACTTTCTCATGCTTAATGGGTCAGCCTTGGTGATGGCCATAGCATATGAATAGTATATATAGGGGATTGTAGGTAGTAGTTCATTATCATTTGAACATTTGAGTCTTATTATATGGTTTGGAGGTTGCCCCCTCAAAGTGGTGAAGCTATTATAATTGCATATTGAGATCATTATTCTAAAATATTGTGTTATTTGGTGTTCTATTGTTGCTCATAATCTGAATTATACTATTAATTTTATTACACTTTAGCTATCAAGGTATCGATTAGGGTGTTTCTCATCAACAGTCCTGATGGCGCAATCTGTCAACAAAAACCAACATAAATGGGAGCTACTATATATATATATATATATATATACCAGATATATATTTGGGCAAGAACAATATGAGCCATGGAATAGGTGCTTAACATGTAGGTAGTTAATTTCCATCATCCAATCGAAAGCCCTTACACTATATATGATTAGATGGTGGAAATTAACTACCTACATGTCAAGCACCTATTCCATGGCTCATAGTGTTCTTGTCCAAATAATATCTGGTATATGTGCTCCACTTTATGGTCTTGATTTCACTCACACTACACACATGAGTGCAATTTCCACTTAAAGGGGCCAAATTATAAAATGGGGAAAATCCAATAGGTTCCTAGTTCAAAACCCATCTTCAATGTTTTATCATTTGTAGCACTTAGTAGCCTCCCTTTTCAATTGTAAGATCGAGTAATTGTAGGAAAGTAGGAAATGTGCAAACAACCATCTCTTATTAAAAGTCGCGAATCTTTTCTCCAGTAGATGGAGGAATGTTAGAACATGGTATTGGGTGGTCCTAAGCCTCCTCCATACTTTAACCAAATAAGCAACAAAGTTGGAAAGTAAACTTTTAGCCTCAATGGCCTCGGAATTGACGACGTCACGTAGAGCTTGAATGGACTCCACACATCTGACATCCAACATCCCCCACACTTTGATATTCATTTCCTACGAACCCAAATACAATAGACCTTGTTTATTGTTCGTAACTAAGGAAGAAATATCGTCAATGTCCTTCATCCATTGGCACTATTTATACTTTGGTTGGTAGGAAGTACAACCGTTCTCATCATGCAATAGGGGCTGATATCAATGACATGCATATGTTATATGTTGATTGATTTTTACGACATCAAGGTTGTCAGTTAGAGGACATTTAATTTGTTAGATACATGTTAGATAAGATGAAGACATGAATGAAAATTTGGAAATAAAATGGTTGGAAGTAGATACTTGTGGCTTCGGCATAATAAATAATGCAACAACATAAAACAACTTTGAATTGAAAGTTGAAACCCATTTGTTCAATCCCTGGCACCTAACAAAAAGCTAATGGTCAATATTTGTGAAACAGTTGAAAGGGCAAGATTTGATAAAGAGTTAATGATCATGATTGAAGGGAAGTTATTGATCCACGTCAAATTGAATAAACCAATGAATAAATAAATTGGTTTCCATGCTAAATATGATTTTGTTAACTTTCAAGGGAAGGAGGGAATGAAAACCAAGAAGCAAGATGGGAAGGAGGTTGGGTGGCTATGGTGGTTAGAGAAACAAAAGGTGAATAAAGATTGGAGTTAGGATTTTGGCGGACAAAGGAACACAGATTCAAATTGATAATTGAGCCCCTCTAATAGTTAATCATATGTGTGACATGTATATTTTAATTTTTGATCGAAATTTGTTATTTTTTAATTTTATTTTTTTACGACGTCATTATCATCAATTCGGAAACGTTTAATTTGGTAGGTTAGATGAAGACTTGAATGGAAGTTATTGCAATAAAAAAGTGGAAATTAAATAGCTACATGTCCCACACCTATTCCATGGCTCATATTGTTCTTGCCCAAATAATATATGTTATATGTGCTCCACTTTATAGTCATGATCTAGCTTGAACTATTCGCATCAGTATAATTCATGCTTAAAGGGTCCACAATAAAAAAAAATGGGGGAATTCTAAAAAATTTTAGGTTTGAAACCTAGCCACAATGCTTGCTTTTTGTAGCACTTTGTAGCCCCCTTTTCAATTGTAAGCTTGAGTATTTGTAGGAAATAGTTGATGTGCAAGTAATCATCAATAGTTGATATGTTGCACAAATATATGTTATATGTCGATCAAGCTTTACGACATCAAAGTTTTTGGTTGAACAACATTTAATTTGTTATATAAGACGAAGACATGAATGGAAATATGGGAATAAAAACGTCAGAAATAAATACTTATAGCTTTGATGTAGTAAAAAAATGTTGATAATATAAAATAACTTTGAATCGAAATTTGAAACTCGTTTTTTCAATCCACAACAGCTAACAAAGAGCTAATGGTCAAGATTTTTGAAAGATTTGATGGGAAAGGTTTGATAAAGAGATAAAGATTAATATTGAAGGGAAGTTATTGATCTACATAAAATTGAATAAACCAATAAGGAAATAGATCAGTTTCCATGTTAAATATGATTTTGTTAGCTTTGAAGGGAAGGAGGGAATGCAACCCGAGAAGGAAGAAGGGAAGGAGGCTAGGTGGTTACAGTCGTTAGAGAAACGAGAGGTGAAAAAAAACTGGAGGTAGGATTTTGGTGGATGGAAGAACACATGTTTGAATCCCCACATAACACCATCTTAAGCAAGCAACTTCTTGACTTGTCCATATAACATATATTAAAAAAATAATACAAACATGATGGGTTCTATGTAGACCCTAAATGCATCACGATCAAGGGTTAAATTTGACTTCCATTTAACTGTTTTTGATGATTTTGATCATAACATACTTGTAAATATTTGAAATAACCGTCACATATGACTTGGATATTTAAAATATGACATTCATTTTGTATATAGATTTATATACAAACCATATAAAAATACATAAATATATATTGGAAAAGTAAATAAACAAATATTTATTTTTTATTGTAATATCAATATTGTATGTTCAAAGGGCAATATTGGAAAAATTACCATGTCTTGGTGAAATATTGGCTCATGTAAAAAAGGAGTAAGATTTTTAATTTAAATTTTCTTTTAAAAAAAATTGTATGTTATATTTTTGAACTTGATGTCAAATATGTTATTTGTTGGTGTGTATATTCTCCACATCATTAGGTGAGTCATCTCACTTAGGTGAGATCGTAGGTCCATGTGTCATTTAGGGGTCATTATGAGATTCCCTTACGCGTCAGCGCGTCAGCACATAAATGCGTCAGTGCATCATATGCGTCATTGGGAGTTACACTTCTATTCTAGGAATGTAACTCCCCCTCTCTACTTGAGTTGTCATGATTGTAGCACTGGGGGTTACTCAGCACCTCCTATATGTACACCCCATTTGATCTGAGAGACAGAGGAGAGTTTTATGGCTTAACCAGGTTCTGCTCGTTTTTCAAATCTTTGCATGCACATTCGGTTGATGCTCACTCCTCCTGAGATCTCTTCACACTGTCATATACACGTCCGTTGATGTGCACGTTGTCCCTCATGATCCTCGCTTGTGGGTTTTAAACCCTCTTTCATGGTATCAGAGAAGATCTTGTGGATTTGTGCACTCATCGGTGTTTCTATGTGTGTTTTCCGGCTTCTGGCGTGATATTTAGATCTCTTTCAGCGTGTGTCATAATGGAAATTCCGACCGTGCTCTACTTGCACTGATTCGGGCTTCATACCTCCATTCGGTTTTTGAGTGTTCATGGTTCATTTTTGGGGTTTAACGGTTTTGCATCCTTGCATGCAGTGTTAGATGTGTTTTTTTTGCATTCCAAGTTACATATCTATGTAACTTGTGCTAGTTTTTTGCACGAGTTTGCTTGGTTCAATGTTCATTTTCCTTGCATTGGGTTTATGCTTCGCAATCTTGGACCATTCGGTTCTCCTCACTGCCTTATTGAAGCATGTGCCCACTTTTCTCGACGGCTCCTCCGTTCTTGTGCTTTGCACCTCCTTGTCTCTACTTTGTTGGAGCCTTCAACCTTCTCATGATCTCCTTGGATGTTCTGCATTGCTCTCAGAGCTGTTGTTTGCTGCTATTTGTTATTGTTGTTGATGTGCTCATGTTCTTGCAAACTCAAAGCTGTTGTTTGATGTTGTTTGCTTGTGTTTGGTGCTTCCATCCAGCTCAGTCGTTTCCTCCAATGGTTCCCTCAACTTGTGCTTCGTGGAGGTCTGCAATTTTTTTTTTAAATGATTTTTTGACCTGCACAGCCGTTTTTTTGCTTTTCTGGCATTTTTTTGTGGTTTGGGATCTCTTCTGCTCTCCCATGTGCCTGCAGCACCTTCCAGCTCACCAACACAGCCTCCAACGACCTCCAACGACCTTCAAACCTAGCCACATGCGTTGAAAAACATTTTTTTGCTACTCAGCATTGGAAAAATGTTTTTTTATTTGTTGTCTTTCTTGGCGGTTACAACATTGCATTGGTTACTGTTCTTGCTAGCTGGTAATGTCTCCTCCAACAGCGTGCAAATCTCCCTGACGTCTTCAACTTCTGCAGCGGCCTACCCACTCTCCATGTGGACACCAGAACCACACAATAGCACGTGGCTTCCAACTCCCTTAAGAGCAGCTCTTTCCAAACGTGGGCCCCTCCTATCACCTTCTTTTTTAATGTTTTAGGGTGATTAAAAAACAAAACATTTCATTCATGGCATGTAATAATCATTTAGGTTGTTTTTGGCTTGTAATTTAATCCCCTCCTACGAGTGTCGAAGATGGAGGGCATGGTCCGGAGTTGGCAGGAGGCTAACCCCCCTCGCAGTCAAAACAAACCCTTGCTAAAATTCCATGTCGTTTCCAACGAGTACCCACACGATACCCTTTGCACCCATCTCGTGTACTTTTTTAATGCGTTTGCAACATCTAGTGTCTTTTTCCATCAGTTGCGGGAATCATTTTAATGCTATAACTTTTGACTCGCTGCTCGTTTTTGAGTGCTTCCTTGGTCAAAGTTGCATGATTTTTTTCACTTTACATGATGGCATTGTCAGTTTTGTAAATGCACTAATTTTATAAAGTGCCGCATTTTGGGGGGGTTGATTGTACTCTTGGGCTTTCACACGCAGATGCATTATCGGCCGAGTCTGACGTCTTGCTTTTGTGCATCTTGCATTCTGCATCATGGAGAGTGCTCTTTCTAGACTTGAACATCGTAGGATCGCTTTACATCCTCCGCCACTTCTCACTGGGAGAGGGAACTATTCAGCTTGGCATGCTTCCATGGAACGTTACTTCGCCCACGAGAGTCTTTTACCCTTCTTTCTTGGGCCAGTTCCTACACCCGCTGATCATCGGCATCTAGAGGACTTCCTTGACACTTGTGACCATGTCTTTGGTTGCATGATGATGCATGTCTCCAGATCTCTCTGGTTTCACGTGGCAGACTTAGGTCCACCTCACCATGTCTAGAGCATTCTTCAGTCCCTCTATGGAGACCCTTTACATACTGCCACCATTGTTGCTACTACGGATTCAGTTGTATCCTCCATTTCTTCGTGTGATTACGATTCCACTGACATAGAATCACTTGATTCTACTTCTGATGACGAGGATGTGCACCCTGTTCTGATGTCAAGAGTACTACAGAGGACTCTTCTCCTCTTTCTCTCACTATTCCAAACATTGTTGTCACCCCCCACATCTCATCAGATATTGAGCAGTCTTCTATTCATCCTCACACAGTCATCACACCCATCTCCTTTCCACTTCCAGTGTGCGAGGCCCCTTACACTCCTCTACCTTCATTGGATGACTCCTACCTATCTGACATCACTCTTCTGTTTGTTGAGCCCCCTCATTGGGACGAGTATCTGCTTGACCTTAGTTGTTTTTTTGCAGAGTCTACTTGTGATGCACTACATGTCCCTCATCCATCTACAGGTTTTTCAGAGGAGTTCATCATCTCTGTTGTTGAGAGTGCCCCTTCCGGGAATCATGTCACTTCCACATTTCTAGAGACCTTCATTGATCCACCCTCAGCTATGGATCCATTTTCTGTTGTGGAGGATGTTTTGTTCCCTTCACATCACTTGGACATCCTTTCTGCGGGTGTTCCTCTTCACTCTGACAGTTCTACGCACGTGGCATTACCTTTAGTTCCTTGGCACTCACTCGCTAGACCTATGTCACCCTTCCGTGCACCAGACTCAGAGTTCTTCATGCTACTACCTTCGGTTTCCTTTGCGGGCGGACTTTTAGCACATCATTTATGTCCTTCCTAAGGGCAAGCACACAGTTCGATGTGGATGGCTCTTCTTTTGTCCAGAGGTAGAGGATCTCGCCATCAACATTCCTCTGGGAGACTTCCTACAGTTGCAGAGTTCAGATCCGTCCATGGCATCTTCTACATTCCTCTTGTCTCCATCTTCTTCTCTCTTCTTCTTCTTTCTGAGAGATTGCCTCTTTGTACATGGGTACCTTTTCAGGCTCGTCTATGGCTGGGACCCATATTTGGCATCTTTCTTAGATTAGAGAGTGTTTTGTTCTCTTGTGGTGGATGTTTTTCCCACTAGGTTTTCCTTCACTGCTTAGGACCTCTTTTTTGTGCATGGGTACATCATCAGGCTTTGTGCCGGGACCCATTTCTCATTTCTAACTTGCCGCCTCATCCTAAGTTATGATGAATGGGGGTGTTGGTGTGTATATTTTCCACATCATTAGGTGAGTCATCTCACTTAGGTGAGATCGTAGGTCCATGTGTCATTTAGGGGTCATTATGAGATTCCCTTACGCGTCAACACGTCAGTGTGTCATTGCGTCATATGCGTCATTGGGAGTTACACTTCTATTCTAGGAATGTAACTCCCCCTCTCTACTTGAGTTGTCATGATTGTAGCACTGGGGGTTACTCAGCACCTTCTATATGTACACCCCATTTGATCTATGAGATAGAGGAGAGTTTTATGGCTTAACCAGGTTCTGCCTGTTTGTCAAATCTTTGCATGCACATCCGGTTGATGCTCGCTCCTCCCGAGATCTCTTCACAATACTGTTCGCACGTCTGTTGATGTGCACGTCGTCCCTTGTGATCCTCTCTTGTGGGTTTTTAAACCCTCTTTCATTATTTTTATGCACTAACAATTGCACATGAGTTACAAGTTTGCTAGATGTGATGCAAATAGAATGCTCTCATTAAGAAATATTCTTTAATGTTAGTGTCTTTTCAATATCAATGACAATTGTCTCAACAAGGAACGACCAAAAATACACATAAATTTTGATAAACCCAAACCATAAAGGAGTAAAATTTTTCGTGCCTCGTGTATGATCCCACGTTTTGCATACCTATTTGCCAAAGTATTTCCAACTGTAACATCTTTACATATCCATTTCCTAATAGTTTTTGATGGTTGTCCACACCCATTTTTGAAGCTCCTAGCCTATTTAATAACCCCATTTTGTGAGTATGTTAAAAAAAATTATTGATCGGGTTGAGCATCTATTAAAAAAGATCCATTGTTGTTTCACAACATTTTATGTACATATCAAATAGGGAACCTACAACTACAACATCTAACAATGAAAACTTCCTAATATGCCTCAGTGGATGTCCATACCCCATTGTAAAGCTCTTAGTTTTGACACGAGCTATGAGAATGTTGAGAAAGGTGAGCTAATTGAGTTGAATATTTTTTCATTACATCTAATGAAATAGATTCAATTGCTCCTATTAGGCATTCAACTGAACAATTTGCATGATCGCAACAAGCCCACCTATGATCTGCAACAATTGTGGCTTGTCTTGGAGGTAGGGATGATGGTTGCAAAGGTTATGCACTTTAGGTTTACACCTACCAATTGGATTCACTTGAAACTTTCTAAGGCCTTATTAAGAAACCCATTTTTTATCAAAATAAGTTTGTAATTTCATTTAGATGTCACAAAAACAAATGAAATAAATTCATTTCATGAGACCACATCTCCTTGAGTTATTTGGTAAAGGGTTCGTGTGATTTTTGTATGGTTCCTAGTCAGTTACAACTGCATCTAACAAAAATTAGCTTTCCATTGTGCTTTGAGGGATGTGCATGTCATATTCTAAAGCTCCCAATTTAGACACATGTTGGGAGAATGTTGGAAAAGGCTGGGAGAATGTTGGAAAATCCTTCCACATAAATTTTTCTAAAACTTTCCAAGGCCTTTTCAAAAAACCCTTTTTTTTGTATATTCTGCATTAATCGCAGTCGACGAGAGCACATCTCATAGAGGCATTTTGTCTATTAGTTCATGTTCTTTCAATATTATTCCAATTTCTCATATATGTCTACCAACACACATGCAACTACATCTAACAAAAAGTAACATTCCATTATTCTTTGATTAATGTCCATGTCACATACATGTCTACTAGTGCACTTGCACCTGTACATCTATCAATTATTATCTTTCCATTGTGCATTGATCATATCCTACAATCACTGCAATCCATGAGACTAAATCTGTTACAGGCATTTTGTCAAACAATTCCCATGCCTTTTGTATGCTTCCACATTTTGCATGCATCTTGAGCAAACGCTCTTGCGCAATTATAACAAACAAAAATCAGCTTCTCATTATACAATGATGAATGTCCATGCCTTGTTCTAAATTTCCCATTGTGAAACATGCTAGACAGATTGTGAAAAATGTTGTGGGGTTCGGATTTAAGTTACCAATTACATTTGTTGGAGAAATTCAAAGGCCTTTTAAGAAAAACCATTTTATGCATATCATGCATTCATTGTAGTCTATTGCATTCATTGTTGGACACCTGTTGGTTGTATTCACCAAAATAATGTTAATGCTTCATGAGGATTCTAATGTCCTCTCATTTTCTGCATATCCTGCGGTCAAAGATCTTATTTTAACACATGTTATTTTAACATATCTACCATCGCATCAACAACTACATCTAACAAAAACCAACTTTCCATTATGCTTTGATGGATGTGTGTGTCCTATGTTAAAGCTCCCATGTTGACGCGTGATGTAAGGATGCTAGGAAAAATTGGTCCTTTGATCAGGGGAAAGACTGGCATCGAAGAACTTAAAATCATATAGATCAACACAATCTGACCACAACTATAATGTATTTGAGAAAAAAACATATCCTATTATGCCTCATTTTCCCCCTAATTTGACAGAGTGCACAATGCTAGAAAATTCCATGCTCTAAATCTCTCATTTTGACAGAGGCTAGGAGGATGTTAGAAAAGGTTGCGGACTTTGGCCTTACACCTAAAAATTCTAATTGCCAAAAAGTTTCTAAGGCCATTTTAACAAACCCACGATGACTGCAAATTTCTATGCTTAACATAGGCCTACACAACAACGAGAATAATAACAAATAATAAAATTGATTCCAGTGATACCTAGTTTGTGACCCACAAACACTCTAATTAAAATCCACTCGATCCAATTTGATACAAAAAATCAAATCATGTCAAACTAGAAAATCCAGTAACTTTTATTAAAAAAACTCAAGGTAAAAAAATAAACAGAGTAGAGGTCGTAAGGTCTGCATTAGAAGCAAAGGAGCCTGTTGAAAGGGTTTTATTTGGCTATGGCCAAGTGATTCTATATACTCGATAACATGTGGAGGTTTTCATTTGGATGGAGATTGGAGCAAGAAAAAAGGAGATTAGGAGTTGGAAAAACAATGGTAGAAAGTTCACTAATAATTTTTCACCAATCAACCTTATGAGGCGAGCAAAGTTTTGGATTGCATATTAAATGAAAGTATAAGTAAACAATAAATATATGGCTTGAGGTTTGCTTTTGATGTGTGCTTTGTTCCTATTTTGTATCAACCTAATCTAAGAAAAGAAAAAAACCACAAACATTTAAAAAACCACAATAGCAAAAGTTTAACTCGGCAAACCTCTGTACACTTTTTCTAAATGGCAGGGATAGTATGGTATACACTTCTTTCTCCTATTGGTCTCATGAAATTTATCAGAATCTTTCATTTCTTTTCATAATCCCTTCCAATCCATAACCCTACCACATTCTCTAGGCCATTCCTTCCCTTTCCTTATCCTTCCATCCCAATTACCCCCCAAAAAGAAAAAGAACGAAAAAAATGATATCATAGATGAAGTACATGTACATGCAGCTCCTTAACTCGAATTCTTTTTTCATCCGAATTTTATTGAGTAGGGGAGAGGAGCTAGTAGCGGTGCACCCTGAGTTAAGGGCCCACAAAATCAATTTAAATATAATGTGAGATCTCAATTTTTTCACCACCACATAGTTTAATATTTTTTTAAATTATATATTTTGAATTGATTTAAAATTGTAAATTTGAGTTACACTACATTTTGATTGGGATCCATACTTGATCATGGGTGATAATGGTTGAACATTGATAATTTAAAAATAACAAATCTTACATGGCATGATGTGATTGAGTGTTGTCATGTCAAAAATGATTAATCACCAAGTACTTTTATGACAACTATTGGGTGTTGTGTATTCAAGACATATATCCACAATTGGACCATGCTCAACTATTGGTGTCTCTCCCCTATATGTGTAAATAATTTCCAATAAAACAATTAATTCATCAATATTATAATCAAGCAATCCTCCTCTACCCCCTACATGAAAAGAACTATGGATGCTTATGTTGCAATATGATATAACGTAATCGAATCTAACCTATTTTTTAAACAAAATACCTCAAGGATTTCTCAAGTTTACCATCAAAGATTTCTCAAAGTCAAAATTAAATCCCAAAAGACCTTTCCAATCCGCAAGGCATAACACTTTTTATTTTTGCTGCAAAAATTTAGTTTTCCCTTCCTTGCTTCTCTCATTCATTCAAGAATTGGTCAAAAATAGAGGGTGACAACCGTCGTATGGGATACAAAATCACAAAAAGAAATAGGAGGCGAGGAATTATTCTATGGATCTAACACCCAAAGGGCACAGTTCCTTCACCTATATATATTTTTTCTTTACAATCAGGTATGCCCCTCCTCCCATTGGCGGGCTTAGAGGTGCACAATCACCACAATGAATTGTGCCTTTCCTACAAATTGTATCACTTTTTCAAACCTCTTTCGGCACAGGCAGGGAGTATGCTAGCAAAGGTAAACTGACCAAGGTGGACACCTATTGATTACATTTGGAAAAACATTGTCAATGCCTCGTGAGAATGCCCAAATACCCAAAAGTCTCAACTTTTTTTCTATGTCATGCCCAAAACTGATCACACAACCCCTGTTGGTTGTAGTTGGTGAAACATTGCAAAGTTTGAGGATGATCATTTGTCAGGTAAATAATTGTTTTTTTTTCCAACCATTGTGAAAACCCAACGGAAAAGTTTGTAGTGCCCACACTTTTATAGCTCAGTTACTTGTTGTTCCTCTTACTATTAGACACGTTTTGACGTGGATTTGTTATATTTTGGACATTACATTAGGAGATTTGATCTGATTAAGCATGTATGGACATTTAGGCGTATAGCATTGATTTAGCTTTATTACCATGTTGTTTGCATTATCTTATGATGTCATGGATACTAATTGATATGATGTTGTTTTGGAACGTAATTATATTGATGGATACTCAGTTTGTTGCATGTTGGGATTCTATGGATACATGTCATTTTATCATTATGACTAACTTATGGTGAATTATGTATAGTTGTGCACGTTGTCGCACTTTCAATTCCAGAAAGATGATATATTAGTCTAGAATTTATTGATATCTTATTTAGTAGTTGATTTATATTTTATCGGACATGTGCGTTTAATGTGTGCAATGAGTGTGTAGGTGACAGGTCACAAGAGAACGTGGGATTCAGGCCAGCTACACAACTTTGCATAAGTAGCCCACGGGGCTAAGTTCTAGCCGTGTTTATTGCATGAGGCCTTAGCATTAGAATTATTGTTTTGGACACCATGGGTGATCCTCATTTGTAATGTAACATGTCTTGTAATTATTAATTTTGCTTAGGGTGTTTAGTTTGTGTTGTAGACTAGTTTTAGGGAATTAATGGCCCCATTTTCATTAAGTTTTGAATTTGTTTAATGATGTACTTAATCATAAGGGTTTAGGGTCACATGTGAACCCTTGGGTGGGCTCCATACCCTCTACCCTTGTGTCAAATTTGTCAAACCCGAAATTGGGTTATTTTAGGCATTTTTAGGGACCCCTTTTTAGTTTAGGACTTCCCTTAACATGAAAATGAGCCATTGGACCCTACCTAATAGGTAGGGGCTTATTTCCAAGGCTAAAGGGATTTTTCCCTCCCTTTCTGCCTCCCCCTTGGTCACATCCATGTAAGGGGTATGGATTAGTGTGCTTTGTTAAAATTTGCACAATAATTGTTTTGTTATCATTTAGAGTAATTTGGGAGAAGAGGGCTAAAAGTCATTTTATCCTTTCTCTCATTTATCTTTGGCATCTTTGACCTTGAAGGAGGAGAGGGGTGACACATGTCACCCTCTCATTTGTGAGGATTTTTGCTTGCTCCTCTTCAAATTCTCCCTCATGGGAAAAGAAGAGAACTTTTTTTGGAACTTTTGCTTGGAGTCTTGTGGATTTGGAGCTAGAGTTTCTTTGGGTCAAGAAGTGGAAGAGATTGATTTTGGAAAGCTTTTCTTTGAGGTAGGCTTCTTGAGCTTCATTGTATTTGTTATAACATGCTAGATATTAGTTGTTATTTAGAAATGTTTGTTGTTGCATGAAGATTTTGTTTGTTGTTTATTTGATTTTGCTCCCTCCATCATATGGTATAATGGAGTTTTGGAGTTATGGGGGAAGAGGGGAATTTTTCCTCTCAATCCGTTAGGCTTGATGGGCAAGCTTTGTAGGATTTAGTTATTCTCCTCAAATGGTTGAGGTGGAGAAGGTGGGTCATTTGGCTTAAACCTCCTTCCCCATTCTTGGTAAGGAAACCCCTTTGGAGTTTGAAAATCCTTCCAAGAAGGATTAGTGAAAGGGTGGAGAAATAAGGAGGGCTTGAATGAAATTGGAGAAATAAAGAGAGTATGGAGATCTTGTTTTTGTGCATCTAATGATGGTTACAACTTTTGGAGAACTTTCTTCTCTTCTTCATTTTAGAGGTAGAACTTGGGTTCTCCTTTTCATCTTTACAAAGTTAGAGTCTTGTTTGGATATTGTCTTATTTTTGTGTGGATGAAATGTTATTTGTACACCCTCTCTCTTGTGCATAGTTGTGGATAGTTGTCCTCTTTCCCATGGGCTTGGAGGAGGCTAGCATGCATCCTAACCTTGGGAAGGCATGTAATGATGCCTATAGTTGGGTAATAAAACAAGCTTCTTCTCCTTGCATGGATTCTTTGAATGCATTTGAAGTTGGATCTCAAGATGGAAGTTGGTGATAGTGGAGTTTCTTTGTCCTCTCAAATCTTGGTGAAACATTACTTGCATTGTAAACCTCTTATGTATAGCTATGTAGGAGTTTTCTTCTCCTTGTAAACTCACATTTTTGTATAACTGGAAATCCCTGAATACTTGAGACATATTTGTTGAAAAATCTCTCTTCAAACTTACCATGAAACTTGTAATAGGAACTCTTGTGTAGTTGTGTTTTTGGAATATGATGCTCTTTAAGTTTAAGCTTGAAAAACATGTATAAAAATCTCTTCATATGAATTGTTGTTTTTTTTAAAGAAAAGTTGTTTGTTGAAAATATGTCTCTTCAAAATAAAATAGATTATTTGTTGGAGATTATTACTTGTGTGTAAATCTGAAGAAATCATTTAGTGTTACCTTGGAAAAGAATGTATCTACTCTTTTTTTTTTTTAAAACACTGTTGAATGGAAGGTGGATAGATTTGAAATTATTTTCCATGTAAAATTTAATGGTTCTGTTCTTAGTATTCTCATTTGAAATAGTATCCTTCTTTACAAAATTTTATTGAAATCAACCCCTTTTTCTCATTTGAAATATTTGTATATTCTTTCACCACAAAATAGGTGAATCATTTAGTGTGATTAGTTGAATTTTTTGTAAGTTCCTTTTTGCATCAAAATAGTAAAATTAAAATCTGTTATTTTATAAGTTGAAATCATCATTATTTATCATGGTGTACAACAAAAAAGATCATACTCGGAATTAAAATATTAATGGTCTTAGTTTAATTGTTTTTTTAAAATAAATGTGTATTGTAAATTTATAAAGTGAAGTGTATATATGATATATATATAATATGATATATATATATATATATATATATAAAAATGGTTTGGGGGGAGGCTGAACCCTCCCCCCCCATCCGCCATTGCTGCCGCACCCCGCAGCACCTCTCCCGCGCCTGTCACCAGTGGTCCCCGACCTGCCCCCCGACCTCCCTTTCTTCGTTGTATCTCTGCCCCCTACTGTTGTCCACCCTGCCCAGCCGCCTGACCCTTGCGCAACACCCTCCGCCCCTTCTACCACTCCCACGCACTGCCGCGACCACTCCCCACACACACCCTCAAATGTGGATCCGCCCCCTCTCTTCAAATTTGCCGCCCTATTCACAACAACACAAAACAAAAATATATATATGTAATAAAAGAAAAAAAAGGAAATGTTTCTTTTTATTGTATGAATCTTCAAACAATACAATGTAAAATCAATCAAACTCCATAACTTCTCCCCCACTTGCAAATGACCAAAAAAAAAAGTGAAGAGGGATGGAAAAGAAAAGTTATGGAAAAGAAAGGGAAATAACATAGAGAAATTTAGGGCAAATTTTAGGGTGAGTTAAGAAACAAGGGTTAGCATTGGATTGATTCTAGGGTCCTCATTTAATCCTGCACCTTTTGAGCCAAAATCTTTTAATGGGATTATGAGAATTACATTTGTGGGGTGTGAGGGAGACTATTAAATAAAAATGAGAGTGTGAAATAAAGCCCAAGGAGGGTAGTAGTGTCAAACTTTTATGAAAGGGGGTGTAAATTTTCTCAAGTGACCCTAGTGATGTTAGTAAGGTAAATTCAAAATAGTGTATTTAAATAGATAATCAAATCGGGGATTTAGGCAAATAGTTAAATAAATAACATTAGTTGGGGGTTAGTGTTTTTAGAAAACGGTTAAATCGGCTTAGCTTTAAATAATTTAGTTTTGGGTTAGTATTAATTTAATTTCGGGTATATTAAATAAATATAAATTAATTAATTAATGAGAAATGGTTAAGTGATGTCTTAGTTCACTATCAAACAAAAAAAAATTGTACCAATTTATTGGCCTAATGTCTGGTGTCCTCGAGGCGAGCACTACAAGTGCCACTGACAAACATGAAAGCCCACTAGAAAACATGGACACTGGCCGATGGACCTCTTCCAACCTTTCGTGTTTGCCAGTGGTATACATTGACGTGGTTTCAGTGACGTGGTTTCAAGATTTCACTCTTTTTATCTAATCATGTATACCAACCTTGTTGAGTGTAATGTTAATGTATACCACGTTACTGAAGCCACGTTAATGTATACCAACCAATCTTTTTACAATGATGTGGTTTCAAGATTTCAATCTTTTTATTTGAGTGAATTTGTGTTGGAGAAAAATGACAAATGCTCATTTGACCTTATATATATGTACCCTTACTTTAAATGTGCATAACAAAAACCAACACCACCTCAAGAAGGCTCCATAATGTTCACTTGCATCAATGTTTACAAGATTAAGTGGTTTCAAGATTCCAATCTTTTTTGTGAAGAGGTTTCATGTTGAAAACAAATGGGTAATGCCCCATTGCCCTGTAAAGGTGGAACCTTTCTTTAAATGCACATGACAAAAACCAGCTCAGAAAGGTTATTTGATGCATTACTCATTTCAGTTGAGTGATTTTATGTTGACTAGAAATGAGGAATGCTCCCATTGACCAATAAAGATGGGATCTTACCGCAAAAACATAATCTCGCAATTAGTTAATTTTCTTTTGGTCTTGTATAAATGGAACATGTAGATTTGAAAATTTGTTCTTGCAACTAGACCACATAAAAAAGAAAATTGTTATTACTCTACATTAAAAAGAATCGAAAGTACTTGAAATTAGCTTGCACCATTTCAACTAATAACATAAATAAAACTTTAAAACCTACACCACACTTACATAAATCATAACACCATTCCAATTGATTAAACTAAAATGGAAAATAGTAATCTATTCTAGCTTAATCAAATGCTATACAAAACAGTAAATAATAACTAAATAAGGCAAATGACCCAAGCAACTATGTAAATGAAATGTAAAAACCCTAATGTGCAAAGAGAGTTAGAAAGAGCTTAATTGATTCGACGATGCTTCGGGACTATGTCACAGAACAAACTCGATGAACATAATACATGAACGACCACACAGAGGCTCAGGAAAGGGTAGATCCAAGCAATCTGAGCAGATTGGGGTGCCTAGAGAAGAATGGGGGCACCTGGGGCGCCTTGGTCTGTACAGGAGGTCCAAAAACCAAACTTGCAGGGTCGTTAGATGATCTGAGGCCTTCGTTGCCTACGGCGTGTATTTCATTGCATTGTTCTGGATGTCACTGGTAGTCAGTGATGAAAAAGAGACTTGCAAAACCCCAAGCCAAACATCAAAACCCTAAAAAAAAGATGCATATTAAGGGGTTGGATTGTCCTCAGCAACCACAAAGGTGAACTTATTAACTAAGCGTTGCACTACATTTCAAACTCAAATGTAGTTCTAGGTGTGCGTCTGAAATTCGTGCCATAGGTGCTCTTGTGTCAATTGCACTTAGTGAAATAACGAGCTATAACTTGATGTAGAAATGTAATAAATAGTGAATGGAATAGAATAAACTTCCCTCCTATGCAGTGTGATGCAAATGAACCAACCTTGTTCCTTGTGATGGAGCTAGATGGATGCAAATGAAGTATTTGATGGATGCAACCTTAGATGATGATAGTAGTGTCTAGTGTTTGGTCCCTCGTTATGGTCTCATAACTTTGTATTTATATGGTTCTTTTGTTCTAATTTTGCATCTAACCCCGAAAATGCCGATCACTAAAAAGATAGAAAGCTCAAACGACTAGAAAGTGTTCAAAAAGTGGCAGGAAAGTGTAAAAAGGCTCAGGGCGCCCCGAATGGGACCAGGGCACCTGGGCGCCCCAGTTAGAGGTAGAATGACACAAAACGACAAAAGTAGACTGGGCAAGTATGTGCGGGAGGTCGGTAGTGATGACAGAAAGTAAAGTAAAATAGTCAAAAAATGGTGGTTAATAAATACTTTTTTCACTCAAAAACCATATGAATAGTAGTATGAGACCGAGACTAAATAATACTCAAAGTGTGTGATTTTGTGTCTACACCAATTAATCACATAAATCTCAAACCCACAAATCACACATCCACAAATCATTACTATATTTGAATTTTTTTTTATAGATAGAATTCCATCAACAAAAAATGTAATATGTTGATACTATATAGATACAACCTTTATAAACAGAAAGTGCTCTTCCAAATAAGCTCAAGAATTCCAAGCAAAGTTAATCCATAAAAATAAGATTGATCTATAGGGATGGAACATAGAAAAAACTTGTTTTTACACCTTCACAATGTATCTCTAGATGAAATTGGAAAAATCAAAAGTGGTATTATCCAGGAGTATCACAACACTCAGTGCGCTTGTGCCTGAAGCAGTCCATCTCTGATCTGTTCAGCAACATCACGAACTGCACCAGGTCCATGTGGTATGAACACTGATGTGGACTTTGAAGATGCTCCAATCTCTTTCATTGTGTCGAAATATTGTGTCACCAACACCATATCCATCACATCTTTTGCAGTTGTCCCAGGCACATTAACTGAGAAAGCGAGTACACTATCCCTCAGGCCATCCACAATTGCTTGTCGTTGTCGAGCAATACCCTGTCCTGATAAGAACTTTGTTTCTGCTTCAGCTTCTGCTCGCTTGATTTGCAGAATTTTCTCTGCCTCAGCTTTGTCTCTTGTTGCCACCCTCATTCTTGCAGCTGATAATCAAAACTCGAATGATTACAGAATTCAAAAAAACAATAGGAAAAAATCAGTTAAATGATTACAAAATTAAAAAACAATAAGAAAAAATCAACTAAGGATTACAGAATTAAAAGGCCATAGGCAAATAAACCAAACACACTCAAAATCTGAATAAAAAATGCAGGCTTATGATTTGGAAACAAGGTCAATTTATATGAAGAAGCACACTTCTAAAGCAAATAAATACCAAATTGGTGTTAACAAAGTAATCCCTGAATATTAATATCTGCCACCCATCTTCAAAAAATGAAAAGCTATAGTCAGTATAATCTTCACAGGAAACGGGCACAGCTCCAACAAAACAAATCTTCAGAAATTAGTTACTTATGACATGGTAATAAAAAAGAAACTATCATTGGTTGACGTACCGATGAATCCTAGAACTCATTTGAATAAGGATTCTTACCTGCATTTATTTCATTCATTGCTTTCTTCACAGTTTCAGCAGGTTCTATATCCACAATAAGTGTTTGCACAATCTCAAATCCGTAGGTTGACATAGCCTGTAAACATATATAAAGACAAAAGTAGGTACTTCCCCTAATGAATAAAAAAATATTCTGCAGTGGCTCGTTCTTCCTAATAAATTAGAAAAACAAATTTCAGTACTGAAATGGGTTTGAAATAACTGACTTTTTCAAGTTCATTTTCAACAGCTATAGCCACCTCACTCTTTTGCTCAAAAACATCATCAAGGTTCATCTTTGGGACACTCGACCTAATGACTGCAGATACAAACATATGGGAAGTTCAACAGAAATATATAAATTACGCAAAAAACAACAAAGAAAAGACCTTACGCACTGAGGAAGGGTCCAGACAGCATGTAAATAAAGACATCATCATATAAATTAACTGAATGTTAAAGCTAAATCCTTTTTCATTTAAAATTAGGAAAGCAAAACAGATGAACTTTGATAATTAAATTCAAGTATAACTGTAGATCCTTTTTTAATCATGACATAACATTCCATTGTGTCTGTTTAGGCAAATTAGAAACAGAAACATAAAATGATTAGATTAAACTAAGGGATAAAGTTTCTACTTCGCCAGTTTATGCCAAGAAATCATTGTCCATAAAAATATTATTTATTACATTACTGCTAGGTTTATGCCAATAGACATTAAAGTATGTTTATGCCAATAGACACTAACCTACTTTTATGCCAATAGACATTACCCTATTCAATTGGACGTGGGTGGCACTGAAAAAATAAGAGGTAATAGTTATTTAGAAGCCCAGACTGCCCAAAAAAATGAGGATTTCTTTGCAAGATGGTTATATTATTGTCAGAACTTGGATTCTCGTGAACCTTATTTGTGTATTGTGTCTGTGGCTCTTCCTCTTGATATTGTGTTCTTTTGCTTTTTCGGTATTTTTCTCAAGAATTTTGCATATATTAAGGTTTTGCTCCTAAGTTTTATCTCCAAAGAACTTTATATCTATACAGTTGTTCTTTTCGCTCTAATCAAACTCTCTATTTTTGCCAAAGACTACGATGTCCGCTTTATTGTTAAAATTATAATTTTCAATGAATATTTGATATGTTGCCTATATCTTTTAAAATGTAATCCTTACCATGGGTTATGCTGATAGGTCCGTTTATAATTCTATCAGCGTAACCCTGGCACCAAAAGCTGCAATTTCTAGTAAAGTTCCCTGATTTTACCATCAAATACTTAAGCTTGGATTTGCTCCCTTGTATTGCTGAGTTTATAATAAGCATCACTTGCTTTCTCTAGAAGGGCACGGTATTGCACAGAAGCAACCACTGTCACGAATACATTATCCTGCAACAACCAACACAGAAGCAATCACTGTCACAAATACATTATCCTGCAACAACCAACACAGAAGCAAAAACCACAAAAATCTTATAGCAGGATCATGTTAATATAAACCTGCTCAAGATACCTCTGAAAATGCCTTCGTAGATTAGTTTCAAATTTTGAAACAAAATAAGAGATTTGTCCTTTATGATACGTAAATTGGATATTTGATTTAATCACATACCTTGGTCTTTGTTTCGCATCGAATATCCAGTTTTTGTACCCTTAAAGAAAGGCGTCCCCTAATTTGACTTCCCAGAAACCATGGAAGACAATGGCACCCTGGTTCAAGAACTTCTTCATAACGTCCAAATCTCTCTTTCATGGCAACGGTTGACTGCTCCACTTGTACACAGCAGCATAATGATTGTCCCATGTTGTTAATCCTGCATCCACTCAGAAAATATCACTGGTCTTAGCAAACATCTCAAGCCATTTAAACACTAAAAATTCTATTAACCAATAGAGAAATTGCAACTGCAATCTTATAAAATGGAAACTTAGTATGAACCAATGCACAAGTCTTAATAGCTTCACTCATCAACTAAATGTAATCTAATTGAAGCTAAAGGCACCCTTCTCAGTGGTTATGTTCTTATCATGTAGTGCCAGTGGCATGAAGAAAGCTCCCTTATTTTGTAAAAACAAACCTTGGTCAATCTTTTTTAAAAATGGAAAACAGAAAGAATTCCATCAAAATTGACCACACAACCTGTACTTTTTGTCTTAAAAAGCAACAAATAAAAGAACCAATTTCATCATTTCAGCTAAGCAAACCATAAATTAGGATATTCTCTCAACGTGGACTACAAAGCATGGTAACAAAAAATTGAACTAGATATTTTATGGACTCGTACTTCAATTTTCATCATTATAGTTGACAAAGGACCTGACCTGCACATGGATACTCAATCACAGACCCAGTAACATATAAGCTTCAACGATTACGTAAGAACTGAATGTATGAATTGGAATAACCGACCCCTGAGAACAACAACAACGAATTACCAGCAAGGCGAAAAGGATAACCTATCTTAGTACTGCCTCAAGGGTATGTTGTTCCTTCCATCTTCACAAGATAGTTCCAAAGTTCTTACATTGGATTCAAATTTGAAATAAACTTTTTAGCTGTGCAACAACAAAGAATTGCCAACAAGAAGAAAAAGGATAACCCATCTTAGTACTGCCTTAAGGGTATGTAATTTCTTCCATCTTCACAAGAGAAAGTCCTTAAGTTGTGTTCAAATTTTCAATATTCTTTTTTGTCGAGTGCAAAAACAAAGAAATGCCAACTACTGCCTTAAGGCCCAAGGGTATGGAGTTCCTTCCAACTTCACAAGATGAAGCCAAAGTTCTTAAGTTGGTTCAAATTTTCAATAAACTTTTTAGTTGTGCCCACAGTAAGCAAGTATATACTAACATTTCTAAAGCATGTCAATACACATCTTTATATCTTTCAATCTCCAGTTTCAGAGTATGCTTTCTATCCCGGTTTTAAGAAGGCAACTCTGAAACATTATCTGTTTTTATCCCAATTGTCTACATGTCCATTCACACTCTGGACATTACAAATGCATGGCTTTATCCTGAACATTTGGAATTTACAGGTGCCATGTCCAATCAGAAAACTTCAAACTACTAATCTAATCCACAAAAATACTATGCTTCTATGGATAAAATATAAACTTTTGACAGAATATATGTATCATCGGTATTTCTTCAATTAATGTAATATCTAATCATAGAGGTCTCACAGATAAGGACTAACCAGGAAAAGGCATTGCTTCTGATGTATATGCCTTTGGCTTGATATGTCTAATAGGATATATGTTAATTACATCTAAGATGGCCACCTTAATAACCCAGATTCACATATCACAACTTTTAGTACCGATATCCCACAACAACATATTTCTGCCTCGTAAAATATCTGCATCAAGAGGAGAGGTAAACAAAGGTAAAACCTCAAAGGACATTTATTTAAGAGAGGAGAAGAGACATTGGCCAACAGCTCAAAAGACAAGATGTGCTCAAATAACGGTTATAAGATCAGCAATTGGGGTAGGCAAGCATGTATTTTGAAAGCCATTTAAAAACTTAAGGAATAGTTTTACTCTCATAATCTAGCTCCTTGGTTGCTGAATTAAAGTATGTACATCCCCAATATACCATGTTATAGAACTAAAAACATTGAAAATATAGAATATGTACATATACACTCTATTATCCCTCTCCAGGATTATTTAGCATATACATGATATAGGTGAGTATACTATTGATAGTGTAAGTAACTTGATATTGGTAAGTGTAGCTGCACCCTGGTGGATTCAATGTACTTGAAGCATCTATCTATCTATTCACCATCTCCAGAAACATAAAACAAAACATGGAATTTCACCTAATTCCTTGGGATGCAATTTCCCATGTGTTAATGTATAAAGATACAATTTCAAAATCTAAAACTCAGTTGCCCACTAGCCTCAATTTTCACGAGGTCATGTTCACCCTTGAATATCAAGCCAACATCAGTTGCGAAACTAATCATCTAAGGCAGCAAAGAAACTACAAAGTAAGAGCCAACGCAGACATTGAGAATATTGTAGCAGCTATCTATCTATCTTTTCAACAAAACAATGAATTTCAATTTCACCTCATTCCTCAAAAAAATACGAAGCCAGAGCATACTCTGTTACTACTAAATTCATTCCAAAACATGCCAGAAAATTCATAAAATCTAAAACTCATGTTAATTCAACACAAAATATTGAAAAGATATTTTCAAAAAAATATTGCTGAGACCGCCAACCAAGATCGAAAAACAGTACCTGAATTGTAAGTTTGTAACTAAGCTATCGAGTTGTAAGACAGATTATCGGCAAGCACAAACCTTTGGAAAATGCTAACAGCCCAATCAGAACCTACACAAAGCTCACTGAACTATGGTTTTCATGCACAATAACTGCTTAGAGACGATTATTTAAAGGGCTATTGCTCCCAATTAGAGACTAGTTTTTAAAACAGAGATAAGTATTAAGGGCCCTATTGCTTCAAATAGCCAATTGAAATTAAAAAATATATATACAAAATTGAAAATCCCTAACTTGTGGACAAGATTCTTCCAATTAAATACAAGAAGCGTTACGGAAAAAACCTAAACCCTTGAATATTAAATGAAGATGTATCACATAGCGCGTGTTTAACTGAAACTACCGCTGTATTTGCTCTATATTTCCGACAACCATAAAGGCAATATTGCATTGCAAGTTTTAAACAAACAGTGTGGGCCGTGGCACAGCTATAAAGCTAAACCAACATGCAGCCGCGGATTGTTATACAATAAGTGAAATCATAATAATTATTGAATTTTGCACTAAATAATATAATTTACCAAAATAACTTAAAGTTGTCGCAGAGGAAGGTTAATTTTAGCGACTCAACATGCAAGAAAGGACTCAGTGCGAGAAAAGGACCTCAAATTTACCGTTGATAGGCATAAACCCTAAATCCTTGTAAAAACAGACACGAATATTTCGGCCCTTTTCAGAAAATTAAAGCATGCCAATTTTATTTCTAAGTCACCTAAGCTTTGATCAGAACGAGTAACTTATAATATCGAGCGAAAAAAGCGTTAAAGTAGTGAATGATAAACCAAAACACGGTAAATTTCAGGCAATTTCCAGGAAATATCAATTGTCGACACAAATTTAAATCTAATTTTGTAAAGTTCGGGAAAACGAGCTGCTGAAGAAAATCCTGAAAAAGCGCGATTACTCCTAAAAAGCTTTATCACGGAAAATTTCCAAGAATAGCGCAAATGCAGCCAGGACAAGAACTCACTCACCAACCTTAAGTCAATTTCGAGGAAATTGAAGCTGTAGACCAAAAATTGTTCTGAAACGGTCAGACGAACATTAAAGTACCCGGAAAATGACTGCAAATTCCTTACGCGTCTGCTTAGAAGAAAAGCTCATCCGCGTGTTCTTGGAAGAAAAGCTCGGGAAAAAGCCTTAAAGCACGAAGCCCCGGTTCCCAGAAATTTCGAGCTAGTAAAGCAATATATTTAATACATATATGTTACGATTGCTGTATACTTAATTAACAAGAGTATATACTAAATGGGAATAGTATATAGGCTTATACGCAACATATACTTGTCAAATACATATACGGCGTACGTCGATCTATACGTATATTTCGTCGGTATCACCTATACAATTTACGAAATTCCGTGGAATAAAGTGAAAAAAGTGAAAAGCTTCCACTACAATCAAATTTAACGGTGAAGATTCTTTCCATCAAGCTGGTAGCGCTGCCTGCCGTTGGATGGGCATCCACGCAGGTCCCACGGAATTGTTGTTGATGTTTGCACATCATTGCGTACCCATAATAGTTTCACTTGATGAAGAATTATTATTTTCTTACAACTAGCAATCGCACCAGAGTAGTGCGATGTAAACGCCGAAAGGGGTGCAGTTGAGGAGTGATATGTTGAAAGGGGAAGGTGAGCAAGAAGCAAAGTTACATTGCTTAAGGTATTCAATTTTTCGATTATATGGAGGAAGTGAAAGTAGAAAGAAATTAAAGAGTTGTATGTAGGGTGGCATAATTGTGTGTGGTAATGTGGAATAGGAGTAACCATTTCCAGTAGTTGTTTGTAAGAAAGTATTTGAAATGTGAGTAAAGGGAAGGGAAATAATCGTACAAAGTGGAAGTAAAATTCTGAAAATTTGTTTGGAAAAGATCAACTTGGATGAGGAGTGGAAAATCATCATGAATTGGAAACAAGCCAATACATATGTACAATAGGGATGTAAAAGACGATGAAAAGAAGGATACAAGGGAGAATCTTTGTACTATGCTCCCTGCTAGATGTATATGCATTTTCTCATCCCAGGGAAAGTGGTATGGGGAGCCAATGTGATACTCTACTCTCCAACTACATGCTATATTTCAATCGTTTGAAGGGGAAAGATCCTCTTGTGCAGTCATCGACACAATATATTGAAGTGAATAGTTTTTCGCAATTCAAGCTTTGTGTTATTTTGGGTAGTTATAAGAGGTGTAAATGTAAGGGGAATTTGCAAGTGCATTTCATGGTACACTTTGGAGATAGGGAGATCTTGACTGGACCTAGCATCATAGGGTAGCGATCTAATAATTATGAAAGTTTTGCTTTCCTTTTGAGTGATTTATGTTAGAGGTCTTGAAAGTGTCAAGTGAGTAAACGACTCTCTTAGACTTTGTTATATAGGGGTAAATAGTTACAGTTTCGCATTAAGGTCAACCTATGGTGGATATGTCAAACCATAAAATATTTATACGTATTGCAAAACTGATTGTCAGGTGGCCTATAATGGGATTGTTTATCCCATAATCAAATTGCTGGATAGTTTGGTTATGCTAGACAATAAAGTCCAATGGTGAGGAGTGGGATTTTGAAGCTATGTGGATGATATAAAGGAGAAATGGACTGCCTTTTTATTAATAAGAGAAATTTTGTAAGTGGTTGAGAAACGTAACGAGGATAACAAGTCTTGCAATAGGTATACTTATGGATTATGATATAGTAATTACGCTTAGAATTGGTGCACAATTCATGATTCACCTGATTACGTCAATAATAACATTATCAAGTGCTAAATTACCAACTTTAGGTGTTTATATTAGTTAGATGTCCTCGTTTTGCCACGATTAATTATCTTTTCGTATGAAATTATGTTAGTCCCTCTATTGATAATGTCATTTTCCTATTCATTCTGTTACTCCTTATGATTGGTTCAAAGACCCCGTCATATAAAAAGCTAGGGCCTTGGGCTTCGAATTCGATTTAAAATTATTTCGTCATAGATGGTCACTCTCCCTCAATGGAAAATCATTTGGGGATTCCTCCCTAATTAATATTTTTTAAAAAGGAAGCACACTTACCATATAACTTAAGTCACAAAAAAAAGGATTATTGAGATAGTTGTGGATGACCTATATTTTGTAAGCCTTGGTTGTGGATAAGCTATGTCAATTTCACATTGAGGAATGCGTTTATCTTTCTTGTCATTTAGGTATCAATGGTTGCCCCTTTTTTGGGTAGATTTTTTTGTAAGTGTTTAATTTTGATATTCAATATTGGTTTGACACCTTATTTTTTAAAGACGAGTATTAGGTTGGCAATCAAATTTTGTAATGAACGTTATAATCATATTTTATTTATTTAAAAGAAACGATACTTTAAAAAAATGGTTTAAATGGGTTTATTTGCATGTGTGTTTTGATGTTTTTTTGCATAAGTTTTTATTGAAATGAAATATTTAACTATTCACATAAAAAATAGGCTTATTTGTACTTATTCCTAGCTATTATATTTGGGTGACCCTGAAACCTTAAAGTATAGGTGGGGCCCCATAAACTATTAGAGTTAGGGTTTAAGGCACAAACATCCTTGAAAGTATTTCTTTAATATAAGAGAGCACCGTTTTTGGCTTTTTTGGAGTAGGAAACAACTGCTAGTCTCCTAGACAATTGAAGTTGTCAAATTCTATGTTTCAGTATGACAATTAGGGTTCGGGGCACAAACATAAAGAGCAGCATTTTTTCTTTACTATTGCCAATCTCCTAGACAATTGAAGTTGCCTAATACTATGTTTCATGTACTGAAAAATATTGGACATATAGCATATTCTGGTTCACGGTGTGTGTTGATGTTGCATGTTTTATGGCATGAAGATGGCATGTGTGATTTATTATTGATATTTTGGTACTTGGTTTGTGGTTTTCGGTTTAGTTAAGTTTTTATTGAAATGAAATATTTAACTATTCACATAAAAAATAGGCTTATTTGTACTTATTCCTAGCTATTATATTTGGGTGACCCTGAAACCTTAAAGTATAGGTGGGGCCCCATAAACTATTAGAGTTAGGGTTTAAGGCACAAACATCCTTGAAATTATTTCTTTAATATAAGAGAGCACCGTTTTTGGCTTTTTTGGAGTAGGAAACAACTGCTAGTCTCCTAGACAATTGAAGTTGTCAAATTCTATGTTTCAGTATGACAATTAGGGTTCGGGGCACAAACATCCTTAAAAGTATAAAAGAGCAGCATTTTTTCTTTACTATTGCCAATCTCCTAGACAATTGAAGTTGCCTAATACTATGTTTCATGTACTAAAAAATATTGGACATATAGCATATTCTGGTTCACGGTGTGTGTGCATGTGCATGTGCACGTGCGTGGGCATGGGCGTGTGTGGGTGTGGGCGTGCATGTGCGTGGGTGTACATGTGTCTCTAATGAACAAAATAGAAAAAATGTAAAATTAGCATCATTCTGTTGTTGTAAATCTAAGGAATTTGTTTCCATTTTCATGTGGGCACCCATGCATTGGCAAACCAGGTTGATCAATCCAAACCAGATAAAGGGATGGATGTGAAAATCTACAATATAAAGTTGTTATAAATTCTGTCTTGGCAAAACATTTGAATGCCACCAAAGATGCTAAGACTATTTCTAACATAGATTATAGATCAAAATGAAACATAAGAGAAGCTATGGAAATTGAAACGCACACCATTAATCTCGGCAAACATGGTAGATGGGTTCTAAGCCAATCTTGGAAGACAATCATCCACAAACTTAAAAGGATAATAAATATGGATTGCATTTTCACAATCTATTGAGTCAGGGAACCTTGGCATATAATATCAATAAAAAGAAAAGTTATTGGACTCGGAATTTTTCTTGGAAACTCATGATGCTAGGTCATCTTTAAGATGAGTTAAGAAGAATGATCTGAAACATAAATTTTCAAAATATGAATACAATTTTCCAAAAAGAGTTATACACAATCAATCACTCTTAGAAATCTTAAAAACATCATTCATCAATTGTTAAAAGTCATCTAAAATCCAGGATGCTGAGTCATCCTGAAACTCTTCACATGAGACTCTATATGGTTCTTTGACCGTGTTATTATTCGTGAGACCAATTTGAAGATTCACAAATACCATAACTTTAGTAGATAACAATGATGCTTTTTCTTTCCACAAATTGAAATTGGCAAACCTTTAATTTTGGTGGGTTTCCAAGAAAATAAAATCATAGAAAATACATTGAATAGAGACCATTCGGCTAGGACTGAATTGGAAATTTTATGTTGTAGTTTCTTACAATTCCTCAAAAAAATTAGCCCGACCTTTTTTAAAAATAAAGTAGCCTCAATTAGCTACAAATCGAGAAATAGACACATTATCTAGCTACTGAAAATCACGTAAATAGTAAATTTTTTATGTTGTTTAATAATTTAGATTCAAATACTCTATTTTTCCATGATTTGCAGAAGTAATAAAGATTGGTACCAAGAAGACATGTCATCATGTAGACAATCAGGTGGTCAATCATCTGAGTCAAGTCATCAATCTTGTGGCAAGGGAAAGAAGTAGACCTGGTCAGAGCAAGACACAGGTAGTCACTAGTAAGTTAGTAACCATCAAATATCATCCCCTAAGCTGGAAAATAGTAGTGCAAAACCTCAGACGCATGAACATAGTACAAATCCAGGATATGTGCTTAGAATAATTGAGACAAAAGGTTGCATGGATAGCCTTCCTAGAGTGGAAGAACATGTGTTTCTGAGAATAAGATGGAATTCTAGGGTTTTGTTATATATGTGTAGGAAATACTGAATTGTAATTCTCATACAAAACAATCACTTATTATTCGCATTTTTACAATTACAAAAATATATTACATTCAAATCCATGGTTGAACTTGAGATTAAAAACTAACAAACAATACTGGATACCAAGCTTAATCGTGGCATGCTTTCAGTGTCCCCAGATAAGGTGAAAAATATACAACTGAAAATTGGTGAAACACCTTGACATGAGACTTAGTAAATAGAAGTCCATATCAATGGAGGGCTCATAAGTGACAGATCAAAAACACAAATATGAGACAGATGTTGAGATAGTTACTAGATAATGGGAAGATTTGATTTCTGATGATTTCAATGTATTTGTCAATATGGTTCAATTTTCAAGCACTAAATAGTTTTTACAGCATTGAGAGCTTACCTCATGCTAATTGAGCAATGCATGTTCCACACAGTCCCAAACATTGTACAGTCTACATAGCCATGTTTGCCTCTCACCTACAAGAATATGCCAAAAAGAACAATTATCAACCTTGGTGTGATGACTAATACCAACAATTTATACAGAACCAAAAAATTGATTGGGAGCATGACAAGATAGAAACCCTAATTTCACTCTCACAGCATCCCTGTATGTATAATTCTTGTTGGGTCCACTGACTGGATCAGGGAACCTGTAACAATCTGCTAAAAAAGAGGAGGAATACTATGTTATGAGAGAAAAAACAATCATGATAGCAGGGCCTGCAATCCATTTCAAACTGTGCAACACTCCATGCCAATGATAAAATTCCTGTTCCTATCTCTATTATGATAATATGTGCAGTTGCGATACATACTGTTCCTGCTCGTTTCATCGAAAATACGAAAAAATAGAAATTTGGTATCTTACATATCAAACATAAGCCATAAATAGGACAATAAAAAATTGGAATAATATGCAATAGCTCTGTATGAGGAAAATATTTTTCATTTGAATATGGGATGTCTGGAAATCATTATTCCAAAGCATATGGCCTCATTAGCCGTCATTAAACCAAAGGCTATATAGGGAATGCACTTGTACAACAGCTAAAATCCTTCTGCTCTCTCCACATTGTTTGGAACATGCATGATATCAAAGTAATCGGGAGGTTGCACCATGGCGGGGACTTCAGTGGTATCAGGGTTCTGAAGAAGCAGCGAAAGACAGAAGGTAAGCCCCCAGGCGAAGTAGCATGCGACCATCTGCAATGAATCCCCATAACTATTCTTCTTCCTTCGAATTTTGCGTTAAGAAATCGACATGTGACTTGTCTTCGATTCTCAGAATTTTGCATCTGAACGTCGAATCCGATAAACAAGCTCTGATCTGTTTCCCCTCCGTTCAAATTTGTGGTTTCTTCCATCGATTATTATTTGCGGTCAAATTAGTTCAGTTCACATCGGCCTATTTTCTTGTGAGACCTGCCTAAAGGGAGCCGCCTAAGCAAAAACGTCCCCAAAAACTGTCAAAAAGTAAAAACGTCTAGACGGGCGTCAAACCGTCAAATTTAAGATAGTCATAGAAACGTCCGCAAGGGCCTTTCCCATAGGAGGAACGCCTTCGGCGTAAATATTGACAAAAAAAAACCATACAATATGAGTCATCAAATGGTATTTGACTTAATGGTAAAAGATGTTTGGTTTTTAAAAAGCCTACTAGGGTTCAATCTCACTGAAAGCGAAGCCAACAGATACCGTAATAAGCATCCTAAATTTGGCAAAATGGAAACCCATGTGGCCCTTTTTTTAGTTGTTGTGTGTGGATCATCTGTTTTTGTCTGAAGTTTCGAGAATTTGAGAAACTTACATTGATATCTTCGTCAATTTATCGAATACCTGAAATTAGCGAAAATAAAGCTTCAATTGACGTAAATTTGGTTCTAATGTTAATATTTTCTCCCTTTTTCGTTGGTATTTGTTCCTCGATTTTCCATTTTGATAGACTTGTATGACTTCCGGAATCGATGAACCCAAAAAAAATTGTGATTGAATTTAGTGAATCTTCTTCTTCTCCCTGTGAATTCAGTTCTGTTGTGTTCGTATTTGCGTTGTGGCCACTGAAGCATCTCAAAGTTTGTAAGGGGTTTCTTTTTTTCTAACAATTTAGTGTTCCCTATGTAGGTTGAACAAATAAATTTAGTAAATTTGTGGATTTTTGTCAAAAGCATGTGAATTTAGGCCAAGATGTTCTGAGTTTAGTCTATCAAGGTGGAAAATATCCTTCATTAATTATCAAGGTTAGTTCTTTGTTTGAAAACAGGGTTTAGTGCCTTTCATGGATTTTGTTTGGGCTTGGATTTTCAATTTTCTAGCTTTTCTTTAAGGCTATATAGGGTATGTGAATTGTTTGGAAAAATTCCATGATGGAAGCCAAGGTTGAGGATGCATGGTATGAGAAAGCGGTGATAGATTTACTAAACCAATGTGTTTTGCGCCCAGGAAAGGCACCCATTTGTTGATTCCTGCATGTGGCCACATGCCCCTACCCTTCATGAATCACCATGTATTTTGAAAATAATTACCAACAATACAACCTAAATTAGAAGCACATTTTTATTTTGCGCCAGGCTTGGCAATGCCTTGCTTGGCTGACAACAACCAAAAACTACTCAGTCCCAAAAACTCATCTCAAGTCATGTTTCAGATCTGCCTGAAAGTATAGTTTTCTAGAAATTTGATCTACTTTTCGTGTGTATGTTAAAATTTCTTTCTTCTGAAAACCTGATGGAGGACACTAATATAAGCTTGTGGGGTTTGTAGTTCTTCCCCATTATATTTCAAACTTGCATGATTTCAGTTCTTGAATGTAAGCTCTTTTTTTTTAAATGGGTTTATTAACAATTCATATGATTGGGTTTAGTCTTTTGGGTATTTAGGATTAGCAGTGTCGATTGGGGTTGGGTTGAAGGCCATGGAAAAAACCCAATTAGGTTGGTAGCATTGCCATCTTTATTGAAAAAATGTTTATGCTTTGAAACATGCAAAATTCAAGCTATTCTAAATGGGTTTGGTATAATTTAAATTTTATAGGACTGAATTAAGTCTTTTTAAGCTTTTGGGTGTTTTTGATCATTACAGTGAAATGGTATTAGGTTGAAGGGTGTGAAGAAATACCTGTGGGGACGGTGCCATCTCTACATTTTTTTTTTTAGTTTGAACATGCATAATTTAAGTCTGTGCATGTATTTTTAAATTGGGTTTAGTAAAATTAAACAGTTCATTGGATTGGGTTCCATTTTGGATTAGGACAATGGAATAACAGTAGTTGGATTAAATTCATGTCATTTCTGTAATAGTTTGATCAGTTCATAGTTTTTTTAAATGGCAACCCAACTCTTTAATAAGCTATGTGATTCTTAAATTTTTGTGAAGCTCTTCTTGCTTTATTTCTTTGCCCCTCTGCTCAGCAACAAGAGATAATGAAGTAGAACCATAGGCCAGGGATATAAGTAACATATATGTGTTACAAGTTTGGAGATTGAATTAAGGGGAAGGATACACCATATTCGTACCTTGTAACTAAGGAAGGAGGGCAATGACAACATGCTCAAGGAAACATGATCTACTAAGTAAGACAGTCGCCATTAAGGCAGAGGTGGTTGGAAAAAATGATTGGTTCATGGGCTTCATAAAATTTTCCCTGACCCACACCAATAGAGAATTTGGATAACAGACTGCATTAAAGAGTTTGGATATACACACTACATTATACATTCAAAGGTGAAGAACATCACCTATTAAATATGGACACTGCTTCTGTGGGAGGTAGTGGGCATAATAAATTGTTTGAAGGGAAGGAAATTGAAAGCCAACTCGATGAAGTGTTCACCTATTTTGACACGGAAGAAGATGGCCACCTTGAGTGCATATGCAATATATATTCACTTCTAAAATTGATATACTCAATGCTTATGTATCCATTTTTATAAACTTTTTTACATATTGAAATGTTGGTGGCTTTGAAAATATTTTGCTAATTGAAGTTGATGCTCTTTCTAGATATGTTGATTGGACTAACCATGGCACTTGCATTTTGTTTGGAGATGTGGTAGGTGCGGTGTTATTGCAGGTATACATCATCATTGACCTTGCATAATTATTTATATTATATATACCCGTGGTTTTCTCCCTTTTCCTTCGTAAAACATATTGTTATTTGGAAATTTTTCTATCATTATTATGTTGTTATGGTGATGGCATACCATCACGTGAACATTTGTTTTTTGCAGTTTAGCACAATATATAGAGAGAAAATCATATTTTGAACAAAATTCAAATGATTGGCCTTAGAGAATGAAAACTTTAAACAAATTCATTTATGTCAAATGACTTAATACAATGTCAAGTATATCATCATTGATATCATTTTTTGCTCTATGTGGTTTTGTAATGGCTTCATTTTATGAGATAGTTTATGGTTGGAGTGAAGATTGAATACGTGATTGTTTTTGTGGTTACCAATGTCCTTTTAACAAAGGATATGGTGTTATATACAATTTGATTAACAACTATGAAAAAAGATCTGATTGGTCTATGTAAGAAATGAATTAGGTATACTATAATTCTCCTTTATAAACTCATATATTACCTATTCCTAGTCAATTGTGTTTTTGTTTTCCTGTAGGAGGGGATGAGGTCCCATGGGGAATGTGCTGGAATATTTGAAAGTTGTTCTCTTTTGCGCTGATCACTGTACATCTTTTATCTACATGATCATTTCGGGATGATAATATTTTCCTGGGAACTGAAGTTATTGGTTTTTTTCATCATTCTCGTTTGATGGCTAATGTGAACAAGGTCTGTGTAGACTGGTTGGTTGATGTAGTTTCTTCTTTTCACACAATTAGGGGCAGAGTACTGTAGGCACATATTTTAGGGTATATTTCTGTTATGTCATGAGCTATTTTGATGCTTCATGGACTCAAGAGAACTTCTTGTATCCAAATCGACATTGTCATTCAAGGGGTATCAAATCTATTCATGTTTAGTGCAAATAAAATTTCCCACAAAAGGCTACCATTCATGATATAAATTTTGCAAATGTACAAAGGTATTCATGTATACATGTTTAGTTCAGATGTCATGATATAAGATTCGTAACTGTATATGTACGAATTTGTAACAAATTTAAGTGTACACATAGAACATTTCAATGTAATGTTTCATCTATATTCCTACACTACCACTATCAATCACACCCCTTATCAACATGTTATTGACTATAAAAAAAAACTTTTTTCAACAAAAAAACCAATGCAACACTAACACAATTTCCCCAATGCTACGCCCTTAACCTATTGCTTATATTAGGATATGAGTAGCCGACTTGTGGCTTACCATATCATTTTATTATATCATTTATACTTTCTCATGCTTAGAAGGTTGGCCTTGGTGATGGCCATAACATATG
Organism: Taxus chinensis; assembly: GCA_019776745.2. Taxonomy (NCBI): domain Eukaryota; kingdom Viridiplantae; phylum Streptophyta; class Pinopsida; order Cupressales; family Taxaceae; genus Taxus; species Taxus chinensis. Next base: position 610,185,056 of record CM034150.1, read on the forward strand.
AATAGTATATATAGGGGATTGTAGGTAGTAGTTCATCATCATTTGAGCATTTGAGTATTATTGTATGGTTTGGAGGTTGCCCCCTCAAAGTGGCAAAGTTATTTTAATTGCATATTGAGATCATTATTCTGGAATATTGTGTTATTTTGTGTTATATTTCTGCTCATGATCTGAATTATACAAGTAATTTCATTACAAGTGGTATCAGAGCTGCGATCTGGGCCAAAATTAGGGCAAAAAACCCTAATTTTTTTTTCCACCATATATTGTGAACTGTGGCGAATTGGTCAGAGATATTTTTACCAGAGTTGAGGAATATTTCAAGTAAGGTTCTCTAAAAATTTCAAACTTTTTTGATTTATTTTGCAAAAGTTATTACAATTTTAGTTTTTTTTTATAAAATCGCTCCCTAGAGTGCAAATTTTGGAATTTTTTCAAATTCATTACATTTTCGGAAAGAAAATAAAATATTATTTGGGGATTTTTATTTAAATTTTTTTATATTTAGATGAATTTATATCAAAATCTGAAACCCTAAAATTTGACCGTGATCCCTACATCCTACTATTTTGGGGCATCATGGTGGGGCCTTCCACAAGAGGAAAAAAGAATCCCATAACTCCATGTAAAACACCAGAAAAGGATGAGATATTAATTGAGGATTTGGAGACAAAAGATACAGCTACAGATTCCTCAGGGTTAGGGTTTACTTCGACAGACCATAAAGTAATCCAACTTGAGTTTAACCTGAGAGACCTCGAATCTCAAGTGGCCAGCAAAGAAGATATGGAAAGGATTGGACAAAGATTGGAAGATTTCATGCAAAAATTTAGTACGCATATGATGGGTAATCATACTTATGTCAATCAAGGTGGATCCTCAGGTCAACATAATAGACACATGAGCCAGAGTGGATCTTCGAGTGTGCACAATCCAAATACGAGCACTCTGCAGGCCCGTACTATGTTTCCAAAAGTGGAGATGCGCAAGTTTGATGGAAAGGATCCACTCAATTGGATCAACCAAATAGAGAATTTCTTTGAACTACATCAGATTCCATCAGGACAAAAGGTGACCATGACAGCTTTGTATCTTGAACCTGACCAATTCCTCTGGTGTCGATGGTTATGTGCTCAAAGGCAAAAGATTGGTATCAATGTTACATGGATAGTATTCACTGAAGAGTTGCAATTACACTACAGTTCTAGTGTGTTAGATAATTATTTCAGCCAATTAGCAAAGTTGAGACATACAAGATCTGTTAAGGATTACATTCATCACTTCCAAAACCTTTCTCTGCGGGTGGAAAATATTACTAAAGAGAATCTGAATGACCTATTTCTTGGGGGTCTTAAGGATCACATTGAGCATGAGGTGTGTATGTTTAATCCTCATAAGGTTTATGATTCGATGATTATGGCAAGAAGGGCAGAGGAGAAATTTGTTTCAAGTAGGAGACAACATTTCACTTATACTAGAGATCGCAACACCTTGGCCCCAACACTCCCTCGACCAGTTAGATTGACACCTCAACAAATTGAAGAAAAAAGAGAAAAAGGGTTATGTTTTAACTGTGACAGTAAATTTGGACCCGGACATAAATGTGCTGAAAAGAAGTTTCTCTACATTGATGGGCCTAGTGAAGATGAAGAGAAGGAAGAAGATTCAGAGTCAGAGGTCTTGGTTGAGCCAGAGGAGGAGTCAGGAGATCCTCAGCCAACGATCTCATGCCATGAAATTTTAGGTATTAGCACCCCCAAACCCTAAAGGTGGTTGGATTCCTAAAAAACAAAGGGTCACAATGTTGATTGATTCAAGAAGTACTCACAACTTTATCAATCATAAGTTAGTAGTGCACCTAAACTGTTTCATTTATCCCGCTCCTGAATGTCAAGTAATGATTGTTGATGGAGGTACTATTACTTGTTCTAGAAAATTCCATAGCATTAAGCTTGCTATGGGATATTACATACTAAATAGTCCCATGTATGCCATTTCTATGGGAGGAGTAGACATTGTGTTAGGGGTTCAATGGCTTACCACTTTGGGAACCATTGAGATGAACTTCCAAGACTTGTTCATGTGATTTCACTCTGAAGGAAGGAATTTTGAGCTAAGAGGCTTAAGAGAAAAGTCTCCACAAATAGTAAGTTTTCATCAGATGCACAAAATGCTAAAAAAGGGTGCAGAGGGATTTGTGGCACAACTTTTTTCATTGGAGGCTCATCCTTCTAAGGACATTATACCATCAGATATGCAAAAAGTGTTGGATGAACACTCTATTGTATTTGAAAATATACCAAAGGGATTACCTCCAAAGAGAGATCATGATCATGCTATTCAGTTATTACCAGGAAGTCAACCACCTAACATCATACCTTATAGGTACCCATATGTGCAAAAGAGTGAAATCAAGAAGATTGTACAAGAGATATTGGAAGCAGGAATCATCCATCATAGCCAGAGTTCTTATTCTTCTCCAGTAGTGATGGTACAGAAGAAAGATGACATGTGGCGCATGTGATAATAAGTTTCATATTCCTGTAATTGATTATTTGCTTGATAAGTTGCATGGTGCTGTTTATTTTACGAAACTTGATCTTCGTTCGGGATACCACCAAATTAGAATCAAGGATGAGGATGTTCATAAAACCGCCTTTCGGACACATGAAGGCCATTATGAATTCCTGGTAATGCCTTTTGGACTTGCAAATGCACCTTCTACATTTCAATGTTTGATGAATTCTATTTTTAATTCATTCCTACGGAAGTTTGTCTTAGTGTTTTTTGATGATATATTAATTTATAGCAAAACATGGGAGGAACATTTGCATCATGTAAATAAGGTTTTGGAAACCCTTGAGCAACATCAACTTTATGCAAAGCCCTCTAAGTGTTCTTTTGGACTCAAGGAGGTTGAATATTTGGGTCACATTGTCTCTCATGAAGGGGTTAAAGTGGATCCTAATAAGATCAAATCCATGATGGATTAGAAGGTTCCAACAACCCTAAAGAATCTCTGAGGATTTTTGGGGCTTACAGGTTATTACCGAAGATTCGTAAGGCATTATGGAAGCATAGCTGCACCTCTCAAATATTTACTAAAGAAGGACTCCTTCCATTGGAGTGAGGATGCAACCAAATCATTTGAGCAACTAAAGGAGGCCATGTGCACCACTCCAGTCTTAGCTTCTCCAGATTTTTCCAAAACATTCATTGTTGAATGTGATGCATCAGGGGTGGGTATGGGGGTAGTTCTCATGCAAGAAGGCTGTCCTATTGCCTTTTTGAGCTGTCAATTCAAAGGTAAGTATCTTTCTAAGCCGACTTATGAGAAGGAAATGCTAGCCATACTTCATGTAGTAAAGCAATGGAGACCATATCTCATAGGAAGACACTTTAAAGTGAAGAAAAATCATGATAGTTTGAAATACTTCTTGGAGCAACATTTATCATCTGAAGAACAACAAAAATGGATCTCCAAGATGTTGGGATATGGTTTTGAGATTATCTATAAGAAAGGGAAGGAGAATGTAGTTGTGGATGCTTTGTCGCAGAAAGATGAATCAACTGTAGCCTTGTTATGTGCCATATCCATATTACAGGAAGATTGGATAGATGAGGCAAGGTCCGAATGGAGAAATGACCCAACCACACAAAACCTCATTCATCATCTCCAGAATGATCCAAGCATGTCTGAAAAATTTGTACTGAAAAGGGGATGCTTTATGGTATAAAAATAGACTATACCTATGTAAGAAATCCACTATTAAAAATAGGATTCTATCTGAGCTTCACTCTTCTCCAGTAGGGGGCACTCTGGATTCTTGAAGACTTATCATCAAGTCAAACAGGATTTCTTCTGGGAAGGGCTCAAAGGGGATGTCCAAAAATTTGTGACAGAATGCATGGTTTGTCAGCAAAATAAGGGTGAAACAGTTCGGTCCCTAAGTCTTCTACAACCTCTATCTATTCCTAGCCAGCGGTGGGAAGAGGTTTCCATGGAATTTATCACAGGATTGCCTAAATCTGAAGGAAAAAATGTCATCATGGTTGTGGTGGATAGACTCACCAAATATGCTCATTTTTGTGTCTTGGAACACCCATTTGTTGCAAGCATGGTAGCAACAACCTTCATGGACATAGTTCAGAAGCTTCATGGGACACCGAAGATTATAGTAAGTGATTGAGACATTTACTAGTAATTTTTGGACTGATTTATTCTCATGTTTGGGTACTCAGTTAGCTTGTAGCTCTTCTTATCATCCCCAGTCTGATGGGAAAATAGAAGTTGTAAATAAGTGTTTGGAGGGATATATTCATTGCTTTACGTTAGATAAACAAACAAGATGGGTCCATTGGTTGCCACTTGTAGAATGGTGGTATAACACTTCCATCCACACTTCATCTAAAATGTCTCCTTTTTTGGCACTCTACGGGTACCATCCACCATCCATCACATCATCATTGAGAGGACAATTGCGGGTTAGAGAAGTAGAAGAACACATTTAGTATCCACAAGAGGTTCTCTCTAGTCTCAAGGAGAACTTGGTCATGGCACAAAACTGCATGAAGCAATAAGTTGATCAACATCACACGGAAAGGAATTTTGAAGTTGGTGATTGGGTTTTTGTGCGGTTACAACCATATAAGAAGATGTATTTGAAACAAGAACAAAAGGATAACAAAATTTCACCAAAGTATTATGACCCCTATCAAGTATTGCAAAAGATTGGTAATGTAGCATACAAATTAGAACTTCCACAATCAACCAGAATGTATCCAGTCTTTCATGTTTCTTGCCTGAAGAAAGTAATTGGACAGAGAGTATCAGCCCAAATAGTGTTACATGAGCTCGATGAGGAGGGGGGAGTCATCTTGGAACCTGAATGCATCCTTCAAACATGCACTAAAAGATTGAGGACATGGGTTATTACTGAGTACCTGATCAAGAGGAAGAATATGGATAATGAAGATGCAACATGGGAAGTTATGATATTTCTACAGCAACACCCATAGCTTCTCAACATTGGGGACAATGTTGCTTTGAAGGGGAAGGGCATGCTACGCCCTTAACCTGTTGCTTATATTAGGATATGAGTAGCCGACTTATGGCTTACCATATCATTTTATTATATCATTTATACTTTCTCATGCTTAGTAGGTCGGCCTTGGTGATGGCCATAACACATGAATAGTATATATAGGGGATTGTAGGTAGTAGTTCATCCTCATTTGAGCTTTTGAGTATTATTGTATGGTTTGGAGGTTGCCCCCTCGAAGTGGCGAAGCTATTTTAATTGCATATTGAAATCATTATTATGGAATATTGTGTTATTTTGTGTTATATTTCTGCTCATGATCTGAATTATACAAGTAATTTCATTACACCCAAAATAATTACAAACCACATCAACTACAAAATTAATTAACTATCCAAAACAATATCAAATGTATTCATGTTTAGTGTAAAAAAAATTGGCCACAAAACGCTACCACTTATGATATAAAATTTGCACATGTACGAAAGTCTTCATGTATTCATGTTTAGTTCAAATAAACTACTCTGTAAAATGCTACCATTCATGACATAAGATTTTCAAATGTATATGTACAAATTTGTAACAAGTTTGAAATGTAGAGATAGAACCTTTAAATGAAGTGGTTCATCTATATTTCTACACTTACAAAATCAATCACAACCCTTATCAACATCAACTACAAAAGTAATAACTATCTCTCTAAAACAAATAACATATATCGTTTGGTGTTCACATTGCATTGTACACATGTGATTGCTAGTAATTAATAGTTTTAAAGTAATAATTTCTTTATATAGATTATAATAACTAGAATAAAAAAAGTTATAATACTATTATAATGATAATGATTATATGGAAATATATAAAATGAGACATTACTAGAAATAAATAATGGATTATATTAATTGTTCTTTCCCTTGTAATGAATGTTTAAGTTAATCGTGTGTAAGTGTGTCCCCTTATCTTGTAATTATTATTAAAAACTAGCAATTGCATATGAGTTGCAATCGATGTTGGAGAGGGTAAAAATTTAAGGTTATTGAATTTTTTTATGTGTAATTTAATGTATGATATATTTATTTGTTGTAGGGATTGTGTTCCGGGGTGAACCATGCAATTTAATTTGTTTGGATTTTCTTAATGTGAGAAGCATGCGTATGGAAAGAGTTTTTTTGAATAGGTACCATTATGGAGATGATGCAATATGACAATAAAATTTGATAAAGTACTTAAGAAGAATCTGGAATTTTTTTTGGAAATTAGACTTGTGCATTGATGTTAACATTTATGATGTGAAAAAATGCCAAAAAGTATTTTGAGGTTACTATTTGTGTAGTAATTCTTAGGCGAGGTATTACAACAATGAATTGTAATGACCCAATATTGAGGCATTGCATTAGAATGATATATTATAATATACTAATTTTAGGCCTTTTATTATGTAAATGTAGTATGAGATACTAATTTTGATGCCATGTAGATCAAAGATGGTGCCTATTTTTTCAAGTTTGTATAGTTTAGTTCATATGTTTCCTTGAAGGATGACATCACAAAGATACAACCAAAGATTGAAAAAAATAAGAATATGCATAAAGTGGGTTTGTTGAAAAGGCCTTGGAAACTTCCCACCAAATATAATTTACAGCATAAAGCCAAACTCCACAACTTTTTCCACAATCCTCTTATCTTATGTTAATGGGAACATTAGAACATCACATGGACATTCATCATAACAAAGTGGGAAGTTTTTTTTTTCGTTTTTTGTAGTTACACATGCCCTTATAGAATTGTATACATAATGTGAAAGCATATAGAAGATACTTTAACTATTGTACAAAATGCTTGCAACAATTGTTATAATGTCCAATTTTCATTTCTTTGTAATCTGCAACCATTGAAGCTAAGAGAATACATGGGCATCCTCATGAAACATTGATATTATGTAAGGCAATATTTAGACATATGTTATCATTGAGATATAAATCAAGGTACTAACATGGAACTACTTTCAAGAAAATTATGAATATATAGGATGTTAAGTAAAGGGAGTATATTATATTGCATTGTTGTACTGCATTGTTTCAAAATTGGTACATTAGATTGATTTCTTTTTTGAAATTGGTAAAAGTTAAGGGTTTTGAAAGGACCCACACCCTTGTACAACAAGCCCTCAAGGCTTGATTAAATTTTTAAGCGTAACAAAGAGGAAGCCCCCAACATCAAAGGGCAATGTCAAAAGGTAAAAAACATCGATAATAAACAATGAAGACTACAACACTTATTGCTATCGCTGAAACCATGTTACCTTGTAATATCCCTTACATGGGATATTAGATGCATAGAAAAATAATCTTTTTTATTTTAACGACAATCCATTCTTCAATTTTTTTAGGATCTGCATTTTCCTTTGAGTGAGCTGGAGGTCAAATTTCAGAGGAAGCCAAACTACTAGAATTAGGCTTCATCATAGTGAAACTAGTAACAACACAGTCAACAACATCTGGAATCAGTGTATGCATCTGATCCACCATAACTGCTCCAACCTTCTCCATTGAAGGTGTGTCCAATGAGTTTGGAATGGGTTCCTTATCAAAACCATCCTCAGTATCAATAATTGACTCAAGTTCCACATCAATAAATAAAAGATCTTAATGAGAGCCCTTCCACCAAGAAACCTTTTTCTTCTTAGATTTATTCTTGACCATCTGAAAATATAAAGTGAGATGTCCTAGGTTAAAGCATTTTCTACATCTGAAGGGCAATCCTTTATAATCAAGGAGCTGTGACCAAACCATGTCCAACACTTTAAGGTCAATAGAAGTAGGTAGATAAAATGAAGTATCCAAATCCACCAATATCTGTGCGAAAGTAGTGTGAGAGTAGGATTCCGTATTGGAATCAATGGATAAAAATTTACCCAAAACATTGCCAATAATAGTTATACTTTTCTCTCCCCAAAACTACAATGATAGATGAGGTAAATGGATCCACACCGGTTTAATAGAGAAAGAGTCTGTGAGTGGATTGAAATTTGGGAACCAAGGTTTCATCAACAAGTGATGATTATGAAATTCCTAGACCTTTATGATAATGATAGTCGTAACATCTTCTTCTCTAAAAGCTACAATAAAAAAACCCCTTACACAAGGGTAAATATATATCCTACCCGAAACAATAGGATGTTAGTTCATAGCAGTCCACGAGTGGAGGAAAGGAAGACTTGGCTAAAGTCCATTGAAGTGGCAAATCAAACCATTGGAGGAGAATAACTCCTCAATCTTAAGCATTGAATCTCTAAGAGTGACTAGAGGTGCAACCTTAGCAGCAAAGAGAGGTTTGGAAAGTGAAGGAGCAGAAGTAGTAGCATAAAATCACTTCCTAGGAACTGCATCAGAGCCCAAATATTCAAACTAAATAGTAGAGGGGGAAATAGACCCCTTGCCGCCATTTGAAGAACCATCACAGAAAAAAGGAGGATTCAGAGGGGAAAGGACACCTGTCATTTCCAAACCGCCACCTAAACCCTCAACACAACCACCATTTCCAAAGCTTTGCACAGAGGTAGAGACAAGAGCAGTAGATTATCTCATTCTTGTGTCGCTGCCACCATTAGTGATTGAAACTGAGCTAAGGTTCTTGACATTAGGGCACATAATAGTCGAGGAAGTCTTCCAGAAGCCCATCACACCGTGGGCTGTCCTATAATGATAAAATATAAAGGGTTTTTGTAAACCTTGGTGAGATTTAAACCGGAGACGTATCACCTAGATCATTAGCCTTACTCTAAGCCTCATGACACGCCTTCATCACTGATTCGGTTATCCTCCACCCTTAAAAGGGTTTTGGAAAACCTTGGTGAGAGTTGGACTAAAGATGTAGCACTGGGATCATTTGCCTAACTCTACACCTCACGACACGCCTTCATCATCAATTTGGCTATCCTCCACCCTTGCACATTAGATTTCATTCGCATAATACACATCATCAAAATTAATACAAAAATGTTAACATGTGACCATAATTGCACTGAAATCATAAGATATTCAACCACTACTATGCAAACTTGAAAAATAGGTTTCAATTTACAATTTAATCATGTACTTCTTCAAAAAAAAATTCCACAAAAACACTTTTTGCATTAAGAAAAACCATAAACATTAACTTACATGGTCAACCATGGAACACAACTTTACAACAAATTACTATACCATACAATTTACCACACAAAAATATTCAATAACCTTACACTGCTATCCTCATAAACTCCCTCTCTTAGGGTGTAGCCTCGCATTCATTTCCCTCTATGTTGGTAAGTAATTTTTCAAGTGGGGGCCACACTGAAAACATCCACCATGCCTTCTTTTATTGATGCCTGCATGCAGTGCCTGTTGCATTTAGAACTTATCCACCTCTTAGAGGTTGCACAAACATGGTCTTTCAACAATCAAAGGACAGGATCCCAATAAAGGCAAAGGAAAACTGTGGCAGTCATTTGTTTCTATCCCCATTATTGTGATGTGTCTGTAGTTGATGATCTTTACTTTGAATACTTTTGTTGGTCAAATATTCTACTTTACAAACCATTTAGACACATATAAAAATACATTGGTTTTACCTTGGGAAAAATAGTTATACATTGGAAAGAAGTAAAAACAACATATCATCCTTTACATATACAAAGGATTGAAATTATGGGTGGAAGTGTTACTAGAACAGATAGTAGAGAAAATGACTCACTAGCAAATTGCACCATGGAAATGAAACTAATAGAATAGGAACACATATCTCACATATACTCATCTAACAACTTAACAATTGATGAACTGGAGATATTAGGTCTCAAATAATTTGACAGTAGCCATGATTGGTCAAAACATGGTGTCCCTTTTGTAAAGCATACTACAACACATGTAGACACTAAATCACGCACTTGGGTACATTTCTAGGTCCTAATCACATACATTGCATTCATATGATTCCTAAGTGAGAAAATTACTAATTGACCATTGTCTTTGGCCTTTTTTCTTTCTTTCTTATTTTCTCTTTGGTCGTACACACCCTATTTCCTAGTCTGAATTTTGATACTTCACTTTTTCTGAGTCTGGACACCAGCGCCGAGCCAGGACGTCAGTGCCTAGACACCATCATCCCCTCTAGGTGCCCTCAACCTCTTTATATCTTACTCACTTTTTTTGGCCCTCTTCTAGCCTTTGGGCATATTATTTTCTTATTAGTTGGCCTTTTAGTGGTTAATTACAAAATTCAAACAAGGGAATCATATAAATACAATGCTATGTGATCAAATTAAATGACCAAGCTCTAAGCATCTACTATCATCACCTAAAGTTTCATCCAAAGGCATTATAATAGCATCAAAGCTTCCATCTAACACTCATTCAAGGGACAAGGGAATGCTAAATCTGCATACATGTATAGGAGGGGAAGTTTCTTTTGTTCCATCCACACATTTATCTACATTGTTATATCTAGTTATTTACTCGCTATCAAGTGCATCTTGCACAATAGCTTCCTAGGGCACAATTTCTACACACACTCATGAGAATTGCATGGATTCTGAAATGTAGTTCAATGCCTAGATCGTAAGTTCACCCAGTTGGGTGACCGTCGGGGTCAGTTTGAATCTCGATTTGCATCTTTTATTTTTAGGATTTGATGTTTTTTGGGGTTTTGCAAGTCATCTCTTTCATTTTAGGTTATAAGCGACATCTACAAACTTGGTATGAAACACACACGATCAAAGGTGAAGGTCAACAAACATCTAGTGACCCTAGGAAAACCAATTTATGAGGTTTTGCGCAAAATCTAATGCCCTATTAGGGTTTATGGTGCCTAGGTTCCACAATACTAATCTAGGTGCCCTGGTCATGCTTGTTCCACCATTTCTACAATTTCCTCAGTTCGCTTACGACACTTGGTGTTCCAGTTCCAGGAGTTCTCTAGCTTCACACACCTCCAGATTATTTTTGAATCAACTAAGTCTTTTTTCCTCCTTTTACTTATGGTTTTAAATTAATTTTCTTATTGATTGTGTCACATTTCTATACTTCATCGCTATATTATTGTATGTGACTCTGAAATATCCTACTAGGGTTTTACCAATTTCATATCTTTGTTAAATCATTTGATTAACCCGAATCATTCAAATACTCTTAGATCCTTAGTTTTATTTGTTTATGGCTTCTCAAGCTGCTTAAGTCTCCTTGCATCAATTGATTTGAATGCACCCATCTTGCGAATATGTTCTTCTAAAATCCATAAACACTATTTATCTTCCTAGCGATACACCACATGATCAATTCAGTGTTATCTTCAATCATCTTTTTTCGATGACTCTCTTCGTTCTAATTTCAGTCAATTTATTTACAAGTCAATCTAAGGTTTAGATTCTTTATTTCAAGACAAATTTCGGGCTATGGAATCCATGATTACATTTCTTAAATCTGAAATACAACATCTTAAGGATAATTCTCAGGTTCATGCTAGTTCTTCTTCTCGTCCTCATTCTATGTCTTCTACATGTGCTTATATCAGTGAGCCTTAAGTCTTATCATTACCAGAGCCTCTCACGTTTGATCGTAATGCTAAGAAACATGATATTCTTACTAAGCTCCTTAGTCATCAATTGATCACCTTTTCATCTACTATTGGTTATCCTCCATATCGCCTTGCAAAATATCAAGGTCATCCATATTGTAATTATCATCAAATCAATTGACATAATGAAAATGAATTTTATGCTTTACAATGAAGAATTAAGCGCATTGAGTGTCAAGGATTTATCTTATTCATTGCACAACATTCTGTTGCATGCCCATCTACAAATGCTACATCTAATGGGCTCCTAAATCTACTCCTTCTATGTCTCATGGGCATCATGCTATCACTTCTAATGTGCCTTCTTTGGCCAGTCAAGTGCCGCCTATTCAACCCACTCAGACTAAGCAACCACCTCTCAAGGTCCATTTTTCATTACCTCCTCCTTTTGAGTCATCCGCAACATTATCAACTCAAACTAAGAAACATCCTCTCAAGATCGGTATAACTCCTCCACCTCTCAAATCTTCTACAACATTATTCTTCTCAGATAATCAACCACTCATTAAACAAGACCAAAAAGATCTAGCTGGCCTCTTTCGAATTCCACCGTTGAAGGCCCTTTTACCAACTACACTTCAGAAACCAATCATTTTTGCCAAAGAAACTACTCTGTATATTGATGGCCAAGACACATTTCAAACTCTGCCACCTTTATAACATGATCACCCATCTTTATCTCCTTATACATTGGATGGAGGACCCTTCCCCTTCAATTTTATCGGATAACTTTCTCATACTCATACACTTAGGGGGAATAAAGCTTATTCTCCCCCATTATAGCATCATCAGATATCTATCACTTATATTGTGTCATTCTGTGCTTCTTACTTCACATTTCTAGACATTCGTCTTGCAAAACTCGATACACCTCTTGTATTAATATCATTACCCTATGATGCACTCTCATGTTAAGGTTCACACTTGACTATAAAGGGCTCACTACATATATGAACCTCACATAATACACACTTCTACTACACATATTTCTATCATCTTCTTCTTGTGAATCATATTATCCTAATCTACAATCTACACTTCATGATAACATCTTTCTAGCACACTCATTATTTAAACCATTTCCCAATGACGCACTCTTGTTCTATGGTTCATTTTTTATTGCTAAGGGGTCATTTATAAATGAACCTCATCTCATTCATACATACACATTTGCTAAGGGGGCACGCGGCTCCTATCACATTCACATTGCATACCATCACACTCATTTACAACATGTTGCATATCTTAGTTGCACGTACTCTTGCTTTCTTATACTTGTTACATGTACATTTTTTTCACATGCTAGACAGATACATTTTATGTCATTATCTTTTCTATACACACATACACATTCAATTTCCTTCTAGTTGTGAATGTATACTTTACACATATTTTTACACACATCATGAATGCTTGGCACTGTACCTCTTACCAGTCCTATCAAGGCTCCTGGGGGCATCTAATTTCATACACACTGTAGGTGTTATTGTTCCACTATTTACTACTTTCTACCATTCCTAGCACACTATTTCATATTGATCTATATACTCTTTGACATACTTTTTATATTTCTAACATGCTAATAGGTGCTTCATGTGTAGCATTTTCTTTACATGAATATTTGTCACCATGGTTATCTAATTGTTTTTCATTGTTTTCCATTGTCTATTCTTGTATACCTTTTTTTGCGGGTTTTTCCCTATGCTTTGTATGTGCATTGCTTATGTGCTTTTGGCTGCTTCAACCCTGATTGTCTTGTGACATTATGAGCAATGTGCCATGTTTACAACCCGCTTTTCGTGGTCTACATTGTATTTTTTTTTCTATATTACACTTTGTTTTCTATATACACATTTTTTTCTTCTTTACACTAACACATTTCCTAGCCATTGTTTACATGTGCCTTGGTTTCTACCAAGCACATTACCTCCTATATACTAGTATCAGTTCAACGTCTGATCAGATCAGTTCAACATCGGGTCCTATTTTGGGTCACATCCTCCTAGCGACATCACATGCACCTTAAATGAGGGGGGACATCACATATGCTTCACCCCCTTAGGATCACTTTCACTTCCCCCTTCCTCTAGTTTTCATGCTTTATGTTATTTAATTCACACTTTTTTTTTCTCTCCTCGGCACGATTTTGCCATCACTCTACATGGTTATCAGGTACATATCTCTTATCTACTTCATGTTATCAAGATTTCTCTCAACAACATAAAGTGGGGAAAAATGTAGACACTAAATCACACACTTGGGTACATTTTTAGGTCCTAATCACATACATTGCATTCATATGACTCCTAAGTGACAAAATTAGTAGTAATTGACCATCATCTTTGGCCTTTTTTCTTTCTTTATTATTCTCTTTTTGGCCTTACACACACTATTTCCCAGTCTGAATTGTGATACTTCACATTTTTCTAAGTCTGGACACGAGCGCCTTGTAGACACCCTAAAAATACATACATATTCTATCTAATTAGAATTAATTAAATTAATTCTATCTCACCGCAAGACATCCCTTTGGAATTAATTAAATTAATTTCGTCATTCAAATATTCCCCTTTATAATTAATTAAAATCAACTATATCACCTAAGTTATATTCCTACCCATTGGAATTAAATAATTTAATTCTAACATGCCTTTGGAATTAATTAAATTAATTCCTACAAGCTCCTAGCTAATATAATTAAACATTTATTTATTTAAATGGTTAATTATCTCCTCACAATTAAATTAATTTAATTACACCATTCTCTTTGAATTAATTAAATTAATTCCTAACATCTTCTAGCTAATATAATTAAACATTTATTTATTTTAATGGTTAATTATTTAAATGGTTAATTATCTCCTCACAATTAAATACTAAAAAATTACAAAACTTTCAGAAAACATTCACTTATCATAGAAATCCTACAATTAGAAAACACTTAAAACATTTCAATACAATCTTGATAAACACCATACTTTTATCTATTACCCTAGTGATTGTGTCAATCTTACACTATCATTTTCTTACCTTTACATGATATGCTAACTCTTCTTGGGGAAAGTCACTCAAATATTTTTCCTTCATGATATAAATTCACTTGGGGTGATTTTAACTTTGATCATTTGCACAACAAATTCAACACTTGAGTGTTATAAGGAGCCGCTTTAACTCCACTCTTCCAGTCTGATCCTATTCCCATTTGGGAGCATTTGTATCTACATAATCATCATTGTGGCACGCATCAGGGGCATATTTTGATCATCTTCTGTTTTGACTTTGGGTTGCATTGTTGATGTTTACTCTTTTTGGACCACTTATAAGTAGTGTGATTACATCTTGGTTCCTTTATAACCTTGAGTGTCGGCACCTACTTTGTATATTGGGTTCGTTTTCCTTTTTATATTTTCTTTGTTGTGTGTGTTTGTTTATGCGCATCTGGGTTAACCATATTGATTATTTTATAATCATGGTGAAAACTCTATTGTGTAACAAAAAAAATCAGGTTGCTTAGGGAAAATTATTCTCCAAATGACGCTCATGTTACGAACACAGTCCATGTTTTTTCCCATCCTTGTTTTAATCCCTTGCTTTCTTCCTATCAAGCAGTTGTTCACCTCCTCGTTGTGTCATCCACCCACTTGAGGGGGAATTCTTCTACCATTTTACATGCTCAGGCATCTTGATACTTCACAATTTTTCGACTCGTCGATTTATGCATGCGTCTATTATCTTTAAAAACAATATTACTTCGCAATAGCACTTTAAAGAGAGGCAAAATGTAGACACCCTAAAAATACATAAACATTCTATCTCACTTCTATCTAATTATAATTAATTAAATTAATTCTATCTTACCGCAGTACACCCCTTAGGAATTAATTAAATTAATTTCATCAATCAAATATTCCCCTTTAGAATTAATTAAAATTAATTATATTACTTAAGTTATATTCCTACCCATTGGAATTAAATAATTTAATTATAAAACGCCTTTGGAATTAATTAAATTAATTCCTACACCCTCCTAGCTAATATAATTAAACATTTATTTATTTAAATGGTTAATTATCTCCTCACAATTAAATTAATTTAATTACACCATTCTCTTGGAATTAATTAAATTGATTCCTAACACCTTTTAGCTAATATAATTAAACATTTATTTATTTAAATGGTTAATTATCTCCTCACAATTAAATAATAATTAAATTTAGTTATTTAATTCCATCTATTTTAGTCAACAACCACTTGGACTCCACTTGTACTCCACATCCTCATCCTAATTAACTACACTTTTAGAATCCTAGAAAGGTGGGGCCGATTGAATTACACGTACAACCACCTTCCCAGATGTAACTTTTGCGATTAAATCCATTATTGCCCCTAAATGTTCCAATACTACTGTAACTTCCTTCAATATTATTTTTAGCATGTGCATTCAACTGTGTTCAACAAAATTCCAACCACTTTTGCTTCTATAAATTGTAAGCTTACTCTCTTACAAATCCTTCTGAATTGTTTGCAAATAAACTCTGTCAATTTGTAATTTGAAGCTTTCTAAAGTATCTGTGTTTGTAGCATTTGCACTCACATTTGGAGAATATTTAAGAGCACCCACATCCATTTGCAAGGTTCCACAGATGAATTCTCCACAACCTTACTGAGGTTTGCACTGAAGAATTACAGGGAGGTTTGCATTATTATTTGTGTATCTTTCATTACTGTATTTTTTTTCTCTGCATACTTTTTGGCAGGCCCGATGGGACTCCCCACATTTCTTTCTTTCATTTTAGTTAATCATTTTGTGATCTAACTCTTTCTTTATGTTTATTTTTCTTTTTTAACCATGTTATCCAAATTTTAGCTTCTCAGGTGAAGTACAAAAGTTAAAAAAACCCAAAAAACCAACTGCCAGGGTGTTTTTCTCACGTTCAAATTTTTCACTAAGAGGGCTACCGTAACCCATCTTCCAGAAGCCATAAATTTCATTTCACCACTTTTCATTTTTTTCACATGTTTCACACTTGTGTTTCACCATAGTCATTCACATTTTCTATCTCATCCATCTTGTCATTTTGTACACGTGTCTAAGTCTTGGGTTGTGGACATCCATATTCACACTTAAGCACTTTCATTTTCATATAAGTCTTGATGTTGTGATACTCGATTTATCACAATCAAGCACTCTCTTGATCACCTTGATCTTTCATTATCGTAAGTCTTAAGTTTAATGTTATTTTGTTGAACTCTAAGCATTTCCCATTCTTACATAATCACATTTCACATTTACTTTCTGGACTTATTAACATTCTTCAATATCATTCTCTACTCAATTTTGCGTCGTCGCATTTTCGCTTCCACTCTGTTGAGTTGCGATGTCTTCCATTTTTAATCCTAGCATCTTACGTTATCGTACTTTGCAATCATTTTGTTACATTGTTCGACATCCTCATTACTTCTTCACTTCTCTCATTTAAGTATTCACTTTGTTTTAATTTGATATTCACTAATCCATCACTTCCCCCTTGTCTCTTATCTCCAATTTTGTGAGATTCATACCTTTTTATCGTCGTTTATTCACTTCTTGTGACAACGTTTACACTTTTCGTTCTTTTAGTGCTTTCACTTCCTTGTAGTGTCTTATATTTTAACAAATTTTTGGTTAATCTTTGACATCATTCATCATCTTATTAAGTCTCCCCTTTTACTATTCATCTTGTTAAAAGTTGAGCAAATCCATCATTTTCTTTCCTAAGTCTCTTCACTTAACATACTGTTTTTTAATTAGTTGAGCATATTTCAATTGTCATAAAGATCTCCTCTTGTCGCACTCACAACTATTGGAAGTTGAGCACACTAACCTTTCATCTCTCCCCTCTTTACATTAACCTTTTTAAAAGATCGTAAAATCATTTCAAACCTCTTCATATTCCTTAACACTCACTTTGTTAAAAATCATCTAAACTAACATTTCAACTCATCTTCCACCTTAACATCATTCATTTTTGTTAGGTGTTGCGAAGTCCCATGCTTGTTGCCACTCTTATAACACATTTTGTTAAGAGATGATCACCTTCATCTTGTTTATCTTTTCTCCCTTGACATTCATTTTGTTAAGTGTTGAGCATGTTTCACTTTTCTCCCCTTTTTGTTTCTCTTAATACTTACCGTGTTAGGAGTTAACCATTTTTACATTTCTTCATCACTCGTATCATTCATTTTGATTACGAGTTAATCACGTCTCACTTGTTAAGTGTCTCTTCCTTTAACACTCAGTTTTTTTACGGAACAAAGCACATCTAATTTCTTGTTGTCCCTTTTTATCTTTACAATCATTTTGTTCAAAGATGAGCACTTGACTAACCTTTTTTGCTTCTTCCCTCTTAGCACTCATTTTGTTATGGGTCGAAATTTTTTCCATCTTCTTCCCTCTTCCATATTAGCATTCACTTTGCTAGGAGTTCGAGCTTCTTCAAACATTTTTATTGCTTCCATATTAGCATTCACATTTGCTAAGGGTTGTGTTATTCATTGTACCTTTCTTCACGTTCTCTCATTTCTCATTACAGTGGTGGATTTATACAATTCATCCTTTGCCCAAGAATGAAAAATGATGAAAGACACTGTTGTGGGTATGCAAAAACAACGCAAAAAATTCAATTTTGATGAATTGTGTCCATACCCTTTTAACATGGACATCTTATGCATACCAATCCCATAGTTTTTTGAGATGCCCAAATTTGAAAAATACATGGGAAAAATTGATCCGAGACAACATATCAAAGAATTTTCCATAACATGCCATGAAGTGGCATATAATGATAGCTTCCTCTTGTTCCTTTTTCCTAGAAGTCTAGGAGGAAAAGCTTTGAATTGGTTCTTACACCTTCCAAAGGGATCTATTACCACCTTTGCAGACCTATAAGATAAGTTTGTCAAACATTTTTCTTTTAACCTCACTCGCAATAATCACCGTACTAGAGCTTCTCACGATGAATCTTGGTACATCAATCGTAACCAAAATGTCATTACTACTGGTGTCATAGATAATTGCAATATGACCAACATACATAACCAATCAATCAAAAATCCAAACATACAACCTAGCCAAAACACTATGCCACACAAAGTTAAAAGTAAGTTTACACCCCTCGGTGAAAGTATCTCTAGTGTCTTTCATCAACTCAAAGTGGCTAGGATGATTAAATGTCCCCTTACAAGACCTTGGATTGAAGAAGAACCTAATCCATATTGGTATAAACCTCATGCATATTGTGATTTTCATTGTATTGATGGACACTCAATAGATAAGTGTGTGCGCTCTAAGAATTATGTCCAAGACTTAATTGATGACGGAGAGATCTTTGTAGATCTTGATGATGAAGCTCTTACAACTGATGACATGTCACTTTCCACACCTTCAAATGAAGAGTTGACTATTATTCCCACTTCTATTCATACTAACATTTCACGAGATCACGATCGAAGGTCAAGTGTCTCCCCTTTCAAACCAATCTCTTTCTTCTCCTGATTTTCTTCCGTCAATCCAAATAGACATTAAACATGTTTCAGACAATCTTCTAACACCTAACGAGAACTTAAATTTCCTTCAAGAATATCCAATAACCCATGACATACCAGAAGAGGGTCCATCATCAAACACCATTGAGCTTCATTATATTCTTCCCATTCCGACTCCTACACCTAACATCTCTAGTCTTGTTGTCAAATTACAACCACAAAAAGTTTGGACACTTGCTTCAACGCAACCTTCCATGTCCATTATACCTCACATGATCCATCCTACAGGAATCTCATCAATGATGATTCCTAATTGTCAATATATCTACATGCACACATTCTTTGAGGTACAATATACCAAGGAATATCCTTATTCAACCATTTCAAGCTTTAATTGAAAATATTTTTTCCAATCAACTAATTCACAACCTAGAAGGTTAAACATTGACTATTTCCTTTCTACAACCTATAAGGAACCTTGAGTACTATATCTAGAGATTTATCCTTCTTTCCTTGCACTCTTTTTCTCAATAGGTGAATATGTATCTCAACATCTTCCCCACAATCGACAATATTCTTCTAACATCACATATGTCTTTTAATCTCATTGATGACTCATCTAATCACTTATTGAATCCTTTGATTCAATCCTTTGACTTGGAACCTATCCACCCAAGTCTAGTACGTCATGACCCATCAAATCCTTTGACTTGGAACCTGTCCACCCAAATCTCATATTGCAGGACTTATCAAAACTTTGGTTTACAAATAAACTCCTTTGACTTGGTTCAATGTCTATCCAAGTCTCGTATTTCGTAGGACTTATCAAATCTTTTGATTCTCCCTCTTGACTTCCATTTCGTCTACACAAGTCTTGTATCTCCATGAACATTCAGGTTTTCAATAAACATGGACATTTTTCTTAATGAGTTCATTTCAAATCCTAAATATGCTCAAATATTTAAAAATCACAAAAAGAGAATAAAACTCTATATGAGAACATAATTTTCCAATCGGAAATGAAAAAGTGTGTACAAATAATTTTAGGCAGTCCATCTATTGGAAAATACCTTAATCATACCATTATCATATACATGTTAACCTTGTTCCTCTTGGGCATTATGTGTCTCATATTTGTTATGGTTCTTATCATTTCAGATATTTTTACCTACGATGTTTTCTTGAAGCTTATTGATGGAAAAATCCTTTCAAATAATCTCTCTCTTTCACTAAAAGCATTAAACTTCTTTACTCGGTCCTTTTTGACCACCCATCTCAACTTACGGTGTTGAACCCTTATGTCTTACTAGTTGTAAGAGGATGAGACTTGGGGGCAGAATGTTCCTTCCCAACAAGCACACTATCAACATACAAGGAAAATTAAATCAATCAAAAAATACAAAAAAATTATAAAATCAATACACCTTTCATCCTTCACAGTCTTCGGTGATAAGCCCATACTTCTGACTGGTAGTATGAGACTGAGAATGGAGAAAGCCCTTACTCATCTACATTTTGTCTTTGGTGTTGAGCCCTTTCCTTTTACTGATGGCATGGGAAAACATGTAGGGGGTCCTTTATAAAAATAAAAAATAATCAACTAATAAAGCCTTTTATGAAATCTGAATCAAAGTGCTTAATGAAAAACATCCCAAGAAGTAATTTAGTTGTTCATGTTAAGAGAGACAATAATTCCTTTCACTTGGATTTCACCAATCAGTAGGCCATCAATGGATCTAAGTCAATTCAAAACCTATAAAGTGGAATCATCTTGTAATTGGTCAGATAATCTTGACTGGAGATGAGTTACATTTTTCTCATATGGATCATTATTACACCTTGTTCCTTCGCATCCATTATCATCACTTCCATATCAATATTCACCTCGTTTTCACATCCTTTTTTTCTCAAGGTGATGAGCCCTCACATCTTCCTAGTTGTGTGGAGCCATGAGTGGAGTGAAACACTCTATAATTTTATCATATATTTCTGCCAATGGATGTAATGCTTTTAATTATTTGTCCCTACTTTCAAGAAGTGTACCTTTTTACCGAGTTGTACTATACAAAAAAACAT
This sequence comes from Taxus chinensis, assembly GCA_019776745.2. NCBI lineage: Eukaryota > Viridiplantae > Streptophyta > Pinopsida > Cupressales > Taxaceae > Taxus > Taxus chinensis. The sequence continues at coordinate 610,206,313 of CM034150.1, forward strand.
GTTAAAAAATGTCTCACAAAACTTAAAAAATACAAAAACAATATCAAATTGTTCAAAAAACACAAAAACAATATAAAATTGTCAAAAACTCCAAAAATAGTTTCAAACTGTCATAATCAAAACATTTAGATAATGTTTGAAAAAATTTCACCAACTGGATAACATAGTTCAACACCTTCTCTATTTGATGGCGCTCCTCATGATTGTTCTAGAACATACTCATCTTTATTTCCCATGGTGTATATATATTCTCGAGGCAATCATTTACCCTTTCGCAATATAACTTTTCCTTGGGGCACACTTTGATTTTACATTTTAATCCAATATAGATAAAATTTCAATGGGATCCAACAAGAGTATCTTTTGGAGTATTTAAGTATCACTCCACTCTTCACCCTGATCCAATCCTCTCGTGTGCTAAGCTATCAATTGGGGGCATTCAAACCTCTCTAGTTCAATTACATTCAGAGTGTCATTAGATGCCATTTTTACACGATGTATTGTACTGTTGCATTTTGTTCACATTGTGACAATGCTTTTTACTTCTTTTAGTTTTTCATTGTTGTTTGTTGTACTTTGTTTGCCTTTATTGTAGACCAATTGTAGGAAATTTATTCACATCCTAGTTCACATATAACTTTGGTGTGGTTCCTTCCTGTTCATATTGGGTTTCTTTCTATTGCTTATTTTATATCTTTTTGTCATTTGCATGTGTTGTGTTTTCCTCCTGGTTTATTTAAGCCATGGTATGTCTTCATTTTTTGTTTGCATTTATATTCCAAAACTTGTGAAAATCCCATCAAATACAAGTCAAAATCCAAAAAAAAAATATTTTACATAAAAATAACTTTGTTGAACAAACATTCACTTATCATAGAAATCCTACAATTAGAAAACCCTTGAAGTTAATCCTTCAACATTTCAATACAATCTTGATAAACAACATACTTTTATCTATTACCCTAGTGATTGTGCCAATCTTACAACTATCACTTTCTTCCCTTTGCATGATATGCTAACTCTGCTTGGGAAAGTCACTAAATTATTTTTACTTCATGATATAACTTCACTTGGGGTGATTTTAACTTTGATCATTTGCACAACGGATTCAACACTTGAGTGTTATAAGGAGTCGCTTTAACTCCTCTCTTCCAGTCTGATCCTATTCCCATTTGGGATCATTTGTATCTACTTAATCATCATTGTGGCACACATTAGGGGCATATTTTATCATCTTAAGGAGTTTTTGACTTTGTGTTGCATTGTTGATGTTTACTCTTTTTGGACCACTTACAAGTAGTGTGATTACATCTTGGTTCCTTTATAACCTTGGTGTCAACACCTACTTTGTATATTGGGTTTGTTTTCCTTTTTATATTTTCTTTGTTGTGTGTGTTTGTTTACGTGCATCTGGGTTAACCATATTGATTATTTTATAATCATGGTGACAACTCTATTGTGCAACAACAAAAATAAGGTTGCTTTAAAAATTACTCTCCAAATGACGCTCATGTTACGAACACAGTCCTTTCCCATCCTTGTTTTAATCCCTTGCTTTTTTCCTATCAAGTAGTTGTTCATCACCTTGTTGTGTCATCCACCCACTTGAGGGGGAATTCCTTTACCATTTTGCATGCTCAGGCATCTTGATGCTTCACAATTTTTCACTCGTCGATATGCATGCGTCTACTATCTTTAAAAGCAATATTACTTCACAATAGCACTTTAAAGAGAGGCAAAATGTAGACACCCTAAAAAAACATACATATTCTATCCCACTTCTATCTAATTAGAATTAATTAAATTAATTCTATCTCGACCGCAGGACACCCCTTTGGAATTAATTAAATTAATTTCATCATTCAAATATTCCCCTTTAGAATTAATTAAAATTAATTCTATTACCTAAGTTATATTCCTACCCATTGGAATTAAATAATTTAATTATAACATGTCTTTGGAATTAATTAAATTAATTCCTACACCCTCCTAGCTAATATAATTAAACATTTATTTATTTAAATGGTTAATTATCTCCTCACAATTAAATTAATTTAATTATGACACCATTCTCTCAGAATTAATTAAATTAATTCCTAACACCTTCTAGCTAATATAATTAAACATTTATTTATTTAAATGGTTAATTATCTCCTCACAATTAAATAATAATTAAATTTAGTTATTTAATTCCATCTATTTCAGTCATAAACCACTTGGACTCCACTTGTACTCCACATCCTCATCCTAATTAACTACACTTGGTAGAATCCTAGAAAGGTGGAGGCAATTGAATTGCATGTACAACCACCTTCCTGGATGTAACTTCTGCAATTAAATCCATTACTACCCCTAAATGCCCCGACACTACTGTAACTTCCTCCAATGCTATTTTTAGCATGTGCATTCAACCGTGTTCAACCAACTTCCAACCACTTTTGCTTCTATAAATTGCAAGCTTACTCTCTTACAAATCCTCCTAAATTGTTTGTAAATAAACTCTGTCAATTTGCAATCTGAAGCTTTCCAAAGTATAAATTGTGTTTGTAGCATTTGCACTCACATTTGGAGAATATTCAAGAGCACCCACATCCATTTGCAAGGTTCCATAGATGAAGTCTCCACAACCTTACTGAGGTTTGCAATGAAGGATTACATGGAGGTTTGCATTATTATTTGTGTATCTTTCATTACTGTAGTTTTTTAGAGGAAGTATCTTTTGCACCATTTTCTTTGAGAAATGTAGTGCTTTCAATATTAAGCCCAACAAAGAAAAGGGAGAAGGAGATGACTATTTCCTAGTCATCAATTAGGATATTTTAGGGTGATGTTGAGTATGGACATCAACGCACCAACTAGAACATTCAATACCTAATCTCCCTTGTGGACTCTGGGTGCAAGGCAACCTCTTTGAAGTCTTAGACCCCCTATTTCAGGCCACTTCATAGTCTGTTGGGAATCTTATTGATTAAGAACAAATATTTATGGGAATAAATAAAATTCCTAAATATAAAATATGTACTAGTACATTGCATATAAAAAATTCAATAATAAATTATATCTGGCCCAATAAAATAAGTAATTTAATATTTGAAACCCTAAGTGTACAAATGAAGGGAGATAAAATGACGTAGTATGGTTCACTAGTGATTCCAAAGTTGTGCACAAAGCTAGAAAAGTATTGGAATAATACGAAGTGCAAGACTGTCGCAATCAGACCTCAAAAAATTGCAAGAGGTGTAAGAAAAAGTTAGGACCATGAGTGCACTATGGAATAGGTTCAGGGGTGCCTGTGGGCACTCCAGAGACCTATTCTTAGGTGCGCTTGTGACTACTCATAAGATGTAAAAACTCATCTTTGGACTGGGTCACAAGATATTCATTGTCCTTTTTCACCTTTGATTGTTTGTATGTCACTACACTGATCACTCGTTATGTATCCTGAATCCAACCAGTAAGAAAGAAATGACCTGCAAAAACCTCAAAAGCACTTAAAATCCTTAAAATAGAAAATAATGAAAATGAGGGATACAAACTGACTCCTCAACAGTCAACCTGATTGAGATAACTTACGATCTGAGTGCTACACTAAATGTCAGACTCCTATATAGTTTTGTATTGTGTGTGTTGAAGAATCATTCCCTAGGTGGATCTTGTGTGAGTCGCACTTGATAGCGAGTAAATAACTAGATGTAGAAAATGTAGATAGACTTTATGCATGGAAAGAAGTATACTTCCCTTCCTATTAAGTCTATGTAGAAAAAATGTAGTCCCTTGTCCCTTATGTGGAGCTAGATGGATGCTTGAATGATCTTAGTAATGCTCTTGATATGCAACCTTAGGTGGTGATAGTATCTATTTATGAAGTCCCTTATTATGGTCACATATACTTTATATTTATATGATTCCCTTTCTTGAATTTCATAATTAACCATTAAAAGGGATGACTAGTAAAAAGATAAGATGCCCAAATGGCTAGAAAGGACCCAAAATACATGAGAAAAACGTACAAAGAGGTCGAGGGCACCCAGAGGGGATGGGGGTTGCAACTCCTAAGCACTGGTCTATAGAGTCATAAATGTTGAAGTAATGAAAGTTAAATACTAGGAAAGTGAGGAGTGTAATAATACCAAAGAGGCAATAGAAAGAAAGTAAAGAGGCCAAATACAATGTTCAATTAGTACTATTCTCACTTAGGAATCATATGAATAGTAGTATGTGATTAGGACTAGAAATATACCCAAAGTGCATGATTTAGTGTCTAAATTTCCCCCACTTTATGTTATTGAGAGAATGTTCAAGATAATATAAAGTAGATAAGAGATGCGTACTTGATAACCATGTAGATCAATGGTGAAAAGTGTGTTGAGAGACAAGGAAAAATCATGGAGTGATAAAAATGTGAAGCATAGATGGCTAGAGAAGAAGGAAGTAAAAAAATTGATGATGATGACCCTAGGGTGAAAGTGTATGTGTAAATGTCACGATTGTAACTATTGTTTGTCAATTATCACTTGTTGTGTCGATGTTGATGTGTGATTGATTATGTGACTACTACTTCCCATAAGGATAGACCTGTAAAATAGAAGAATGAACAAGTAGTCAAATACATGTATATGAAAAATTCAATCAAAAAGTAAAAATTATGTAAAAATGTGAAAAAGGAACATGTGCCACCTGATCATGATGAGAAAAAGAGTGTAGAAATGATCCTAAAGATGATTGTAGAAGAAATAGGTTTTTTGGGTGATCTCACAGCCAATTGCACTGAGTGTAATGTTTGGGCGATCTTATGCCAAGTGCGGAAGAAGTGTAGGGAGAAAAGTTATAGTGTTATTATCCAACCTTTAACTTGATTTTCCAAAATTATAAACACCACTGCAGATGGTGTGTAAAAATCTGATCCATTTTCGAATCGGTCCAACGCAAAAGTAGAAAAGAAGGTGTAATGCATGCATGCTAAGTGCTGAAGGAATGTGTCTGTCCTTTAAAACAAATCTAAGTAAACTTGTTGTGAGCTAACTGACTAAAAAAACTATGTAACTGTCCCAATGGTCACAGAGGTAACCCAGGAAGGGTCAGGGGTGCCTAAGGAATTATTGTACTAGTGTTGGGCATGGGTTTCTAGTGTTTGTGCTATGCTAAGACCTAAATTCAGGTTCTAGGCCATTATCTGAGACTAATATTGTGTTGTACTGGTATTGAAATTATGTTGAACTATGACTATAAACTGTTGAATGGGGTGACTAATTCACCCAAATGATGCCCCCCTCATTTGGGGTGCATGTGACGTCACTAAGGAGTATGCGGCCCAAAGGAGGACCGTGAAGGTGATGAATAAAACTGATGCCATTATAGGGGGAGGGGAATGTGCTTGGTAGAAACCAAGGTACACACATAACAAAGTGGCTTGGAAATAAGTATTAGTATAAGAAAAGATAAACACGCATGTAGAAGACAATATGTAAGATAAGCAAATAAATGTAAGCTAATATGCACGAAGAAAATAGTAGAAAATGAAAAAAAGTAGGTTGCAAACATGGGACATCACTCATGATGTCACAAGACAATCAAGGCCGACGTGGCCAAAAGCATACAATGTGCACACAGAACACACAAGACAGGGAAAATCCCTGCAAACAATGACATAAAATGAGAAGATCAAGAGCAAAATATAACAAGCAATGTAAATAGACAACCATAGTAGAAAATAGATTTGAAAAGAAAAATGTTGCACATGAAGCACTCATTAGTATGTTAGAAAGATAGAAATTATGTCAAAATGTGTATAATCTGATATAAGTAATGTGCTAGTATGAAAAAGTATAAACAATAACACTTGTGATGTGTACGAAAATGGATGCCCATAGGAGCCATGTTGTGGGACTGGTATGAGGTATAGTGCCAAGACATCCATGCTGCGTGTATTGATTTGTGTAAATTTTACAATCACAACTAGAAGTAAAGTGAACGTCACATGTGTATATAGAAAATATAATGACATACAAAGTATTTGTCTAACATAGTAAGCAAAGTACATGTGAGCATCGATAAGTAAAGTAATAACAACGTGTAACCAAGATATGCAATATGCTATGTGAGTGTGAGATGGAATGGAATGAAAAGTGAGTGTGATAGGAGTCCATTTACCCCTTGAGTGAGTGTGAATGAGTATGCATGATGATGAGGTTCATTTATACATGCCCCATCCTAGCAGTCAAGAATGAAACATAGAACAAGAGTGCATCATCAAGAAATAATTTGAATTATGTGCACTTCAAATATATGAGCTATAAATCATTGAGCGTATAGAGAGAAAGTGTGTATGGTGAGGATAATTTTAGATTAGGACCCTCAAAAGTCAAGTATGAACCACATAACTAGGTAGCATCATAGAGTAATGAGCACAACATGTAGAACTAGAGTGCGAGAAATATATGTCACGGATGTGTAGTGTGAATAGTGCACATAGTGAGAGTGTAGATGTTGCGAAAGAAAATGTCATGCATGTGTGAAGTGTGAAGTGTGCCATTGTGTAATGTATATTTTGTAGTGTGTGTAAGGCTCACATATTTCGTATGACCTCAATAGTTAAGTATGAATCATAGCATAAGAGTGTGTCATCGGGTAATTGATGATACAAATGTATCAAAATGTGTATGTTGTGTGTGAGAGAGTACATGTGACATGTGTAAAGTATGTCAAGACATCTTGATAATGCTAGGAAGGGAAGGGGGAGAATAAGTATGATACCCCCAAGTGTGTGATACATGAGTATGTTATCTGATGAAAGTGAAAGAAGAGGGTCCTCCACTATATTCTTGCATGGAGATAAAGGCATGTGACCTATGTTCTACGATCGGTGACATGGATGAGAAAAATGATGTGTGGGTGAATGATAGCCTATGTTCATGTGATCGATGAGGATAATGTGGAGGTGATAGACACTTCCTGTGATGGACTCAAATGTGAAGGTGATAGAACACATATGTGAAGATAAAGTATGGAGGTGATTAACACCTATGTGTAGCAAAGCATAACGTGGAGATGTATACCGATGTGTAGGAGCTGTACTATTAGTGAAGCTAGATTGATGTGATGAACTAGTGGACTGATGACACCAATGTAGGCCGCAAGTAAACAAGAGAGCTAGGAGAATGATTGTATAATAGATGCGAAAGGCCATGGATGACCTAAATGGTGGATCTAGCATTAATGTGGTGGAAACCTCAAGCAGGACTGATGCAACCATGGTGTGGCTGGTGAGAAGACCATGCGAGAGTAGATGCCTATGCTTGTTGTCTTTAAAATTTAGGCACAAATGGTCTCAGGGGATATAGATATTCTTATTTGCGCAGTGCTAATGGAAACCTCAAGAGGGGGCTCACACCCTACAAATGGTGTAGCCATAAGAAAAGGAACAACCATTGATAGTGATGACCATTTCTTGTTTTGAATGAACTTTCAACACCATAGTGGTGTATGGATATCAGATATCCTGAGATCTATGAGAATGGATAGCCAATGGAAGACCTAAGAAGTGCGATAGTCACATGTCACTCATGACCAAATAATGGATCAATGATAGTGTTATTGATAGGAAGTAGATATAACATAAGCACTAATGTGCAATAAATCAAAAGAGATTATAGCATGATAGTCATGTTCAGAGAAAGAAATTATCAGAGGAGATGCCTCAACATGAGAAAATAGAAAATCAAAAGCCCCCGATGCAGGAAGAGGAATTGCATGATATTTATGATTGGATGAAGAGTCATCCACTTTATTTTTCATGTTTTGGAAAAGGATTGTTAAAAATCTTGAGATTTTTATTTTCATTGATGGGTGCAGAGGTCGTAGGCTTTAGAAGATCAAGTGTATTATTTTTTATAAGATCTCTAATAAGATTGCGAAGTTTGAAACATCGATCTATAGATTTCCCAACACATTGATGATAGTCTTTTCTAATTTTTTTGTTGTAAGTACAACCTTTAAGACGAGATCAATCCAAATTCAACGGTGGAGGAAGTGTAATAAAATTTCTATCGATAAGTTGTGGCAAGAGAAGATGAAAAGTGATAGTCAATTATTTATATATATGCTTAGGTAGTTTCCATTGAAGCTTTTTAGGATTAGATACAACGTTGACATTTGCTTTAGATTCTGTGGGTTTCGTAGATGGCTTGAAAGTTGATTTATTTTGAAAGCATTTGGAAGATGAATCATGTTCATGATACTTAAGCTTACTTATATATAAGAGTTTTGTTTAGCATAGCTTAAGAGTGTGACACAAATTATCAAATGATGGAGAGCTTAAAGATAACACTCTCCTGAAGAGGCGGTAAAATAATTTGTACGAAGAGATCTTGAAGTTCAGAGTCCCCAAGTACATTATACATATTAGCTAGGTTATTTTTATATCGCAAGACATAATCTACTAGATGTTCATTAGATCCTTGTTTAAGTTGCACAAATTGAACATATGAGATCTTAAAATTGATATTGATAGAAAATTGTGCTAGAAAAGTATCAGTTATATGCATGAAATATGTTACCAAGTGTACATGTAGATCACAGAACCAACAAATTACATAGTATTAGAGACTACGAGGAAAGAGCCTTGCGAGTAAAGCGTGATCATCCGCATGGTCGAGACATACTACATGAAAGGTGCGGAGATAATCTTGCGGGTCACTATGGCCTTTAAATGTAGGTAACTTAGGGGTAATGAAGTTAGGAGGTATCAAATAGGTGGAAATGGCAGGTGCAAAAGGAGTGTGAAGAAGTGAAGTGGAATCAAAAGATGGAGATGTGCGAGAAGTAATGAGTTGGACTTGACAAATTTGAGTCTGTATAGCTTGATATAAAGAAGTTAAATCATGAGTATTTGAAGAAGATCTAGGTTGTGCAATATTAGGTTGTATGATGGGAGTGGTAGTGGTGAGAATAGAAGTAGGGATATGAAGGGATGGAGTGGAGGCCCTAACAACTGATGAAGAAACAACAAGAGGTGTTGAAACAACATCACAGGCATTTTTCAAAGAAATCAAAACATGGAGAATATGTGGAAGATGAGTTAGATTATCACGTAAATCTTGTCAAAAATTTGTGAGCTTGTCTAATTGTTCTTTATCGACATTGGTATCCTCATTGTATGATTGTTCATTATTAGATGTTTAGATTTTGTGAAGAGGAAAATTTTGAGAGTTGGTAAAGGGGTTTTCAATTTCATCTATTGATACAGAAACCAAAACCATTAATTTATAAACCCTACATGAAGATTGAGGAATCTAAAGATGTTTAAAAAGACCCAAAACAACCACTGGGTGAAAAACATAAGAAAAAGACCTTAAAAATAAGGTTAGAATTGAGCGATGGGTTCACCAAAATGACTAAGAAAATATCAAAAAATAATTTTTTTCATCTGTAATATATAACAACACTGCAAATTAAATATTCAATGAAGGAAAAATATCTGAGCCCAAGCAAATAAACAATTAAGATATAAAACCCTAAGTTTTCATTGAAGGAGATAAAATCACTTAGTTGATTTGAAAATAATCTCAAAGGTGCATATGCCGATCTGACGAATTGATGAAAAAGATGAGGAAAGTGTCATACTGATAGTAATGAAACCCAAAAATTGTATGAGGTGCATAAAATCTACCTAGACTAGGGTTACCTAGACAAGAGTTAGCGGCATCTATAGGTAGTGTAAAACTTCTCTGGGTGTTTGTGACTTGCTTAAAACCTTATAAAAATAATCTTCAAATGGTCACTGAGATGTTCGACTAGTCATTCACCTTCCTAATCAAATAGTATGTTGTTGTACAATGATTCTCGATGTCTCCTGCAACCTAACTTGAGAATAAATAAATGAACCTGTAAAACCCTCAAAAACACATCAAATTCTAAGAAGAAAATAGATGAAAAATGAGGGGTTAGACTTGTCCTCAGTCTATCAATACGATTTATACTTACAAACTAAGCGCTACACTACATATCAGACCCAATGTATTTCTATGTGTGTGTGTTTGTGTGTGTGTGTGAAAAAACTGTTCCCTAGGTGGCTCTTATGCGTGTTACACTTCAATAACAGAGCAAGTAGCTATATGTAAAAAATGTAGATAGATGTGTGTATGAAATAATAGACTTCCCCTCCTATGAAGTGTATGTAGAATAATGCAGTCCCTTGTCCCTTATGTGGAGCTAGAATGGATGCTTGAGTTCTCTTGAATAGCCTTTGAATGCAACGTTAGGTGGTGGTAGCTAATTCTTAGTGCTTGGTCCTTTATTATGGTCACATAAATTTATATTTTTATGATTACCTTGCTTGAATTTCGTAATTAACCCCAAAAAGGCCAACTACTAAAAAGAGAAGATTCCCAAATGACTAGAAAGGACCCAAAATATGTGAGGAAAATACAAATAGGTCAAGGGCGTCTGACGTTGGTGTCCTAGTTAGGCGCTAGTGTCTAGGGTGAGAAATTCCAAAGTATGAAAAGATAGAATGGGAAAGCAAGAGTGTAAGACCAAAAGTGACAACACAAAGCAAGAAGATATGGTCAAAGACATGGGTTAGTTAGTAATTTTCTTACTCATGAGTCATATGAATAGTAGTATGTGATTAAGACTAGATAAATACCCAAAGTGCGTGATTTAGTGTCTACAATTATTTTCTTAGTAGTCAGACTTTTAGTGGTTAATTACGAAATTCAAACAAGGGAATCATATAAATATAATGCTCTGTGATAAAATTAAAGGACCAAGCTCTAAGTATTTACTATCATCACCTAAGGTTGCATCCAAGGGTATTCTAAGAGCATTAAAGCATCCATCTAGCACTCATTCAAGGGATAAGGCACTGCTAAATCTGTATATGTGCATAGGAGGGGAAGTGTATTTTATTTCATCCACACATTTATCTACATTGCTACATCTAGATATTTGCTCACTATCAAGTGCATCTTGCACAAGAGCTTCATAGGGCACAATTTTTGCACACACTCACAAGAACTACATGGAATCTAAAATGTAGTGCAACACCTAGATCATAAGTTCACTCAATTAGGAGACCGTTGGGGTTAGTCTGAATCCCCATTTACATATTTTATTTTTTAGGATTTGATGCGTTTTGGGTTTTTGTAAGTTATCTCTTTTGTTGCAGGTTACATACGACATCTACAAACTTGGTACGATGCACATGTGATCAAAGGCAAAGGTCAACGAACATCTAACGACCATATGAAAACTAGTTTTTGAGGTGTTGTGCAGACTCTAGCTCCCTATTAGGGTCTTTGGTAGCTAGGCACTCCAGTACGAGTCCATGCACCATGTTCTTGCATGTTCTACCATTTTTGTAATTTCCTGAGTTTGCTTATGAAACTATGCATTCCAGTTCCAGAAATTTTCCAGCTTCACAAACATTCAGATTATTTGTGAATCAGCCAAGTCTTCTTTCCTCATTCTTACACTTAGGGTTTTAAATTACTTTGTTTATTTCTTGTGTCACATGTATGTACTGCATCACTATATTATTGTATGTGACTCTGAAATAACCTGTTAGGTTTTTTACAAAAAATTCATTTTTGTTAAATCATCACCTACATTCATAGATCACACACATATCGAGAACCACCTTCTAGTTGGTGTCCCGTCTAACCATCCTATTTCCTAACTCCTATCTACAAAACAATATCACAACTACACAATTATTATTGAACATGCCATCAGGAAAGGAGAATTCCCACCCTTAAAGAGAATTTTTTTAGGTACAACTAGTACAAGAAATTCCTACATGTTTGGATGCATAAAAGAAACATTACAATCACTCGAGAACAGAAGCAGGTGTAGACACCTAAAATCCACTTACATAGTTTTAATACTAAAATTACACTAATTATCCTCTCTCTCCCGTCATTTCCCTAATAATTAGCACTTTTATGGTAATTAGCTAACATTCCTATTCATACCCATTAATCAATGAACTTTCGTTAATTAATTAACCCTTTCCTCATTCAGGATGCCGATTAATGACCTTTCATTAATTAATGTCCGCTTCTACTTGGGATAGTATATTATTATTAATTAATTACGCTCGCTACTCTAAATCAATAAATAATTGTTTATTGGATCAAATTCCTCTTTTACATCCCTGAAGCATGTTAATTTTCCTCTAATTGGTTTCTACAAGTTTACATCTGCCTATTAATTAATCACCTTTGATTAATTAAAACCTCCCCCAATTCCCATGATTTTCTAATGGAAAATCAAACTCTTCTAAATCAATATTACCTTTTCTAAAGAAACCTTATCCATTCCTAATCTTGGTGTACTCTTATCCGACATGTACTAAGATGATAAGCTCTCTCAAACGAGAGGGTTATATAAAGAACCCTCCTCCTTCCTTCTAAATATCCCTTGCTTTGAATAGTGAAAACTATAGGAATTTCTATCTAGAGCCATTCTCCGTTGAAGGAAATATTTTCTCCATCTTGCATCCATTCTTTCAAAATTGAGTAGTATGAGAAGATCCAAAAATGGCCTTGTAGCCATTTCCTAGTGAGATGTCGTCCTCAATTATTAAGGTCGCCAACATCCCATTTGATTGCTTATGATCTTCATATATTCATAGTATAAATTAGTAATCTAAAGAGTAGGAAATAACTTAGTAGTTAGTTGTTTATGCAATGAAAAGTTAGTTTCTATAAGCTCTTATCATGATGGTTCTTGTTAGGTTAACATTTTCTTTGAACCTATTAGGTTTTAGTTTCAATTCATATAGCTCAGTTAGTTTTACATGAACATAACGTGTCATCTCTTCTCCTACTATATCTAATAGGTATTATTGCATTCAACATAAAACATATACTATACATTCTAGTCTTTGAATACCAACTCGTGAAATGAAGGATCTGGAAGGATAGGCACTTATAGTTTTCCAAGAGTATATGAAGGCCATAAAATACCTTCTTATAGAAGAAATGATCTGTTTAGGGAAAAAAATGTTGAGCTATATAAACTATAGGTTGTGTGAGGCATTCCCACACCATAAAAATGAATATATTGGTGGTCTCTTAATCATACAGTTGGTGACTTGGGTCATCTACCACTGTATGTGACGTACCACTATACACAGGTAATTCATTTGGTCACATACTTTGGATTGAATTTGACATGATCATTACCTTGGACACAAACTTCTATCAGCTAAGTTATGTTAGTGTAGGATATTTATTTTCTTTGTGCTTGTTTATTTACTTGGAGCTTTCCTACACTTGTGGGATATGCTTTCTTAGTTGTAGTAGTTCTATTGACTTAGCTTACTAGTTCTGTTGAGTTTTCCTACTAGTTGTGTGGAGTCAACTCTACTTCTAGTATCAGTTAGTGAGAGTTATTCCCCACTGATCTAGGAGGAGGTTTACCATTCACCTCCTATGTGTACATGACTTGCATAATTCTATCCTATCGAGTATATGGAGCATAAATCATATTAAGTTGGAGCTATTTCTTTTTTATTGTAATTATCTCTCTTATTTTCGTAATTTAACGTCTTGTATTGGTGCATCGTCTTAGCTCAGCTACCTTATTTTTCTTAATGAGACCATATTATGTTTTTTTTGTATACCCACAATTCTCTCTCGGCACTTTATACTCCAATGTAATGTGCACAATTTAAACCTTGATCTCCATACCTAAATTGGTTGTGCAATCAACAAGAGCTCAGAGTGTAATAGATTATTTATACCCATTGAAATAGCGTAATACATCATCCTCATCATTATCAATCCTTTCCACATAAGAATTACCAAAACTTGAATCAAATTTCCCAATTCCGTGTTCGTTGTCACTACACAAACCTAGAGAATTCTGCTTTAAATATCTCGAGCTTCACATTGAGGTAGAAGCTAAAATTTTTTGGACATGAGAATCTATATGAGACATAAATTTACTAAAAATTTCAGCTAATTTTATTACACGAAACAAAAGTTACATTGATTCTACCATTCATTCATTTCGTCAAACAATTCACGTGCGTTCTTAGTCCATAAGAGAAAATGCTTTGTAATTTAAAAAATACTCATATTAAATATACCCCATTTGAAACCCATCTGTAGAATGGCCATGTGTACCTACATCCTGAAATTTAGAGCATTTGGAATTTGTATGCAAAAATTATGAATGTTGTCCCGGGACTGGTTTGCACAGATCAATTTTCATAGCCAGTATGCAAGTTTCACACGGTTCACGAGAACATATAAAATTGACCTCATTTAATAAAATCTTGCACCAATTCATGATGTTAACCTTGAATACATGTAAATAAGAATATTTAAAATACCATTGTGTTCGTAGAACTCAAGCCAATATCATTAATGCTTCAAATACAATCTTACATCAAAATTCTTCATACCATTGTTCACATCTTTCTTCTTTCATTGTTTCTCCCCATGCCCATTTCCTCTCTTCATTGTCTCTGCTCCTCTAAATTTTACCTCTTCTCCCCTTTTATTCTTGTTATTGACATTGAATTTTTTATCTCTTGTTTCCTATTTTTATTCTCCTAAATTTTTATCTCTAGTCTTAATCTTGGTCAAATTTCCATGATTTTAGAGATATCCTTCAACTATGCTTGAGGATAGGAACCAACTTTCTTATTTTGACCTCCACCAAATCCTAGGATAACTAATCCTTCTTCCTACGTAGGATAAGGTGAAAAAACAACTCATATCCAACTAAACACTTACTTCTACCTTTACTCTCATATAATTATGGGAGTTTACATTACATTTCAATAATGCAAACTTCAAATATATGGAGGGAAAACTTGTTTAAACACCTAGTATATGTTTGCTTGCCTTGAGAAGGTTGATTATGGTTTGTTCATTATTTTAAAGAATCTTGAGGGATGCTCTTGCATCATGTTTGCTTGCATTTTTTTGTCTTGGAACAATTCATGTCTTACATCATTCACCTATGCAATCTTCAAACCAGTAGATCCATGACACTTCTCCGATATGGTATCAGAGCCAAGATGGTATTGAGCTTGTCTAGTTATTATTTTGTAAATTTATTTTCATTTGAGATCAATATTTTCAAGTATTTGGGTGTTATTTGGTGCTGGTTTTTCCTTATTTTTGGGTATATATGGCCTATTTACAAGCTTCGAAGGTTTAAAGGCCCACATAGTGCATATACAATTCTAGAGATTATTTTTTGTATTCCCTAAATCATTATTACATGATCCCTTGAAGATTTATCCAGATCTAGGAATTTTTAGACTTGTGAAGGGTATTTTCACCTATGGTAATTTTTTTCATGCTTGTTTAGACTTGCAATGGGCATATTTTCTGATCTAGAGGCATTTTCAGACCTGCAACAAATTTTTTAACAACCCATACATGAATTGAAGATCCAACTTGGCTTGCTATTTTTTGAGTGTTGTGGTAGTGATGTTTCACTTAAATAGGGATTATTTATGGGAAATAATTATTGTAAAATTTTAGATTGCTAGTTTGATATCGAGTTCCATTTTTGTAATATTTAAATATTTTTCATTTCCCAAAGCATTGGATCTATTTATTTTGTAAAACACACTAAGTTATAAACTGCCACATTTTGGGAGGATTTTTTGTATTGGATGATGATGAAGATGATGATCACTTGGTTCATTTTCCATAAAGCTATTTTAAATAATGAAGGGTAGGGCCTGGTTTGGTAGGAGACCAACCACCCCCCCCCCCCCCCATTTTGACTTATTTGTTTCATTTCTTATTTCTGTAATAAGCACATTTAGTGCATGCATTTCTCTTGAGAAGAATATTATGCATGCATTGTAAATGGGTATCTAAAAAGGTGCCTATTTTCAAAACCCATATTTAGGATCATTGTGTCTTCCTTGTAGCTGATGTGAATTCCATAGTACTCTTTGAGCATGGCATGTTCAAAACAACTTCTCCATTCCTCTGCAGTGTCGACTTTGTCCTCTGGTTTTTTGTGCCCGCTTGGCCAACTGATGGTTTCTAAAACAATATTGGACATATTTTTTCATGCAAGTTCTACTTATTGGAGGGTAATATTTGGAGCAAGTTCTACTTGTTGGAGATTCTTTATCAGTGCCTCATCTAATTTTGGATTCTTATCGAGTTGTCTTATTTATTCCCATTTCATATTTTTATGTACTTGGGTAAAGTTGGGTTTCAGATTTGCACTTGGAATGAAACCATAGTCAGGGGACAAGCAAGTCTCTCCTCTTTAATGGGAGAGGTTCCCTTATTGAAAGCATGGGCAAAACCTATGTATAAATATACAATCTTTCATTCAATGGTGGTTTCCCGATATCTTGAAATGTTTTTTATGCCTGCAAGGTTATCAATACATGAGGATAAAATACTTGAAGAGAGGAGGGATACAAAATAAGACAATACTTTCATGGAAAAGAGATGGTAGAGAAAACCCTTATATGTATTGTGTAAATGAGATATAGAGTAGAAACATTCACGTTTATAATGGGTGTAATCTACAGACTCAAAGTTCTTGAGACTGTATAAACTAGAACACAAATATTATAAGCATGCAAAGATTAAATGATTCATAGATCAGGGTAAGAAGGAAAGAGAAAGTAGAAAAAAATGGGAAAACCTTTGTATTGACTTCTTCTAATTCGAAATTACATTTCTAGAATATCAAAATTCCCAAACCCCCTTTTACAATGGCTTTAAAATCCCATGATATAGCTTGCAAGAGATGGTTACAAATTACTTGAGAAGAAAGAAATAGTTACAAGTTATTTGAATCATTCGTGCCCTTTTGAACTCTTGATTTGCAAAGAAAATTTAATGGTGGGAAAACCATGTTTTTAAATACACGGTCATTTCATTATTTGCTACTTAAAACATGGCCATTCAATTTGCTTCTACAACTTTAAATTTGGGCTGCCCACATGGAAAGAATTGATTGGAGTGGGCATGCGGATGCCTTTTACATTTTTTTTCCTTTCAAGCTGCACTAGGATGACATGTGGAGAGCTCCATCAGTTCCTTTATAATTAGCCGATTTGGGCCTATTTCCTAGTTGACCTATGTTGACCCTTAAACACGTGGAGACCTTGTGCTCATTTGAGTTTCCATTTTAGAAATTCCTCATGAAATTGTGCCAAGAGGACACATGTCTCCTTCCGCTGGTCTTGGAATTTTAAATGGAAAACTTTGTCTACCCATTTACTTTGACCATGTGGCAAGTTGGCACTCATTTAGATACTGAACCTTTCATTTCGCTTCTAAAATTACGTTGTTAAGGAAAATGGAGACTTCCACTAACCTGCCCATACTTAGTCAATTTTAATGATCAGATATTTCTCTTTTTTGGACCTAGGACACATAGAGGACTAGTGCAAGTTTGTGAATTGTCCCCGGATCTAAATCTTGAAGTTTTGTTAATAAGGCATGTGGCACTGTCTACTGAACCTTCCATACTTAGCTGATTTGAGCTTGTTTTGTCTTCATTTTAAACCTGGGACACGTGGAAATCCTGCGCTTATTTGAGGACTATCCCTTGGGTTTCTTCCCCTGGAGTTGCATTTTTTAGATGCATGGAAGCTTCCATTGTCACTTGAAATATGGCCAAACTACATATAATAAGATATACCCATGTACTACTCGTGGATTCTGGGGAAGAAAATAATGGGGAAGATACACCTGTCATTCCTGACTACGAGAAGAAAATAAAATAAAGGGAAGAAACTTCACCATTACGCAAGACTTTCAAATTGTTCTCCATGAATGGGAAAACTATAAAAAATTCCAATATCAATGTGATCTAATACTCCAAGGTACAAACTCAAAAATTTTGAAACTTGACTTCAAAAGAAGGGAATTTTGAGGGCGACAACAAATGGATCTTTCTGGGGATGACTTGGCTTAGAATAAAGATACAAGGAAAGATCAAGAAATGTAGATAACTTTGGGAAAGAAGAAAAATGTATTATCCATTGGGAAAAGGATTTAAAAGTGAAACCAATACAAGTAAACACTTATAAGATAGGAAAAGAAACAAAACAAACCAAAAATGAAGAGCAGAAATGAAATACAAAGGAAGGACCCAAAACTAAAACATTGGATAGAATATAAAAAAGGACCACCTAATCACCTAGGAATTCAAAAACTTTAGATACTTCACATTATAAGGAATTAAGAGAGGAGAACCATCCATGTAATCTAGATAAAAATATTTCTCTCTAAAAAAATGTGTGATTCTAAAAGGACCAAGCCAAATAGAATCAAACTTACCATGGGTTCCTTGTGGCTCATGTGTTTTGTCCCAAATCAGCACAATGTCTCCCACTTGGAAATCTTTGGGTTTGGATTTCTTGTCAAACAAATCCTTCACTTTCAACTGATGAGCTGTTATCCTGTCAACCACTTGCAATTTTTCCCCATTAAGCTTTTGAAGGTATTAAATTCTCTTGTCCAAAGAGCTACTGAAACATGAATCTTTGATGGTTTTCATCAGATGCAAGGCTTGTAATTCCACCATGATTGGTGGTTGAGCTTCCACACCATACACCACTTAGAAAGGAGACATTCCAATTTCTCTCTTGGGTGTAATTCTATCAGCCCAAAGTGCACCATATAGCTTCTTATGAAAATTCCTCTAAGAATCATTTACAAGATTTCTAACTATGATCACCAAGTTTTTTTTTGTTGATTTTTCCTGTCCATTCCCTTTGGGGTAGTAATCTAAAAAAATGAACAAGGGAGATCCCATACCCATAGAAATAAATACGTCATCTCAGTAGAAGAAAATTTGGAAGCATTTTCAGTCATAATTTTGTTTGGGATCCCAAACCTGATCAATATGTTCTCCTTAATGAAGTTAAAAACTACCTCGGAAGTAGTGCTCTTGACTGGGATGGATTCCACCCACCTGGTGAAGTAATCTATGTTAGTCAACACATCTGTATGCCCAACATAGGAAGATGGATTGAGTGCTCCAATGAATTCTACCCCATTGTGAAATGGCTCTTCAATCACTACAGGCTTAAGAGGTAAAGCAACCAACTAGGGTCTTCCAATAAACGTTTGGCATGCTTCACATTTACCAACCCATTTTGATGTATCTATGAATAGAGTGGGCCAATAATAACCAACATGAAGTATTGAATGAGTTGTTACAGAAAAAAGGAGAAATGACCTCCACAAGCCTGGTCATGAAAAGTAGAGAACGACTTCTTTTGTTGCTCCTTGTCTACAAACTTCAAAAACCTTCCATATATGCCCCATTTGAACAAAGAATTATTCAATAACACATATTATGTAGACATCAATTTGATGGATCTCTTCTCTTTGGCACTCAAGTTAGATGGAAACTCTCCATAGGTCAGAAAGTGAGCAATGTCAGCATACTAAACATCTATCGAGTTGAGGAATAGAACAATATGGGAATCAACTCCATCTTTGGACAACTCCTTGGAAGATCCCTTAGCATTGAGTTCAAAAAGGCCCTTACCTAAAACCATCTTTGTTGGCCTGATGTAAAGATGAAAAGATCATACTCTTGTACTTTTACTACCCAATTACCTCTCTTAGTTACAAATTCTTGCTAAGTCAGAATGGATTTGATTGTTGTATTAGGCACCAACACCACAAAATGAGAATTAAGGATGTAAAACCTAAATTGATTGAGAACTTTGAAAACTACAAAAGCATGCTTCTCCATCATGGTGTGCTTCAGCTCATGAGTTTTCAAGACATAACTAATGAATGTAATTTGGAGCTTGTGATCTTCAGTATTCTTCTGGGCTAACACAGCAGCTAGGGTATTTTTAGTGGCACAACAATAGATAATGAAATATTTTTTAAGGTCAGGGCATGCCAAGATTGGATTCTTTGCAATATCCTATTTAATGTCCTCAAATGATTTGTTCCTTTCAAAGGACCAACCTAAGGTTTACTTCCCTTGCATCATGTGAGTAATGCTTATAGTAAGTTCTACAAAATCGGGGATGAATCTTCTTAGGAAATTTATCTTACCGATGAAATAATGGACACCTTTCTTACTTGATGGAAGACAAATTTATTGGATGGTCTGAACTCTCTCTAGATCGATGTTGATCCCTTCCTTTGAAATAATGTTTCCTAACATCTTTCCTTCTATGACACAAAACATAGACTTATTAGGGTTTAAATAAATCCCATGCTCTCTACACTTCTGTAATATTGTTTCAAGGTGTTGGAAATGATTTGTTCTTGCTTTATAAAACATTTTCAAGCCATCTAAATACACAACAATACATTTCCCTTTCAAACTGCTAAAAGCCAATTCCATGGCCCTCTGCAAAGTAGCACCAACATTGATGAGACCAAATGAAATTATCTTGTATGAAAAGGTGCGCCAAGGAGTAGTAAAGGCACTCTTATGTTGATTTGTAGTATTCACCTGTACTTGATTGTACCCTGAGAATCCATATAACATAGATAACATCTTTGAGCCTGTGGTAGCTTACAATACTTGGTCCATCATGGGGAGAGGATAGTTGTCCTTCAAATAACCCTAATTTAGATTTCTAAAGTCCACACAGATCCGGATCTCACCATTATTCTTTCTAACATGCACTATATTAGCAATCCACATTGAATGGTGGATGAGGAAGATGATCCTAGCCTTCAGAAGCTTTTGTATTTCTTGGAAAATTGTATCAGCTATCTTTGGATTATATTTCCTTTGTTTTTGTTTGAAGGGTTTGATCCTAGGCTTAAGAGGAATGAAATGTTACATTTCTTTAGGCTGAAAAGCCTTAAGATCATCGTAAGAGTAACCCAGAACATCAACATACCTCTTAAACATATTTACCACCTTCTTTTTCTCTTCATAAGTGCAACATTTTCCAATTTTTACCATTTTGGGATCATCAAGACTCCCAATATTCACTTTCTCAGTCTCAGAAAATTATCAGGCTCCTTGGGAAACTTTAGACTTCATATATCTATCATTTTTATCAAAAAGATTCTCCAAACTCATGAGCCCTTTAGGAAATTTTTTTCCTTTCAATTTGATGCATACATCTTGATCCATCTCTTCTTTGACACCCTCTTCATTTGGTGACACACACTCTCTAGGTAGATTGTCACTTCCTTCAAAGTACAACTAATGAAAGTTTTATCTGAGATCCAAGATAGAAAGCAAATGTTGGTCACCATTGAAAACTTGACAATTATTTACATTGTCAGTAAAAATGGGTCTATGGATCATCTTAATGGTGAATTTCTCTGAGGGAAATCAGGATGAGGAATCAATAAGGACGCCAAAACATCTAGAGAGTCAGCCCTAGTGTTCCTATCCCTTAGTAAACTTTAATGGAAAAAGCATCAAGGAACTCGATGGAATCCCATACTAGATTCCTTTAGTACTTCAACATTCTGTTCTTTACTTGATAAATGTCTCTAACTTGTTTTACAATTATCTCAACATCTCCATGAGCAAGAAGGTTCTTCACTCTGATT
This sequence comes from Taxus chinensis, assembly GCA_019776745.2. Classification (NCBI taxonomy): domain Eukaryota; kingdom Viridiplantae; phylum Streptophyta; class Pinopsida; order Cupressales; family Taxaceae; genus Taxus; species Taxus chinensis. Next base: position 610,227,813 of record CM034150.1, read on the forward strand.
TCCTTCACCATGCTCAACCCAAGAATGAGGACCTCATACTCAGCAATATTGTTGGTATTTTCAAACTAAAACTTGAAGGAGAAAGGATGAACCTTACCCCTAGGAGAAATGTGCACTACACAAGCTCCAGAACCATATGAAGAGCATCTCCCATCAAACTCAAAAGTCCACACACCACTAGGATCATGAATCAGTCCCTTAGGGAAATTTTGCCTCATCTTGTGATATGATCATATAGTTACCATGCCCTATATCTGCATAGAGTATCTATGCTTTGAGATCATCTATATTTTGCACAATGTATTCTACTTGTTTCTTAGGATGCAACTTCTTCATATTCCCATTCACAAGGATCAAAACATGCAACCAATCCATTTAAATTTCCCCTCCTACCTCCTTGTAGAAATTTCTACTCAACAACATCCCATATGAAGGGGAATATTAACTACCAAAATGGTGGCTAAGACCATTTTCTCTGGGAAAGCAGCAAAAGATACTTGTGAGTTTTTAATTCTGCCAACCAAAGGTACTTTCTTACTCTCCATGGAATAACAGAAACTAGAGGCACATGTTAGGGTCAGACCTAAAGCATGGGCTACCTTTACAAGCATTACATTATCTGATGCTCCTAAATCTATGACATAGTTAATGAGTTTATGGCCAGCTATGAGAAGGGTCACATATAATGGTTCAATTTTATCATTAGTGGAAGTGACCACGACCACAAGGATTGATTGAGGTGAGGAAGAAGGAGTGGGAAAAAGGCCTTTAGAAGAATGGGCTTTGGCTTTAGATTTAGAATTTACAAAGTTAACCATTTTTGGCAAAGGCTTTAGGATGGGTTTGATAGAACTATCCCTTAGAAATCAGAATCTTGGTATTTTTAAGATGGTCTATCATGTCAAAATATCTAGATGTGGATGGGCAATCACTACTAGGAGTAGGATGATATTTTGATCTATCAGCTTTATCATTTGTTGGAAAAGAATTCTTAGAAGTAGAAGTAGATGGAGAAGGACTAACAAAGCTTACCTTTAGGGTCAAAGTAGTAGGATTAAGAGATCCTCTTCTTGCAATCATCGGGATGGTGATGGGGGACTCCTTGGATATTTTTATAGGTTGCACCACTTTTTCTATTTTTTTGGTCTACTCCTGGGTCATAACAGCATACGATTCATTGTTCATCTCATCCACTACATCATCAGAGACATCTTCATCATCTATACCTTCAGTGGTGGGTAAATGAACTTGAGAACCACTGGGATCCTCTAGTTCTTCCTCAAATTCCTCTTCTTGTTCATCATAGATCCCATTTTAATCCTCATCATCAAGCTCAAGAACTTCAGAAGTGGAATTGACAGGCACCTTAAGGGCTGGACCTTTAATGGACAACCGGGTTTGAGAATAGGGAAAGCGGGTTCCTAGGCTGAAATTTCTTCCTTGGAACATCTTGATATGGAGCATGTTGAGCCAATTGTTTCTTGATGGCAATAAGCTCATTAGCCAACTTTTCTACTAACTGATTTGCATTACCTTTAGGAGAAGAGGAAGAAGAATATGCTTTGGATTTGAAATGCTCCTTTTTTAGCTTGCCAGACATGATCAAGTCATCTTCCACATTGACAGCCAATCTCTGATCAGCATCCAAATTTGTAAGATTTTCTCTCCTTAGGGCATAACTAACTTCTGTCAATTGATCATTCAAGAAGAAACACTTCTGAATTTGATCAATAGGCCTAGTATTTTGTGGAATCTTGTTAATCAACTTGTTGAACTTGGCCACAAATTCTCTCATAGACTCATGTGGTTCCTTCTTAATTTGATAAATATGAGCTAGCAAAGTATGCACATCCTTAGTAGGTTTGAAACACTTCTTAAACTCAGTTGTCATGGTATCCCAATCGGTGATGGTCCCATTAGGAATATGGTAAAACCAATCTGTAGCATTATCTTGCAAGGCCTCCACAAACAACCTACCAAAGACATCCTCATGTTCAACTCCAGGGACCCCAAATGCAAAAATGAAGGCTAAAATGCATTCATTAGGGTGCACTTTTCCATCACCTCTAAATTTGGGAAAATTCTTCCTATTAGCCCTAGGAAACTCATGCAATGGTTAAGGAAGAGCCAGATGCCAAACTCTTTGTCCCCAAGGCAAAGGTGTTGCCATCCTTGGAAAGATTACTTGAAGTGGAATTGAGACACCAACAAGAATTAAGGCACAAAGATTAGGGCTAAGTTTTGCTTGAGGAATGCTACTACTATAAGCTTTGTCTTCAATAGGAGGTGTGCTTGTGGAATGATCTCTGCATATTCCTTCTTTTTGGAGGAATTTTAAAACCTTGCTGATTCGGGAGTTGAAATTGGGTATCCTCAATTCCAAGATCCTTTTCTACCACGAGTGTATCTTAGAGTCACCAGATCAAAGAAATGATCAAATTAGTTATTCTTTTTAGAAAGGAAATTTGTTGAAAAACTCCCTAGTAGATTCGCCAAAAAATGTTGGGTTTGAAATTTTCACTTAGAGTGAAACCATAGTCAGGGGACAAGCAAGTCTCTCCTTTTTAACGGTAGAGGTTCCCTTATTGAAAGCACGGGAAAAACCTATGTACAAATGCTCAATATTGCATTCAATGATGGTTTCCTGATATCCTAAAGTTTTTTTTATAACTAGAAATTTATCAATACATGAGGATAGAAGACATAAAGAGAGGAGGGAGGTAGAAGAATACAATACTTTCATGGAAAAGAGATGGCAGAGAAAACCCTTATATGTATTGTGCAAATGATATATAGAATAGAACCATTCATGTTTATAGCGGGAAAAATCTACAGACTTAAAGTTATTGAGATTGTATAAACTATAACACAGTGTCTCTAAGCATGCAAGGATTAAATAATTCAAAGATTAGAGCAAGAAGGAAAGGAAAAGAAGAATAAAAAGATGAAAACATTTGTATTGATTTCTTCCAATTCAGAAATTACAATTCCAAGAATATCAAAATTCCCAACCAACCTTTTCCAATGGCTTTGAAAGCCCATGATATAGCTCAAAATATATGGTTACAACTTCCTTGAGAAAGCAATAAACAAGTTACAACTTACTCCAATCATTCACATGCCCTTTCAAATTCTTGATTTGTAAAGAAACGTTAATGCCGGAAAAACCAAATTTTTAAATACATGACCATTTCATTATTTGACTAGTTAAAAAATGGTCCATTCTAGTTACTTCTACAAATTTAAATTTGGGTCACCCACATAGAAGGAAGTCGATTGGAGTGGGCTTGCGGATGCCATTTACATTTTTTTCCTTTGAAGCTGTACTAGGCTGACACGTGGAGAGCTCTGCTAGATTCATTTATACTTAGCCTATTTGGGCCTATTTCTTTGCTTGACCTATGTTGAACTCTTAGACACGTGGAGACTTGGTGCTCATTTGAGTTTCCATTTTGGAAACACCTCCTGAAATTACGCCAGGCTGACGCGTGTCTCCTTCTGCCGGTCTTGGAATTTTGAATGGCCAACTCTGTCTCCCCATTGAACTTTGACCATGTGGCGAGCTGGTGCTCATTTGGAGATTGACCCTTTGATTTTTCCTCTGAAATTATGCACCGTTAAGGCATGTGGAGACTTCCACCAACCCGCCCATACTTAGTGAAATTTAATGCTTGTCTCTTTCTCTTTTTTGACCTGGGACACATGGAAGAACTAGCGAAAGTTTAAGAAATTATCCCCGGATCTAACTCATGAAGTTATGTTGATGAGGCACATGGTGTTGCACCATCCACTGAACCTTCCAAACTTATCTGATTTTATCTTGTTCTATCTTCATTTTGAACCTGGGACATGTGGAAAACTTGTGCTTATTTGAGGACTGTCCCTTGGGTCCTACCCCTGAAGTTGCATTGTTTGAATGCATGGAGGATTCTTCTGTCACTTGAAACATGGCCATGTTGTATCCAATCAGGAATATCCATGTACTACCTGAGAATGTCTGGGGAAAAAATTAATGGGTATGATACGCCTTTCATTCCTAACTGTGAGAAGAAAATAAAAAGAAGGGAAGAAAATTCACCATTACACCCAACTTTCAAATTTTTCTTCATGAATGGGAAAACTGCAAACAATGTCAGGCTCGACACGATCCAATAATCCAAGGGATAAACTCAAAATTTAAAAACTTGACTTGAAAAGAGGGGAATTATGAAGACAAAAACATGTACCTAACATGGCCTTATCACCAAGACCCAATTCTTCTATCCACATCAACAAATTCATCATCTTCGGGGTGGGGGGCTTCTAGCTTCTTCACTCCTTCATTTATCTATTTTGGGGGGGGAATTTTTCCCCACTGGGTTTTCTCTTTTTATCCACTTTATGAGATATTTTCATTGTACGTGGGCACCTCATTAGGCCTTGTTGTCAAGGACCCACTTTCCTTTTCACTTCCAACCTAAGTTGTGCTTATGGGGTGTGTTAGTGTAGGATATTTATTTTCCTTGTATTTTTTTATTTACTTGGATCTTTCTTACACTCATGGGATATGTTTTCTTAGTTGTAGCAGTTGTGTTGAGTTAGCTTACCGAAACTATTGAGTTAGCCTACTAGTTGTGTGGAGTTAACTCTACTTTTAGTATTAGTTAGTGAGATTTATTCCCCTCTAATATAGGAGGAGGTTTCTCATTCACCTTCAATATGTACATGATTTGCATCACTCTATCCTATTGAGTATATGGAACATAGATCATATTGAGTTGGAGCTATTTTGTTTTATTGCAATTATCTCTCTTATTTTCATAATTTACATTCTTGTATACTTGCATTGTTTTGTCTTGGAACAATTTACGTCTCACATCATTCACCTGTGCAATCTTTGAGCTAGTAGATTCATGGTAGTTCTTTGATAGGTTACAGTCCAAAACAATTAGAATTTAAAAATTTACTGACCAATATTAGAAATTCAAGCCCCAACAACAAAGGGATTGGAATCTCCTCATGTCAAGAATAGACTCTTTCATGTATCCAATTGAGTAGGAATCCTTTACAAGAGAAAAAAAATTTGCGCAATAAGGGAATTATCAACCTCACACAATAAGTGGATGTTAAAATCATTACATCATCTAGTTGAAATAAGTTAATATGATAAAAGAAGACATGGAGTGCTATTAAATCTCAATGAAACTTAGTTGGAGCCTCCAATACTCTCATGCAAAAGAAAAAAAGTTGTGTTGACATCAAACTTAGGGGTCAAATCTAAATTGGTTAATGGGGCACTTGGGTAGGTCATGGAGCTCATCTATAATTTAGAATCATAACCCCATGACTTGTTGTAAATTTCAAAATAGATTATGTTCCCTAACATATCCTCTACCCAATGCATTTTCCCCTACCTTCTGTCACATGCAAAAATCATTGACAAACCCCACTTAGAATGTTATGGGGCCTCACCATCCATAAGGTGCAATGCACCAAACTTAATAAGGCAATAATATACCCCTCTATTGGTTTGGCATATTTTATTCACAATACCTCATTCTCATTGCCCATGGTTACGTTAACAATGTTCTTTATTATACAATTGATACATGATTCACCTCACATTGTTTGGTTTTAATGATGTTTGTTGATAGAGGGAGAGGTGATATAAATGAATCAAAAAGGAGAATATATTGTTGCAAAGGACAAAGTTGTATGAATTGGGATAAACAAGGACACATCTCTTAAACCAAAAATTAACTCGTCTTCTTACTTCAAAATATCAATGCTAGATTTTCAACTGAGGCAACTAATTTATAAGGAAATCAAGGCACTTTCAACTACAACATTAGATAAAACTCCCTTCTCCATGATGATTTGGTAATTTTTTTTATTCAAAGTGACACAAAGTAGGGAAAGATGGAATTTACATAATTGACATGTTTTTCAAGGAATATATATGTGGAATTATTCAGTGCTTACACTCATCAATAAATAGAGATAGGGAAACCTATATTTCTTTTTTTGTAAATCATCACAGTTTTGAGTTGAATCCATAGAATTGAATTCCTCACATCGAGGAACATAGGTAAGGGAGAGATAAGATCAATGAGTTTTCTTGTCTATAAATTTTTTTCTTCACATCAATATTTTCCAAGGTTTCTGCTACAATCTTTGCCAAGGATATTTTCTGGCAACCAATCCTATAATAAATAACCATCTTTGAGTGATGATCTCATGGGATCTGGAATGGAAATACTAGCATAATAACATCGTCTTTATTCTTCTATTTATAGGATTTTTTTCTATATAATTAATATCTTATAGAGACTATTGAAAATGAGACTTAGAAAGGGAAATACCATCGGGGGAACTACATGAGTGAGGGGGTAATATTCATACAATTTTTTAATTAATTGATAATGTACTCTTTAAAATCTTGCAATGTATTGATACCATACTAAGGAGTGGGTTAAATCATTGTAAATGAGTCATTTTTTATGGTGTTTTCCTAAAATGTTTAGGATTATGACATCGATCCAAGTACACAGTGCGTGCTTGACTCTAATATAGTGCATTTTTTGGTATTTTAAGAAGTCATAGGATTACTTGGGCCATAAGGGCCATAGGGATACTAATGTATTGAAGGAAAATTCTATATATTGTTGAACTGTTGAAGAGGGAAAAGCGGTCTTTACACAATAAATGAATTATCAACCTCACACAATAAGTGATATGCTAAAAAAAATTACACCTTCTAGTTGCAATAAACAAATCCAACCAAAGAAGACATGGAATGCTATCAAAAATCAACTGTAACAATAAGAAACCCTTACATCACAATTAACACCTTCAATGATTTTCAACACGCAAAAATTAAATCCAACATAAAATAATGATTACAATCCATATGATAAAAATGATAACCATGTGCAACTATAAGGGTCCATTAGATCTACCCGATATCCCTCATCTTCACTCTAACTGAGTGAGTATAACTTGTATAATAGTGGTTAAAATTTTAAATAGGTCTTGAAAACTATGTGCGATTCCTAGTGTCATCTTGGAAAATAGTCAAATTGTATTCCATCTGGAAACCAACACATCAATTTAGGAACATGGTGTTATAGACAATGTATCAGCTAGTTACACTACTTTGGCCAAATGATCAAGCATTGGTTTGTAAGCTTAGTTCCATGTTTTCACACTAAAAAATGAAACTTGTATCCGTCACCATACAACCATATCATCAATTGGTTGTATCTCATTTCACTGTTTAAATATTTAAGTTTCAGTTTTGAAGTTGTAGGGATCACGACTTGGTATTCCAATTAAGAGGATCATATCGGTTCTCTCTTAGGATCCCTATGGTAAAGGTAACTATTACATAATGAATTGTGTCATTAAGTATTTGTTATATTCCCCATATCCATCCTAATCTGGCACAAACAAGATTCAAACGGTATCAATGTCATTTCATGATAATCTACACTTCATTATCATTTTGATATGCTTCCATTTTAGAGATAAGTTATTCTAAATCTCATTATGTTATCTGTTCTTGATAGAGGAGTACAACTACTCATCATGTTACCGTATTTTATCATTACCTCATAACGCATAATCGTTATGAAAATATATCATCCTACGATGGTTTGTTTAACCATGTTACACATAAGATAAATCCATTTCATAATTATAGTTTAAAGTTCATAGGTTTATTTATTGTCATTTAATTATAATTGTTCACTTATTTTAATCAAGGACAACTATATTATTTCAGTTGTGTTTGTTATATATTTTCCACAACGTACTTGGATCATTAATGACGTAATTATTTTTCCCACAATGATACTATAAAAACAAATATGATTTTCATAACAAATATACATTATCTTATACATATATATTTATTGATGTTAAAGGAAAACACCATGTTCACCTATATGTATAACTCATAAAATGATGCAAAAATACTTGTCCAGACTTGTTGAATTAATGGAATCAGGTAAATCATATACCATAATATTATATTTTAATTTTGTAAGTACAATAGTTTACTTCATTGTTTCCTCTTGTTGATTTCATTGTCATATTATAACATATATGAACATAATTGATCATTTCAAAATGATATCATTAGTAGTTGGATTTCGTAAAATAACTTTATTTATTTTTAATCGTAAACTACTTTAAAATGACATTAAACACTTACATATTTTACAAGTATGACATCAAAACACAATAGTGTTTATTTAATAAATAATATTTATAAATTCCTTATTCTCCATGAAACATCAAAATTAATAATCAGAATATTAAGTTAGGCCAAATTCCTTCTGATTTAATTTAAATTGAATTAAATTTATATTTAAAAGTTAATATTATAACTAATGATATTATGATGATAAATTATAGTCAGACACAAGAAAATAAACATGTACAATATGAAAACCTAAGCGAGGAGAGGGAGATATGATGACTTAGTTGATTATTGAGTGATCTGGAAGTTATCTGAGTTGAGGAATTACTGAAACAGAATGGGAAGAGTGTCATCAAGTCTCATTGGGGTTTTAAGACTCAGAGATGTGCAACATAGAAGTGCCCACTAGAGGACATGAGTGCTCAGGTGCTAGCGACTGATCTGGGTGCTAGTGTCCATCCAGGTGCTAAGGTTCTGTCATTTTCTGTATAGGAGGAGCTTCATTGTTAGTTTCCTTTTTTCACTGTAGTTTCCCTCCTAGATCATCGATTATACATGTAACTTAAAAATCAGTTATCTACCTGCACATTTCCATAAGCCACATCAAATATAATAAAAAATATGTAGAATGTGGAGTCATACTACCCCGACGGTCACCAAAAGATTGAACTTAGTATCAAGAATTACACTACATTTTACACTCCATGTAGTTTTTTGTGAATGTGTGTATAATGATACCCTAGGTTTCCCTTGTGTAAGTTACACTATGATAGTGGGATATATCTATAATGCTCCAAGTATGCAAATGTGTGATATGGAATAAAATGAACTTCCTCTCCTATGTTGTGTATGTAGACTGGTGTATCCCTTGTCCCTTGTGTGGATGTGCTAAATGGATGCCTTTGAAGTGCTCTTGTGCATTTGAATGAAAACTTAGGTGATAGTAGATAATGTTTATTGTTTGGCCCTTGATTTTGGAGAATTAACTAAGTGTATATATGATTCCCTTGTTTGAATTTCGTAATTGAAAACTAGAAGGCTGACCCAAAGTGTTAAAATATGTACAATAAGTAAAATAGAACCAAAAGAGTGAGAAAAGGGTAGAGAGATTCAGGATCTCCCAAGAGGGACAAGAGCACCTAGGCACTTGTTTCCTAACTGGGAACTAGTGTTTGAGGCCATAAAATATAAATAATTTAAGTTTCTATAGGGTTGTAAGATGTTTGACCAAAAGGAAGAAAAGAGATAAATCAAAGAGGCCAAAAGTAGTTATTAACCACTAGTTTTACTACTTAGGAATCATGTATATATTAGTATGCTTTAGGACATATAAATGTACCCATGTGCATATATTTTATGTCTATATTTCCCCCCACTTTATGTTGTTGAGATTACTCTATAGCATAAAGTAGATAAAAGATGTGCACCTTATAATCATATAAAGAAGAGTGTTGCTAATAGCATGCTGAGTGGAAAAGTGAAATGTGAAATGATCACAAAGTGAAGTGTGGAGACTAGGAAAGGGAAGTAGACCCTAGGAGTGAAGTGTATACATAATAGTGTGTTGTTGGAGCTTGTGCTTGTTGATGTGTGTTACTTATTTTTGTGTATTACAGATGGACCTATAAAAGAAGAGTGAGAGAGTAGTCAAATTTATGTATATGAAAAATTAGAGTAATTATGTATAAGTATCTAAAGAGAGTGTAAAGGAAAGTGTGCACTTAATATGTGAGAGAGTATGAGATAGAAAAATTAAAATATTTTCTTGAAGTTATTGATTTTGAATGCCAATAGTGAGGTCTTTGAGTGATATCATGCCAAGAGTGAGTTTTTTGGGTGATGTCACGTCAAGAGATAGTTTTTTGACTGATCTCAGGCTAAGAGTGAGTTTTTTGGGAAATATCACGCCGAAACCAACTTTTTTGGGTGATTTCATGCCAAGAGAAGAGTGTTAGGGAGAGAGGTCTTGTTTTTATCTCCTTCCATGACATTTCCCAAATAATCAAGACTTCAAACGGTACATCCTTGATTTGTAACTTGTTGTTAGGACTGTTGTAATTGATTGTAACTGGTTGTAATTGATTAAATGCAATTTGTAACTAAAGGCAAGTGCTTACTACTAGAGAACTGTACTGTAAATTGTTGGAGAATGTGTTGAACTGATAAATTGACTATTTTTTACCCCATAACACAAGTTCTCAGGGGGACACAAGCACCCACGGCTATGGTCTAGGAGTGGGAATGAGTGTATGTTTTGTGTTTTGGATCCAAGTCTAATTTTGAGTGTTAGGATTGTGGAGCTGAATTGCTTCACAATTAACATGATTTACACCTTTCTAGTTTACTCGGTAATCGACGTCGATCAGGGTAACTAGCACCGATCAGAGGATAACTGGCATCGATAAGGGTAATCGACGCGGGTCAACATTAGGGTAACTGACACCGGTCAAGGTAATCAACACTGGTTACCTGTGCATGAAATTTTATATTTAACTCATGGGAATTTAAGCTAGCTTTTTTTTTAAATATGATTTAAAGGTTGTAAATGCATAGCTAAGGTTCCCTAAGTTTTTCTAAACTTATATAAGATAGAAAACTAGGGTTAGAACACAAAGAATGAGAAAATAGAAGAATTGAGCTATCCTTGGTTGAAAGGATGATGAAGAAGAAGAAACAAAAAAAGTAGATTGCATGAAGACAGGAGCTTTCATAGAGAGAAGATGAACAAAAGGAAAGTACATGTACATTATTGGTGAGAATATGGTATTATCTTCTACTGTATTTACTTTGTATTGTTTAGTCTCATGGAATGGATTGCATAGTATGTAAAGAACTTAGTGTTTCTTCTTGTTAGATCCACAGGTTGTTATGAGTTCTTGTTATTTATCATTCTTGTAAATCCACATGCTGTGAGATTTTGTATTATAGATCCATGAGATCGTGATGTATTATTGATCCATAGGAATCTAGTCTTGTAAAGGAAGTTGTCTTCATGTTTGCATAGGTTGATGCAGTGATGGAGGAGAGACTTACTTCTTGGTGCATGGTTACATTTGCACATTGGTAGACCCTTCTAGAGGTCTTGTTTGTAGATTCACAATACAATGAGAGCTTGGTTGCACAATGGAAACTGTAGGGTAGCTTCAGGTATGTGAGATCTTGGTGGTGTTTCAGATGCACAGTTGTAGTGCACTCAGGTAGAGTTAGAGATCTGGAGGAGACACAGGTGGTGGTATGGAGACACGGTTTAGTGTACTCAAGAAGACCCAATTAAAGATCTAGGAGGATATACTCTTGTAGAGATACATGTAATCTTGTGTAGAAGAGTTGGTTTATAATCTCTTGTTATATTATATATATGAGATCTCTATCTTTGGTGGATGCAACCCACATTGGGTGAACCACAGTACATGTTGTTTTATGTGTGTGTAATTTTGTGTGATTTGGATTATTTTTGTTTATAATTCCACTGCTGTAGATTTTGTGGGGATTGTTATATCCGTATTTGCATGTTTTGGATTTGATATTCTATAGTTGTAAATGTTTCCACATAGACCCATCCCCATCAAGTGGTATCAAAACTTGGTTAATTCGGAGCAAGGGTTTGCTTCATGGTTTTGTTAGTGGTTATTACTGACATGGATGAGAGCAGGGTTTATTTTTCTTGATGTGAAAATCATAGGAAGAGATTGAATCTCAAGTGGTAGTTGGAAGAGTAATGTTGCTGGAAATTACAGTGGCTGGCGTCGGTTAAGTGGCAACCGGCATCGACAGGGTGACCATGGTCGGTTACAGGGTGACCGTGGTTGGTTACTGGACAACCTAGTTTTAAACAGAAAATCAAATATTTGAAGAAATGGAGAGATGCATGGAATGTATCTTGTTTTATGGGGTGTCCCTAGTTCTTGGAGGCACAAACATGGTCATCAGATTGTAGATCTGGTTATTGAGGTATGGTTTTATCTTGGTTTTGTAGTTTATGGTTTAATTACACATGCATGGTTTTGGTTTATAGATCTAAACAGAGAAAAGGATAAGGTATGCATCCTTGGTACAGTTAGATGCACGGGGCTTTGATAGAGAGGTTGTAGCATGGAGTGAAGATGAGGCTTCCATCAGAGAAGCATGTACTTTAGTTCAGTTAAATATGTGGTTGAGTATCTTGGTGCTAGTAAGGTGATATATTTCATTTTGATTCAATTTATTGCATGGATTTTTTGTATTGTTTTTTGTATGAGATTTGGATGCTTCTTGAAATATATGGCTCAGTTCAACTATCAACTTCAGTAAAAGTAGGCACTTGGTATGGTGTTCTATGCCAAATTGTGTGGTTCTGGGTTTGTTCCAACAACATCAACATCGGTCTAAGAACCGAGGTCGGTCATTTTATGATAGAAAATCAACACATGAAATTCTTCACACCCAACCTCCCGAGGTCATTCCAAGAAATTTGGTGTAGAATGATTGTACATGTGAGTATGGTGACATGGATCAAGCTAATTGGGAAATATTTTATCTTCAACATGTAATGCCAGGATCTACGAGTCTAAAGCAAAGAATGCTCTCCTAACTTGAAGTGGTGTGATGGTTCAGTTTGAGATAATAGCCACTCGTAGACCCCAATCAATGTTGAGCTCACATGAGATTCTACTCATTGGTTGTTGAACATGCAGGAAATGACCTGCAGGTGCCTCGTATAGATTTCCAGAAAAGGTCACAGAAGTAAGAATGAGAGGCACGATGAAGCCACATGTATTTACGAGTGATTTTCTAGTCTGGTCCAAAAAGTCTTAGCCTGATCGATTGCTATGTTCATTAAGGAAAGTTGTGTGATAATATCTGGTGGAAGTGGTGAAGATATAAATACTAATGTACATAAACTAGTGTCAATTTCTAATTGACTGGCAAGCTCATTGGGTTGTGGGACTTGAGGATCACAACCAAATACTCGTGGAGGTTGTGGCTATTAGATGGTCATGCATGTAATAAAACCCTATTTCTTGGAGCAATCCAATAGTTGTAGGATTGATTAACAGCTATGTTTAGTGTATTGAGTTATTCTATCTTCTCAGCAAAAGTTGCAGGTGCGCACAAGACTATCAAATGTAAGGTGGTATCATTGTCAGTTATCAATTCTGGCCCGTTGGGTTGTGGGACCAATGGATAACAACTGTATGTATTTTCCTGTTGTGGACCATTGATGGTCATACAAATTGAAATAAAATGACATTTAATAAGCAAACTGACTACTAAAAGAGATCTAATCTATGTTTTTGGAGTTTTCACAATATTTTGGATCAAAGAAATAAAAACAAACTAATCTATCAAAGGAAATATTTTTGCTCTTTTCTAATCTTTAAGCAATGTTTTCTAATCTAATAAATAAACTAAATACAAGTAGTCAATCAGATGTAGTTGGTTACTTGTGTAAATGTATGAATCTAATCTAAATCAAACAACCTAATTTGATCAAAATCCTCCAAACTCTACCTCAGAGGTGAAGAAAAAATCATGACCCTGAAAGGGGTATTATTCCTCACAACTTCCCTGGTAATGTTAAAAGGAAAACTTACTGAAATGAATAATTTTTCTACTCTATTTGATATGAATGATTTGAAATTGGCAATTCAACACACAAGGAAAATAAACACACAACTCCAACCTAGACAAGCAAAATCTTTGGAAAATCTAGTTGTGTCTGTATCCATCCCCTCAGTATGTTTCCTTTCTTTCTTCAAGTGTTCATGTGCATCCAAGAGATTGGGAATGCAAGAAAAATAGTGGGAGGATTGCGCTTGAGCAATGAAAACTTGATGGCATTTCGGATGCAATGCAGGTAGAAGAGAGATAACACAAGAGATCAGAGCTTGGGTAGCAACAATACAATGCAAGATACAAAAAATTCTTAGGCCCTTTTGCTTGAATACAAACATGGGATTTATAAGATTTGGGTTGGGATGTGACCTCATGCACAAGGCAAAGAAGAGGCAGTTAAAACTAATTAAATATATTTTAAAATAGAAGAGAGGGAAGGAAAACTAAGCCATCAAGACTATATATTAGGCAATTTGGTTCCCAAACACACCTTAAAAGTTGAGTTAAGTGAAGTGTCGCATGTCGAAAACATGCATGAAGAGTTATGGAAAACTCATTCAGGACTGTTGCCCTTCTAGGTTAGATTTGTTGTTTGATTTCCTTCATTCTTACAATTTATCATTGTCAGAAAATGGTTATACAAGTCCCCAATGATGATTCATGTCCTTTAAGAAGGTGTTCGAGCTCCAAAACCCATTTGCAGTGTATATTTGTAGCCAAGGCATCCTTACTTAGCTTTTTCCACACTTTCTTCCAGCGTCCTACTTCATTATGTGCATGTTTTGGCCTTTAGTGTGAGGACCACCTCCTAGGTAGGGTGGTAGTCCTAAACACTTTTTCTAGAACTCTTCATGCATGTTTTTGACACACGATGCTTCACTTTACTCGACTTTTTAGGGTGCGTTTGTGAACCAAATTGCCTAAAAATAGTCTCGATGGCTTAATTTTCCTTCCCTCTTCTATCTTTAAATATATTTAATTAGTTTTAACTTCCTCTTCTTACCTTGTGCATGAAGGAACGTCCCAAACCAAATCTTATATATTCCATGCTTGTATTCAAGTAAAAGGGCCTAAGAATTTTGTGTATCTTGCATTGTATTGCTGCTATAATCTTGCTAGGAATTACATAACCCAAGCTCTGATATCTTGTGTTATCTCTTTTCACCTTGCATTGCATACGGACTTCCATCAAGATACCATTGCTCAAGTGCCATCCTCTTACTGTTGTTCTTGCATTCCCAATCCCTTGGACTCATATGAACACTTGGAGAAAGAAAGGGACAAACTGAGGGGACAAATTACTACCACAGCTGGATTTACCTCTGTTCTGTGAATTCTAGGTTGGATTTGTTGTTTGGATTTCCTTCATTCTTACAATTTATCATTGTTATATTATATCAAACAAAGTAGAAATCAATCTCCTTTAATTTCCAAGTAATTAGTTAATTTCCAAGAGGGTTTAAATATTTCATAGAAACCCCCGGTGACAGATCTTCTTCTTCCTATCCCTATGGGTTTAAAGGATATAATATCTATGGGAGGTTGTCTACATATCATAGATTAATTGGAAAATTTCTTGTTGTAAGTTAGTTTAGATTCAATACACTCAGTACAGGTGAATAACCATACCGGGTGACCTCGCTTGTTTAGTTTTAGTGTAGAAGTAGATTTTATTATTTAGAATAGAAGTAAATTGTTGTTTGTGATTGTAATATTTCAATTTTTTGATTTTTTAAGATTAGTTTGCTTTCATAAGTATCTTATATTTTTATTTTCATCTTATTTAATTTGGACACTTTAAACTAGATCAACACTTAGATCTAAGTTACGAAAACCATAGGGAATTTACGCTACCTGTTCATAGCCTCTAAATCTCCCCTTTGCCAATTCAGCTATTAGGAGATCACACTACCAGATCTTAGTCACTGATCCTTCTATAGTTAGCCACACATATTCAAACATCGGCTACTTCAGTAATGGGGTTGAGTGCGGTTGAAGGTTACATGTAAATTTTGATCCGTACAAATTGGTGAACCCGACGTGAAGGATTAATTCCTTCTTGTTTCCTTTTCTTTCATTTTTATTACCTCACCTCTCCATTTCTTCCCTTATTTTGGTAAGTATTTAATACTTTCTAAAATATGTCTGGAAGAGAGTTTGGTGAGCCATTTGGCTCTGATAGATATTACACCAATGTGCAACCACACTAGTCCCCTTCTATTTCAAGGTGGGGTGACAATTACACAAGAAACGTCCAAACATCCCCTAGTTACACTTTAAACCCCATTAGATATGTAATGATGGAGGAGTTTGATCAACCATTAGACATGCAATATGGTCAACCGAATGCAAACCATGTTGTTATCACAAATGGAACATGTTCTCACCATAAGGTATTGTCAAGACCTCACATTATCATGCAATCAACATAGGATGATAGATTTACACAAATAACTAATCCTCCTCGTCAGATAGATGATTATTTGGATAGAATGAAGGCCACAACCTTTGAGATTTCAAAT
Source organism: Taxus chinensis (assembly GCA_019776745.2). Classification (NCBI taxonomy): domain Eukaryota; kingdom Viridiplantae; phylum Streptophyta; class Pinopsida; order Cupressales; family Taxaceae; genus Taxus; species Taxus chinensis. Next base: position 610,244,112 of record CM034150.1, read on the forward strand.
ACCTATCCCAAGATTCTTACTTTTGAGGAAGACAAGAATTATAAAAGTGAACAATTCATAATAGGGTGTCATGAGCCTACTCAATCAAACCCTATGCCACAGGAACCCCGAAAAGGGACTCAATCCTATCCCAATGATCTTATTTCTACTTTAGTAGGGAGGATTAGAGAAATAAAAAGTCCCCAGACTTCACAACCAACACATGCAATAGGGCATAACATGGGGTATCCAGTTGACACCAAAGGATAAATCCCTTCTAATGAGAAACTAACGCAATATCATGTACAACATAGTTATCTTAATCATTCAAATCCAAGTGATATTATCATAGGGTTAGACACACTAGGGATGGGTCCTCATCCTTCTCAAGCTTATCCTACGCAAGGGCTTGCCAGAAGTGCGTTCTTGAATTCCAGTACAACAGGTAATGTGACATTCCCTAGTTTTACACTCGCTAGTCCATATCCTAGAACTATCCCACCTTATATGCATATGTATTCAAAAAATCCATAGATGGACCCATATACCATTCCTACTCCCTACATGCCATATCAAGGGATCCCATATGATACCATCAATGCTTATAATGCATCTTATCCAAATCCTCCTCCTCCACCTCCTCATCAAAGATCTTTGATGGTGGAATCTTACGCAATGGGTACATATACCGAGTACTTAAAGGATCCTTTTGACTTCACCATACATGGTGTAATGCTTCCACGCCCATTGAAAAATATTCCAAAATTCAGGGGAGAAGGAGACCCAAATGCTCATATCAAGGCTTACGCTCCTGCTACCAGGGAATCGCTTCCTTGGGATGTTGTAGTGGCTAAGATATTTCCAAAGACTCTAAAAGGAATCACATTATATTGGTACTATAGGATACCTGAAGCTTCTATAAACTCCTTCAAACAACTTTTTTCCAAGTTCATCAAAGCATTTTGACATGAACAAGTTGTTGCGTATAGAGATTAGGGAGTTCCTACATATTAGACAAGAGCAAAATGAATCTGTCACCCATTTCATCCGGAGATGGCGCCAAGTTATCTATTCCTCTGTAAGTGCACTCAACATGGACCGAATAGAACTTTTTGATCTTTTCCTTCACTCACTCGATCGAGAGACTAAGGAAGAGGTCCAAAACTTTCTTTTCTGTAGCTATGAGGAGGTTTTGGAAGGTGCACTTCGAATTGACAAAGCCACTATAGATAGTGGTCGTAAGATCTATGGTCCTAATGGGAGATTGGTATCCCCAAATCAAAGTAATATAAATTTTCAAAACAATGGGACCAACAACCAAGGACCTAAAGGTGTGAATCACAATCATGGTGCTACCATGAATAGTGCTACTGATAAAGCCAAGATCATTGGTTTTCCAAACAATGGCAACACTAACAATAACATAAACTTGGGAAATCAAAGAGGCCCTAAAATTGTATCTTCTGTCAACACGGTTGACGTAAACTATCCCTCTCAAAAGAAAAATCAAACCCAAGGCCCAAACCATTATCAAAACTCTTGTCAAGGGGCAACGGATCATGTTTATAACAATCAATTTCAAAATTACAATCGAGGTTATAATCGAAAACAACAATATGCTTATCAAAGGCCAAGATATTATGACCCTAATCTGTACTGTGGTTTCCATAAGGTTTGAGGTCACGATGATAGGACTTGTTGCGATTGCAACAAGTTTCTATAAAGACTTCCCGAAAACCAAAGACAACTCTTTGTAGACATGTTCCTAGAAAATCCTGAAACAAACTCACAATTTGACTATGCAGGAACTGTAGCTCCTAAAAACGTTAATGTGAGCATATTTTGAGATCCACTCCCTCCACATCCTAAAAATTTCAAGGTGAATTCACAAAAAAAAGTAATTCCTATAGGAAATAATGACCATGACAACTTAAAATAACTCTCGGGTCGCTCCCAACCTTGGTTCAAATGATAACATAAAAATATTGGGATTAGTTGAGCTAGAGGTTGAGCATGAAATTAATGCAACAACTCAGATGGAGTATGTTTCAAAACTCCTTCATGATATTTCCTTCCCACATGATGACGTTCCTACTATTTCAAAACCAATAGGAGCCTATGATTTAATATTAGATTTGAACAAGACCTTTTCTCACATTTTGTTTCTAGATTTGCTAAAGAATTCACCTGTGCATCATTTTGCATTGTTTAATGCACTAGGTCTTAGTCATCTAATCCATGTTACACCACCTCCTAGCACTCAAATAAATCATATTGAATTTGGCATACATCCTCAAGGACATAATGATAGGGATACTGGGTTTATTTTTGATATAGACAAGATGCCATCTTATGCTGAAATTACCCGAAGAGGTGATCTTGCTTTATTTTTACAAGTCTGGGTTTATAACAATTGCATTAAGAGAGCCATGATTGATGATGGGGCTACTGTAAATGTGGTTTCCTTCTCTTTCTTATAGAAGTTGGGATATGGGGAGACAAATTTTTCCTCTACAAGAAATACTTTACGGGGGTACGACAGTCTTAAAGTGACCTTGATTGGAACAATAGTTATTCCAATCACACTTGTTCCAAAAACCATATTTACGAAGTTTTACATTATTGACAAGGAAACAAATTATAACATGATCCTCGAGAGACCCTGGATTCAACGAATGAAGGCTAACCCTTCTACCATGTTCTAGGAGATTAGATTCCTCCATTTGGGGAAGGTATTCATCACTCAAGGGGATCCTAAGCCCTTCGATATACACTTAGAAAACCTCAAGAATAAGAAAGGATTCCATACAGAGTATGAAATTCTTGTGAATCAATTGAACAAACCACCTCCCGCAAAAGAGTTAGCCCCAATCACATTGGGTATGCCAAAAGTTGAAGTTGTTGAACCATAAACATTTGAGGTGGAAAAAATAGATAAGGGTAAATCAATATCTATGGAAACAATGTCCACTAAAACCATAGTAGGAATTATGAAACTCTTAGAGAGTGACGATCCAATTTTCCTTCTATTTGAACCATAGAGGATGGGTAGTCTTCTTGCTTTAGCATCTCTTCCCTCTGATGATCTAGGTCTAGGTGTAAGCATGATAGAATTAACAAACGAAGAAGGGAAAGTTGAGATTGAAATGATTCCCATCAAAACCATCTCTGAGGGTTTTTCTATTCTAAACCCCAGTTTCAACCCATGTGCATTTGAAACTAATCTCACCATATCCATGGGGAAAGGCCTCATCATTTACCAAGTGTCACAAGTAAACACAATTCTCTACATAGGAAGCAAGTCCAAGAAGCATACTCATGCTCACCCACACACCATGTCTTAATAACGTGACACACAAACACCTCTTTCAGAAAAATTATTTTAATGATTGGATATATACGCTTCTAGGCAAGGGTTGTATGTTTAAACCCAAAATGTTTCACCCTTGACAAGAGAACAGAAATTTTGAGGATCATGGATCTCTACTGTGTACTTTTAGGGGTGAAGAATTCAATATTCATCAAATTTCTTCACCTTAGGCATCATGGCATGTAGTTTCACTTGCATTTCCATATGTACATTACTGCATCTGCATTGCATTTTCATCTACTGGTTTGTTTCGTAAAATTTGTGATCAAGGGACTTATTCTTATAGAAATTCCTAAAAACTTCTGAAAATATTGGCCAAACATTCAAATCATGTATCTTCAAATATTCACGGTATCATCAATTGTTTCTGAATCACTTCATCAATCCAAACATGATAAGACAAAGTTTTTATAGTAACCATACCAAGGCCTGCATACTTGGTTCTGTTTATAGTCTCTTTCTAGACTAGGTGTCTTTTCCTATAGTCAGTTCTAGAAGCTTCGTGGTGTCACATCTATCCCATAAAAATATCTTTGGAAACAAGAACATACTAAACATTTTACCTAGATGAGTAAGTCAAATGTAAATCCACAAAAAAAATATTATTTTACACATTTCTTTTCCCTACCAACCTTTGGTGTTGAGCCTGTGTCTCTTACTGGTGATGTAGAGTTGGGAAAGGAGAGAAATGCCCTTACTCACCTATTCATTATCCATGGTGATAATCCCATGCTTCCTACTAGTAGCATGGTGCAAGGTGTAGGGTTTCCCTTTGATAAACTTGAAAGTTACAAATAATTTTCTCAAATACTGTGAAATCATAAATCAAAACAAAGTGAGTTAGATGTCCAAAACAAGATTTTTTCAACCAAGTGGCCATCTATGGATTTAAGTCTAGATAAACTGGAAATCAATTCACATTCTAAACTATGAAGTAACTTGAGTAGAGTAAGGTTGTAGCATCTCAATTTGGTTATGCCAAACCTTTGTCTTTCTATCATCATTACCATTCAACAATTTTTTATAGCTTGTGCCCTTTCTAACTCTTGGTGTTGAGCCCTCACATCTTACTAGTTGCATGATGTTAGGAGTGGGGCAATTAAATTTACTTATCATATCATTGTATCACCACGTTTTTCCAAGACAATATGAAGTATTGAAAATTTCTTAAAGAAACTAAAGTTCAACATCACTTTGTGTTCGCATTATCATATATCAGCATTATGAAGTACAAAAAGAAATCATTCTATTATGATTCATATATGTTGCATACATTTTGAAAAGCAGAAATTCTAAACACCTAGAGTACACATGTGAATCAAATCATCAATGTAGGCCAACTCTATGAAAGGAATAAAATGAGCCAAAAATAAATATATGTACATATCATGGTGTGTCATAGTTTTTTACAATGCCATCGCACACTAGGTGCGGTCAAAATTCTCACAATGAGCACAAAATACCAAAACATCATATATGCCTCACAAAATGGAGACTAAGCAATATAGGCACTCTGCCTATCTGCCTCTTTGAGGCCCCCTTATGACCACTCTAGTTACGAGTTTCTTAGGATTTCTTCTCAAAAGCATTCAAACAACAAAGGGCCAAGCCTAACGCAACATACCATTCCTAAATCCATTCTAATTCAGCCATGCTCAAAAATGAAAAACAATCAACGTGGCCCAAAGCTCAAAAATAAACAATTCGATATGCAAAAATGAATTGAAAAGTGAGTTTGTTTATATATATATATATATATATATATATATATATATATATATATATATATATATATATATATATATGTTGTTTTGACCTCATTTTGAGTGTATGTGTTCACAAGGTAGGAGTGTTGGCGTAGGTATATTTCTACATCCCCGTACAGATGGTGAGTCCTCTTGTCATTTTAATTTATTGTTTATTTTTTGATATTTTATATATCTGCACTTGAGTCTTCTTTTCTCTTGCATGTAGCAGGATCTTGGATGGTGACGTTTTGACACACAGGCGTGTCAGGTATAGATTCTAACTCCCCATTTCGGGAATACCATACTCAGACTCTACGTTTTATGCATTTTCATGGCTAAGATGCTTCTTTGAGGGGGCAATATGTATGCATGAAAAATTACATGTGCTACATTGTCGAAAAATGGTTACAAAACTCCCCAATGGTGATTCATTTCCTTTCAGAAGCTGTTCAAGCTCCAAAACCCATTTGCAGTGTATATTTGTAGCCTAGACATCCTTACTTAGCTTTTCCATGCTTTCTTCTAGCTTCCTACTTCATTCTGTGCATGTTTTGGCCTTTAGTGTTAGGACCACCTCCCAGGCAGGGTGGCGGCCCTGAACGCTTTGTCCAAAACTCTTCATGCATGTTTTTGACACGTGACACTTCACTTAACTCAACTTTTAGGGTGCGTTTGTAAACCAAATTGCCTAAAAATAGTCTTGATGGCTTAGTTTTCCTTCCCTCTTCTATTTTTAAATAGATTTAATTAGATTTTAACTGCTTCTTCTTTCCTTGTGCATGAAGGCACATCCCAACCCAAATCTTATATATTCTATGCTTGTATTCAAGAAAAAGGGCCTGAGAATTTTGTGTATCTTGCATTGTATTGCTGCTACAATCTAGCTAGGAATTGCATAGCCAAGCTCTGATCTTTTGTGTTATCTCTCTTCTACCTGCATTGCATCTGGACTGCCGTTAAGATACCATTGCTCAAGTGCCATCCTGCTACTATTTTTCTTGCATTCCCAATCCCTTGGACTCACATGAACACTCAGAGAAAGAAAGGACAAACTGAGGGAAAAAATTACTACATAGATGAATTTACCTATGTTATGTGAATTCTAGGTTGGATTTGTTTTTTGATTTCCTTCATTCTTACAATTTATCATTGTTACATCATTTAAAAGAGAGTAGAAATTAATCTCCTTTGATTTCCAAGTAATTATTTAATTTCCAAGAGGGTTTAAATCTTTCATAGCAACCCTCGATGATGGATCTTCTTCTTCCTATCCCTGTGGGTTTGAAGGAGAGAATATATGTAGGAGGTTGTATACATATCCTAGATTAATTGGAAAAGTTAATGTTGTAAGTTAGTTTAGATTCAGTACACTCAACATAGGTGAATAACCATACCGGGCTACCTCGCTTCTTTAGTTTTAGTGTAGAAGTAGATTTTATTATTTAGAATAGAAGTAAATTGTTGTTTGTGATTGTAATATTTTAGTTTTGTGATTTTTTTAGATTAGTTTTCTTTCAGAAGTAGCATATATTGTTAGTTTCATCTTAGTTAATTTGGACACTTCAAACTAGATCAACACTTAGATCCAAGTTAGGCAAACCATATGGAATTTACGCTACCCGTTTATAGCCTCTAAATATCCCCTTTGCCAATTCAGCTACCAGGATATCACACTACCATACCTTAGTCACTGATCCTCCTATAGTTAGCCACACACATTCAAACATTGGCTGCTATGGCATGATCTTGGGGGTTCGAGTGTGGTTGAAGTTTGCATGTCAATTTTCATCTGTACAGTCACAGAGGAACCTATATCGGTTAGCTAACCATGGTCGGTTAGGATATGACCATGGTCAGTCTCTGTGGAAAATTATCTATACAATGTTTTTTTGCAGCAAGAGAGGGAAGATGGTTTTTTAATCCTGGTTTAGAGGATCAAGTTTATTTCACATAGTGTACATGGCAGAGATGGTGTAGATCACTTCATGGTTTAGATCAGAAAGATAATAGAGTTAGCTTGGTTACTCCATTGAGACTTTGAATTAGGTATCTCTATATGATTCATGTTTTATTTATTTCATTTAGAGCAACTGATATTATGTTTCGATAGTGTGTACAGATTTACACCATGGTTTTTGGTGCTATTTGACTTTTATTTGCCAATTGTGTGGAGTATTGAGGACAAGGGTTTCTAGTGTAAGGATGCTATCCTCAATGAAAATTCGTGATTACACACAGTTGTAGGTAATGAGATATGTTGAGTACACATGGATGGAAAGAAGGTGATTCACTTACTTCACAAGAAGTTCAAAATTTTGTGATGTAGAAGTATTTTTAGAGAAGAAAGGGAATCAATTTTATAGTTTTTTCATCTATATTTATTTATCACTGACATATTAGCTTTTAAGCTTGGTGTTAGAGGAAGTGCAAGGTATTTTGTGTTTAGTGGGAGCAAGCCATGGTTTTTGGCATTACTTGATTGGATACATGATGTACATGTGAAGTGAGAGAAGATTCCTACTATTTAGAGTGGCAGGTTGCACAAGCTAGTTTTTGAGGGAAGTCACAAATTTGCAGGTATTTTGAGTTTATTAATTTGTGATGTCACTTCTGATTTATTTTTTGGTGCCTTTATATTCCTATGGGATTGCAATTGATGGTTTATTCAGATGGGTTTTAGATGATAGAGAAAAAATTTAGATTTTGAAGGGTGAAAAAGGAGGAAATATACTAGTTATAGAGACCGTTGTCGGTTAGGGTTAACTGTGGTCAGTCATTTGGTAACCATGGTCAGTCAGGTAGTGACCAGGGTGCGCTAGGAAATTGTGGTTAGTTTGTTCACAAGTTTGACAACAACGTTTATTTAATATTTTTATATGGTTCATGTTATGTTAAAATTACAACACCCCTGATTGCTTGTGATTTTGTGTACGAGGTAACCAGTGCAACCTACATAACATGGGATTATCTGGTAGTGTGGGACCTTGCAAGTAGGATAATCTTTCAGAGAAAACTGACTTCTTCTTCTAACCTAGTGCCAACTTCTCCAAATATTAGAGAATGGTAGCTAAACTAATCCTATTCTAATGCTTTCCAAGGAGACATGGATAGAAAAAAATATGAAATAAAACTACTATAAGTGAAGGTGATGCACTAAGAAAGGGTGAGACAATCCAAGTGAGTGAAGAATGGGGAGAGAAATAAGCAAGAGAGGGATGGTAGAAATGCCACATTCTAAGACAACATTCAATTCCATATATTCATAAAGCACAAAAAACTATAGACCCTGTAAAGAGATAGATACATGCACAATATATTTATACATATAATGGAAGGAAAAAGATGTAATTCATACAAGTTAGGGTGAAAATGGCCACAAAACATGAAATTTTATTGCTCAGAAACATACACAATCCATCATATCATAAGCACAAGACAAAATCCTTTATAATGAGCCCAAATTCAAGGCATTTAGATCACAATAACTCTAGAACAAATATGAAAGACTTCCTTTTCTTTCTAGAAAAAATCCCCCCTCAAAATGAGGCAAATTTTACAATATATAGACAATTTGGGTCACCAACTAGTAGGATGCATTAAAGAGGTTGGAGGACTATCTACCTCTTCCCATACAACACACTACCCATCCATCCACACAATCGACAAGCCAACCAACCTAGTGACTCACCCAACCATGTCGTAGAACTGTTAGCTAACACACCATGCTAACCAACCAAGCTTCCGTACCAAGGTTGGATGCTATCCAACCCTTAACCCGACCAAACATGACCCAACACACCTTCCCAACCAACCATCAGTTGACACACCATGTAGACCTACCATGATATGACCAACCATGCTGAAACACCATCAACCGACGCACCATGCCAACCAACCATGAGCCAACACACTATACTGACTAACCATTATCCGACATACCTATCTAACCAACCATCAACTGGCACACTTTCCGAACAACCATGAGCCAAAACACTTGTATAACCAACCATGAGCCACACACCTGTCTGACCAACCATCAACCGACACATCTGTCTGACCAACCTTGAGCCGACACAACATGCCGACCAACCATGAGCCAACACACCTGTCCGACCAGCCATGATCCGACTAACCTATCTAACTAGTCATCAACTGACACACCTGTTTGACCAACCACTAGCTGACACACCTATCCCACTAACCATCAGCCAACACACCATGTCGACATACCTGTGTGACCAGTCAATTATCCAATAAGCTCGATTGTCATCTCTAAGACTCATTACGACTCGTTAGCTCACCACAAGCTATAACCAACTCAGCCGAGCCAACACACAAGATACCTTGCATGCTACAAAATTATTTTGCCTTTTTCCATCAATTTTTGATACTCTGACCTATTAAGTTGTCCATTTCACAAGGGGTGAGAAAAATGGGTAACAATTGGCGACTTGTGGGATGATCTTCCTACTTGATTTGGAAGACCAGTGACCTTAGGGGATCCATTGGGCATGTAGTCATATGATTGCTGGAACTAGCCTGTCACTTGAGAATATATCTTCCAACCTCTTAAGAAATACAAGATATTTTCATTTATAAAGAAATCCATGGTTGAGGACTGGGTGTTTCTTCACCAAACTTTTCCTGAAACTGGAAAGTGAAAGAGCAACAAAAACACAACTATATACAAACAGAAAAGGCCATACACATTCCAAATAGAATATGTAGAGAGTGCACAATCACTTATTACAAAATCAACCTAAACTAAAACAATGCGATGTGCTACAAGCACTTAAAGGAATTACAACTCATAAACTACTATGTACAAGAGGATCTTTCACTCAATAACAATGCTTGAGATAGATTTCATTGACTGGAATCTACATCCCTTCTCTTTCCAACCTTGATAGCTGGAAAGAATTTTTCTCATTGTAGCCTGAAATCATATGAGGGCCACTACATATAACATTAAACTTGGAGTGCCTTCTCAACCTTTTCTTGTCTGCATCCCATTTGAGGACCAAATCTCCCTCCTAGAAGTTTCTATCCTTTTCCTTTCTATCAAAACTCATCTTGATTTGAGCTTGGTCCTTCTCCATTATTTTCATGGCCTGGTTTATTAGCTCTTTTAGCTCTGTGAGCTCTGCATACTTGACCTCCATAGTTGGAAACTTAAACAACTCCAGCTACTTAATAAGATCTAAGGCTAGTATTTCAAGGGATATCTTCACTTTCATAAACCAACTTGAAAGGGGAATAACCATTTGAATTCTCTTGAGTGATTCTATTATCCCACAAGGCTGATTTTAATTTGGTATTCCAAGTCTTATGATTCTCATCTAGGGTTCTTCTTATGATTCTCAACAATTTCTTGTTTGTGAACTCTGCTTTCCCATTACCCTGGGGGTAGTAGTTAGAAGAAGTTCTCAATTAGATGTCATTTCTAATAGCCCAATCGGATATATTTACTCCAAGAAAAGCTAAGGCATTATCCGATATTATAGTGGAAAGAACACCAAACCTTGTTGCAATACCTTCGTAGAAATCTAGAATGTTAGCTTCATTTACTTCCTTAAGTGCAATTGCTTATGTCCACTTAGTGATGTAGTCAATAGCTATAAGAATCCATTTGTGACCTAGGCTAGAACTTGAATTGATCATCCCAATAAAATATAGCCCCCATTGCATGAAAGGTTGTTTACTAAGATAGGATGAAGTGGGAGGGCTGCTAGCTTCTCTTTACCTATGAAGAAGGTGAACTTCTTGCATTTATTGATCCATGAGTAACAATCATTGAAAATATTAGGCCAGTAATAACTAGCCCTCATGATTCTAATAGTTGTCACTTTTGGGGGAAAATGACCACCTGCCTTTCCATCATGAAACTTATGTAGCACCTTCTCTATCTAATTTACCTTGAGACACTTTAGGAGGACACCATTTACATCTTTCTTGAACAAGATACCATCAACCAATACAAAGGGGATACGATGGATCCTGAAATATCTTCTTTTGGACTTACTCAACGCTTGAGGACTTTGACCTATTGGAAGGAAATGGACTATATCTTGAGTCCAACAAGGATCGAATGAGGCATCGACTAATTGCTCTTGATTGTCACGTAGCACCAAAATAACCTCTCCTTTATCACTTAACTCAACATGATGTCCCGAAGCTAGCTATTCACATAATCCCTTCCCCCTGACCAGGTTGGTCACCTTAATATCAATGTCATATTCCATGACTTTGGTTACCCAATGAGCCCTTTTTTAATTGAGGTCCTTGTTTAAAATAAAATATTTTATACCATCATGCGTGACTAGTATATGAATCCTATTATTTGACACTAAATGTCTAAACTTTCTTCAAACTTCTAATCATGGAAAGGACATGTTTATCAATGAATGAATATCTTACCTCATATTCCATAAGTCCTTGGCTGAAGAATGAAATAGGTTGTTCTAGTCCTTATTTATTCTTGTTGCACCAAGATTGTGGAGATGGTGTCCAAACAACCAAAGGCGTGTAGAGAAGGAAGTTTTTTGAGAAGTCCATGTATTAATGAGAGATGGAGCTTGAGATATGGCCTTTCTTGATAGCTTCAAAACTTCCCTTTCCCTTCATTTTCTATTTGAAATCCAAATTATTTTTCATCATCATCGTTAATGGCTTCACAAGAGTGGAAAAATTCAGTACAAAACCTCTGAAATATTTTTATCCTCCCCAAGAAGCTTTGGAGATCCTTCTTATGACTTGGAAATGGTTGAGCATGGATGGCTTCAACCCTTCCCTGTGTCAATTTTTAGTCCTTCCTTCGCCACAATATGGCCTATAATTTTACCCTCATGTGCCATGAATATGCTCTTTTTTCGATTTAAAGGACACTCCAAACCTCCTGCACCTTTGGAAGACCTTTTTGAGATGGAAAGAGGTGACTTTAGGCATTTTTAGAAAATAGAGTGATGTTGTCAATATATACAAGCACTATTTTATTTAAGCAACCCCATATCCACCACATCTATTTCTCAGTTTAAATGTTCACTCTAGTGTTTGATAGCCTAAATGGCATTTTCCTATATGCATAGGTGCCCCATTTTGTGGTGAATAGGTTGTTTCGAAATGATCCTCATCTTTCACCATAATCTAATTATATCCTCGAATATCCATTTAAGAGGGAGAATATTTATAAACTAGCCACTACCTATAGAATTTTCTCCATGGAGGGTAGTGGATAGTGATCCTTGAGGGAGGCCCTATTTAAATCCTTGAAAATGCATGCACACAGCCTAATTTCCCCATTCATTTTCCTAAGCTGGCACAAGTATTTTCTACCCATCTTGAGTGTCTTGATTGGGAAACATGATACTTGCTTCAATTATATTATTTCAACTCCTTCTTCATGAGAGGATCCATATGAGGTTTAATCGAACCTTTGTTTTTTCTTGACGGGCTTAGGCTCTAGATGCAACTCAATGGTATTTTGTGCCAATTTTGGGTTAAAACCCTTCAAATCCACATAGCTCCACATGCAAAAACATCTAGGAATTCTTTGAAAATCTACACAAGGTAGTACTTTTCTTGTTCAGTGCTCATCTTTCCTATTCATGGAGTGTCTTACCTTCTCCAACTAAAATGGGCTCAAAATCATTCCTTTTTGACTTGAATGTTGACCTTCTCTTTCCATAATTCATCATTTGGGTTGAATATTTACTCTAAAGTCACTAAATCCTTTAGAAATTTGTTTTTCCACAACTGTAATATTTGATCCCCGTACTGCTTCTCCATTTTCTCCTTAATTTTTAACTAAGAACTCAACCTCCTCTTGTAAAAAATTAATGACCTGCTGGTCATTCTCAAAAACCTACCAACTTGTGCTATTATCTAGTACATAGCTGGCTCTTACAACTGACATTTGAATATGAGGTTGAGATTTCTCACTTCTTGATACTTGTCCAAAACATCAAACATGTTGCCCCAATTGTTTCCAGCTTGTATATTTTGCTTCATTATTCTTTCTATGGTATGGCCTGAATATTGAATTGCTTCAAGGTCTGAAATTTGATCCCATATCCAATGCTTGTAGGCCTTTGAGTAGATAATTCTTAGCAACATGTTTTCCTCTAATGTGGTTGATAATTAACTCACTATCCCCAAACACTTGCAAGTTTTTAGTACCTCTCTTTCTTACCCAATGCAACCCATGGATTAAATCCTCATACTCAGATGTATTGTTTGAACAAGAAAATTGAAAGTGAAAAGCCGAGTAGTACTTCATACCTTGTGGTGATAAAATCATATCTCCTCCTCTAGCACCTTGCCTATTCCTTGAATTGTAAAAAAATAGTTTCCACACTTCATTCTCATCCTTTTTCCCCGGCTTGGTGAGGTTGGGGGTGGGTAGGTTCTGTTCATGTAGACAGTAAACTCCCAACTCAACTTCTTCCATTTCATTTTATGGTTCAAAAGCATGTCCCCTCTGAGCCCAATCATCAAACGTTAGGTCTGGAATGCTCCCAACTTTTGTGTTTGCCTCTTGAGCATTTCCAAGCATTCCTCTTGATCAAATATGGTATAATTTGCATTGATTGGGCTAGGAACGTAAGGCTCAATGTGAAAATTTACAATTGGCTCTGACCTAATCATAGCCTTGGATGTCTTGAATAACATGTGGGACCAATCAACAGATAAATAACCTCCATTTTTAGAGGTGAAGTCTCTTGAAAAACACAATGCAAAGAGTGGTGGCAAGTCTATGACTGATACATCTTGTAAGACGGTCACATTGAGACATGCATGTAATGTAAGGATCAATCCTTTGATTACTCCAACCATTGTTACTATTGTCCCATCCAATTGCACCACACCTCTAGAAATGAAGTCATATTGAAGACCTAGCTGATCGGCTATTTTTTTGGAATTACCAAAGCTACTTGCTCCTAAATCTATCATACAATTATGCACTAACTTACCTCTAATGATCAATGAGATTTAGAATGGTGGAGGATTCAAATTTTTACCTTGTTGGCATCCTTCATTTCCTCCTTGCTGAGTTGCATTGGTGAGTACCCTCTCTTGCTCTTTGGATGATTGCTTCGATGCTAACCAATTCACCATAATAACTTGTAATAGGTCTCTTTGTCTTGGGATAGCTAATGACTCCCACATTGAGATGTTTACATTTTTTTCTTCATCTACTCAATAATGTTGAATGGAGATGAGATATCTCTCTACTTCACCTTGCTTTGCACAAATTTCTCTTATGCATGGGCTTTTACAACCGAAACATGAGCTAGTCTAGAAGGTGGCTTGGGTTGACCTTGCACATTGGGAGCTACATTTTGATTACCAATACCTTGTTGGGTGATAGAGGGATGTGGATCATTTGAATTAGATGACTGTACTTCTCCAATATTTGTCTTCTTAGACCATGTATTGGCTACTACAATTTGAGAAGGGGCTTGATTTATACCACATAAATCTTCACCCTTCCAATTGACAAGTGTGGTCTCATTCAGAGGTTCCTCTTACTACTGATTTCCTTCTTGACCTATCTCTTATTCAACACCTATTGTTGTCACCATAAGATCTTGGTTCAAAGCACCATTGAAACACATTGACTAGTTATGAGGTTGATTACATGGGAAACACCAGTCATATTCTTGAGCCATGTTATTTTACACTGGAACCAAGGCTCTACATGTGGATGCGACACTAGGATTGTAAGGTTAAAATGGCCTACTTGCAGGAGGTTTTGTTTAGTTCTGATTTGTAGCTTGAGAAAATGGTCTATTAGGTTGATATAGAAGTCTATTGGGTTTGGCTTGAGGCTGATATGACCTAAAGTTTTGAGCTTGCTGCCTCTTAATTGTCACCAACTCATTTCCTAAATTTTGCAACGACTTCATAACTTCTTGGAGATCATTTGAAGGGCTAGAAGAAGAAGTGGAAGCTTCATTTAAACTCTAATTTTTTTAGTAGGTATGGGGGCTATTTTAGGTGCTTGACTGGTACAAGGGTTCCCCAATCCCAAATATAGAGGCATAAGTGGCCTAGACACTTGCTTTCCCACTTGCATTAAGTAGTTCTCTACTCTAATAGCTATATCATATGACCCTGGTAGTGTCGTTCCCCCATCGATTGTATCATCATAGAAATGTCATAATTTAGAGCCCTCAAAAAGTAGAGGAATGAACCTTCCACTGTTGACCTCACATAAATTAGTATCTAGTCCCACGTCCACTAGAACCTAAATTTTAAGTCATTCATCTGCTCATTCAGGGCCCTCTTGATTATGGTTAATTATTCCAACAAAGACATATTATCTGCCTTTTCTCTAAACAAGTTTCACAAGGTTAGACACACCGCATCCCAGTTTGTAATTGACCCTATTGTTAGGCTCATAAACCATTGCAACGCCTTACCTTTGAGAGAAGAAACAAGGAGCCTAATTATAACATCCATTTTTTTGATCTCGTGAATGGTGCAGACATTCACAATATCTTGAATATGATCAATGGGGGTCATATGATTCTCCCCAGTGAAGTAAGGAATTATCTTCAATTCTTCCATTAGAATAGGATTATGTGCATTGACGGTGAGTGGACTTCCGCCTGTGAAATTGAAAAATGGGTTTGTCAATAATGGTGGTTATTGTAGATGTTCCATTATGATTGGCTTGAGAACCCTAGTCGATTGAAGTAAGGGTATACCGAGTGGAGGTGTTGATAAGGTTCTATTTGGTGGATATTGAAACCTTTGTACTCTTCTGCCTCTCTTTCCTCTACCTAGAGATAACTACAAGTATTCAAAGACACCTTCTTCTCTTCCTCTAGACTGAGTTTGAATCCTTCTCATGAGCTAAACCACTAGTACTGATGAAACCGGTTGATTTTATATTTGGAGTCTCCATATGTGTTGCTGAAAATACTTCAAAGGCTATAAATTCACCAAGACATACACCCAATTCTGATGAAAATAAAAAATGAATTCTATCCCACCATGCGTGCCAAAACTATTATGTCAAAATTACAACACCCCTGATTGCTTGTGATTTTTTATACGAGGAAACCAGTGCAGCCTGTATAACATAGGATTATCCTATAGTGTGGTACCATTCAAGTAGGATAATCCTCTAGATAAATTTGTATTCTTCTTCTAACCTAGTACCAACTTCTCCAAAGAGTAGATAATGGAAGATAAACTAATCCTATTCTAATGCTTTCCAAGGATACATGGATAGAAAAATGCATCAAATAAAAATACTCTAAGTGAAGGTGATACACCCAGAAAGGGTGATACAATCTAAGTGAGTGAAGAATGGAGAGAGAACTAAGTAAGAGAGGGTTGGTAGAAATGCCACAGTCCAAGACAACATTCAATTCCCTATATTCGTAAAGCACAAAAAACTATACACCCTGCAAAGAGAGAGATACATGCACAATATAATTATACATGGAATGGAAGGAAAATTACGCAATTCATACATGTTAGGGTGAAAATGGCCAAAAAACATGAAATTTTATTGCTCAGAAACATGCAAAATCCATCATATCATAAACACAAGACAAAATCCTTTACAATGAGCCAAAATTCGAGGCCTTTAGCTCATAATAGCTCTGGAAAAGATTTGAAAGACTTCCTTTTCTTTCTTGAAAAAACCCCCCTTAAAATGAGGCAAATTTTACAATATATAGGCAATTTGGGTTACCAACCGGTAGGATGCATTAAAGAGGTATGAGTAAACATTAGTTTTGGTACTTTTCCTGAATGGGAGGTCATGGGTGCCATGCCTCATTAATTCTGGTTGTTGAGATGTCATTCATTCACCTACCCTCATCTGGCTTATAACTCGTCCATCCTCTAGGTCATCCAACTGTGTTGGGTTGGATGACGTCTATCTTTGTGACCATACATGCCTCTAGTTGTTGACCAATCAGGAGTTTCCATCTTCACATTTTGGGTTGTCCAACCTAGGAGGTTAGATGGATATCTACCTCTGCCCATACAACACACTACCCATCCATCAACGTAGTTGATGAACTAATGAGCCGACCAACCTGGTGACTTAGCAAACCATGTCGTACAACTATCATGTGACACACTATGCCAACCAACCAAGCTTCTGTACCAGGTTTGGATGATGTCCAACCCTTAACCCGACCAACCATCAACCAGCCAACCATCATCCAACCAACCATGACCCAACACATCTACTCAACCAATCATCAACCAACACACCATGTTGACCAACCATGATTCGACACACCATGCTAACCAACCATGATCCGATCAACCTATCCGACAAGCCATCAACCGACACACCTATCTAACCAACCTTGAGTCAACATACCATGCTGACATACATGTTCGGCTAGTTAATTCTCTAATAAGATGAATTGCCATCTCCAAAATTCACCGCAATGAGCTAGTCAACTAAGCCTAGCCAACACATGAGCTATCCTACATGCTGTAAAAGTATTTTTCCTTTTTCCATCAACTACCGATGCTCTAACCTGCTAAGTTGTATGTTTTGCAAGGGGTGCGAAAAATGGGTAACAATACCCTTATTTTGCTTTCATCTTGGTTGATTGTGTAGAATATGTTGATGACATGTTTGTTGGTATTTGCACTTGATATTAGTGGCATTATTTAACATTGGTGTTTGTTATTGACATTGATGAGCACATGATTCATATTTGGCTTTATAATTAGTCAGTGGCAGAATTGGAGCTTCTGGAGAGTCTGGTGATATGGATGGATGTACATTGTGAGTTTGTACATGTGGATAGATTTAGTTTTGTGACTCTATGATGATGCAGATGTTTTATTTACACATTGATGCATTGAGAATGAGTAGGGGATGTTTGTATTTCCTCTTGATTACTATGTTACTCAATGGGATATGTTATCTATAGATGATTTTCTTGGACATGCTAGTTGTTTATGCAAGGTTAGATTTGCAGATTGTAATGTTCGGATTCATTGAGTTATGCAATTTTATAGATTGATCACCCACTATTGTAGGTAGAACTCATTTGGGTTGTCTTTACCCAAGATCTTGTTTTTCTTTTGCATATTCCAGTTTGACTTGTCTTGGTTAGTTGCATTGGTGGTTGCATGGAGATAGGGATAGATGGATGGAGAACATGGTTGGTTTTACAAGTATGGCTATGTATGCAATAGAAGCTTAGTACTCTAGTTTTAATGGGAGATCTTACATGTATGATTAGTCATGGTGACTTGGAGTTATGATTCAGTGGGAGCTTGATGTATGGATATCTCATGTATCATGGATCAGGAGTAGCTTCGTACAAGTATATGGTAAGTCACTGGTTTGTTATCTTCTTGGTTTTAGAAGATGGTTTAATCTTCCTGATTTCATTTGAGAGAATTGTTTATGTAAAGAATCGATAGTCTTCACAGTGTGTAGAGGATGATGATGTACATGTATAGGTACAAGTTCAAAAATTTATCTCCAAGTGGGATATTGTTAGGATTGTGGAGCTGAATTGCTTCATAGTTACCATTACTTACAACTTGTTGGTTCACTAAGTAACCTTTTTCGGTCAGGGTAACTAACATCAGTTACCTATGCATGAAAATTTATATTTAACTCACAGGAATTTAAGATATATATTTTTAAAGCTGATTTAAAGGTTGTAAATGCATAACTAAGGTACCTAAGTTTGTCTAAGCTTGTATAAGCTAGAAAAATAGGGTTAGAATAAAAGGAATGATAAAAGAGAAGAATTGAGTTATCCTTAGTTGAAAGGATGAAGAAGAAGAAGAAAAAGCAAATTGCATGCAAACAAGATCTTTCATAGAGAGAAGTTAAATAGAAGGAAAGTGTAGGTACACTATTGGTGAGAAGATGGTATTATCTTTTAATGTATTTCCTATGTATTGTTTAGTATCATGTAATGGCTTGCATAGTATGCAAAAAACTTAGTGTTTCTTCTTGTTAGATCCATAAGTTATTGTGAGATCTTGTTATTGTTCATTCTTGTAGATCCACATGTTGTGAGATCTTGTATTACTGATCCATGAGATCTTGATGTATTGCTGATCCATAGGAATCTAGTATTGTAGAGGACGTTGTCTTCATGTTTTCATAGGTTGATGAAGTGATGGAGGAGAGACTTACTTATTGGTGCATGGTTACGTTTTCACATTGGTAGACCCTTCTCGAGATCTTGTTTACATATTCATAGTACAATGAGAGCTTGATTTCACAGTGGCAGATGCAGGGTAGCTTTAGGTATGTGAGGTCTTAGTGGTGTTTCAGAGGAACGGTTATATTGCACTTAGGTAGATCCGGTTAGATATCTAAAGGAGACACATGTGGTGGTATGGAGGCAAATTTAGTGTACTCAGGAAGATCCAGTTGGATATCTAGGAGGAGGAGATACTCTTGTAGAGATACATGTACTCTTGTGTAGAAGAGTTTTTTTGTAATCTCTTGTTATCTTATATATATGAGATCTCTATCTTTGGTGGACATAGGCCACATTAGGTTAACCATGGTACATGTTGTGTTATGTGTGTGTACTTTTGTGTGATTTGGATTAATTTTTGTTTATACCTCCACTAATGTATATTTTGTGGGGATTGTTATATCCGTATTTTCATGTTTTGGATTTGATATTCTATAGTTGCAAATGTTTCCGCATAGACCCATCCCCATCATTGAGTGAATCTATAATTTCATGCATGTGTTGATTATGTACCATGCTAATCTATTCTAAAGCTCTAAGTTGTAGTGGTGATTTATTCACCCAATAGACGCCCCCTCATTTGGGGTGCATGTGATGATTTTAGGAGAATACAGTCCAAATGAGAAGACCCAATAATGATTTGCATATCTGATGTGGATACTTGTAGGGGGTTTGGATGTGCATGGTAGAAACTAAGGAACATGCAAACAAGATAGGATAGTAAAAAGTGTTAGTATAAAAGATAGAATGCAATAGAAGAAAATGTAACAGGAAACTAGGAAAACATGATGGACTATGAATAGCAGGTTTCATACATGGGACATCACTCACAATGTCACAAGACAATCAAGGTCGAAGCAGCCAAAATCATACAATGATCAAGCAAGACATAGGGAATATCCAAAAAATAATAGTAAACAATATCAAGCAAAGAGTGATAGATAACCATGGTTGTATTGATCTTGTAAGACAAATTCTACACTTGAAACACCAATTAGTATGTTAGAAAGATAGATAATATTTCAAAGTGTGTATAAACTAGTGAAAAGTATAGTGATAGTGACTAGAAATAGTAAGTACTGAAGTGATAGAACATGTGATGTGGAGAGTATGATGGTAGTAAAAGTAGATACCCCTAGGAGCCTTAGTGGTACTGGTAAAGAGATGTGTCGAGCATCATGCATTATGTATGAATCTGTGAAAGGTATTGCAGTCACCTCAAGATACCAAGTGAACATGCATGTGTATATATAAAAAGATAAAGACATGCTAAGAATCCATATAGCATAGGAAACAAAGTGTAACATGTAAGTAGAATAAGCTAACAAGAGTAAATGCAACCAAGATATGCATTTTTTGTGTGAATGTGATTATGTGTTGTAATGTGCAAGATGTGAAGAGAGGAGTAACCATGTTTCCTCCCAACAGATGTGTATGAGATGAGGTTCATATAGAAATGCTCCCTCAACAGTAAATAATGAACCATAGAATAAGAGTGTGTCATCAGGAAATGAATGTGTTATGTGAGAGTAGATGCTATAAAAAATGTATTATGAATCACTGAGTGTGAAGTGTAGATGATGTGAGGTTCATTTAAGAATTGGAACCTCAATAGTCGAGTATGAATCATGGAACTAGAGTACGTCATTAGGTAATGATGATATAGTGTGTGCCAAAGATGTGAGAATACTCAAAAAGGTTTATCATGAAACGCATAGCATATCATGTAGTAAAGAAGCTAGAAGTAGATAATAAATAAAACCAATAGTGATGGAGTGGGGAGAAAGTGTGATTCCCCTAAGTGTGTATATCAAGAGCTACTGGCAAATAGATGTGACCATTGTTAGCAAAAATAACCAGAGTATGTATAGTGCATGAAAGGATGTATACCGTATATAGAAATTAGTATGTGTATTATGAGTAGAAGGATCCATAAGTAATCATGAGTAATAAAACATGTATGAAGTAACATAAGAACATAGATAGATGTAGCAAGGTGTGCACATAGTGTACATGAGAGAAAGTGTTGCTAGAAATATTGATGTGAATTTCTCCCCAAGTGTGAAAGTGATGGAGATCTTATATGATGATGGCAGAGTTTGAAATGTGTCCCAACAATCAATATAAGCATTAGATTGAACAAAAAAGAGGAATTATGTGTTTATTTGGAGGATTTTGGTGAGGGATATTGGCCTGTGGCAAGGGAATTGGTGGCTCTTCTTTTTATGTTGGTTGCATATTTGGGATTGGCAACACTAAAAATGACTTAATAGGAAGGGGTAGCAGGGTAAATATTTTTAATGGTGGTATAGTAATGGGTAGGATAGGTGGCTCTTGACTTACCAGAAAAGGAACATTATTAATTATGGTGTGATGTTCACTATACATAGAGAGATCAGATCTGGGAGGCCATTGGTGTTTAGCAATTGGATATGAGCATGGAGGAGAATGATGTGTAGCAAATGAAATGAGATCCTAATGCTCCAGATGTCAAATTTTTTGTTCTAAATCATAGCAATTGTCATCACAATGTTCATTAATCCCATGGTAATTAAAATATGGTCTTCTTTTGTAACAAATGACTCGATGATGAGGGCGGTAATGATTAAGTAAGAAAGTAATTGAGTGATTATTTAGTAGTGTAAATAATATATCATGTTGTCTAGCATACCAATTGAATTGGAGAGGTGCTTGTTATAGTAAGACCTTGGCCTCTCTTGTATGAGAACATGTAGTAAACATGGGATCAGGATGAGATGTAGAAGGAGAATTATCATGGGCCTAAGAATCAACCTTAAGATGTTGGATTTCACCTATGAGGGATGTGATCGTGGATTCCCTAGCTTGAAATTTATCTTTAAATATAAATGACACAAAGCTTGAATTGACTTGTAGATGGATTGACTGGTTGTGGTAGCAGGATTGATAGGGTCATCAAAGAGATAATAAAATGGAACTTACTTGTGAAGGTGACGTATTGCGAGGGAGGTACATAATGTCTAGGGATTTTTGGATAACATCTTTACAAGGTGGATGTATCTGAAGTAAAAGGATACAAAGAGACTTGAGGAACCTTAGGAGCCATGAAATAAAAGGTAATGTGCGAAATACAAAGATAAGAACAAGGATGGAGCCCTAAGAAGACCGATGCAGATCATATGTATGGAAATATGAACCTTGATGTAACTAGGGTTTGGGTTTAGAGAAGAACAAAACTAGTGGAATATTAAAATTACCAATCTAAGGGTTTCATCAAGAGTTGGGGTTCACCAAATGATTTAATTTAAATTGAATTAAATTTATACTTTAGAGTAACTAATGATATTATGATGATAAACTACAATAAGATGCAAGTAAATAAACATATACAATATGAAACCCTAAGAAAGAGAGGGAGACAAGATGACTAATCTGATTTTTGAGTGATATGGAAGTTATTTGAGCTGAGGAACTATTGAAACAGATTGTGAAGAGTGTCATTAAGAATCACTGGGGGTTCTGGGACTCAGAGATGTGTAGGAAAAAAGTTCCCATGGGAGTACAAGAGCACCTAGGTGCTAGTGACTAACCTGGGTGCTAGTGTCTAGCTAGGTGCTCAAATTCTATTCTTTTCTATGCATGAGGAGCTTCGTTGCCTCTGGTTTCACCCCTAGATCACCGATTGTACCTATAACCTGTAAAAAAATTCTACCTACATATGTCCACAAACCACATAAAATATAATAAAAAAGATGCAGAATGTGGAGTCGAACTAACCCTGGAGACCATCCAAAGAGGGAACTTAGTACCAAGTGTTGCACTATGTTTCAGAATCCACGTAGTTTTGTGTGAATGATTGTGTAATGATGCCCTAGGTTTCCCTTGTGCAAGTTGCACTATGATAGCAGTATAGATATAGAATGATCCAAGTATGCAAATGTGTGATAAGGAATAAAATAAACTTCCCCTCATATGTTGTGTATGCAAAGTGATGAAACCCTTGTCCCTTATGTGGATGTGTTAGATAGATGCCTTTGAAGTTCTCTTTTTCATTTGAATGTAAGATTAGGTGATAATAGATAATTCTTAGTGCTTGGACCTTGATTTTGGAGAAGTAACTAAGTATATAAATGATTCCCTTGTTTTAATTTCGTAATTGACAACTGGAAGGCCGACCCGAAAGATTGAGAAAAGGGTAGAGAGAGTCAGGAGCACCCAAGAGGGATAGGATCACCTGGGCACTAGTGTGTAAGGCCATAAAGGATAAATAAGTAAAGTTTCGGTAGGGCTATAAGATGTGTAAGACAAAAAAGAAGAAAAGAGATAAATCAAAGAGGCCAAAAGTAGTTTTCAACCACTAGTTTTCTTGCTTAGGAATCATGTATATATTAGTATGCTTTAGGACCTAGAATTGTACCCAAGTGCATAGATTTTATGTCTACACCTTCATTCAACTTGTGAATAGTACTTTCATAGTCTAATTAAATACATATAAAAACAATACAATAATCTAAAATAGATTAAAATCAATCATCGCACGACGAATCTTGCACAATGGAGCTAATAAATCACTTCAAATAATTTACTCTTTCCTGCATGTTGTAGGAGATACAAAGTTGTATGCATGGTCAATTCAATGAACTGGCATGGATTATCTACTCATATTTGTGTACATGTATTGGTTAACAAAGTTAAGAAAGTTATAACTAACACCTAGTAGTCCTAAAACAAAGCTAACTCAAATTCAATGCACCATCATGCGTAGAGCTTAAGAAAAACTAATCTACTAGCATCCTTGCATTAGAACATGAGCAGATATTTAAAATAACATGTTAATCCATTAATTTCTATCTCTATTGAATGCTAAAAATGAAATGAACCTACTTATATCCTTAGCAATTAAAGGTTTAATTATATGTTTGAATCCCAAGGTTTTCAAGAATGGAGTCTTGTCAATCCATGGCTACAAGACCATTTGACATATCTCCATATGACTTCAAAACTTAGATGGATGAATACAAGAAATGAAAGTAGCTAGCCTCTCTAATGAAGAATTCTCCAAGATGACAAAATGGCTATAGTGTATTTACTATATGCTTCACTTTTATTTCTCAATGAATAGGTGTAAGTGTAAAGGTAGGAGGAGGGATCTTTATATAGCCCAATGGGTAAAGGGATCTCTATATCCCTTTGCATGTGGGATAATAGAGATGTTGATTTAGTTGTGCATAAGGGGGGTTTAGATAGGGTTGAGTTAAATTTAGGAGAGTTTAGCTTTTCCTTTAGTGACTCACGTGGATAAAGGGGGTTTATTAATTGATCAAAATGATTAATTAATAGATGTGCAAGCTTATAAAAGCTTTTTAGAAGAATATTAACATGATTTAGACTATAGAAGGGGATTAAATCAATTAAATAATGATTTATTAGTTTAATGAAAGGGGAAGCTAATTAATTAGTTTAGATAGAAGGAAGAATTAATTAATGGAAGGTCGTTAATTAGGGTATTTGTTGAATATAAGACTTAATTAATTACTTATTGTAATTAATTAACGATGATAGAAGAGAAGATGAGCGTTATTGACGATATGTCGTCAATTTGCGGGGAAAAGGATAATTAGCACAATTTAAGTGTTTTAAATTGTTCAGGATAAATTATAGGTGTCTACATTTTCCCCTATTTGGGGTGGTCTAAGTGACACCACTTTAAAGATAGTAGACGGATAAAATTTTGAAGTGGTAGAAGAAAAATTAGTAGAAGTGAGAAATTCCCCCTCGAGTGTTGATGGGGTGATGAAAGAAGACGATCGACGATCGAAAAAGGTGAGAAATGGAGAGGAGCAGGATGCCCAAAGTGAAGCAGAAGAGTAGTGTCGATAGGAGGGCGATGTAGAAGAAATGAAGATGGGAAGAAAAGAGCCAAATTTCATCCAGTGTATTGAAACAACTTTATTTTCATCATATTCCCAAAAGATCTACATCATCGGTCCTTATGAAAAATATAAGCATATGAAAAAAAGTAGAATGACATGAAAATCCATACTACGAACAATTTTCCATTGTTGAAAACACCAACCCTACGCAACATACAAAATGTAATGCAATATGAGAAGGAAACAAGCTCATTTAACACGGAAAACAAGTACGAACGCACATATCCAACCCAACAACAGTCAAGACAGTTGTATAAATGTTTTGTTATCATGATGAAGAGGTCCACATGTTTGTGATTGATGACAAGGGTTAGAAATGATGCCCCAAGAAAGGATACATGCAAAGGGAAATGATGATGGACAGTGGGTCCAAGGAGAAAGCTTTGTGTGCAATGAAACAACACCAGGCAACAAAATGTGCCCCAGAGTACAACCGAAGCAAGCAGCTAGCTTTGTGAATGGTTGTGAATCCGGCGATCTGTAAGTTGTGTTGATCGGTGAAGATGTAAAACAAACCAATAGGATATGGAAAGAATACCATGCACAAGACACAAGTTTCAGCCGTAATAAGCGGGTTACCTATTTTTGCAGGTTTTTTATTTTTTTACGATTTTGTGGAGAATTTGGCCTTGTTTTTAGATTTTGAAAAATATATATATATATATATATATATATATATATATATATATATATATATATTGTTTTTGGTTTTGTATTGTCCAACACGTGGTGGAAAGTGGATGCATAGAAAAAAAATAGAAGAAATAGAATGAAGTGCCTAGATGCAAAAGAAAATGCCCCAGGGGGAAGAAAGAAGAAATAGGTGACAAATAATGTCCCTGTATAGTAGGAAAAATTAATAAAATAATTATGTAAAAAAATAATAATTATTCGAGAGAGTGTGGATAAGAAGAAAAATCACCTAAGAGCAATAAAAATTGTCTTAGTGAGAAGAAAGCGGTACTAGACAACAAAAAATACCCCAACACAATGAAAAATGAAAGAAAAATAATTATTTAAATAAAATAATTATTTGACGGTGAAACAAGGAGAAAACAACAGTCAAAACAAGCCTCTAAGCATCACGGCCGGTGAAAAATAGCTTGATATACCCCACCCGGGGGGGTAAATCACCATGACCAATTCATTTGTTACCGACCACTGCCGAGTTTTTACTACGAGGATCTAACAGTGACGAGGGATGATGGTGAGAGCATGAGACCATTTGAGATGAGTAGACACAGTTTGAGGTGTATGACCAACACGTGGATGATGGCGTCTTTGTGAGTACCCTAACCCTCTTCGTCAATTTTGTAATTAATGCTTGTAGAAGTAGGAAACTAGGGAAAATTCACATCAACGCATGCGCGGGGGCGCAAGTGCCCTAATGGTGGTACATGCACCCTTAGGAGCATATGTGTGTACACGCATGCACCAAAAAGAGGTATATGCCCACACGATAGTACACACACAACACATGTGTGTGCATGCACATGCACCACATGGTAGCACACACACATAAGGCACACGTAGGCATGCACACATGTAGGTACCCGAAAGATGATGCGAGCATCCATAGGAAGATGCGCACACGTGCATGCACCAAAAGGAGAGCACACATGTCATAGGGTGCGTACATGCCCCAAAGGGAGAACATGCACACTGAGTAGATGGAGGAGAGATAGAAAAATGCCAAAAATGATGACATTTAGAAGAAAATTAGGATTTTTTGGGTTAACCCTAAAAATGATAGGTAGAATTTAGAAGAAATGTTAGTAGCTGACAAATGGAATGATTTTGTAGAGATGGTTTCCTGTGCTACAGACGCGTGAGATGACATTCACGCATAACAGAGCTAGAGGGGAGCATGCACAGACAAGACCGATGCATGGTGGCAATACTTTTAGAGGTGGTGGGCCTAGGCCATGTATCCTGAATGCCTTCTCGTACATTGGATCATGGTTTACTGATTGCATTGGCTGAGCAGTGGCACAATGAGAGCTAATGCTTTAGGCTCCCTACTGGAGAGATGACAGTTACTCTGGAGGACATGTGGTAGATTATCCACGTACCTATCCTAGGCTCATTGATCGAGTATATGAGTGACCTTAGGTGGATCAGGGCGGTGGTTAGTGACCTATTTTACTATGATGATATACCATATTATGGCATGATAGTTTCATTGCATAAGTGCATAGAGGATCCGACATTGCACCGGGGGCCATTATATGTGATGTCACTTATCAATGGGTTTTTGCTCACTGATAAGACCAGGGCATCCTTCCCTAGGGGTTTGATGACATTGGTGCATGATATTTTTAGTGGCGAGTGTTATTACTGGGGCAGTGCATACTGGCACATCTATACTGGGACTTACATCTGATTACATACCACCGTCAAAAGATGGTGGGGCCTGCCTCTTTACTGCAGATTTGGTCTTGGGACGACATAGCTATCAAGCACCCTGTAGGTGCATTACATGTCTGAGTCCAAAATGAGTCATCATACATGGCTTGGGTTTCTATAGGTGATGACATATGAGGGCACCTAGGCAAGCTTGTAACATTATCGAAGAGAGTTTGATGAGCTATTAGATAGGGACATTATATGGAGGCCTAACAGGATAGATACAGTGGCCAGAGGATGGAGCTAAGCTCAGTGTTTGTGTGGTGGGGCACTTCCTTCTAGGTATCTGTAGTTACATTATTGAGTTATACAGAGTAGACCGATGTCAGCAATAGCTGGGCATGGTGCAGGGGGTTCCATAGCCAGATTTGTGGTATGCCCACCGAGACTCGAGAGGCAGACCATGGGGCCATGCATACAGGTGACCCAAGCCAGGGCCAAATTTTTACAGGTGGTACCACAAGCATGGGACCCAGCTCGATAGATTAGAGATCTGGGTACCACTTCTGATTACATGGATTGGTATGCCACTATTTTACCACGATGTTTGACTATTCCAGATGAGGCATGGGAAGTAGGCACTTGGCCACCGCGAGAGCTTTGTTATAGTGGTGATGAGAGGGAGGATGTAATATCCTGCGACCCAGATGATCCATTTGATGGGATTGCCACATGATGAGCAGGGTGAAGCACAGGTGCAGGGACTGAGGTGGTAGGGACCAGTACAGGCACTTACACAGGTTCTTAGGCTTAGATTACGAGAGCAAGGACAGGCCTCTAGACCAGTACAGGAATAGGCATAGGGACAGGCCCCTGTGGTGCAGCCAGTGGCATAGATAGCCACCTTACAATAGTAGCTGTAGTAGGCCATAGCATAGAGAGAGACTAGGCCCGAGCTCAAACTTTAGCAGTGACAGCAGAGTAGGATCAAGCTCAGGCCCAGGCTATCCAGGGAGGTGATGGTGCTATCCATTTTCAGCAGATATGACAGATGGCAACACAGATGGCTCAGGTGATGAGCCTATATCAGTAGACACAGGCTCAACTACAGCCTATGATACTGGAGAGAGATAGGCTGAGAGCAGAGTGAGTAGTGGGTCAGGTACTGAGCTTACCTGATTATCAGTAGAGATAGCATCCTTCTGACGCACAGATGGCATAGTGGTGACAGCCCAGACTCACAGAGATCTAGCTATAGTAGAGGGTAGAGCATCCTTACTACAGATCATTATATTATGAGGTAGTTTCGGCTGAGTGGTGGGCACCTTCTTATAGCCAAGTAGTCAAGTAGAGGGACAAGGTCAGAGAGGCCTCAGGCCTCAGTGGAGCAGCCACAGGGGTAGTCTGTGAGACCGAGCGATGCTCATGCTATGCCTCCACCACGGGATAGACCAGCCAACCCATCTGAGGGCTCGAGTCACCCCTGATTCATATTGTATTGATACATGTGCCTCTTGATGAAGGCTTATGAGCAGCTTGTGCTCAATGTACATCATTCTTTATGTATAGCAGTTTTGACATATGCCTCTGATGAAGGTAGTTGTATTATTTGATCGATGTATATCATCCTTTTTATATTCCTGAGATGAAGGCATTTTTGATGTATAGTAGCGATGTATATCTATTTTTGATACAATATACCACACATATGTATATGTATATATGGACATTTTTGACATGACACATGTGTTATGAGATGATGGATATTGTTTGTTATTTTTGATTGAGTACATGATATATGGATGTGTTTATGATGTTAGCTGATTTGATTTCACATGTACATGTATCCTGATTTTGATGTATTGCATGTGCCTTTGATTTCTAGATGATAGATCTGTAGAGTATATCAAATGTATTTGTTCATGTGATGTGCTAGATTTAGTGGATGGGATGATATGATGATATGGGTGTGGGGGGGATAGATTTTGATATTTGCAATCCCTCTTTCCCCCATTTGATGATACGATATGTGATGATTAGCTTAGCATTCATGTATGATGTATACTTAGCTTTTTCTTGATATATGATGTATAGATGATGTTAGATGTGATGATATCAATGGAAATATGATGATGTGATAACAAAATGATGCACATGAAACAGGAAAACACAATCAAATGCTAACAAAGAACATAATGAACCAATACAACAATGTACCATGATTCACCAACATGACAAAAACACACTTCAATATGCACAAGTAAGAATAAATCTGATCTAATCAAGAAAATATGAATCCTAACAAAGTATGTCTAAGCAACAAACAATACAAATGTACAAACATGAAGCAACTATACAAGTAATCAAGAAAAGCAAGAAACAAGATAATTGTTTTTGTGCAAGAGTTTTGTGAAACTATTGTTTAGTGAATGTTTTTGTAATATTGTTTTTGTGAGACAAAATTCTATTGTTTTGTGAAACAATTTTCTATTGTTTAGACATTTTGTGAAACAATTTTCTATTGTTTTGAGTTTTGTGAATATACAAAAAATTTTCTATTTTTTGATGCCTTTTTCTAAGAGGAGACAAAACAATTTTTTGAATGTTTTTAAGTATTTTTCTAACAGTTTTAGGTTGGTCAGGCTATGCACAGGTAACCAAGAAAGCATGGATGTTCCTGCTCCTAAACCCTGCCACAGCATTAGATGGGGAATATACAAGGGCAAATGCCACACACTTATAAACAAGAAGGTGAAGTCATCATAAGTGCCCCAGTGAGCAATGAGATGGGGAATAGACAAAGACCATGCCTTCACAGACGAATAAAAGGAGACAAAGCTGGATCAAGGCTTGATAAGATTAGGCTCATAGGGAATCTCAGAGGAAGATGCATGGGGAACTAGCCCTAGGCTAAGTAAAAATACCCTCCAGATGTAAGATGCTTGTGAACAACGAATCCTCCCAAGGCGACCCGTTAGCATAAAAACTGGCTTTTTCACCCAAGGACCTATCCAAAGTGCCACAATTGTGTGGTTTTCACTTATGAATGACCTATTCAAAAGATTCTCTTTTTGCATTTTTCTCTTATTTTAATTTTTTTGTATTTTGATTATTTTTACCCTATTTTTATTTGCTTTTCTGATTTTTGCACCTCTCTTTGCCATGTTTAAGCATAGAACATGGTTAGATTAGGATTAGATTAGCTTGCCTTGAAAGGTGTATGGACAGCCTTTCATGGGCTTGCAGAGCTCATCACCATTGGGGTGAGCAAGTTTTGAACAACGAATCCTATGCTCATGATTTTCACTTATGAATGCCATACTTGGCCATGATAACATAAGGTCCTAACCAATGCGGTTCGAACTTTCCTTTCTTCTCTCATTCTGCCCTTGTGTTGAACTGATTCTCCTTCATGACCAAATCACCAACCTCAAACTGACGAGGTATGATTCTTTTGTTGTAATTTCTGGGAGACTTTGTTCTGATACACTTTGAGATGGTTAAGGGGCATGGATGTGCTTCTCATCTAGGAGTTCTAACTCTGCTAGTCTAGCCACTCGATAATCTTCATCTTTATCTAGATAATCCCTAAGAGAGATTCTTAGGGAAGGAAGCTCAATTTCTAACGGGATGATAGATTTGTTCCAAATACCAGGGAATATGGTGTTCACACCCATAGGAGTGTGAATAGAGGTCCTGTAAGCCCAAAGAGCTGGGTGGATTTGCAAATTCCAATTACGACCTGTCTTACTTACCATCTTCTCCATGATTCAAACCAAAGTCTTATTAGTGGCCTCGGCCTGTCCATTGCCTTGGGGATAATATGGTGTAGACCATTTTAACCTTGATTTGAAATTGATGATAGAGATCCTTTATGGTTTTATTCTTGAATGATTTTCCGTTATCAGTAACAATGGCTATAGGAATGCCATACCGGAAAATAAGATGATTCATGATGAACTTGGAAATCTGAGCACCCATTACATAGGTCAAAGGGACAACTTCCACCCACTTGGTAAAGTATTCAGTAGCTGTAATGATGTGGGTGTGGCCATCAGATGAAGTAGGGGTAAGCTTCCCTATTAAATCAAGTCCCCATTTAGAAAATGGCCATGGGGTGGTGATGGGTTGCAATGGCTGTGATGGAGCATGGATGAAATTTCCATACTTCTAGACAAAGTACACACTTCCTTACATAGTTGCAACAGTTGGTTTCCATGGTAGGCCAATAGTAGCCTACTCTCAACAATTTTTTGGCTAGAACCATTCCATTAGTATGGGCTCCACACACCCCTTCATGCACCTCTTTAATCACTTGGACTGACTCTGTCATATCGAGACAACGTAACAGATTCCCATCGTAGCCACGATGATAAAGTGTACCTCCTAAAAGGGTATAGTGGGCTATCTGGTGAATTAGGATTTGTTTCTCGGAATGGGAGATGTCAGGAGGGAATGTGTTGTCTTTGAGGTAGGTGAAGATGGGCTCATACCATGGGGAATTGGGACCAACAACATCACAAGCCAGACATGATTCTGGCATGTCGTATGTAGGCTGGCATAGATTTTCCACAAAGAATGGCATGTCATTACTTTTCAGACGGAATGTGGAGCATAGAACCCACAGTTGCCATAGCATCTGTAGATCTATTTTGTGCTCTTGGAATCTGTTCAAATGTGATGCACACAAAATACTCTTTCAGAGTTTCTACCAACTTCTTGTAAGGGATGAGTTTCTCATCCTTAACTTTGTACTCATCATTGACTTGCTTGATGATTAACTGAGAGTCACCAACAATCTTAACATGATGAATGTCCCATTTGATGGTGAGCTTCATCCTAGCGATGAGTGCCTCATACTCTATGATATTGTTCATGCAAGGAAAACCAAGATGAAAATCCTGAGGTATGGGGTCGCCAGAAGGAGTAATGAGGACCACACCTACCCCTGAACCATGAAAAGTAAAAGACCCATCAAAGTGTATCTGCCACATGACAGATTCTTCAATGTATAGTAATGAGGCATCTAGCAGATCCAGATTCACAGGTTCAGTTCCTTGTAAAGGTGCTTCTGCTAATTGATCAACAAGTACTTATCCCTTGACTGAATTTTGATGCACAAACTCGATGTCAAATTCACTTAGTAGAATGATCCAATTAGCCATTCTACCGGTGAGGGTGGGTTTAGACAACAAGTATTTGAGTGGGTCAACTTTTGATATAAGCTTGGTTTTGGTATTCAACAGATAATGATGAAGTTTTTGAAAGGTAAAAACTACAGCCAAACAAGATTTTTTGATTTGGGGATAGTTGAGCTCATAAGCGATGAGAGTGCGATTGAGGTAGTATACCACTTTTTCTTTGTGACCAAGGTCATATTGGGTGAGCAACACACCAATAGAAAATTGAGTAGTAGAGATATAAAGTAGGAGTGGCTCACCAGGAGTTGGAGGCATGAGGACAGGTGGATTGGCCAAGTATTGCTTAAGCAAGGTGAAGGCCTGTTGTTGCTCTGGTCCCTAGATAAAGGCAACATCCTTTTTAAGTAGGTGAGTGAACGAATGACACTTATCGGCAAGCTAGGAGATGAAGTGGTGAATAGCCTATATTTTTCCCTACAAGCTTGTGTAGTTGCTTAATGTTTTTAGGAGGAGGCATCTCAGTAATAGCAGACACTTTAGCAGGGTCTACCTCAATTCCCCTTCTTGATACAATGAAACCCAACAATTTTCCTGATAGCATGCCAAACACACATTTCTTTGGGTTCAGAATGGACCTTGTACTCTCGTAGGCATTCAAAGATCCTGCCACAAAATAGTAGGGTGGTCCTCCCTTGTCTTAGATTTCCCGAGGATATCATCCACATAGTCTTCCATGATATCATGGATCATATCATGGAAAATTACTGTCATTTCCCTTTGATAGGTAGCTCCTACATTTTTAAGACCAAACGACATTACCTGATAACAGAAGGTACCCCAAGGAGTTGTAAAATTCATCTTGTGTTGATCTTCATTGGCTATCTTGATTTGATTGTAACCTGAAAAGCCATCCATAAGAGATAGCATTTCATATCCTGCTGTTGAATCCACAATCATATCAATATTTGGTAATGGAAAATCATCCTTAGGGAATGCCTTATTTATGTCTCTAAAATCTGTGTAGATTCTGATCCCCACAAGTTTTTTCTAGATAGGGATGATGTTGGATATCCATTCAGAGTAATCAATGGGCCGAATGAATCCTGCCACAAGCAATATTTCTAATTCTTCCTTAACCTAGGAGAGCCACCCTCGGGTGCATCTTTCTGAGCTTTTTCTTAATAGGCTTAGCGTCTGCATGTACAACTAAGTTGTGCATGACCAAAGTTGGATCCAAGCCTGACATATCCTTATAGGACCATGTGAACACATCTATAAACTCCCGTAGCAGCATGGTGAATGTTTTTTGTTCCCGTGCTGAGAGTGAAGCTCCCAACTTGACTATTTTTGGGTCATCTTCTGTGCCAATGTTTACATCAATAGTCTCTTCTACCAGTAACTTTGAAAAATCCTCCATACATGTAGGATCAGGAGGAAGGTTGAGATCTTCATCCAAGGATGTCTCCATGAGATTTTCATCCTTGGCATGGTCACTTTTATTTTCCTTTGATTTTTGCACCTATTTGTCTACCAGTGCCTCAAAGAGGTTTTCACTGTGCGACTTGGACTTTGATTTTTTCCGAGGCTTTCATTGGAACTTTTGCCCTCACTTTTTCTTAAATTTTTCTGACCATGAAGCTCAGCTTCCTCTCTGAAGTAGGCACAGGTATCTAAGTCAATATAGAATCCCTTTTTGTGGTCTCCAATGGGGATTGTATCCCGAATGCCCATGAATTCTGCAATAGCTTCATCATTCTCAAATAGATCTAGTGACATATGACGTTGTTGGTCCCATTCAACAAGGAAAGGGTAAATGAGGTCAAGTGTAGGTTCCATAGGGGTTATGGTGAGGACAACGGTATTCATGAACAGGTTCATGGAGGTAAGATCCTCGTATTGGCTACAGTGGGAATCTGTATCGTTGTCTAAATAGTCAGAGCTATCCTCACATTCAGAGCAGGTAGCATCTTGATCATTGGGATGTGCCCCATAAGGGAGAATTCCAATGCTCATACCTTTCTATTTTAAAATGTGGGAGAGGCACTGGTTCTCATTGTCCTTTCTCATTCCTTCCGCATCCTAGACCCTTGTAGCCCATGGAGTACATCATTCGACTAGATTTCTCATATTCAGGTGTTTGGTAGCAAGTTGGTTGAGTATCTTCTGGGACCCAAGTCATAGGTGGATCCAACAATTTCTCTTCAGCCAGCAAGCCTCCAGGTAAAAATGACCCAATAGTTTTCTCATCTCTAGGTCATCTGAAATGATAGTTGGGTCGACCTCTAGTTTTAGGTGACAATGAGAGGTCTGAAACTAAAAGGGCTTGTTGCACATTATATTCTCCACAACCTGTATTCTAGAACCTTCATCTCCCATGAATCAAAAGGAGAAGTTGATGTAGAGGCACCATGGGTGCAAGAACTGAGAGAATCTGAATCTACTCGGGACTCCATGGCTTCAGATTGAAGAGGAACAACTATATCAGTGGAGGGACATGTATAGGTACCCTTACGTGTAAAACTATTGAGAGCTCTGCAGTGAGTGAAGGGCTCTGAATCTCCTTGTATTGTGATAGTGTGTCCCTCGTGCTTCAGTTTAATGCATTGATGGAATGTTGATGGCATGGCCTGCATGGCATGAATCCATGGTCGGCCTAGAAGCATAT
Organism: Taxus chinensis; assembly: GCA_019776745.2. NCBI lineage: Eukaryota > Viridiplantae > Streptophyta > Pinopsida > Cupressales > Taxaceae > Taxus > Taxus chinensis. Next base: position 610,279,486 of record CM034150.1, read on the forward strand.
TGTATGGGAGTTCCAAGTCTAGGACATGAAACTTTGTGTGATGACAAGTGGGACTGACTTCCATGGGCAATGTGATTGTGCCAGCTGACTCTCTTTCCACATTTTCGTAAGTGGTTATGGTAATGATGTTTGACTCAAGGTCTTCTTCAGTATGTCCCAGTTGCTTAACCAACTTCAGCGTGCATATATTCAATCCTGATCCATTGTCCACAAGCACCCGTTTGATCTTTCGGTGGGTAACGAATACCTCAATATACAAGGGGAGATTATGCGTTGGATTTTCAGTAGGGATTTCCCTATGATTAAAGGCAATGTGCTCAGTTGGTACAATTTTTGCTACCATGGCCTGAAGATGTGTAGGATCTACTTCTAGTGGCACTCTGACCCCTGAAGAGTTTGGTACAAAATGTCTTTATGTACATTTGATATCTTAAGAAGATCCAAGATCAAAATCTTGGTAGACATTTTCTCAAGTTGTTCTAAGAGGTTGTACCTACCATTTTGGGGTTGATGGAGAGGGTTCAGGAATCATGAGGGGCACGCCTTGTTACCATGGTGCAATCCTTTCCCTTGATTCGAATGGTGTTCACATGGTCACTAGGAGAGTGAATACATCCAATGAGTGAATCATAATGATTGTTGTCTTTCTTGGTATATAGATAATTCACTGCTTTATAACTCTGGGATGACTCTCCTCGATCCGGCTTTGACTCCTCTGACTTACCATGTTTGGGGAATGGTTCTTTGTATATCCCCATCTTTTCATTGGGCATCTGAGTTTTTTCTAGGTTGTCCACTTCTATCTCCCCATTTTCGATGAGGTCTTGGATGTAGTGACGAAGTCACAGACATTTGTCTATTTTGTGTCCCTTGACATGATGTAATTCACAATAGTCATGCTCTTTGTACCATGATGGTTTTGGAGCATTTTCATCAAAGGGTTGTGTCGTGGGATAAGTCACCATGTGAGCTGCATCCAATTGTTTCAATATAACCAAAAAGGCTCATTGAGAGGAGTGAACATTCTTCATTTAGGTGGTGGTTGAATAGGTCCTTTGGTCAGTTTAAAAGGTTGACCAGTTTGAACCATTTGCACGCGTTTGGAATCTGTGATCCTGTCTCCCACCACATTTTTGTTTTTGTTAAATATTTTCAGCTTCTCCGTAGGTTTAACACTTTGGTTATCCTTAGATTGTGACTTAAGAGTTCCTTTGGCAATAAGGGATTTCTCTATTTGAACACCTTTTTCAATGACCTCCTCAAAAGTGTGAACACAATGCATTTGAAGGTGGAAAGTGATGTCTAGATTTAGGTTGGGCACAAAGATACTTACCAGCTATTTTTCAGGGAATGCACAAGGGAAGTGACTGGCTATCCCTCTCCACCATTGTAGGAAGTTGGAGAATGTCTCGTTAGGATGTTGTTTGGTGCCACATAAGTCTGCCATGGTGATATCACTTTCTATATTGTATGAGAAGTGATGCACAAACCTCTCTGCCAATTCTGGCCAGGTAAAAATAGACCCCTGAGGTAAACGAGTAAACCACTCCAAGGCTTGACCTCCTAGACTCTTGGGAAAGAGTCATATGAGATAATTATCACTATAGGACACCTCTTGACATGCCATATAGAAATCCTTTACATGATCTCGTGGGTCTCCCTTTCCTCTATATTTTTCAAATTTCGGCATGTCAAATTTTTTAGGGAAAGGTTGAAGTGTCATAGCTTTGTCAAATGGATGGGGACATAGTTCTTCATATTGATATTTTCTTATGCTCCCCACATTTCTCTCTTGAAGGCTTGTGAGTGTTGCTTTCATAGATTGTACTTCTTGTGTGAGTAATTGTTCTTTAGTAGGAGAAGCAGGGATATATACATGATGATGCTCCATATTGTCTTCTCCTTGATTTTCCCTATGAAGTTCACTGATTTTGACCTTAGGCCTTGTCTTTTGGACATTCTTGCTTGTTTATTTTTGTACATGAGAGGTTAGCAAGGATAATTATCAACTAAGGTTGCTAATTTGTTGCTGAATAGTGACTTCTTCTTCCAAAGGTTCCTCTTCTTCTTCATACTGTGGAGGTTCTTCAACATTCTCGTGTCCTAACCTGATTTTACGTGGCACTTTAATAAAGGGTATTCTATGTCCCACTACATTATCATTTCCCATGTTAGAGGTAGAAGCATGTCCATGTGTTAAAATATCCTCCATGTTGATAAGAGGTCACTCCTCATCATTAGTGTTATTTGTAGGTGGGATTGTTTCATGTTCAGTGGGCATTTTGGCTCCCAATTCTACAACTCATGCCAGCACCCTATCCTTGTTTCTAAAAAGGAATTCATCTAATAAGGTGGGGTCAAAGTCAAACTCTGCATGTGGGGATTCCAATTCATCACCACTATGATCTATCATGTCTTCTATCTCTTTTTCTATGGAAAATAAAGGCCCTAGATCATGACCAATAAAAGGGTTTGACCCTTATTTGTTTGAGGCTTCCCAAGCTTGCACTTGTTGTGCTTCGAATGTTTGATTTTTGATCCCTAATCATGTTTTAGGAGCCATGATGTGCAATAGTTTCACCAAGGTATGTTGTAAATGTGTTCAAAAACTTGTGATCACACCTAAGTGAAATGCAAAAAGAATGTCAAGAATATGAATGAGTATAAATGTTAAAGTACCAATGTGATAGAGTGATAAGTCAACAGTGACACAATGTTTGGTACCTAAGCCTATCAATCAAATGAAGTACTTCCTAGGTTTTTTCTTCAAAAAGGTAGTTGGTGTCGCAAGATAATTAACAAGATGTCCTCACTTATGTCAAGTTCAAGGGAATGAACAAGACGTAAGTAAATACAAGAAGTTAATGTGACCTCCTAACAAGGTATACTAGAAGCAAGCTCAAATTCAATTAATACCTATATCCCAAAAAGTGCCAGTTACAATTTGTGAGTGACACAACAATGTCACCAAGATATGTTAACCAAACTTTGTGAGAAAGTAAGGTATTGATATCAAGATGATATTGATATAACACGCACAAGTGGTAACATGTAGCACTTTTCAAAATCGAGGTAGTAATGGAATCAAACTAAAAGCTTATAGTATAACTAAGAATTGTTAAAATGTGTATAGTGTAACCTTACAATACAGATATTTAGGTCAAGTTTACAAGAAACAAGACGTAAATACCAAAATTGTAGTGATACGATATAAACAAGGTAACCTTTCCAAGGAAGTTCAAGATGATGAACCATGCCTAACTATGATGATGATCCTGACGTGGGTATCAAGATCACAAAGGCCACCAATGATATGAATACATTCTCCACACACTTTAGACATTTAACTTACCCAGCTACAAACATGGATGGGCGTAAACGGACAAAAAAGTGGCAGAAACAATCAATTGATAACACAAAGGTAGTCACTCTTCTTTTGATCAACAAAGTGTCAAAAGAACGTGAAGGAAGTAGATCAAAATGGGGATGAAAAATGTTGGCTTTACTTCGGCAGAGTTTCACCTCGCCTTAAGGCAAGTGAAAAACTAAACAAAAGTAATGCTTCCCATGTTTCATGATGAATGATGGCTCACAACTCAACACTATTTTGAAATGGTCAAAGTGGGCTCCTGGCCAAAGAATATCTTCCTAGGTGGTTCTCTCTTCCTAGGTGTTACAAAGTTGTCTTAAGCGAGCTTGATTTACCCAAAAATTCACAATGACTAATTTGGGAGTATCTCAGCTTTACTTTACCCCCTTCAAGCACAGTAGGCAACTAGTGCATCTATGTGTACCATCACTGGGGTCACCATACGGAAAACTGGTAATGCTAACTCACAAGGAACAACTAGTCAAGTAGGTTGTGCGGAGCACTTCCCATTTCATCCACAAGGTTCCCTCTTGTGTGGACTACTTTGGGGTTCCTGGTACCACCCCCATTGTTGTAGCTTAAGGTGTTATGCCAAAGGGGTTATGTTCCAGTTGAGTGGATAGGGACGTACCCTTTTCCAAAACCTTGCAATACAGTGTTTTGAATATGGTGTTATTTTTATCTTGTTTAATTTTGATGTGGTTTTCTTGAACACCTTTTGGCAACCTATATGAACAATTGTATTAGTAGTTTGATTTTGTTTTTATTCCACCTTTCTTTGACAAGCGTGTGTTTTGGTCCTACACAATGAGTTAGTAATTTTCCATAAAAAGAATAAACATCATTTCTGATTCTCAAGATCATCCAAGGATGCAAGAGAAGAGCATATGTGACGTTTCTAAAATCCAAGAAGATGCCAAATGGAAAAACACTTAATTCAAACACACCAAGTTAACTCATTCCAATTCAGATATTCTTAACAATTTCAAAGCATCAAAAAGACCTAAGAATCATTTCTGATTCCCAAGATCACCCCAAAGGATGTGAGGGAAGAGCATACATGACCTTATTCTTATAAGCAAGCATGCAAAGTCTATCTAGTCTAGCAAAAGCATGTAAACATACCCTACAAAAATAGGCATTAATTAGATAAAACCTGCAAAGAAGTTAGCACTTTAACACTTTAATTTTGAGAAAACTGAAAGACACCTGCCCCGGTTTAGGCATGTGTGCAGGTTAGGGTGGATGTCACCCCTCTATGTTTTTTAGACTCATAGTGCACCTATGCACCACCCGAGAGGTTTCTATGCCAGGATTAGGGCGTGTGCGCCAGGGTAGATAAAAATTAGTATCAAATTCGACAAAGTACCTGTGCCACCAGAGAGGTGCCTGCGCCAGGGTTAGGGCATGTGTGCCACGGTAGATAAAAAGGCAGTACCAAATTCCGACAGAGTAGAGAGGTGCCTATGTGCCACTCCAGTGTGTGTGCGCCAGATCCTAGATGTTTGCCTACCAGTTCCTATTAGAGAGATGTGCAGTGAGGGTTAGTGTGTATGCACCATCCTGACAGGTTTTTCCATATGTAGTGAAGGTACAATATGAAAAAGTGTTCTGCACCCAGTTTGGTGTGCCTATGCCATGGTTAGGGGTATGTGTGCCAGGGTTAGTGTATGTGTGCCAAGGTTGGAAAACAGAGATATAAACTCTGACAAGTGGCCTACACCACTTGAGAGGTGCCTATGCCACAGTGTGCACCAGGGTTAGTGCACCTGCACCCCTCCTACAATCAAAGTATGGAAAAAGACACAAAAAATCTCACAACACTTCAAATTTTAGTAAGTTAGCTTGAAATTGGCAACAACCCATTAAAATGATAGCTCTAAATGAGAACCTACACATATAATACTAGCAAAAATCCTAAGAAATTGAACATTATTTACTATATGTGTATATCAAAGGTTATCCAAAAACAATAGAATTCAAGCTAGAATGCTAAGGGACTAAGGATCCGTCCCACTGGGTGTGCCAAATGTGTGCATGGTTTTGTTTAGCTAAGTTAAAAAATTAGAACTAACACCTAGTAGTCCTAATTAACAAAGCTAAATCAAAATCTAAACACCATCATGCTTAAGAGCTAAGAAAAAGTTAATAACTAACATTATTGCATTAGAACTTTGAAATGAAATAATCAAACTAACATGTTAATTATCAAAAATTTCTATCTCTTTAGACTGCAAAAAATGAAATGAACCTAGGTAGATTCATGGCAATCAAAGGTTTGATGATTGTTTGATTTCAAGGGATTAGGAATGGAGTCTCATCAAAGCATGGCTACAAGACCACTTTGATTATCTCCATATGACCCAAAACTTGAGATGGATGAAATGCAAGAAATGAGGCTTAGCTCTCTCCAATGGTGAAATGCTCCAAGATGACAAAAGGCTTATAGTGTATTTACTATATGCTTCACTTTTGTTTCTCAAGAATTAGGTGTAAGTGTAAAGGTAGGAGGAGGGCTCTTTATATAGCCCAATGGATAAAGGAATCTCTACATCCCTTTGCATGTGGGATAATAGAGATGTTGAGTTAGTTGTGGATAAGGGGGGTTTAGAAAGGGTTGAGTTAACTTTAGGAGAGTTTAGCTTGTCCTTTAGTGACTCATGTGGATAAAGGGGGTTTATTAATTGATCAAGATGATTAATTAATAGATGTGCAAGCTTATAAAAGATTTTTAGAGGAATATTAGCATGATTTAGACTATAGAAGGGGATTAAATCAATTAAATAATGATTTATTGGTTTAATGAAAGGGGAAGCTAATTAATTAATAATAATTAATTAGTCTAGATAGAAGGAAGGATTAATTAATGGAAGGTCATTAATTAGGGTATTTTTTGAATAGAATACTTAATTAATTACTTATTGTAATTAATTAATGATGATAGAAGAGAAGATGAGCATTATTGACGATATGTCACCAATTTGTAGGGGAAAAGGATAATTAGCACAATTTAAGTGTTTTAAACTAAATTATAGGTGTCTACAATATTCATGCTGTATTAATTTGAATTAAAAGAATATAATAAGGTTATCTAAATGACAATTCTCAATCCGCATAAAACATTTATTAAGTATACGTTTCATTAAACAAATGAAGTGACACCACATAGTGTAGCTATTTTCCCAACAACTGTAGAACAAACTAATAGTAATGTTACACCGATTTATTAATTCTTTAGATAATAAAGCAATTTACTATATCAGTAACAAGATCAATTGTTTTTTTCAATTTTAGTTCTTTCATATGTTATTCAACATCCTTTTAGTTTTTTATTTACATTCAAGCCAATTAAATGGATTCACAAATGCTCAACAACCAACTTTACCATGCAACATGTTCCTTACCAACTAACTTTTAAAATATATTAACACCTTGGAAAAGATTCATTTGAACATTAATAAATAGTAAAGTTCACTGTCAAGCAAGGAACCAATTATGTTTTCTAAGAAAATGACTTCTATTAAGTTACATTCAACCCTTCCTTTAAGAACTCATATATATATATATATATATATATATATATATATATATATATATATATATATATATATATTTCTAAATAAACAACAATACAGTTCCGCTCATTGGGAGATAATAATAAGAAAACTTAGTTTCCTAGGTGAGATCAAATGAGCTTAAACTATTCCAATTCCTTTATGGAAAAATTTAACTGTTTAGAGTAAGGAAATTATGACCAAAAAAGTTTATGGATCGAAAAGAGAGAGGTCAGTTCCCCAGAGAACAAAAACCCATCAGGCAATCAAATCCTTAATGACATAACTTAACGATGTCCCCAAAATTGAATCAATTCGGAGGTAAATAATCTCATCAAACAACCCTTAAGTAAAAGAGAAATATATCCCATTTTTAATATATATGTATACTTATATCCAATCTAATCGGACATATACAAACTAGAAGCTTCAAGCACAATGAAACTCAAATCTAATTTAATAAATTGACTCATATCTTTTGACTACTAACAATAAATCTATATAAGTATAGATATTTGTAAGACAACATTCTAATATCAAATCCAATACTCATAATCTAACAGTTTGACTTATATCATTTACAAAACAAAAACAAACACCCATTTTCTCCACAAGTCGTATACCATCAAATACAACAAACCATATTAGAATATGATCGACCATGAATGTTTTATTCAAACAATAAACCCAAAACTAAAATAACAAGATAAAACTGTTTAATCCAAAATAACCCATTATTTACCATTATCTCTATTAAATTTTCTTTTCTACCTAGGATTCTATTTATTCCTTCTAGATTTAGAACCTAACAAGAAAACCAAACAATACTCCATTATTTCAAAGTAAAACAACAGAATAAGAGTTAGATATTCACGATTTAGACCGGATGTGTGTTTCATCCAAACTCCTTACAAACTGTACTTTTGAAAACCCGCAATAATCTAGCAAAACCAAACAGAAATTCCAAATGTGACCCCCATTTTAAATAGTTTGAATTCCATTAATAACAATTCACTATTTTTATTGAGCAGGCTAGTAAAAACTCCCTCAAAAAACTGCCTTCATAATTCCATGCATAGCTCAGTGGAGAGAGCTCAAACAAAAAAGCTATAGGTAAAAATGAATTAGGTTTTGCATACAATGGCTTCACGAAGAAGCTCTCATTTCCCAAGAAGTCCGAACTATCCACAAAACTCGAGCCCAAATTTAATTCCAATAATAACTCGTAGTGTCAGCGAATGGCTTGGGATAACTCTCCACTCGTTTCCCACCAAAACCTTTGCATGGCGTTGAGTGGTCAAAGAATTATAATTTTAAAAAATTAAATTACCTCATGTTTACATGGTGTTCGATGACCAACATTAGTGCTATCTATTTTAAACACTCAATGCCCAATAGAATGGTCAATGACCATTTTAAGTTAACCAAATTTAAAACATTAACTTAGCCAATGCTAGCTATGGTCGATGACCATGTAAAATAACCAAAACAATATTTACTTTATCATTTGCCAAGCCTTATAGTTCAAAACTATTGCCAACATTAATAAATAATGAAAAACAGATAACCATTATTCATCGACAAGTTATAAATTACCAAGTTACATGACCGATGACCTTTGTTATGTTAATAAACATCAACACCTTAACAACTTAGATGCCACTTAGGTTGATGATAAAAAATAATTAATGTAATTTTCAATAATGTTAAGTTTATATGGTTTATGAAAATTAAATTTAAATCATTCGATTAAATAATATCATTGCATTATAGCATTTCCAAACCATTTTCATAGCATTTCGGTCTAGGACCGCTTTTCAACATCGTAAACATTGCAAAGCAATTAAAACTATCCAAAATCCATAATAACTATCAAATCATTATTTACAGCTAACAGTGGTGAAGTACAATCAACCGAATCATATGAGGCAAGAAAATCAAGTCGAGATTATTAAACAAGACTAACAAACGTTAACTGATAAATTCAAACATAGTACTACATGTACACCTATACACATGTATACATGTGTTTTTGTTACACACACACATATTTGTATACCAACATTATATAGGCACTGACCAACTAACATTCCAAGCTTATTTGAAAATATGAAATAAATTTCAGTAACATAAATAACTATAAGTGTGGGGTGTGACATCAATGACACTTAGTTGGAGCCTACAATACTCTTGTGCAAAGGACAAGAGGTCATGTTGAAATCAAAATTTTGGGTCAAACAGGGATTAGTTAATAAGGCACATAGATAGGTCATAGAGCTCGTTTACAATATAAAATCACAACCCCATGACTTATCATCCTTTATTGTTGTCAAATTCAAAACATACCGCAGTCCACTAGGACATCCTCTACCCAATGTGTTTACTCGTACTTTCGTCACCTATAGAAATCACTGACAAATCCTACTTAGAATGTTGTGGGGCCTCACCATCCATGAGGTATAAGATACGACACTTAATAATGCAAAAATAGACCCCTTTGTTGGTTTGTAATATTTTATTCATAATACCTCATTCTCAGTGTCCATGGATATGTTAAGGATGCTATCTATTTTAAAATTTATACATGATTCACCTCCCATTGTTTTGTTTTTCTAATGCTTGTTGATAGAGGGAGATGCGATAGAAATGAAGTGAAAGGGAGGGTATACTATTGCAAAGAGAGACTTACATGAAGCAGGGTAAACAAGGACACGTCTCTTAAACCAAAACTTGACGCGTCTTCCTACATCAAAGTATCAATCCCAAATTTTCAACTGAGGAAACTCATTTATAAGGAAATTGAGGCACTTGCAACTACACCATCTAAAAAAAATCTTCTATTACGCTTTGATAATTTATTTGTTTTTATTCCAAGTGGAACAAAACATATAAAGATGGAATTTACATAATCAACATGTTTGACAAGGGATATGTTTGTGGGATTATCAGCACTTACGCTCATCAATAGATAAAGTTAGGGTAAACCTGTAACATATGTAAGGGAAAGATAAGATCAATGGGTTTTCTTGTCTAGGAATGTTTTGCTTTACATCAACATTTTCTAGGGTTTCAGTTGCAATATTTACCAATTATATTTTATGGAAACCACTCCTACAATAAATATTCATCTTGGAGTGACGATCTCTTGGGTTATGGAATGGAAATATCGGCATGATAACATTATATTTATTCTTCCATTTGTAGTAATTTTTTCTTTATAATTAAGATCTTATATAGACTGTTGAAAATGAGACTTGGAAAGGAAAATACCATCAAGAAAATACATAAGTGAGGGGTATTTTCTTGCAATTTTTGAATGAATTGATAATGTACTCTTCAAAAGATAGGAACATATCGATCCCATACCAAGGAGTGGGTTGAATCGTTGTGAGATGAGTCGTTGTTTATGGTGCTTTCCTAAAATATTTAGGATTATAACACCGATCCAAGTACACGGTGCATGCTTGACTCTACTCTAATATAATTTTGGTATTTTAAAAAGCTAGAGAATTACTTGGGCCATAGGGGCCATAGAGAGACCAATGTAATGAAGAAAAATTCTATATATTGTTGAACTGCGGAATCCTATTCTTGAAACAGTTGAATCCCTTTCTTGGAACAATTGATATTCTCTGTAGTTTTTGTCTCATATTAAATATTATCATCTCCTAAATGGAAAAAGAAACAAAGTTGAGACTATGTAATGACAACTCGTCCAAATAAATTGAATGGAAAAAAAATTAATATAAAACTATGGCTTTAAAAAATCTCTTTAACCATGAGTCTAGAAATTTTATGCCTTATTAATATTATCCATTGTCCATTCTTTCAAACCACCATGGAAACGTACAAAATCCCATAAATGGAATTATTCTAGATATTATATCCCATCACTTGATGTGCAAAATCGGTAAGAAAATGGTTTATTAAAAAATGAAAACGTGGCGTGGGGATCATCATTAAGTAGTTAATGGAAAAACACACCTGCCAAATGAAATTAAATAGAAAAAAACCCACCTGTAAAAAGAATCCCATAGGGCCGCAAGAAAAATATGCCACGAAAAACTGCCAATAAAAAATCCCCGAAAAACATAGACGTTGGCTACCAATGCTCAATGCCATAATGAACACCTTCCGATGTAGATATATGAGGAATAATTTTTGTGTGTTAATGACTATTTATGGTGGTCATATTGAAATAACTTAACCATGCCCAAGTAAAATCCCCACAAAATACATAGTCTGATTGAATTATTCAAGAAAACCTTCGAATACCTTGTAAAAAAATATAGTTGGATGAGTCATACATTTCATGCCACATTTTTTGGCCGATTCATTTAAAAAGGCCACATCATGGATTAATACGAGTGAATATTACCAATTGTAGTGTTGTAAATTTTAATAATGAAATAGTGGTTATACATTCAATATTTCCCTTCAGATAAAACTCCAATACAATTTTTGGAGTGAATAGTGATGGATTTAAAGACAAGTCCAAATCATTTTAGTGTCATCCTATTGTTGAAAAATGTGAGAATTTTAAAAAATAAATCATGTCTAAAGTCACAAATAGTGACATTATGTGACTATAACCCAACATTAAATGTGTTACTAAATAACATTTTTGTAAACAAACTAATGTCATGATCTAGCCAAGGTATAACATCAGGCTATAGTCAACCCAACATCACCCTATAGTCAATGACACTAAGGTGACATTGGGTTGGCTGTAACTTGACTATAATTTAATTTTGAGTCTATGACTATAGCTTGATGTTATTTTGCTTATAGATTAACTTTAGGATGACTTTATCAATGATTTTAACATTATTTTTATCTGATTTTATTGATGAATTTAACATGACTTTAACCTCACTTTAACTTGACTTTATTGATGGCTTCAACATGATTTTAGTGTTACTTTCGAGCATGATTATAATATGACTATAAGATGACTTTAGTTCTTGAGTATAGCCCAAGTTTGGGTTGTGACTATAGCCTGACTATAATTCAACTATAACATCCTATTATAGGTTGATTGTTGTTTCAACATATAATATTGACTATTGTTCCACTATATCTCAACTTTATTCCTTTAAAAAAAATAGCTTCATATTAATTAAAATTGGATAATATTGCAGTGTTGTATTTTTAATAGAAAATTATAACTGTTAGATAAAGTTAAATATAATGTTAATGTTGGATATCAATCACATTCGACTTAGTTGTAAAAACCTCATTGAACATGAAAATATTCCTACTTGGCAATTGTGATCTGATGCAAAGATATGAATAAAATATATGTGTCGAATCACAATTGCTCTCTAAAAAATCTCATGGATCTAGGTTAGTGTTCAATCACATTAATTAAATTTGGATGATAAAGTACAAAATTTAACGTAAAATTCAATAGTTATAAACAAAATAGCATAACAAAACTAATGGGTGTTTAAAATTTATAATAACATAATATTACAATAAAAAGTATCATTGTTGTTATTATAAAAATGCATAAATCCCAATCATGATTGATACCACAAAATAGGGGTAGTCAAAGTCAATGTTATTATTCCACCCTTGGACTGTTTATTGCTTAATAATTAAAGGATGTAAGGGTTTGTAACATGGGGTTATTATGAATTAATTAATTTATAATTAATCATGCATAATCAAAATAATACCAATAATTTCAACAATGATAAATGATGTAATGATAACTCAAAAACACAGGAGGAGATGAAGACATAGTTGTATAAAGTGAAACAAAGGAGATTTGGATGTGCAGACAGGGTGAGTAAATAGATGTGAACCTGAAGATGCTTCATGTCTGATATTGTAGCTAGAAAATATCTTGATCTAGGACCATAAGGTCTTTCCTTATTTTTGTATGGTTCTTCCCTTTTCTATATGGTATTGGACCTACTTACAACAAGGTTCTATAACTTTATGTTCCCTTCTCTTGTCTAGAAAATATTTTCCATTGTATGTCACTCTAGCTTGCATAACCTATAATGCCTTGCAATGAGTGAAATCCCTATATATATATACCACCCTTCATCAAAGAAGTAGATATCAAAAGGATAAATCAGTGTGTGGATGAGTTTGGAATAACCTTGGTGGTTAACCCCTTTTCAACTAATCCAAGTGTTGTACGAAATACTATCAAGTAAGATCAAGACTCATGTAGTTCCCGTAAGTGTAGGTGAAAGTGTGAATGTGATATAAGCCAACCCCTATGTGTTCCCTTGTGTCTCTTGACACAAAAATAGTGGGATAAATTTAGAGTAGAGAATGTATCTAATGTAATAGTAGTGTGATGTGTTGTGCTTAAACAACTAGGCTAAACCTCTTTTTTCCATTGAGGGCCTTTGACAATGTGTGGAGTGGATTTGTTCTTGCTAATACATGGATCTAAAACCTTTACATGCTTGGAAATGGAGGAAGTTAGAATCCTTGACCTGATTGAGTGCTTCAAACTTGATGTAGAGGCTACTCTAAATGATGTGCAACTAATTTAGGAAGATTTAGGAGATCCTTGAGTTCTTTTGTATCGATATTTGCAATATGAGTGTATGAAAGTGTTAGGTGAGTTATGAAGTGATATTGAATTTCTTATTTATCCTTTCATATGTGAGATATTATATTAAGGACAACCTTAGGAAGATGAAACAACACATGCAAGATAATCAATTTGAAGATAGAGTCACAAGATAAAAGGGGGAAAAATTATACAGGTCAACCAGGATCATAGTCTACTACAATCCTGTATCAACCCTAATATAACCAATTAGTTCTTCTGTTTTGATAATATTTTTTGTCACCCTCAAATTTCCCTCCATTTTCCAAGTCTAAAATTGCAAAATTTTGAGTTAGTTCCCTTTGAAATGTGCCTAGATAGAGGTATTTTGAAATCTAGTACTTACCAGGAGATTTTGGACTTTCAAAAACTTATCCATCACATGGGAAATGTCTCCTCCTTCCCAGAAAGGTAAAGAAGACCTCTTAACTCCTTGTGTTTTGCAAGATATGGCTTGGCGAACCTATGTGCTTAAATTTTCCCTTTGGTGGGTTGGCGGACCTACGGGTTCCTTTTGATTTTTCCACTTTTTGGCCAAAGGGGTAAGTCAGCAGAAGCGACCCACGAGCCCATGTGGAGAAATAGAGAGATAAGTTTCACCTGACCCCTTAACAAACCAAAGACCACCACGTGTCCTCGGGGCAATGAGTCAGCGGAAGAATTTTTGTTTTGAACCCTTTGTCAAAAAAGGGTTAAAGGTTCAAGTTTTTCCACCCTCCCTTTGGGCCCACATCCAAGCAGAAGCAACCACGTGTCATCGGGGCAGCAGACCCACGAAGGAAAATCCAATTTTGTGCCAAAAGTTTAAAATGTCACAAATTGAGCCTCGCCCCCTTATTCAATCAGAAGGTGACACGTGTCCTAGTCAAATAGGGAGGGCGGACCCGCGGAGAAATTTGAGATTTTGAACTTCTTGCCAAAAGGGCTCAAATGGTTGTTTTTGGACCACGTTTCCTCATCCAATCAGAAGGTGACACGTGTCCAACCTTTGGCGGAGTTGTGGAGGGGCGAAGGAAATTGAGAAATTGCGTCGTTTCTCCCAAATGTTGGGAAACATATTTTTTCCACATGGCTCATCGTTTCTCTAATTCTGACACGTGTAGGGTCCCGATTTCAAGGTTAAAAAGAGGGAAAATGGTTTATTTACATCTGAATATGATCTTTTTATCACCATTTTTTGGCTCGAGCTCTGTAATGGATGAATGTGGATCATTTTTATCCTTCCTTCTCTGTTCGTGGTCATTTTTTGTGGAAATGCAGTTTGGGTCTATTTTTGAACAAGATCGACGATTTTCACAAGGAATATGATTGATTTTCGAAGAGATAGGGTAATCAGGCGTTAGCAAATGGAAAAGGAGAAATGTGCCAACTGGGCACTTAAATTTTTTGGAGGTAGTTACAAAGGTAAAATGATGAGGGAAAATGGATAAGGAAACTGCTATTCATCTCTACCCAAAAAAAATCACGTTTGAAATGATGAGTTTCAACTATTTAGGGCATTTGCATTTTCCATGAGTGCATTCTTGTTTCCTGTCTTTTTCCAAACGAACCTCTAACAAATTTGATCCCATTGGGATATTCTTTCCTTGAAGGAAAAGAAAAGATGAAATAGGTTTGTTATAAAAACATGCTTTGCCATTGTATATGGGTTCTGGGCATTTTGAAAGATTGTAAAAATTTGAAATAGCTAAATACAGAAATTTTTCTTGTCTTCCTATGCTATTTGCTTTCACTTCTGGCTCTTAATTAGTGAATTATTCATCTATTCATATAAAGAAACTTTGTGCTCTTGTGTATATGATCTCTGGAACTTTGTGTCTGAAGATTGATACGTATTGTGAAGGTGAATAATCCCATTCTGCATTTTTCTATTTCAATACAAGTAAGGTTATACTCTGAAATCTATATATCTAGAAAGTATTGTTGTTCTTCCCCCCACCCTTTTTCCATCTTCTCCATTCTTCTGAACCCTTTGTATTGATGGCATTTTAGTATGAAATCTCTTGAAGTATGAGGAATCCACATGATGAAAGTTTTGTATATGTATATAAGTCTTTACTGCTTTCAATAAGGGAATCTCTCCCATTAAAGAGGAGGGACTTGTTGTCCCCTGACTGTGGTTTCACCCAAAGTGCAAATTTGAAACCCAACAATATAGAAACTAGTGTTACAAATGTATTTAGATAAATGTGTTTTAGATCATATACAAGGAATGTATAATATAAAATCATTCTAAGAAGGATATATAAGCAATCAAAAGTATAAATAGGACAGAAAGAGTCACTTAGCTAGTTTGAATGATAGTTAGGATGTGTCGAGGAAGATCTGAGACTGAAAAATCCTTATAAATTGTGTAAATCAAATCCTATGCATATGTGCCTTCCTGGTCAGGACTGTACAAATGGGGCATGACTGTACAAATGGGGTAGGAATGTATAACACAACTTGACACTACTATATTATTTTGAAACTATAGAAAATGAGATTCTAGAAACTTTTTTGTCTCTCTGTGTTTTTGTTTTTCATCTTTTAGAATCTTCAGTGTCACATTGAACCCTTAGATTCACACCTAGTCCTATAAAAAAACCCTAGCTATCTTGTAACACACTCAAGAAAAAAGTAGCTAAAACAAATGCAAATGTTTGAATTGGACTATCCTCGACGGTCACCCCTTTGCGATATCACCGAGTGTTGCACTAAATTTTAGACTCAATGTAGTTCTCCTAGTGCTTTGTGTTGATGTGCATGCAACTATCCCTTGTCATATCTTTTCCCTTGTGTTTCCACACTGATATCAGGCTAGAGTACTTCATCCCAATCAAACCCTTGTGTGTAGATGAGAAAAACCATATGTATGCCCTCTTATTTTGTGTATGCATTATGCAAAAGTGTTTCTTTCCTTTTCAACTTAGTATGTGATATATATGTAGGTATTTCTTGATGATAAATGCTTAGGTTAGACTTGTATATATATGAGTTCTTACTTTAAAATTATGACCTTAGTGATGGTACAAGCTGAACCAAAAGATATAAAAAATTAAAGGTAAAAGAGTGATAAATGGAAAATCAAGGGGGTCAAGATCGTACACTATAGTCAAGACCGTATGTTCATTCCCGACCCTATTGTATAGTCTTGACTCAAGATTAAATAAGAATAAGAAATAAAATCATGGTGTTAGAGATCTCTGTATGAAGGATCAAAATATAGTCAAAGAAGAGAAATAGAAATAGTTTGAGTTCAATCCAGTAACAAAGAGTAAATTAGCGAAAAAATGATGTCACTAAGATCTTGTTTCATTGTTTAAAAAACATGTATATATAATTCTGAAAAAAGCATAATGTAATAATGATTTTGTGCAACTTTTAGTGTTTACAGGCTTAAACTATGTGGTTTTACCCAAACATGTAGTGATGTAAAATTATAAGTTGGGGAATGATGCCTAGGGTTGAATTATTGATTTGTTTAATTAATATTTATTGGATGAATGACAAATAAAAGGGTAAGATGAATAAGTCAAGTGAGATCTAGATAGATGTGATGATTGGACTTATAATGGGAATTTTTTTCTTTTTAAGGTAATTGAGCCAAATTTTTCATTTCCAAAGGATAAGTTATCAAATTTGAGTGTCTTCGCCAACATCACTATAATCTACCAAATGATCAAATTTATATTTTACATTCAATCTAAGCAACATGCCCATTCCAGTTGGAATCCTTGCACTATTATTTCTCGTTGTAGAGAAGCATATCCAAAATGACAAATGTTCTCCATGTGCCAAGGTTGGATCAATTCTTTCCAATCTTCCTTGGATTAAAATTTTTAAATACAATAATAAATTAATGATTATTAAAAAGAAAACTAAAACATTTATTAGTGAAAAAAATCAAAACTATTATAATTACAAATCAAGCTTCTACTCCTCCAAATCCCATGGGGCTTGTGGGATTTACAACCTTCTTCTTCTACTTTTGGGCATGTGCCACTTTTTTGGTTGGGATGTTTGAGTGTCACTATCGATTCAATCACAAATAATCAATAAGTCTCTTCCATGCATTAATCTTATAACACACGAGTTTGTAAATAGTTAAAAATAAAACTTGGCAAGACTATATTTTAAAAAAATGAAAGACGTATAATTCTAAAATATATAATATTTTTATAAGATTAATCTATTAGTACAAGCTTTCTAAAGCTAATAAATAAAAATAGAAAGCCGAAGAACAAAACTTTCCTACCATTAGTTTTCTATTATGGTCTTATAAATATCTCAATGAGCCTCCTCTTTATCAAGTCCCTCTCTCAGCACAGGGAATCATTTACCCACTTCTCCAAGATATTTGTGATAGGAAAAAATAATTTAGATATAAATATGAAAAACAATATAGAATTTAATGTAGTAAAAGGAAGTTATATAATGATTATAGATATGTTTCAGTGTTATTGTAGGTTATTATTTATCCTTTTATTTATTTATTAGGATAATTCTTAAACTTGTGTTAGCCCTACACTTGTTGGGTTACCTTGCTTAGGTGTTCTAGTTGTGTGGAGTTAGCTTACTAGTCTTTTGGAGTTAACTTAACTACCAGTATCAGTTAGTGGGAGTTCTTCACCACTAATTTAGGTAGAAGTTGAAATTCCCTCCTTCTATATGTACATATTTCTTATTGAATCATTCAAGTCATTTTATTGTAATATATTGAGCATTATTGATTATGTTGGATTTCCATATATGGTATTTTAGCTCTCCTGTTTTGCAAATCTAATGTGATGTGCTATTATCATCTGAGATCACGGCTTGGAACAATATTTTTATCGTTCCTTTCATGGTATCAAAGCTATAGATGATGTAGACATCCATCTGTAAGTTTTTCTTTACAAGCAAGGGTTTATTATTTTCATGTATTAAAAAAAATTAGCACTTTTCTGCAACATGCATTTTTATGCAAAACAGAGTGTGCCATTGGATTTGGAAGGTGCAAAAACCATAGAATCACTTGTAAACTTGACCATGTTTTGAGATAGTTTTGAATGTAGTCTTTTATCCAATGGATGCAGATATGTACCCTTTGGGTGCATTATTTTATCCATTGGATATAAGCATGTACCTTCCAAATGCATTCTTTTACCCTCTGGATATTTTATTTTTTTATGTAGTATTTTATCCACTGGACATAGATCTGTACCCTCCGGGTGCATTCTTTTATCCATTGGATATAAGCATGTAACTCCCAAATGCATTCTTTTACCCTTTGGATATTTCGGTTTTGGATGCAAGATTTTATCCACTAGACGTAGATCTGTACCCTCTGGGTGCATTCTTTTATCCATTGGATATTGACGTGTACCCTCTGGATGCAATGATTTACCCTATGGACATTTTAGTTTTTGGGTGCATGCTTTTATCCTTTGGTCGTAAGCCTGTATCGTGTGGATGCACTCTTTTACCCTTTTGACATTTGGGTGTCACATGTACCTTTAAAAAAAAGATCAGCATTAAAATATTATTTTAATAGCAAAACCTTCTAGAGCTCATAACTTTTGATCTATAGCTCGGATTAAGGTGATCATTTTTTTGAAATTGTGTATTCATTCGAGATCTATGCATTGGTGAAATTTTTATACAAATATTTCAAATTTAAAAGGTATTGTTAATCATTGTAATATTTACATGCACTCAATTATAAAGTGCCAAATTTGGGAGGGTGTTGTGATCACTTGTGGACGTAATTTCAGTTGAGCCGTCCTAAAATTTTGGGTGTTGCATTCTTATATCTATAGGTGTATGCATTTATATCTCTTGTTTGTTGAGATATTTTGGATCTGTATTTTTGACATTTTTTTGGCATGTTGACAGTCTCTCTTGTGGGGGAGCTATTCTGGTTAAGCCCAATGTTAGTTTGTCAGTGTTCGAGTAGTTGATTTTGACAACTCATACAGATATGTGGTGTCACTCTACCCATTCAACAGCATGTGAGGGTATGGTGTTGATAATGATTCTTTGGGTTTCGTGTCCTTGCCTTGTTATGTGTTGATACTACTTTTTCGGGTTTCGTGTACTTTCCTTATTATCTTGGCTTTTATTGGATCATGGCACTCATATTTATTTTAGATCTTGTGTCCTTTCCTTATTGCCTTGGTTGTTCTTGGATCGTGGCACACCTATTTGTAGCAGTTGATCAAATTATGTTTAGTGTTTTTTTACACTTTTGACATCACTCCATTGACAGTCTCCTTACATGGAGCTATTCTAGTGAAGCCTAGTGTCGGTTTTTTTTTAGTTTTATGATCGAGCAGTGGATTCAGACCACAATGTGCACCAAAATTCTTTAGCATTGTACGATTTTTTAGAGTCGAGCTTCTTGGGATATCTTGCAGCGGTATTTTTCTCTATATACTTTATTATTACTGGTTTTGGGTATCTTGATGTGTCCATTTTTCTCAGTTGTTGTACATGGGTACCGCATTAGACCTTGTTGTCGGGAGCCACCCACCTAAGCTATTCTTACCAAAGGGTGTTAGTGTATGTTATTATTTATCCTTTTATTTATTTATTAGGATAATTATTACACTTTTGTTATCCCTACACTTGTTGGGTTAGCTTGTTTAAGTGTACTAGTTATGTGGAGTTAACTTACTAGTCTTTTGGAGTTAACTTAACTACCAGTATCAGTTAGTGGGAGTTATTCACCACTGATTTAAGTAGTAGTTGTACTTCCCTCCTCCTATATATACATATTTTTTTATTAAATAATTCAAGTCATTATATTGTGATGTATTGAGCATTATGGATTACGATGGATTTCCATATATGGTATTTTAGCTCTTCTATTTTGCAAATCTAATGTGGTGTATTATTATCATCTGAGATCACAACTTGGAACAATCTTTTTATCATTCCTTTCATTCAGTTGAAAAATGGATATTGGGAGAATATTTCAATGCTATGTTATTTTTTAGAGAAGAGAAAAGGCCTTCAAAAGCTTGATAAAGATGAATATATACTAGCTAATTTTATTCTTAAAAATATTTTATAATTTTATAAACAAAGACTCACTAACGTCCAATAATTTACCCCAAATACTCTTAATTTTTTGGGGATCCCAATCTTTGCGCTTTAGTGGAATTTTCATAGTAAATATCAATATATTCAGCTATTTCCATCTTCACTATCATGTTAAAATTTTCCTTACATTCCATGCATCAAAAATTATGTTAATATTTTAATGATTACAAATATGAAACATATTAATAGATAGTTTGAAAACATAGTTAAATTTAAAATTATTAATATACCTACCATTTATATCCATCATTACCTCCATATACGCATCTAAGTAGATAACCTATTTGTGGTGCCAGAACAAGACTTCATGTATAATTCCCTGATCTGCATGGTAGTCTTCCTAGTATCCTACTTAGTAGTGTATGCTACTATAACTCTAGGATATGTTTGTGGAGGTGCGTCAAGGAAATAATCATGTGTCACATCTCATGTAGTAGGAACATCAATGAGAGGTAGATGTGTAGGGTTTGTAGGATCAAATTCAAAGTATGAGGGAGACATGTATAAGGATAATGTAGAATCAAGTGTAGAATACACCTAATGTCATGGCTGAATATGGGAGATGGTGAGGAATGCACGTATGAAGGGAAAATAAACATAAGAGTAGTGAAACTCCTAAATGAATCGTGATATTTTCTTATCCAATTATAAATACAATGAATTTGTTTAAGTCATTTTTCAAATAACTATTAGTTGTACAAAACAAAAATTAAAACATTAGAGAAATTAAAATATATACATACAATAAAAAAATGGAAAAAACATATATGAAATAAATTTATATGAGAGAGATAGAGAAATAGAGAGAAATTGTTTGTTACCGATCAAATTCTTTGTAAGAAATATATTTGTAAATTCAATTTCGATAATTAAAAACACCATTTTACATTAATGTTAAATTTTTAATGCTTTATTCAATTATTTATATTTATATTTTTCAAAATCAAATTTGGATACTTCATTTTGTGGGCTACTTTCCATAAAAATATCTTTAAAAATAATATTACAATCTTAAAATATCTTTAAATGTAATTTGGTGTTTTGACATGGGCTATAATAAGTCAAAAAGTTATACATCCCTTGGTAAACACCTAGTTTGATGTTTTGGTGTTGGATTACATTTAGAAGCTAATTAACTTGAGTCAAATCCACTCGAAAATGACATGTTTATTCCAAACAAGCTTAAACCTCTACTTGCGAGAGGCTATCATAAGTGAAATTTTTGTAAGTTCTTTACTAAGCATCTAGTTTAGTGTTTGGGAGTGGAATCAAATTTACAAGTTGATTAACTCAAAATGAAATCCCATTTAAAAATAAAATGTGTATACTTTCATTTACTCGTTGTTAGGATACTTCCACCTATTTTGCATTTTATGCAACTCTATCTACTTATATTTAAGTTTGGTACTACATATTTACAATTTTATATCAATTTACTATTAAGAAAATAATAATCAATTTATTATTTATTTATTTATTCTAATATTGTTTTTTTGTTTTATTATGTCTTGTTTTGTGGATAAAACACGAAGTAAAATTTGATCCCACATTTTTTCTCACAAAACAAAGTTGCTTAAGTGAGGAAATGTTTCTTAGTAGATATTCAATTTTTGAATGCAGAACCCAAAAAAATAATAAAATTTGTAGTCACATCTAGATGGGCATAACTAGGAATAAAAAATCTTCGTTAGGTATGCCAACAATATTAGAACTTTCAACATACACCAATCTAGATATACCCCTTAAGACAAACTTGTCGTGCCTTGAGAAAAAGTATATGCAAACTTTAGGAAGATATTACTAGGAAAAAGAGGTAGGTGGAGAAAAACCATAAAACTCTCTAATTTCATGCATACATCCTCTAACCTGCCCTTTAATATATTTCTCCCACTCCCAATTAGGGAAGTTTGGTGGTGTGCTTTTTCTCACAACCTATCTTGCTAAAGTGAGGAAAAGTTACTCAGGTTGAGAGAAATTATTAAATATAGATCCCAAACAACAAGTATAATTAGCATTCACATATATATGAGAGTAAATAATAAGTTAAAACCTTCATGTAGTCTCCTAATGAACTCTCAACCTAAACCTATTAGTATGCATCCCTTAAGATAAACTTGTTAAACCCTAGGAAAAATTATCTACAACTACAAGCAATAGTCACTCACAAAATAAGATAAATTGAGAAAAAGCATAGTGTTTTTTATTTTCATGCACAATTCCTGTAACTGTTCCTAGAATATATTATTCCCACTCTCTATGATGAAAATTTGGTGGCACATTTTTCTCGCAACCCAAAATAGCTAAAGTGAGGAAATGTTTCTCAGTAAAGAGAAATTTTTGAATGAAGAGTGAAAATGATGAATGGAATTCAAAGCCACATCTAGATGGACATAAATATTAAGTTATGACCTATTTTTATTCTCATAAAAGATCCAAAACTCCCAACCTTCACCAATCATAATGCATCCCTAAGATAAACTCATCATCCCATAGACAATATTGTTTATGAAGTTTAAGAATATGTTATTTACAAATTGAGGTAGATGAAGAAAAACTATACATTTTTATTTTATTGCATGATTCCTCTAATTTTACCACAAATATATTTTTCTCACTCACAATAAGGAAAAATTAATGGAACATTTTATCTCATATCCCAACTTCATTGAAGTGAGTGAAATTTTCTCAATAAAGAGCAATAATGTAGAGACAAAATGATGAACATACTTCACGATCATGTTTAGATGGGCATAAATATGGTATAATTTTTTTTAATCTTCCAATAATGTCTAAACTCCTAACCTACACTCATATATATGTGTTCTTTGAGAGAAACTTGTTCACCCTAGGCAAAACTTCTTGTGAACTTTAATAAATTGTTACTCACAAACTGAGGTAGGTAAAGATGAACCATAAAGTCTTACAATTTCATGCATAAGTATTTTAATGGGGTATATTTCTCCCACTCCCAATGAGTAAAATTTGGTTATGTAATTTTTCTTGTATCTCTAAGTTATTGAAATGAGGAAAAATTGCACAATAAAGAAGAAACTTTTGAACAAAGAGACAAAGCATTAAAAAAACTTCATGATTGCATCTAGATGGGTTTAAATAAATAAGAAAAATATTATTTGAGTATCCTAACTACACCGTAACTATCAACCTACACCCATCCAAATGTGTTCATGGTGACAAAATCATCATCACCTATGTGAAATCATCTGCGAACTTTGAGAAATTGTTACTCACAAACCAAAACATGTGGAGACAAAATGTAAACTATTGTAATTACAAACAATTTTCTTTTAGACATCCCATAAATATATTTCTTGAACTCCTACAAATATGGTGGTACATTTTATCTCACAACCCATATGTTTTGAAGTGAGGAAAGGTTGCTCAATAAAGAGAACAACTTTTGAATAAAGAACATAAATAATAAAAAAAAAAAATTGTCAGTTATGGATGGGTATAAATAGGAAGGAAGAACCTCTATTTTGTCTCCAAATAACATCGAAACTACTATCCTACACATGTCTAGAAATTTCCCTTAAGAAAATATCATTGCCCTCAGAAAGCATTATCTGGAAACTTTAAGAATTTGTCACTCACAATTGAGGTAAGTGGAGATAAATAGTAAGCTATTGTGGTTTTAAAAGTGAGTCCCCTTATTTTCCATCAAATATATTTCTCCCACTTCTAATGAGGAAAATTTGGTGACATGTTTTGTCTCATAATTTTTGGGGTTTTTAAGCCTACATGTCCATTTAGCCTAGAAGGGCTTGGACCAAACACACAAGCCCTTGTAACCCACTGCACTCATCAACATATCACGTATTATTTCTCCCGTGCAATCAAATTACACACAATCAATACACAAGTCCTTTTTTTGGTTTGAGGAATGGAAGGTGTGCCATAACACTTAGAAAAATTAACACAAATATATTCCTATACAATATGAAAGGACACTACACATATTATTATTCAAATCACATTAATATCAAGAGATAAAATGAACTCAATATTTATTTATATTCATTCATTTAAGGTGAAGTTATAGAGTGACCATTAATGGATTGTAATAAATATAGATGAAGCTTAGTGTTCTCTAATCCAACCACTAATATCATGAATACAACCAATGGCAAGTTAATATACAACATAACAATAGTAACCACAACAACAACCACCCTTTAAATAGATGTTAGTCATTCCTTTATAAATTCAAGATATTTCAAATGTACGCCATTTTCCCGCTCAAAGTAGGTGATTTCCATTAATGAGGTAGCAAGAAGGTGCCATGGAAGATGTTAGACAAGGGACATAATCAATGCAGAGTCATTTCCTAAGACTTTGTTTTATTTAAGGGAAGGACTAGACTCCATATCCCATGATTTGTGTTCATAGATCAAAAGATATGTTAGTATTTTTAGGTTGACCTTCCTTCCACCACACATGGCCACATTAATTGCATCCCTGTTGCTTTTTTTCCTTATTCCTTTTTTCATTTCTACTAACCTAGATGGGTGTGTGTGTTCTATGTGGTAGTTATCTCTTCCTTCCTTATACTCATGCCTTTGTATTTTTTTTCATTTTTCTCCTTTGGGAATGCACCTTGTCGACCTTTACTATGTACAAATAGCCAACAATCATCATGGATGTGCTTCCTCCGAACATGTGGTATGCATGTCTCTCCATCTGTATCAAACCTAATTAAAATTTTAACTTAAATTTAGATCTGATATAAAATAACAACTAGTTATAATATTAAGACATATTTACAAGAATGGACATAATAAAATCTACAAGAACATCAAATTACATATAATTGTGAGTGTTTTTAAGGTTATATAAATTAATTAGTGGATCCAAAATAGGTTCAGACTGTGTTTTTAATAAAACTGCAACAAGTACAACTTCTGGGATCTTCTCACACCATCAATTGTAACTTCAGAGATGGATGTGTAGGACCATATAGAATTTCCAAGACTAAATACCACAAAGTGACCAAGTTGTATAACCTTAGACCAATAGGTATAAATAATATGGAATTGTCTATGTCACTTTGTTTCACTCTTCTTCACACTTTAACAAAATCAAGCTCACATGTAACCCTATATTTCTCACATGTTTTCATATAAAACAAACCTAGATATCCCATACCAAACTCAAGCACTTATTATATATAAAAATAAAATATGAAAATGCTTCAATCAAATTTACCTTGGCGGTCACCTTGTTTATGAGTCACTGAGTGCTGCAATACATTTCAAGCTCCATGTATTTATCCTAGTGTTTTTTTGTAGATGTGCATGCAACTATCCCTTGACCTATCTTGGAGCTTGTGTTTCCACACTAATAACAGGCTAAACTACTTCATCTCAATTCAAAACCCATGTGTGTAGATTAAAAAATCATATTTATGCCCTCATATATTGTGTATGCAGTATGCATATGTGTCTTTTATTTATTCAACTTAGTATGTTGTAGATAGATATATGATTTCCTATTGATAAATGCATATATTGTACTTGTATATATATGAGTTATTAATTTGAAATTTGGATCTTAATGGTGGGAAAGGTTGACCCAAGACATAAAATTTTGAAAGATAAAAGAGTGGTATAAGGGCCCATCAAGAAATAATAATAAAAAGGTAAAGAGGTGTGGGACCGTACAACCTATGGAGGGACCGTAGTACAGTCCTAACCTAGTTGTACTGTCTTGGATAAGTGTAAAATATGAAAGGAAATTAAATTGTAATTACCATATATCTATGTGATTAATCCAAAAAGTAGAACAAAAGGGGGGGAAATCACACAAGTAGGGTCAAATCAAGTAAAAAGAAGAAAACTATAAGAACTTATGCCACGAAGAATATATTCCTCTTTCGAAACTTACAGACATAAAATATAATAAATGCATAATGTAATTATGATTTTTTATTTTAGTGTCTACATATTCCCACATTTTATACTAGTGATAAAAATTTACTAGTTTAAAGGATAAGAATATCATACTTGGAATAAGGTGTTGGAGCAAGGACCAATGCAGGAATGCTAAGAAAAATAACCATGTGTGGAAAACAACACATGTCATTAGCTACCCACATGGAGAAAGGGAAGGAACACATCATAGGAAAAAATGAGATGCTTTGGAGATACAAAAAATCTATTGGAGAGTTGGGGGTGATCAAATCCCCATTAGGTGATTTCAAAGATAAGTGGGAAATGGGTGTCCTGGTACCAAGGGAAGAGTGGCATAGATATTTATAGTTTCTCAAAAAATACTTCCTAAAAATAGGATCACATCGTTGTAGATGGATCTAGGTCCCAATTTTTTTTATAAACCCATGCAAATTCTGAGAGGAATGACATCTCATTTACCCCTTTATGCATTATATGAGTGTATATTAGTAACTGTATTGTTTGGTGACTTTTTTATATTTTTAATATTTGGATTTCTCCTTACATTTATAGTAAATGCAATAACATGCTTGGTTGTAACTTGGTGCATTTTATATTTAGTGCATTTTCATAATTAAAGTTAAATCATTAAGTGATAATATTTTATTTTGAATCACATGAGGAAGAGTGGCCTTTTGTATCCAAATTATTTAGTTTGTGTATGAGTTGTGCAAGAGAGGATGGCTTTGTATAGCTAGTCCAATATATTTACGTATTGATTATGATTATAAAAAATATGGTGACCTTGTGTATCCGACCTATATGATTGGCCCCCTTTCAACAAAAGGGAGAGTGCATAGTACAATCACTTGAGATGAAAGATAATATATAGGAGTGTGACATATACAATATATGAATGTATTGAGGAATAAGAGTTACAATATTTTATAGAGAAAGAGTTAGAGAAAATGTTGTAGTATAGATATAATAGAAGAATGATACATGTGAAGGAAATGTGTACAAAATTTGGTGGGAGGTTCCTTATATATTAAGAATGTGTTGATGCATATGTATTAGGAAATACGAGTATGATGTTGTAATTGACACGTATAACGAATGAAAAGGGTCCAAGATAAGGGATGTATCAGCTTGGGGAATTAATTGAATATCTAATGTTTGTAGTAAGGTAGGTTGATTATGGTAAAAAATTGAGCGACGATAAATAGTAAGAAAGAAGCAAAAAATACTTTATAATCGTGATTGAGATAGATAGTGAGATGAGATATAAACTAGAGAGGATGTCGCATAGTAAATAGGTGATTCAGTCATAGTTTGAGTGAATGATGGATGAAATCTAGTCACATATGACCCATGAGTTGTTAAGTGTAAAAAATGTATATTTTGATTTAAAATAGAATAAATATTTGTGAATTTTGTGTTTTTTAAATCAAATTTAAAGGATATGATTTAACCTAAATTGAATTAAACCTTAATTTCATATTAACTTACTATAACTAATGATATTCAGGTAACTATATACAGTAGTGCACAAGAAATAAGCATTTAATAAAGTAAAACCTTAAGAAAATGAGAGAGAAAGATGACTTAGCTAATTTATGTGCACCTTGGGAGTGATCGGGACTGATTATCCACTGGATCTGACTGGAAACAGTGTTGAACATGTTAGGAAAATCATGTTCATAGTATGAACATTAGTGTATTAGAATAATAGTATTATTTAATATTTAAATAATACGTGAGTGTGCACAATTAGTTGTCATGCAAAACTCATAGGAGATAGGGAGGTGAGAGTATGAATAGGGATGAGATGATAAATTTGAGGATAAACCTTGACTCCATAATTTTAGGAGAAAGAAATTGTATAAAATGCCTCCAAAAATCAATAAGAAATGACTCCATTCATATCTATATTTTTTCTACAATCTTCTCTGCAATTCTATTTATTTCCATATGAGTTTATTTGTTTAATTCATGCTAAAATACACTATATAAATTATAGGTATTGTTGTCATTTGGTATCAGAGCCATGATGAATCCTTGATGAGTTCATTTTAATTTCAGATCATTAGTTTGACATTAATATATATATATATATATATATATATATATATATATATATATATATATATATATATATATATATATATATATATATATATATATATATATATGTGCATTTAGATATCCATGAGACACAAAATGAAGTTTTTGGTCCTTACAAATAATCATTTTTGTAACCATTGGTTGAGCAAGGTGGAATTTTCACTTTGTGTCATTAAACAATGAGCCATTTTTGATGTGATATGTCCTCAAAAGAATGTCACCCAACCTCACAGGCTCACAATTAAAGGATCTTGCTCTCGGTATGCTCAAAATGGTCGAAGGATTCATGCACATATCATGTATTCTTCTAATGATGATCAAATCTATTGACAATTATGCAGTCCCACTTATTCTTCTTTGTTGTATGTCCTTCTTTATCGTATATCCATTCACATGCCATTAGTTTGATTAATTATTAGATTCATAAATTTTGAAAAATTGTCCTCATTCTTTTCTCAGGTTAGTGAAATAGTAATAGAGGAAACAAGTGACACCAAATTATGGAAGGGTTTATGGTACCTTTGAATGTGATATGAATGGATAAGGGCACAAAGATGAAATCCTTGCTGCAAGCTATGTGACCTGCACAACAAAGAAGACTCGGAAGAAAAATGGATTAGTAGATATATGAAGGGTTTCTTGATAATGTCGGTCCTGAGAAGTGATAACTTCCTAGGATGGATTGTCAACCCACGATTTAGATAAGATATAAGATAGAATATGTGATAATGGAATTGGATATAATGCAGTAAATCTGAAGTGTCACAAATAGACTACTGATGTCAATAGAAATTGAATAAAATGTAGATCTGACCTAAATAGATAAAAAAATTAAATCATAATTACGCTGAGTGATTCGATGACGAGACTCGATATTGCAGAGGCCAAGTCGATGGAAATTAGAGATAGAATCAACATGAACATTGTAAGAAATAGGCCTACAAGATATTCCCACATTGGGATCTAGAGGAAGATCTAGAAACTAGATGATGCATTTGAGATGGAATGGCAGGAACACTACAAGAAGAGTCTGAAATCTAGACCTGACTCGAAAGGATGTAACAAAAATTATGAAATATGATGGCGATAAAATGTAACAAAGTTACAAATCCAGTCGACGGCGACCAGGATGAGATTGGCAGTGACTATAGAGGACTAGTAGAATTATATTCGAGGATGACAGAAAGGACATGATGATGTGATCTAAAGATCTGAGAGAGTTAGCTGAACACAGTGGAATTAGAGACAAAGATGGTTGGAGAACTTAGATCATAGAGGGGGACATATAACATTAGGAAGCTGGGTCGATGGTGACCATACATGGTTCAACAAAGACTAGGGAATGATCTAGGACTAAATGGACGAAAAAGGATGGATGAGAATGACAGACCTGCAGGTTATAAAACAAAGTGATTGAGAGGCAAAGAGAGGTCTCTGTGGATGACTAGCTAAACCTGCACAAGACTAGTGGTGATGGTTGTAAAAGTTGGAAGTGGTCAAGATTTAAGAATTCAAAGAGACCTAGAGCACTGTCAAGGGTGTCAAAATATCTCCAAATATTTAAGGTCTCCAAGCACAAGATCTATAAGATGATTGATGATAACTGCAAGGGAAAACTGCAAAAGATGAAGCCAAGATCACAAGAAAGCTCCAAAAGTCTTCATAATTGCATCCTGTAGAAAGGGAGAGGTATTGGGTCTTATTTATAGGGTCGATGGCAAACCTGGATGGGTAGCCGTTTGATCGCGGGTATCCATCCATTTGGGATTGAGGAAAGATGCCCAGAGCTCTGAGGACAAATGAGCCCATAAGAGGCATGATTAGGGTTTTGAGATGATGCTAGGATGAATTATGGTTGCTTAGGATGAGATAAAATGGGTAGGTGGAGAGGTGAAAAATAGTAAAATTAATGCCATAGAGTGGGTGAAATCATTAAATGATGGTGCCTAGAAAGGATAACAAATTTAGAAGATTTTAAGAAGATGAGAGATAAAGTTAAATGTGTGTTTAGAATTAACTAAACATGATTTAGGGAAAAATAAGACTAATGTGATGATTATGATGCGATTAATGGTGGGAAATGATAATAAGTGGGATAAATTGAATTTAGGAGGGAAGAAGGGAATTCGAAAGTAGAAGAGAGGCATGTATGAAAAAGATGACAGAGAGTGAACACAGGGTGAGGGTAGAAATACCAAAAATTGGTGTCTACATTTACAACATGGAGGGATTGTATCCATAATCACACTCTAGATCATAAATTATTTTATTGGTGTTATTCATTATATCTTTTTATTCCTATATTTCCTTGCAGTGATTTTCAAGTACATTTGGATACTTTTACACCCTCTTTTACAAATATAACTTGGTAACACAAATATCATACTTAAATCCTTGTCAAAGAGCTTATTGGGTAATACCTTAGACTGCTTTCATAATTGATTCTATTGTCTCCATAAATACATATGATAATTTAGCACACAAAGTATGCTCTCCCTTTCATACAAGTGCAAACCCAGACCTTTATTATCCACCTCTTATATCACTTCGACAAAACGTGGATGATTTTTTGTGTGATTATATCCTATTGTTTGAGGAAATTTTTCACTTAGCTCATAAACCATCCTGTTTTGAAATACAAATTTTCTTTAGAAAATTTTTATTACTTTCTTTCAAAGAGGATTCACTTGGCCAAAAGCATGCATATTTCAATCAAATTTACAATGAATTAGTTAAGTGTGATGTCACATTTATAAATGATTTTTCCATTGATGTTGAGGTGATGGCTAAACATGATTCCAATAATGTGGATCCAAATTCTTTATCCAAAAAAAATTCAATATATAAGCATGACGATACTAATTTAGAACCTCCTTTCTTACCGATAATGTTCTCAAATAAAAAAGTTCTTAAACAACTACAAGAGATGCTAAGTAACTAATTATGCTATCTCTTATTTTCCATCAATCTAATCCCCATTTACCAAAATCTCAAGGCAAACAATTTTGTAACTACAATAGAATTATCGGAAGAGATACAAATATATTATAATATATTTGTATCTTTTCTGACAATTCTATTGTAGTTACAAAATTGTTTGCCTTGAGATTTTAGTAAATGGTACTTAAACACACACACACACACAGAGAGAGAGAGAGAGAGAGAGAATTAATAGAAAAGGCTAATAAACTAAGAAAAAATGATGATATTACAAATATGGATATTACTAGTATAGTAAAATGTACACAACAAAATCCATTGAGAAATCCAAGTTAATGAATGTGTAACAACATTTATAAATAGGAAACCACAAATAAATTTTTTAGTTGATGATAAGGTTAAATTTAACTTATGTAGGACCTTGACGTATTTTTGAAACTAGGATGAGAATACATGCATAGACCAACACATGCATAGATTAATAAATATGGTGGTTATATCAATAAAAGTAACATTTAGTATAATATATTTTTGAATGTGTCTATGCATAGTGACCACCAAAATGGAACATCAAGTGATATTTTGATACAATGGGTTACACTTTATAGTAATAAAGGTGGATCATGTGAATAAATGTCTCACATATTGTTATTATGGTTAAACAATAGTAATTCATCTAGATGGTACATACATGATACATATGGAAGGTTTTGATCCCAAAATGAGGGTTCCTTAGATAACATAGCTATTAATATAGGACCTCTACATAAGCATCCCCTTTATGAATTCATTGGATAAAAATCATATGATCCATCTTACTCAGACTTGACTATGCAAATTATTGTATGTCGTTTCTTTCTCACCTTTTTTTCATGTATTATCATTTTTATCTTGAACTCTCTCTTCTACATTATTGTATTTAATATTATAAATTTTACCTATTTTACCTTTAATTAGTTTGCAAGAGTATTAGTTTCAACTTGATTCAATTATTTTAGTATGGATACCTCTGTATTACTATGGTGATACATAACATACATAGGTTCAATGTTTTTTTTGAGGGGATCAAAAATTACCTAAAACCTCCCCTTTCTTCCATTTTGGAAGTAGATGAACCTTGTCCTCTTGCATGTTTAATTCAAATATCAATATATTACAAAAATAAAAAACAAGGAGTTGTTTGTGACTTACTTTGTTGTAACATATATTTTATAAAAAATTGTTTATCATTGTTTTAGAACTTTACATATATAATTATTTATGAAATTTATATTAATAATATACATGAGCTAGCCGCAAGAAATATATTTCATTGGACACACACATAATTTGCAGCTCCATAATCATACATCGGGGGTTAACCTCTTCCATATTGGGGGTATACTCACACATTTGTTTCAGGATATATATTTCATTTTCTTTAGCCTGTTAGTGATATAGAGCCACTTCTAGCATGTATTACACTAGCTTATACTTTATGACATGTGTTTCACTATGGATCTTTTATTTGTCTTAAATTGATGATAACATTTGTTTTGTATGTATTGACATTTCTTGTCCTAGACTTACTATTTGTTGATAAAAACTTGTCTATACACATTTTTTTTTATTACTATTATTCTTGTATGCTTCTATATTGACTTATTTTTTATGAGTCCATGACTTGTGTTTTTTTCTATGTACTGTATGACTCATGTTTCCTTTATGTTGTATATGGTGTATGAATTGCGTTTTCTCTATGAAATGTTTTTTATATGGATCATTTTTCTTATGATATGTTTTCTCTATGATGTGTTTTCTCTATGCTTCTATGTGTAATCTATGACATGTGTCGTCTCTATTATTCTTTGGATGATACATGACCAAGGTTTTATCTATAATGCTATGTATTTTATGTGATTCTTATGTCTTTTGTGCTTCTTGAATGATATTTATTGATATCAATGTTGGTCGAGTCCTTATGTTGTAAAGTTGTCATATTGGTTAAGTTTTCAATTTGGAAAAATATTTTTTGATGGGCCTTGGCATGTTATTTATTATCATGTCATGTTGTTTTGTGTTGAAGGATATGTTGTGTTGCATATTTTTACTAACATGCTTCTATGAGCTAGATTGTTGTGCACTACAACATAAAGTGTAAAAGTTCTAATTTTTTATTCAATAGGGTTTCACATGAAAAATAGATCCATTTTTGATGTTTCATCATGTTTATTTGAAGTAAAAGGTCATTTTCAAATTTTTACTCTGGTGGAAAAGTCCACTACAGATATTGAAGTCAACTAGAAATTATTTATTTGTATCACTATTTGTGTATTTACTTTGTTTTTTTAATAATGGCAAATAGTTTTTTGAAAGGGACTATACCCTTGAATACAAAAAAAGGCCTTTAAGCTGGAATAAGAGTGAGAAACATAGCAGGACTGGAACCAAGTCTAGGTAATATAATGAAATTCCACGTAGCCCAGAAACAGCTACACAAGTGAGACTTAACAGCAAAACAACAGCAAAAAAACAGTAACCCGACAGCCAAGAAACAGTAAGAATAATAACTAAGAGAGCAGTAGAAGCATGCAGGACTACTTCTTGGCTGCTTGATCAACACTGATCTTGACTTTTTTCCAAGCATGAAACATACCCAAAGCAGTCATGTGGGCAGCATCCGTCTTATCGAGCTCCTCGATGGTTCTTTTGCTCTCTTTTTCATTGCCCCAAAGTGCAGCCGGGACACCGCTGAGGTTGGAAACACTTTTGGCATGCCCCATGATGAATTCCTCAATGGCCCTAAAGGCGGCAATGTTGTAATCATGCCTAGTCTTAGCCTTCCCAAGGTGGGAGTCCCAGGAGGTCAGCTTTTTATATATGTCTTCAATCTGACTATTGTCAATGCTCCCTTCCCCCTCCATGCTTTTCTTACCTTTTTGCTTAGCTAGGTTTTTAACCTCATTCTTCAGCATTTTTATCTCAGCCTCTAAGGCCTCCAGTCTCTTGGAAGGGTTATCCATCTGTGCTTCCCGGGGACTGGCACTACTTATGTTTAGCAGGTCACGTGCAATGTTAAGATCAAGAGGCTCTTTCCCTGCTGCAAGAGTCTCAAGGTTGAGTCTCCTAGAAGCCCTGGTGATTGGTCTTTTAGAGGTAGAGGCGAGGTGAGTGACAGGAGCAGAAACAGGAGGAATTGAAGGAGAAGCTTGTGCAGCTGGCATGGGGGTAGTAGCACCGGTGGTGGGGGCAGCAGCAAGGGCAGCAAGGGAAACAGGACTGGTAGCAGCAGAGCCCATCAAAGGGGGAGCCAGGCTAGGAGAAGAAGGAAGACCAGGGTACTTAAGAAGGCAGCATTTTTGAATTAACAATATAAGCCCTTGATGCAAGGGAACCACCTGGGTGTGTTTCTGGAACTCCAAAATGGAGAGCTCAAGGGAGTTTAACAAATAATGAGGGAAGCAAACCAATCTATTCCTATGGAAGTGGTTTAAAAAGATGAGATGCTTAGCAGGGATAGTGACAAACCTACCTTCCAAGGAGATGAATCGAATCATCATGCGAGTGACTTCATCATAGGGTGATGGAATTGAGCTGACAAGCAGACCCACTGTGCTAAATATGAGCTTCTCATCTTCCTCCACAAATCTTCTTTTTTCAGCTTCTTTGATAACTCTTTTGTTGAAGAAGCGGTACCCTTCCAAGCTGAGGTCGGTCGCTTCAGTAATGAGATCTTCATTAACAAGTATCTTCTGTCCCCCATAGTCGACATTCCTCTCTTTCCACTCCTTAGCAAAGCATACAGAAATGCTTTGATCATGTCCCTGCACCCTATCAACGAAGTTGGTGAATCCGCCTATACTGAGAATGTTCCAAAAGCTCAGAGTTTTCCTTCCAGTCAGGTGTCCGCGCACGGTTCAATTTGATAGGGAGGTCCTCCCATCTTCTCTGTGGTATACTGGTTACAAAAATTTCTCGAATGCCTCTGAGCGTGAAGAACAGTCCATTTCTTGTTGTTGAAGGTCGCATAAGACTAGGAACTATAGCCATTGGTCTTCTCACGAACGGCTACGTAACTGTTGAACTGAGCCTGCGGGAAGTTGCGTGTGATAACCCTTTCCCTGTCAACAATCACATTGCATTTATCATCGATTTTCATGGAGCTTAGCATCCAGATATCAACAGCTATTATACCTCCCGCGTGCGCGATTTTCAAATCTAGATAACTCCACTTGAAGTTCCCTAAATAATTCTTGCTATCATTTGAAATTGATATTATTTGCCTCGCCATATTCATTAAAGCAGCACGTGTGAAAGTATTAATGATTCTGATCTTCCTCCAAAGATTAAGGCTCATCTCTAGGGATTGCTTGCTTATGAAGGTCCGCATGGATGCTGTTGTGAAGCTGATTAGGGATACTATCATTATCCCAGACGGGTGAAATTTATATTAATGCCATAATTGGCCAGTGCATCCGCCAATTTATTGCCCTCCCTGTAAGTATGTATGATTCTGATGCTATTGAAGGTGTGACTAATGCTTATGGATTCAGAGATAAAATCTTTAATACTCCAACTGGGAGATGAGGACTGATTAAGAAGTTTAATGATATTAAGGGAGTCCCCTTCAACAACAAGGTTCTGAATATTTTGAGCCCGTGCAACTCTCAAGCCCCAGAGAGTAGATAATGCTTCGAGCAAAATGATTGGTTTGAATTCCCATTTTTCCAGCATATGCAGCAATCAAATTACCTTTGTGGTCCCGTATTGCTCCTCCTCCTGCTGCTGTCCCAGGGTTTCCCTTAGAGGTGCCATCAAAGTTCAGCTTGTACCAATTAGAGTCAGGAGGATGCCATTTAATCGAAGATCTATCTACACTATTCCCAGGGTTGCTCCAATTTCCAATCTGCCAATTAGATAAGATGTGTTCTTCATTCTCAGGATAACACTTGTTCTTGGGAGGTTTAAATCTGGCCATGTCCTCTTTGAGACCTTGAGAAATTTTGCCAATACTGAGTTTATAATTTTGCTTCTTATTTCTGAAAATGATATTATTTCTATCCTTCCAAATCCTCCAGATTAAATGTGGGATGGCTAATTTCCATATTCTTTTGATAACACAATGTCTGAATGGTGGGTTCCATTGATTCCATAGCTGATTAAGATCCTTCGGCAACACCCAAAGAGCTTCGAATTTAGAAAGGACAAAGTTCCAAATTCTATTGGCATAATCACAATGTATGAACAGATGACTAATGTCTTCATAGTCATTCCTACAAAGGTGGCACCAATTAGGAATTATAAATCCTCTTCTCATCAAATTGTCAGTGGTGAGAATTCTACCTCTGATGGCCAGCCAAAGAAAGAAATTTATTTTGGGGGTTAACTCAGGCATCCAGATCTTGTTCCAGTTAAAATCAGATTGATTACTGTGAAAAAGATTGATATAACCAGATTTGACTGAGTATTTCCCATCATGTGAATTGTTCCAAACCAGCTCATCCTTGGAATCCAGCTGACTTAAAGGAAAGAGATCTAAAAGATCCTGAAGGGAGGAAGTAATTTGTTTTCAGCTCAATTCGCTCCACAGTAAGTTTTTTCCAAATCTTGTTGGTGCCATTTCCTTCAATGTAGTCCTTGATTTTAGTTCCATACTTGCTTATAAGGCTGTCCTTAGCTATCCCAAATCTATCCAAGAGATTATCACTGAACCAGTTATCCTCCCAGAAGTTTATCTCACTGCCATCCCCCACTTTCCATTTGCTGCCCTGCTTGATGAAGTTTCTACTCTTGACCAGATTATTCCAAAAAATGGAGCCATTGGGGAGGTGTTCATCATGCAGATAGGAGTAAATAGCTTGTTGATTCAAGTATTTTGCTTTAATAACATCAATCCAGGGTTGTTTCTCAGATAGCAATCTCTAGCCCATCTTAGCAATGAGTGCCTCATTCATTTTCTCAATATTTTTTATGCCCAGCCCTCCCATAGATTTCGGGGTGCAAACCTTATCCCAGGCCACTAGGTGAAATTTGAACTTCTCTTCCATGCCTTGCCATAAAAAAATTTTCTGAATCCTTTCTATTTTCTCTCTGAAGGAAGAAGGAATTTTGAAAAGTGACATGATATAGATGGGCAGACTTTGGAGTGTACTTTTAATGAGTAGGCACTTACCAGCACTAGAGAGAGTGGCACCTTTCCAACCAGCCATTTTTTTCTGAAATCTCACCAATAATTCATCCCACACCATGTGAGAAACTTTCTTAGTGCCAAGAGGGAGGCCTAAGTACATTGCTGGAAGAGCACCTATTTGATAGCCCAGAATTTTAGCAATCTTGAGTTGTCTTTCCCCAGGGGTGTTGAAGAAGAAAATGGTGCTTTTGTCATAATTAATCTCTTTCCCAGAAGCAGATTCATAGAGTTTTAATAGAGTCTTAATAGCCTTAGCTTCCACAACTGAAGCCAGAAGAAGAAGGATAGTGTCGTCTGCAAACTGTTGATGAGAGACAGCTTGGCTGAATGAAGTGGGTTTAGATCCATTTAAAAGGTTGTCTTCAACCGCTTTGCCAATTGTTCTACTAAGGCTGTCAGCTAAAAGAATGAAGAGTAAGGGGGAGATGGGGTCTCCTTGTCTTAGACCTCTGCTGCTGGTGAAAAAACCCACAGGCTCCCCATTAACAACCACAGAGAACCTGGCTGTAGATAAACAAGATTTAACAATTTTTCTAAATTTTTCCGTGAACTCAAATTTAGTTAAAATCTTGTCAAGGAAGACCCAAGATACCTTGTCAAAATCTTTATTCATATCAAGCTTGAGGATCATATTTGCCTTTTTATTATTTTCCATGGAATGTATAGTCTCGTGCACCATAATCACTCCGTCTTGTATTATCCTGCCTTTAATAAAGCCACTCTGCTGCCTTGAGATGAGATCATTCATTATGAGCTGCAGTCTAGTAGTAATGATTTTGGTGAAGATTCTATAGATAGCATTAACAAGACTGATAGGTCTGAAGTCCTTGAAATCTTTTGCATCCATTTTTTTTAGGTGCCAGCACAATGTGCGTGTTATTGAGCTCTTTTAGAAGATTTCTTGTTCTATAGAATTCATTCACCGCTTTGAGAAGATCCTCCGAGCATATTTCCCAGAACTTCTGAAAAAAATTTAATAGATAACCCATCCGGCCCGGGAGCCTTATCCCCCTCAAGAGAAAAAATAGCCTTTTGCAGTTCTTCAAGCGTGACAGCTTTAGTGATATCTCTAAATTTCTGGTCCTCAATATTATTCTGAGGGATGGCCTCCAGCATGAAGGAAATAGCTTCAGGGTTGCTGACATTTTTCTCTTTAAGAAGATTTTTGTAGAAGTCAAGTGCTTGTTTCTTGATGATGTTGGGGTCTTTAGTGATACTCCCTGTTGTTTTTAGAAACCTCTAAGATCCTGTTACTGGCTCTGTGTTTCAAAGTAGTCATGTGAAAGAACTTTGTGTTCCTGTCTCCCTCTTTAAGCCAGATAGCTCTAGATTTAAGGCACCAAAAAGACTCTTCTCTACTGCAGATCGTATGCAACTCAGATAGAATATTCTTCTCATTTGCTTCATCATCAACCGATCTCCCCAAAGTGTCCTTTTTTAACTCCAGATCCTGAAGCTTTTGTTTTAACTCTTTCTTTTTTTCGAAAATATTTCCAAAAAACACTTTTGTTCCAGATTTTGACTTACTTTTTGACATTTTTGAGTTTTTGAACCAATCTGAACTGAGCAGTGCCTTCACCATTCCATTCCCACCATTCTTTTATCTTATCATAGATATCGTCATTCTCCATCCACATTTTTTTCAAATTTGAATGAGCTTCTTGCAGGTTTAGTCCAATTGAGAAAGTTTAGAGCAATCGGATTATGATCCGATCCAATTCTGGGAAGGGAAGAGGGGTAAAAGTCTTGGCTTAGAATCCAATTTGCAGAGATTAGTGCCCTATCCAGTCTCACCTGAATGAACTCTTTATTTATTTATGTTATGATGTAATCTTTATTTAAATATTTAAGTTGATTAAAATCTGTATTTATTAGAATTCTCAAATTCTAACATGGTAACAGAGTGAGGTAAATTAAATAAATTAAGATCAAATATTTTGTATTTTATTTATTTAATTTGTATGATTTTTTTCAACTAACCTGAAAGGATATTTAAAAGTATTTAGCCCCCTTCTTTTTTTTTAAATAAATTAAGATCAAATGTTAAATATTTTGGAAGGTAAATTCATTCCCGTGTTCTTTGGACCCCTCTAAAAGAATTTGGTTTGAAAAACTATAGTTTATAGTTAATCTATAACTATATTTTTTTAAATAAAAAAATATAGAATAAGGTTTTATATAATAACTTATATAAACACCGTATTAAAATTTATATAATTATGAAAACTATATATTTTATATAGTTCTTATACTATAGTTTATAACTACCCCATTCGTATGGGCTCCGTAAAAAAATATTTTGAACATCCCTGAACTATAAAATATTGTTTTAATCTTAATGTCCGATGTGGTGAATGGTGGGTATTTGAAGGTTGGTGGCCTTAGTAATCAATATTACTAAGTTTAATCATATACTTATCATTAAAAAAATAAAAAATAGACACCCTAAACCGTAAAAAACTACTTCAACTCTAAAGCAGCCCCATTATTTTTTCTAAGTGAGATAAAAAAAATTAAACTTAAAACCTAAGTAGTTTTTTTAAATCATATGGCATTTTCTTAGATTTTTCACATGGCATTGGTAAGCATGGCATGTTTAATTAAAAAAAACTAATATCCTAACTTATGTTTCCAAATTATCATGTCATATTAATGTGAGCCGCTTTGGCATAATTTATGTTTATAAAAACCTAAAATAATAATTACACACCAAGTGGCCAATGTTTTTTAATTTGGTCATTGTGTTTTTTTATAAATAAATATACTATAGTTTATAATTTTTATGAACTATATGTTGTTTTTTATTTACATTCTATAAATAATATACCTCTTTTTTTAAAAACTGTATATATTTTTATATTATATGTATTAAAATATAACCTCCCTAATATTATACAGAAGAAATTTTAGAAATACACATCAAGTTTTGGCTTCATTAATTTGACGGTCAAATGACCGTCATGCTAGACCAAACATAAGATAATATGACGGTCATTTAGACGTCAAATTTTAATCTTGTATGTTTTAGAAAATTTTCATTATGTTAAAATTGATGGTCAAATGACCGTCATGACAGACTAAAAATAAGTTATTATGACGGTCATTTAGATGTAAAATTTAAGCTAGCCAGATCTTTGTCTACGTTAATTTTTTTCAAAACTTTGAAGTTATGCATTCTTAGGAGTCTCTTCTTCACTTCTATATGGTCAGAAATATTTTTATATAAATTTGGGGTATAAGGTAGAGTCCTTTATATTGCATATTATTATTTTGATTATGGGAGGTTCAATATAATGCATTGTAATGACAGAATTAGTTATGATCAAATAGTTTCTTTAAATATATAAAATTTAGATATGATTATATTAAAAGTGTTGTTTTTATTATTGATAAATATGTATCTAACTTTGTGGTACATTGTATATTATAATGGGATGTGTTTTATAGGTTTAGGAAAACAATGGCATCTCGTTATTTCTGTCTTGACAAAATCTAGATCTTGAATGAAACCAGCTACAACATTTGGGTCAAAACAGAATTTATGGCGAGAAAACTCTGGACGATTGTTTCTTGGATCTGAGGTTATTCCCACCGGTCGTCAAGCAATTCTAGATAACATGAATGCAATCTTAAAAACGAATGCATGAGGCTCTTTCTATGATTTTGCATAATGTGAACGACAAGTACCTTCTACACATTGGTAATATTAAACATCCGAAAGAGGTATGGACACAACTAGAATCCATGCATGAAGGATACTTGGTATATCAAGGATAGTAATGAGAGTATAATAGCTGAAAGAATTCAAAGAAATTGTCTATATATTTTTGATGATTTCTCTTCTGCATCTTGTTTTATATCTCAGAGTTTGAGTAATTCAAAACTATGGCATGAAAGGTTAAGACATGTTAATTATCAAAGCTTATATGAAATGTATAGATATAATATAGTGAAAAGTTTACATGTGTTGTTTTCTTATCTTGAAGTTACTTCATTAAATGCTTGTAAATAATGGTTTTGATTCTGATTTTGTAAATGGTCATAATTATGTTTTGATACTATAGATATTTACGAAACTATTATCTTCCTAGATAAGAAATTAAATTGGGCTCAATCTATGTTAGAAAGTTCAAATCCTATTAACCTTAGGAAAATGACCAAAAGCCATCATATGTACCATGCATTAATTACCAAACATAAGTAGCCATCATATGTACCCTTGTATGAACATGAGCCACAAAGTATTATAGTGTCTAGGTGGATATACAAAGTAAAGTATAATGTTGATGGTATTATTAAAATAACATAAAGCTAGACTTGTTGCTAGAGGTTTTAATCAAAAACCTAGTATTGATTATGTTGAGACATTTTCCATTGTAGCTAAAATGAGTATTATTATGGCCTTATTTACAATTTCCGCTCAATTTTGATGGGAAATCCACCAAATGGATAAGAAAAATATTTTTTTGAATTGTGATTTAAAATAATAACTTTACATGTTTCAACCTAAAGGATTTGAAGAAACTGGTAAAGAAAACTAATGTTTGTAAGTTAAGAAATCCTTATATGGTTTAAAACAAGCTCTTAAAGCTTGGTATGTGAAAATTGTTTCCTCCTTTAAACTGTTAGGTTTTATTAATTGTTCTTCTAATAATGATATATTCATTAAGTAATAAGGCTCACATATTATCATTATATGTATATATGTTGATGATTTGCTTATAACTGACGATAATTCTGATTTAATTCATTAGATTAAAGAGAAATTTATGTAGTACTTTGAAATAAGTGAGTTAGGTCTCTCACATCACGTTCTTTGTATGACTGTATTTCATTCTATTATTATTTTTCAAAACACAATATGTAACCATTGTATTAAAAAAAATTCTTATGATTGATTGTATTTTGTACTTCAATGGAAGTTGAAATAAATATTAACCCTAAATATGCATATGAAAATGGTTTATCATATTTATATACGTTGCTAGTTGATAGTTTGATTTATCTAACTATAACTAGATAAGATATTTCCTATACAGTAGGAATTGCTTAAAGGTTTATGCAAAAACCTTTTTTAGAGATCATTGGAATCTTGCAAAAAGAATTTTTTAGATATATTAAATGAAAAATTAATTATGAGTTACATTATACTAAGAATGAAAATACTATCTTCTATAGATTTTGTGATTCTAACCATACTAATGTTACGTTATAAAATATATTGGATATGTGGTCAAGTTTTTTGGTGTATGAACCATTACTTGGAACAAAAAATGCAATCAATAGTCTTCATTTCTTCTACTGATGCAGAGAAGTACAATGGAAGAAGTAAAGAAGCCATATGGCAGCATCAGCTGTTAGTAGAGATACACATGGAAGTTAAAGAAAATATTCCTCTTCTATGTGGAGGCCAGAGTTGTATTACTCTTGGTTAAGAATCTGGTTCAACATCAGAGGACGAAGCACATTGAGATACATATATGCTTAGCCTATGAGAAGGTGCTAAGTGATGACATAAATCTCAAGTTCGTGTTGACTGAAGAGCAGGTTGATGACATCTGCATAAAGTCTATGAGTGCTGCAAAGTTTTGTCACTTTTGTAAAAAAAACTTGGATTGTCGAATTTTCCATTGAGGGGGAGTGTGCATGATAATTTCACCTCCTAATGGAACTTAGTTTTTGTAAAAATACCTTCAAGAAAGTGTAAAAAGACCTTCGGGCAAATGTAAAAAGACTTTTGGGCATGTATACCTCATCGACTTCTTTTTTAGAAAGAAGTGTAGAAAGATCTTAAAGGTGTTCTTCTGTAAACTCTTTAGTGTTATTGAGTTTACTGGTAAACATCCAGTACAATCATATTGTTAAGGAGGTCCTTGGTTGTAAAAGGCTCCTATATGCTTGGGTTCAATAACCGTTTATGAGAACCTGTGAGAACATGTAAAACTAACAAATCATACTTAGCCATTGATCATGAGATGATCTTTGGGATTCCAAATCCTTTTGTACCAAAAGGTAAATTGAGTATGATGAAGGTGTTATAATTCCTTCAACTGATATGCTAGCCTAAAACCTTTATGGTTTAAGGATTGTAAATCCTGTAGTGTACCACAGGCAGGTAATCTATTAACATATGTTATGTTATCCCACTTAACATTAAGGGGAAGTGTTGGAACATAATGATTAAGTGGTCTAGACAACCCTTAATGTATATGGGTCCATCACTAATATATAGGTTAATTTATAATAATATGAAATATTTATATTTCTATTATTAAATATG
The DNA here is from genome assembly GCA_019776745.2 of Taxus chinensis. Lineage (NCBI taxonomy): Eukaryota > Viridiplantae > Streptophyta > Pinopsida > Cupressales > Taxaceae > Taxus > Taxus chinensis. The sequence continues at coordinate 610,323,471 of CM034150.1, forward strand.
CTAACTTATGTATATATTTTAGGTTAAATATTTAATATCATGAAATAATTATATTTTCTAATATTAAATATTATAAACCTAGGTGTATGTGTCAACCATTTTAGGTTGAAAAAGCGGTTCAAGGGGACATACCCGATCACCCTTATATAAAAAAGACTTTAGATCCTCATTTGATATATTCAGGAAATATATTAAAGATGTGAAAATCAAGTAATTTGGTTTTAACCCTTGGTAAATAGGATTTCAAAGGAGAAGGTGATCTTATTGGATGTAAAATAATTTCTCTGAAGTAAAAGGTTATTTTCAAAGTGGTTTTTACCCTATTGGGGTTTTCCACTATAAATATTGTGTCACATTTCCTATAAGTATTTCTTTATTTACTTATGTTATGATGTAATCTTTATTTAAATATTTAAGTTGATTAAATCCATATTTATTAGAATCCTCAAATTCTAACATAAACATGGTTTTTTATTTCCCATAAGTGAGTTTTTAGGAGAAAAATTAGTAATGGTAATAAGTGATAATGGAGAAGAAATGATTAATGGAGAAATATAGGACAAGTCCATTTATTTACAAGTATGTAATACAAATGGACTCAATGTAATACACTACAGACTAAAGTGATATTTAATCTAAGTAAGTAAGTGAATCCAATTTAAAGCATACAATAGGAAAAATTAATGCAACCAAAACCATACAAAACAACAACTAAAAGTAAGTGAACCACTACTTTGTTTTTGTGGGACAATTTTGGGACATTTTTTGTTGTTTTTGGTCTTTATTTCTAATACAATTTTCTATTGTTTTGGATTTTTCTATGAAACATTTTTTAATATTTTTGTTTTTTCTTCAGAAAATATCTATATGTTTTTGGGATTTTCCAAATTTGTATGAATGTTTTTTACGTTTTCTCAACATTTTCCCAAAGCAAACGTGCAAGGAAATAAAAAAATGTGGATGCCCCCAGCATTAGATGAGATGTACAAGGGAAGAATGCCACATGGTATATGCCATAAGTGACACTGTGAAGCTTCCCCCAGTGTGAGTTGGGTTCATTCAATGCTAACTTCTCCACACTCAAAAGGTTAGATTAGCCAGATCAGGGAAAAGAAAAATAGGCTCAATAGGGGCTCAGATAAAGGTAAATATCAACTTAGGGCAAAGTTGGCGTACTCCTAAACCTAGAATACTTGTGAATAACTGACCCTCCCTTGGCACTGGAAGCCAGGTTTCACCAAAGGACTTTTCCAAAGTGCCATTATTTGGTGGTTTTCACTATTAGACGTATGTGTTTATTTATATTTATATTTTTTCTATTTTACTACTTTTTTGTTTTACTTTTCTTGGTATTCTGCAGATACCCCATACTTAAACATAAAATCACTTAAGATGCATTGTGTTCATGGGTTCTCGAATCTCTTGGCCATCTGAATAGCCCATATTATATGCACTTGAACTGAACTTGGCAACCAAAATGCATGGTTCTAGCTAGTTGGGCTCAAATTTCCCTTTCTTTTATCAATCTTTATTGGTGTTCTTATGATTCTATTTTAACACCATGTCTCCTACCTAAAAATGACGAGGTATGACCATATTGTTATAGCTCTTCCATACTTGATTGTGATATACTTTTAGGTGATTGAGGGCGTGAAGGATTTTCTCATCCAATAGCTCCAACTCTACCATTTATAGTCCTCCTCTTCATTCAGGTAATCCCTTAGCACAATATGCAAAGAAGGGATCTCGATCTCGTAAGGCAAGATGACTTCGGAACCGAATACTAAATAATATGGAGTTGTACCCCTAGGGGCATGGATAGATGTTTTGAATGACCAGAGGGCAGGGTGAATTTGTAGATGCTAGTTACAGCTTGTGGTATTCACCATTTTCTCCATAATGCAAATTAAGTTTTTTTTTAAAGCTTCGACGTGCTCAGTACCTTGATGGTAATAAGGGGTTGAAAACTTAAGGGAAATTTGAAAGAGTTTGTAGAATAATTTCACATTTTTATTTTTTGAACAAATTACCATTATCAATGATAATGGAAGAAGGGATACCATATCTACAAAAGATATGATTCATTATAAACTTTGAAATTTGGGGACCTTCTATATAGGTTAGAGGAACAACCTCTACCCATTTTTTAAAGTACTCAGTGGCCATTATAATGAACTTGTGGCCATCCGAGGAGACAGGATTAAGTTTCCCTATTAGATCAAGACCCCACTTTGAGAATGGCTAGGGTGTCATGATTGGTTGCAAGGATTGTGTCAGCACATGTATCAAATTGTCATACTTTTGACAATCTACACACTTCTTTACATGTTGACAACAGTCATGCTCCATGATAGGAAAATAGTAACCTACTTTAAGTATCTTCTTTGCAAGGACAATCCCATTTAGTATGAGCACCACAAATTCCCTCATGCACCTCCTTGATTGCTTGGATAGATTCGTTAGATTTTAAATAGCGCAACAAATTCCTGTTGTAGCCTCGGCAGAAGAGGGTGCCCCAAAGTGGGGTATATCGGGATATACCATGAATGAGGTTACATTTTTTATCACAGGAAATGTTCATAGGGAAGGTTTGATCATTGATATAATTAAATATTTCAGTGTACCATGATGAAAAGGGACCAACAACTTCACACACTAAACAAGAGTCTGGTATGTCGGATGTCGTTGTTCTTATATTTTCAACAAAGAATGGCATATAATTTCTCTCTGGTAGAATGCTCAACATAAATCCTACCATAGCCATGGAGACTGTCACTCTATTTTGAGCTCTTGGTATTTACTCAAATGTTATCTACTCAAAGAATTCTTTCAAGGAATCAACCATTCTTTTATATGGAAGTAAATTTTCATTTGTAACTTTATAGTCATATGTGACCTGTTTGATAATAAGCATTAAATCACCACTGTATTTTACTTGTCTGATATCCCATTTTATGGCCATCTTCATTCCTGTAATGAGAGATTCATATTCTAATATATTGTTCATGCAAGGGAATCCAATTTGAAATGCCTGTAGAATCAAGTCTCCCATGGGAGTGATTAGCACAACTCCAGAAATTGAACCATGAAAGGTAAAAGAGCCATCAAAGTACATTTGCCAAACTGTAGATTCTTCGAGGTACATAAAGGATGCATCTAGTAGTTCTAGAATCAAGGGTTCAGTACTTGGTAGTGGATCTTCTCCTAACACCTGTCCTTTTACTAACTTTTTTATGAACGTACTCAATGTCAAAATCACTTAATAAGATGATCCAATTAGCTATCTGTCTAGTTAGTGCTGGTTTGGACAATAAATACTTCAAAGGGTTGACCTTTGAAATATGCTTGATTTTATTGTTAAGCATGTAATTACGTAGCTTCTGGAAAGAAAACATCACATCTAGGAAAGCTTTCTCTATTTATGGATAATTTAGCTCATATGTTACCAATGTCCTGCTCAAATAGTATATGGCATTTTCTCTCTGTTGTTTATCATACTGTGCCAACATTGATCCAATTGTAAAATGTGTATAATAGATATAAATTAATAAGGGTTCTCCTGCTATGGATGGCATGAGAATAGGGTGGTTGGCCAAGTATTTTTTTAGAAAAAGAAAATTTATTGTTGTTGTTCTGGTCCCCAATTGAAATTAACATCCTTCTTAAGAAGATGTGTAAATGTATGACACTTTTCTGCTAGCTGTGAAATAAACCTTCTGATGACCTATATTTTCCCTTGTAAGCTACATAGTTGTTTTGATAATATTAAGGGGAGGAATTTCTTTGATAGTCGTGACCTTTACAGGGTCCACTTCTATTCCTCTCTGTGACACAATGCATCCTAGTAATTTCCCAGATAACACACCGAAGACACACTTCTTTGGGTTAAGTCATACTTTGTAATCCCTTACATGTTGAAATATACACCAAAAAAATTATGGGTGTTCCTCACAAGTTCTAGATTTATCCAGTATATCATCTACGTAATATTCCATGATGTCACTTATCATATCGTGAAAGATTACATTCATCGCCCTTTGATATGTAGCACCTACATTTTTTAAGGCTGAAAGGAATGACTTTAGTAACAAAATGTCCCCCATGGGAATGTGAAAAACATCTTGTGTTGATCTTCTTCCACAATATTTATCTGATTATAACCTAAGAAGCCATCCATGAGTGAAAGCATCTCATATCCTACTGTAGAATCGACAATCATGTCGATGTTTGGAAGAGGAAAATCATCCTTAAGACAAGCTTTATTTATATTCCTGAAATTCATACACACTCTAATACCAAATGGCTTCTTTTTGAAATGGGACCACATTGGAGATCCACTCTAAGTAGTCAATAGGCCCTAATAAATCCTACTTCCAGTAACCTTTCTAGCTCTTCCTTTACTAGTAACCCGATGCGAGGATGCATTCTTCTAGAGCTTTTGTTTGTTGGGCTTAGCATCTGGGGTGTACCACAATATTGAGCACCAATAGTGTAGGATCAAGTCCTGACATGTCAGCATAAGACATAGAAAATATGTCTACATACTCTCTTAAGAGTCCTGTGAATGTTTTTTGTTCTTTAGCTAAGAGGGAAGATCCAAGCTTGACTATCCATGGTAGCTCCTCTGTGCCAATATTAACATCTATTTTATATTCCACTAATAACTTTGATTCATCCCCCATGCAATTACGATCATGAGGGAGATTGAAATCCTATTATATTCATAGGTTTCCTCAGGAATTTCTTCATCTTTAAGTGGGTACATTATCTTTTCCATAGCTTGTTCTACATGTTTGTCCAAAAGCACCTCAAAGAGGTTTTCACCATAGGACTTCCCCTTTTTATTTCCACAAGGATTTTCTTTGGAACTTTTTTCCCTTGCTCAATTTTTTTACTTAAATGCCCGCACAAATCTACTTCCTCTCCAAAGTATGCACATGCGTTAAGCTGAATGGAGAACCCCTTCTTGTGATAATTTATTGGAATGTTGTCTCTGATTCCCAAGAACTCACCAATGGCCTCATCATTCTAAAACACGTTAATAGGTACGTGTTGTTATTGATCCCAATTCATGAGTGATGGGTATGGTGAGGGTTAATGGTTGATTTATAGGGGATATGGTGGGTATAGCATGGGTTATATTAAGGATAACCATATTAAAAAATAGGTTCGTAGAGGCAAGGTCTTCATAAAGAATACATCAAGAATATTTTTCGCTTTCATTTCTGAAAAAAACTATCCTCACTCTCAAAAGAAGCATACTTGTCATATGAAGAGTGGGACTCACATAAATGGATGCCTATACCTTATTTACCTACTATATGTCGGAGGTATTGCAAGAGCTTCTAATGGGCCTTATTCTTAGTGGCAACAACCACATCCTTTAAACCCAATGGAAAACATTATCTGATTAGGAACGGGATACTTAGGTGATTTATAACATGTAGCCATGTAATCATCAATCTGGATGGAATACAATTTCCATAAGAAACCTTTTATCTTCTAGCAAGCCACATGAGTAAAATCCTTGAAAGGGAAAGCCTCTCTTGATCTCTAAACTTTGAAACATGGCCCTACTATGTGCTTGGGATGATATCAGACCATTGTGAACCATTAGGGCTTGTTGTAAATCATAATCTCCATAACCTCTTGGTTTTACCTTCATCTCCCATGTAGAAAAAGGAGTTTCTAAGGTGGAAGCACCATTTTCATTGATATACAGGGTATCTGGATCCCCTCATAAAGTGAAGGCCTGTTGACTAGGTAGGAATAGTGATATCCATAGATGGACACTCATAGATTGTAGGGAAAAATCCAGACAACTCTCTACAATGAGAAAAAGGTTGAGGGTCCCCCTATATGGTGAATGTTTGTCATTCATATTGCAACTTTAAACACTGATGATACCTTGGTGGCATGACCTACATGGTGTGAATCTATGGGCAATCGAGAAATAAATTGTAAGGGAGTTTTAGGCCCAAAACGTGGAACTTCATATCATGTGTTATGGGACCCACTTCTAATGATAACGTGATCACTCTAGCTGATTTTTCGTTCTTTATTATCATATGCCTTGATGGTGATGACCTTTTTTTCTATATCAGCTTCTGTGCAACCTAGTTGGCAAACTAGTTTGAGAGTACATATGTTAAGACCTAATCTTCCATCCACAGGCACTCTCTTAACTTTCATATGTTTGATGATAACCTTAATATGTAATGGTAGGTTATGTGAAGGATATTCAACTAAGGATTATGTAGTGATGAAGGTTATGTGTTCCAAAGGAAAAATTTGTGCTACCATGGCTTGCAAATGTGTTGGGTCAACATCAATGGATACTCTTGATCCCTATAAGGTTTTGTAAAGTATATCCTTATGAACGCTAGAGATATTTAGAAGGTCTAAGATGGAAATCTTAGCCGTATTTTTTTTCTAGTTGATCTAACACATCATAGTGACTCTCTTGAGAAGGAGGGGGAGTAGGTTCAGAATTGATAATGATGTAAGCCTATTTGTGTTGCCATAGCACACTCTCTTGTATTGATTCTAATTATATTTATTTTCTCAATGAGGGGGTCAAAAAAACCTATCAGGGAATCAAAATGGTCTTTGTTTAACATATAGTTAGCATTCTTATTATGAGATGATTGTCCCTCATATGAATTTTTCTTTTCTTTGTGATTGGGAAAAGGATTTTTGAAGATCCCTAATTTTTCATTTGGATATTTTGCATCTGAAATAGAATCTAATTCAATATCACCATTTTTGACTAGGGTCTTGAATAAAGTGTTGTAATCTTAAACACTTGTCCCCTTTTGTGACCTTTTACACGATGTAACTCACAAAATTCATTCTCTCTAAACCATGATGGTTTAGGTGTATCATCCCCGTAGGGTTATGTTTCAGGGTATTTAACCATGTTAATGGCCTCCAACTATTTTAGTATAGATGATATGGATCCAGATAGAGGAGTGAAAGTGTTGCATTTATACTCAGTAGGGGGATTACCCTTTGTAAGTTTCAAAGGTGTGCAGTTCTACATGAATTACACTCATTTAGAGTCTACTATCCCATCACTAATGACATTTTTGTTTCTATTAGGAACAAACTATGTTTTATCGTTAGATTTAGAAATCATTGTGTTTGTGGGAGAAAGGTTTTAGAATCCCCCTAGCTAACAATGTCTTTTCAATTTGACTCCTTTTTTTCTATTACCCTCTTTGAACGTGTTACCAAAATGTATTTCCAATTGGAATGTAATGTCTGGATGGAGGTTAGGAAAAAATATTCCTATCAGCTAATTTTTGGGTAGGGAACAAGGGAAGCGACTAGCTAACCCTCTCCATATTTGTAAAAAACATAGTGAATTTTTCGTTGTTTTGTTGCTTGGCATTCAAGAGATCTAACATGGTAACGTCATTTTATATATTGAAAGAGAAGTGTCATACAAAACTCTCTGCTAGTTCTAGCCATGTTTATATAGATCCCTTAGGGACATGCACAAACCAATCTAACATCGTTACTCCTAAACTTTATGGAAACAAACGTATAAGATAATTTTCGTTTGAATGCCACTTCTTGACATGTCATATAAAATTCCTTTATATGATCATGAGGGTGTCACCTTTTCCCTTATATTTATCAAATTTTGGAAAATAAAAATGTCTTGGGAAAGGTACCCACAACATGGCTTTGTCAAATGGGTAAGGACATAACTCATCGAACTGATTACTTCTTGTTATTATTTCTAGTTTGGCCCTCTTGTAATGTTTGAAGGGCGTTCTTTCATAGTTGACCACTCTTGACTAAAAATTTGATCTTGTATGGGTGGTGTAAGCCTATATGAAGGATTAAACCTAGGTGTATGCCCACCCTGATTCTCATCAAAAAATTCCTCACAAGGAATCCTTTCGTGTCTCTCATCGAGGATTGGTTATTGGGAACTCATGAAATGAAGCCTTAGGTTTTTCCTTTAGTATGGCTTGTTTCACAACTTTTGGTTTTTCCTTTTGTATATACAAAGCCAAAATTACTAATTGGCGAGCGAGGGCTTGGACCCTATTGTTCTAACGTAACCTCTTGAATGGTTATTTCGTTATGATCTTCATTAGTAGGAGGTTATGCATGATGAACATGGTCTTCATCATCTCCACAATGAACCCCAACTATAGGTATGTGATAGTTCTTGTCATTTTCAAAAGGCATTCCCTCATTATTTTTTCATCCAGAAGTAGAGGCATGACCTAGCTTCAATATTCGATTAAGAGTGCACCGAGGGTGGTCTACTTATTCTTCTCCCTGAACCATTCTAGTGATAAGAGAAGGGTCTACCGTGGAAGGTAATTTAGCCCCTAATTCCACAACCCACATAATAACTTCATGTTTTTTATGAAAAATGTATTCCTCAAAATGAGTGGAATGAAGCTTTGCATCCACACGAGGAGAATCTTACTTTCCACCACTATGGTAAACCATGAGATTATCCTCCAAAAGAGGGTTATCACCTCCAAATATATTGGCTTCTAACTTTCGTGACCCCATTCTCGTAGTAGGCATTACTTAGAATAGAAGGTACAACGTGGAAGATTTCCATTTAGGTTTATTAACAAGGGGACTCTAGTCAAATTTGTGCAGTGTAACGACCCTAAGTGGTTAAAAACAATGGCGACTATTAAATAGCCACAAATTCAAAAGGTCAATTTGAACCTAATAATTAAATAATAAACTACCTTATAAGGTAATATATGCCACAAGTTTCCCTTAGAATAATATAATGACATACAACACTCAAATTTTAGTTACACCAAATAGTTAATTCTCTAAGATTTCATCTAGATAAGTTTGTTAACCAAATAGTGACAACACAACATCACCAGTTAGGTCAAGTTTGCAACAAATAAGGACTAAATGATAAGAGAATGTTGATGCGATCTTCTAACAAGATATACTAAAAACTAGTTTCTAAACACTAACAAAGTCCAAGTCTCGTAAAATGAAACAATAACAATGTGAGAAGTGTAACGATACTATTTAGACACATGAACTAAGATTTGGGGAAAGTAATATTTATATTATCAAAATGATGTTATCACAATGGTAACAATGTATCCTCAACACTCAAAAAACTCAAGACAAAGTTAGTATGTAAAAACAATGTTTAAGTATAACAAGAAATAGCTATGCGTGCGAACAACGCAACTCTACAATATGGAGATTTAGGCCTACTTTCACAATGGAAACAAGACATAAATATCTCAATTGTATGGCTATAATGTGGGCAACGTAACAACTCAAAATAAGGAAAGGATGAAATCACCTAACTACGATGATAATAAGTCTCAAATATGGGTTTTTGAGACAAGGATGAAGTCACCTAACTACCATGCACACTTTCAACACTTGTGCTTTGGCATTACAACCTAGTCGCACAAGTAAAATAAAAAAGTGATGGACACACGATATCTAGCGATATCTGTATATTTTGTTTTATTTTTTCCAAACATAGGCAATAATAAAACAAGGGTGTAGACTAAGTGGTGTTGAAATAAACTTGGTGTTATTTTTGTGAGTTTCACCTTGTCTTAAGACAAGTGAAAAACTAGGACAAAATGACACTAAGTAGATTTTGTGATGAAATGTCACATGATTTCAAATTTAAGAGATTATTTCCCTTGTTTGAAAAACGAGAGTTTGAATCTAAAAAAGTTGTTACTTTGTGAGATCTCTCAAGTATACTATCTAAGACAAAAACAATGGCTCCAAGCCAACAATCTTCTTAGGTTCTTCTCTCTCTAGGTGTCAAAATATATCTAGAGCGAGATCGATTTACCAAGGTTTCCCAAGGATTATCTCAGATTTACTTTACCCCCTTCAGTATAATGAGCACCAAAGTGCATTCAGTTATACTTTCACTGGGGTCGCGATACGGATATCTTTGATGTTAATCTCACCAAGGCATACTAGACAAGTCAGTAGTGTGGAGCACTTTCCTGTTTCATTCACAAGTTTCCCTCTCGCGTGAACTACTTTAGGGTTCCTAGGACCACCCCCATTGTTGTAGCTTAAGGATTCTACCAAAGGGGGTATGTCCTAGTCAAACGACCGAGCCGTAACTCTTAACTGAAATGTGCAAATATAATGTGATGATTGTGGTGTATTTTTTATCTTTTATACTTCATGTGGTTTTATTTGTACTCCTTTTGGAAACCTACAATCACACGTGTAGTTAGAAAAATTGTTTAGGTCCTACTTTCTTTGACTAGTGTTAGGTCCTTCACAAAATGGTTAGTAGTTTCAAAATAAATTCACAATATCATAAGAAAATAGCAATAAAAAATGCTTGTAAATCATCTAACTACCATCAAATTTTGTAAAAACAAGGTTTATTCCCAATTCATCCAAGTGTTTTTTAATGAAAAGACAAAAATTGCTCTTGATTCCCAAGTTTGCACTAGGTGTAAGGGAAGATCATACACAAATTCTAGCCTTGGTTATTTAGCAAGTGAAAAAGCATTTTAAAATAAAATATGATTAACAAAGTTTCCTACTAACTCTAATGATAGCAAAATAAGGTTTAAGAATGTTTTTTATTCTCTAGATCACACGAAGTACAATAGAAGAGCATACACACCTTAACCCAAAATCATACAAAGCATAGAAGCCAAATTAATAACTTCAAACCCTAAGTGATTTTATGAGAAAACTTACTCTAAATCTATGAAATTGACAAAAATAGCATCTAAAAACCTTTGAAAACTAACAGAAATCCTAAAAACCAAAAATAGAAATTTTGAGTTTGTAGGAAAATTTTATATAGACACACCTGCGCACCCCTATCGGTGTGTGCAAGCCTATTTCAATGCCTACATGATTTTTTCGATGCATACACACCCCTATGCAAAAAGTGAGTGACAGCTAAAAAAGGTGAGTTACGTGTGTGCTTCCAGAGAAGCAAGTGCATGTTTTTTTCAATGCCTGTGCTACCATTTCGACATGTGTGCACCTGTTTCAAATCTTGTAGTCCCAGTTCAATGCCTGCGTGCCCCTTCGCTAGAAGTGGTCAAAAATTGAGTTTTGACAAGAATTTCTTCAAAAAGTTCAAATCTTTGGTATTTTTTAGCAATTTTGATAGGGCTTCGCCTCCTTGAATCCTACAAGGAACACAAAAACACAACTTCTACCACTAATCTAGTTGAAACAACTACCTAGCTTGAAAAAATGATCTAAAATTTTAAAAACTACTCTAAAACTTTCAAATTAATCTAAAAATCTTGAGAAACTAATTTAAAAAGTTGTAAAAGTACTCTAGAAAGCTTGAAATTTAAATTAGAAAACTTAAAATCAATCTAGGAAACTTGAAACTAATCTAAAAACTTGAATTGAAAAACTTTGAAACTAAGTTAAATATTTAAAAAATTGAATGCAATGGGGTATTTTCCCACCAAGTGTGCGAAATGATGACACCCTAAACTTTCATAATCAAATTACAAAGCTAAACTAGGAAGGCTAACACCATTGCCACCTAATAGCTAAGGTTCTAATTCTAGGAATGTAATGTTAAGATAGAAGCTTAAAATAATGCTTAACTAGTATGAAAAAAAAAAAAAATCTAACTAAAAATGCCTACCAATATGCTTGAATTACCTAACATGGGCCTAAATAGACCTAATAGGGAAATCAAATGGTTATGGTTGCTACTCCAAACAAGGTGAAATGTCCTCTTCAAATGACTATTTGGTCATTTTGGATATCCATCTACTAACCCCATTAAAGGCTTTAAGCAATGATTAAACTTGGTTATATATCATATTTATTATATGAGATGCAAATCAAAGCATGGTGTAAAGTATAAAGGAATGAGGTGCACCCTTTTTATAGTTTTCCTTTTGGGAAAAACTTGTATTTTGGTGCATGTGGGACTAAAAGCCCCAAATTATATTAGAATTATTAATCATGATTAGGCCTTGCTAATCATAATTAGTGAATTACCAAGTGATTAAGAGGTATGGAGCCCTAATCAACCACTTAGGGTCAATTAGGAGGCTAAGATAAGCTTTTGAAGCTTGTTGAGATGTTGTGGAGGTGAATGGAGTGATTTTGAGTGGTTGGAAGAGGGGTTTAAGCCAATATTAGGGTATATTGATGAAAACAAGGGCAAAATAGGCTTAATTAGCTAATAAATGCTAATTGTCTATTTTGAAGAGGATTTTGACTTAGGATTCACCGTAAAGTGGCATCTTGAATGTGAAATGGGTTACACAATCAACAAAGCATTTTTAATTGGCTAAAGTGGTAAGAAATGTTAATTAATTGGCAAAGAGTACTGATTATAATAGAATTGGCAAGAATGAGAGTGATTTATGTGTGTTTTGGCAATAAGATTGCAAAAGTGGAATTTAGGTGTCTACAGTTAAGATGAATTCTATTCGTACTGTATTGAGTTTAGTTATAGGAGAGGATTTTCATTTAAAGAAACTTCATGTCAACATGGCATTTCTTCATGGTGATTTAGAGGAAGAGATTTATATGAATCAACCGCTTGGGTATAAAGTCAAGGGTAAGGAGAAACTTGTGTGCATATTGAAAAAGAGCCCTAGATGGGCTCAAGAAAGCTCCAAGGTAATTGTATATGAGGTTTGATAGTTTCATACATGATCATGGTTATTTGAGATATGAATCTAACTATTGTGTTTATTTCAAAATTCTTGGAAATGGAAACTATATTATTTTGTTATTGTATGTGGATAATATGCTTATTGCAGGATCTAGTATGCCTGGCATTGGTGAGATTAAATAAAATCTATCTCACACATTTGCAATGAAGGATTTATGAGCTAAAAAGAGAATCCTTTATATGAAAATTCACAGAGACAAGAAGAACATGAAGTTGTATTTGTCTCAAGAGCATTATATCAATAAGATGTTAAAAAGTTTTAATTTGCAAAATTCAAAACCTATAAGTACAACTATAGTTTGTACACTTTAAATTGAGAAAATATCGGTGTCCTACATCACACGAGGAGGTTGATTACATGGCACATGTTTCGTATGCTTAAAAAATTGGGAGCTTGATGTATGATATGGTTTGTACCAAACCAAGCATTACACAGGTAGTGGGAGTTAAGAGTATATTTATGGCTAATCCAAGTAAAGAGCATTAGAAATCAGTCCAATGGATTCTCAAGTATTTGAGAGTGACATCTAATATGTATTTATTTTATGGAGGCTCATATACTTATTTACATGGCTATGTGGATTCAGACATGGTTGGTGATTTGGATGGCAGGAGGAGCACCACTGGATATGTTTTTATAGTAGGTGGCATGAAAGTTAGATGGATTTCTAGATTACATAAGGTTGTTTCCCTGTATACTATAGAGGCTAAGTATGTTTCAGCTACAGAAGCTAGCAAAGAGATGATATGGATGACAAGGTTCATGGAAGATTTGGGAAATGAGCAAGAGGATTGTAGATTGTACAGTGATAGTCAAAGTACGATTCATTTGGAAAAGAACTCAGTGTTCCATTCTAGAATGAAGCACATTCAATTGAGATATCACTTTATACGACAGGTATTAGAGGATGGGCAGTTGAAGTTGGAGAAAATTCATACAAAGGAAAATCTTGTGGATATGCCAACGAAGTTGTTGGCAAAGGAGGAGTTGGAGCTACACTCCACTTATATTGGTCTTCTAATTTGAGACTTGAAGAGGGAAAAAAGGCCAAGGAAAGGATCAAAGGAAGGAGTTGTATGGTAAAGTGCATAAATTTATCTCTAAGTGGGATATTGCTGAGTTGTGGAGATTAATTGCTTCACTGACATGCTTTTACAGAAATACACAATAACCAACGTCATTTGACAAACCGTTGTCGATCACCCCATGGTTTGATATCGATTAGGAAAGAAGAAACTGGCATCGGTTAGGGATAACTGATGTCGGTTAACTGACATTGGTTACCTCTGCATGACTACTTTAATTAAGTTACAAGAATTAGATATATCTTTAGTTGTAAAGTGAATCTAATGGTTGTAATTGCATAGCTAAAATACCCTAATATTGTAGATGAAAATATAAGCATAAAGCTAGGGTTTAGAAGGTAAATTTAATTGAGAATTAAGAGAATTTTCCTTCAGAGAGAAAAAGATAAATTTGTAGAGAAGAAAGTACAAGACATCCAAGAAGTTGTGGAAGATTGCAAATCTTCTCATTGTATTTCCTCTATGATAATAAATTGGTTGTTTCTTGGTGGACGTAGCCCACAATGGGTGAACCACATTAAATCTTGTGTATTATTTCTTCTTTTTTATTTCCATATTGATTGATTTTATGCTTAGATGTGATTAATATATCTATACAAATGATGTGTTAACCCCAACACCACTTTATCAAACATATTTCTCTAAAGCAGTGAATGCCAAGTTTATTCTAAATTTGCAATTGTTTAAATTAAAAATGAATGAAGGTTCAACAATGTCTAGCCACATAAATGAGATATGGTATCTTCTAAGGAAGTTAACATAAGTTAAAGCTCGATTAGATGATGATGATGCAGAGGAAATAATTTTGAATAACTTGCCACCTAAATACAACAATCTAGTGTTTACCATGATTTATGCACTCCTAGCTGAGGAGAAATGAACTAAAGAATAAATTGAAGAAGAAACAACCATGAATGTAAAGACAAAGCATATCGATTCTTCAAGGAAAAAATAATAATTAGAATGTTATTATTGCAAGTAAAAGGGACACATATATTCTTTCTGTATTATTTGTGCTAAGGATCTTATATCAGGTAAACTCAAGATGGACGAGGCCAATGCAGCTGATGAGGAAGACACTGAAGAAGAAGATGAATTTGAAAATAAGGAAGATGAAGTGACTACCTATAATGAGTAGTGACTCATGGAGGCTGGACGAAAAAATAAACATCTCTTATCAGTCAATAATAAAGATATTGCTTCAGTGTAATGGTGATAATTTATTTTGTATGCTTTCATAGTTTAGGGGTGTGTTTGATTTCAACACGTGTGGTAGTAAATAAAGAACTAAAGGATAATTCCCGTTCCTATTTAGGAACATATTTTCCTATATATTGTTCTCTTTTGTAAAATATGAGTGGGGAAACATGTATAATGCTATGGAGTGGTTGGTGGCTCCACTAAAAACTAATTTGTGAGTTTTTGGATCTCTTTGAAAAACACATACAGAGTGGTTGATGGTTCCACTTGAAAACCAATTTTGAGCCGATGGTACTATTTGAAAACTATTGTTTTGTAGATCATGAGTAGGTATTAGACAAAAAACACCCATGTTCACACTAAGGGGGTGATTTTTAGGAAAATTCATGTTCATAATGTGAACATTAGTGTATTAGAATAATAGTATTATTTAATATTTAAATAATACGTGGGTTGTGTGTAATTAGTTATCATGCACAACACATAGGAGATAGGGGTGTAGGAGTATGAATAAAGGATTAGAGGAGATATTTGAGGATAAACCTTGAGTCCATATTTTTAGGAGAATGCACTTATATAAAATACCTTCAGAAATCAATAAGAAATGACTCCATTCATATCTATATTTTTTCTAATTTCTTCTCTATAATTCTAGCTATTTCCATATGAGTTTATTTGTTTAATTTATACTAAAATACATTATATAAATCATAGGTATTGTTTTCAAAACATAATCGATGAGGTTTTAGAACCTTGGGACTATGAGGGAAAGAAGCGCCCACAGGAGGACAAGAGTGCCCCAGGGGCTAGTGACTAATCTAGATGCTTGTGTCTACTAAGGTGCTCAGGTTTTGGGTTTTTTTGGGTTGAAAAATGTTCTCTCTTAATCATGATTTTCAACTCTGGTTTTTTTGTTATGTCACATGTCATACACGTACCCCTTCAAAAAACATGTCCACAAACCCAATAAAGAACCACATCAAACCCAATAAAGAAGATGTCGGAATGGGGAGTCGGAATGACCCCATTGGTCACCTAAAGAGTGAACTTATGACTAACCTTTCACTACATCTTAGAATCCATGTATATCTTCATGCTTATGTGTGAATTGATGCCCTACGTTTCCCTTGTGCAAGTTGCAAGATGATAGCAAAATAGATCTAGATTGTTCTGATTATGTAGAATGTGTGTGATGGAATAAAATGAACTCCCCTCCTATATTGTGTATGTAGATAAATGTTGTTATTTTCCCTTGTATAAATGTGCTAGATGTATACTTTGAAATGCTCTTGAGCCTTTGTGCAATCTTATGTGTTGATAGATAATGCTTATAGTTCTTGGCCCCTTATTTGAGATAATTAACTAATTATATATATGATTCCCTTATTTTAATTTCGTAATTGATAACTGAAAGGTCGACCCAAAGTGTTAAACGGTGACCAAAAAGTGAAAAGGACCCAAAAGAGTAACAATAAGGAAAAGAGGGAAAGTAGCACCTGGGAGGGATATGAGTGATTGGATGCTTCTTTCCTATTTAGGCTCTAGAGTTAGAGGCCCTCAAAAGATAAATCAGTCAAGTGTCGATATGGCTGTAAGATGTGTAAGGCCAATAAAGTACAAGAGATATTAATAAAATGCCGAAGGGAGTTTTCAACCACAAGTTTTCTTATTTCAAAATCATGTATACATTAGTATACTTTAGGGACCATGCTTTGGTTTGCATCTTATATAATAAATATGACATACCAAGTTCAATCCTTGCTTAAAGCCTTTAATGGGGTTAGTAGATGGATATCCAAAATGACCAAGTAGTCATTTGGAGAGGCCATTTCACCTTGTTTGTAGTAGCAACCATAACCATTTGATTTCCCTCTTAGGTTTATTTAGTCCCATGTTAGGTAATTCAAGCATATTAGTAGTCATGTTTAGTTAGATTTTGTATTGTTTTCATACTAGTTAAGCATTAATGTAAGCTTCTATCTTAATGTTACATTCATAGACTTAGAACCTTGGCTAGATGGATGGAAATGGTGTTAGCTTTCCTTGTCCTTATTTAGTCATGCAATTTGTTTTGTAAATTGTAGGGTGTCATCATTTGGCATGCCTAGTGGGACAATACCCCATTGCATTCTATTTTTAATCTTTTCAACTTAGTTTCAAAGTTTTTCATTTCCAATTTTTAGATTCGTTTCAAGTTTCCTAGATTAATTTCAAAGTTTTCTAGTGTAATTTTAAGCTTTTTATATTAGTTTTTCAATATTTTTATATTAATTTCAAATTTTTAGAGTAATTTTCAAATTTTTAGATCAATTTCCATTTTTAAAAGTTGTTTCAACTAGATTACTGGTATAAGTTGTGTTTTATTTCTTTTTACAAGATATAAGGAGGCAAAGCCCTATCAAAATTGCTAAGAAATCCCAAAGATTGGACCTTTTTTCAAAAAAATTGCTTCAAAACTCATATTTTTTACCATCTAAAAGAAAAAGGTGTATGTGCAATGACTATGAGCACTTGTGCCTCACTGGAAGGCACCTATGCATCATTGACTATGTGAAAGATGACAAAGGGGTGCATGTGCATGAATGTGAGCACATATGCACTAGTAAGGGGAACCTGTGCATCAAGGAAATTTTTTCTCTAAATTCCATAACTTACATTTAATGATTCCTATCATTTTTAAGGGTTTTTAGATGTTTTTGTCAAATATTGATTTTAGAGCAATATTCCTAAAAAAATTATCCTAGGGTCTGATAAAGGATTTTTGATGTGAATTGGGTTAGGGTTTGAGGAGTGATTGTGTTTTCATAATTTTATTGAGTTTGGAATAGATTTGCATATTCTCTTCTCTTTCCCCTAGTGTGATCTTCAGAACTAAAAGAACCTCTAAACCATTCCTTTTTCTTCATGGGAGTAAGTAGCAACAATTATCATTCATTTTGTGCTTAAGAGAATAAACCTTCATTTTTTTGCATGTGTTTGATCTTTTAGTGTAAGATATTTTTCACTAATAAATAAATCAAGGCTAAAATATGTGTATGCTCTTCCCTTGTACCTAGTGTGATCTTGGGAATCAAAAGCAATTTTATTCTTTTTCTTTAAAAATCACTTGGATCGTTCTCTATGTGTCTTCTGTTTCACAATTTAAAATGTGTAGGATCTTTGTCCCTCTCCACCAGGGCTTTATCCTTGCCCTTATCAAAGGGGTGGCCCTAGACATTGACAAAACTAGTGCCCTCAAGCTGGCTTTGGAAGCTTATGTGGATGGTTCATGGTCTGAATTGGAGGAGGAGGATTCAAGAGATGATGAAGATTCTCTAGATGCGAGACATGGGAGAGGATGAGGTGGAGGTGGTCACAGCCCAAAACCTAAAGGATCTTAAATCTAAGCAGATCTCAAGCATTGATTCAAACACTAAGGGTGATTCTAGCAAACAGAGTGCCCCGACTCCCATAAATGCTCAATTAGAACAGCACTATGAGGATATGGGTCATGTCGGCCTGATCAAAGGGGACAATCATTTGGCTAGGATGGTGGCTGATATCGATGAGCTCAAGGGGGACATACGGCTCACTAAGAGCTTGGTCTAGTTTCTTTTTAATGATTGGCACAAGATGAAGGAGCAGGTGCAGGAAGTAGTTAGCAATGGGCAGGGGTGGCGAGATTGAGATCCTAAACACCAACTTTGGGGCCATAACCAGGGAAATGGATCAGGTAAAAGCTATCCTCCATAGCTATATGGAATGGAGCATCATGACTGTTAAATCAACCCTACAACACCTTCAAAACTCTGGGGAAGCTTGCCAATACTTATTGTGGTTGTGGATAGTCTGAAGGAAGGAAACGGAAGGCAACCCTGGATGGTTTAGACCTGGGATCTTTGGCTGTCAATATTGATGCTCTTGCAAAAGAATGGGCTAAGGTTCTGGAGGGGCTTGAAAAATCCTATAAATGAATTTGGTGCGAGGTGATCTATTTTTTCACTATCTTTGTCTATGGTTGTTAGTTCCTTCGATGTTGTTAATTTCACTATGGTTTTTTGTTGTTAGTATAACTATATGGGCTCCTAAGTGCTCTTATTAATATGAACTTTTATACTATGGTTTTTTAATGTTATTATAATTGGCTTTATCTGCTCTCATGGAGATTTCTTGATGTACGGAGTTAGGGTCCCCTTAACCCTCTTTTTACCACTAATAAAAAAAATTCACTTGGATGAATTGGGAATAAACCTTGTTTTTACAAAATTTGATGGTAGTTAGTTGATTTACAAGAATTTTTCATTATTATTTTCTTATGATATTGTGAATCTATTTTGAAACTACTAACCATTTTGTGAAATACCTAATGCTAGTACAATAAAGGAGGACTTAAAAAAAAATTCTAACTACATGTGTGAATGTAAGGTTGCCAAAAGGAGTGCGAAAAAAAACCACATTAAATATACAAGATAAAAAACACACCACAATCATCACATTGTATTTGCAGGTTTCGGTTAAGAGCTATGACTCGTTCTCTTAACTAGGAGATAACCCCTTTGGAATAAGCCTTAAGCTACAAAAATTAGGGTGGTCTTAGGAACCCTAAATTAGTTCACACAAAGAGGGAACCTTGTGAACAAAACAGGAAAGTGCTCCACACTACCGACTTGTCTAGTACGCCTTGGTGAGATTAGCATCAAAGATATTCGTATCGCAACCCCAATGAAAGTATAATTGAATGCAATTTGGTGCTCATTATACTGAAGGGGGTAAATTAAAGCCAAGATATTCCTTGGGAAACCTTAGTAAATCTATCTTTCTCTAGATATCTTGTGACACCTAGAGAGAGAACCACCTAGGAAGCTTACCGGCTTGGAGCCATTGTCTTTTTCTTAGTTGTTATACTTGAGATCTCTCACAAAGTGAAAACTTTGTTAGATTCAAAATCTTGTTTTTCAAACAAGGGAAATAATCTCTTAAATTTGAAACCGTGTGATTTTCATCATGAAATCTACTTAGTGTCATTTTTTTCTTAGTTTTTCACCTTGTCCTAAGAGAAGGCAAAACTTTTGCCAAAATAACACTAAGTTTGTTTCAACACCACTTGGTCTACACCATTATTTTCTTGTTGCCCATTTTTGGACAAAAATAAACAAGATATACGGATACCTCTATATATCGCTGTGTCCACCCACTTTTGTATTCTACTTGCGCGACTAGGTTGTAATGTCAGAGTGCAAGTGTTGAAAGTGTGCATGGTACTTACTCATGATCTAGTAGGCCCCTTTCTCTCAAAAACCCATATTTTGAGACTTATTATTCATCATAGTTAGGTGATTTCACTCTTGTCTTCTTTAGAGTTGTTACACTGCCCACATTATAGCCATACAATTGTGACATTTTACGTCTTGTTCCATTGTGAAACTTGACCTAAATCTCTATATTGTATCATTACACTACTCGCATGCTTAATAATTCCTTGCTATACTTAGACGTAGGTTTTTACACCCTAGCCTTGTCTTGAATTTTTTTAGTTGTTGAGGTTACTTTATTAGCATCGCTATAACGCCATTTTTTATTCTAAAATATTGCTTTCTTACAAAGCTTGATTACGTGTCTAAATAGCATTGTTGCGTTGCTCACATTTGTATCATTCATTTTACAAGGCTTAGAATTTGTTAGTGTTTAGAAACTTGTTTTTAGTATATCTTGTTAGAAGGTCCACGTCAACATTCTCTTATCATTTAGGTCTTGTTTGTTTCAAACTTGACCTAACTGGTGATATTGTGTTGTCACTATTTGGTTTCAAACCTATCAAGATAAATTTTAGGGAATAAACTATTTTTTTATGACTAATTTTTGAGTACTATACATCACCGTATTGTTCTAGAACATTTTTTTGTCATATATTACCTTGCTATGGTATCTTATTCTTTAACTCTTAGGTTCACATTGACCTATTGAATTTGTGTCTATTTTATAGTCACCTTTGTTTTTTTTTGAAGACTTAGGGTCATTACACTGGAAAAATTTGACTAAATTCCATTGTTAATAAACCTTAGTGGAAATATTTCACGTTGTACCTTCTATTCTAAGTAATGCCTACTACGAGAATGGGGTCACGAATGTTAGAAGTCGATATATTTGGAGGTGACAACTCTCTTTTAGAGGATAATCTCATGGTTGACCATAGTGTCGGAGAGTAGGATTCTCCTCGCGCGGATGTAGAGATTCATTCCACCCATTTTGACGACTGCATTTTTCATAACAAGCATGAAGTTCTTATGCAGGTTGTGGAACTAGGGGCCAAATTACCTTCCACAGTAGACCCTTCTCTTATCGTTAGCATGGTTCAGGGAGAAGAATAACTAGACCGACCTCGTCAAACTCGTTAATGAAATATTTAACCCAAGTCATGCCTCTACTTTTAGGAAACAAAATAATGAGGAGATTCCCTTTGAAAATGATGAGGAATATAGCATACCTACAATTAGGATTCATTATGAAGATGATGAATACCATGTTCATCATGCACAACCTCCTCCTAACAAAGATTTTCATTGAATTCCTATTAAAGAGGTGAGGTTAGAACAATAGTTCCAATCCTTCACTCACCAATTGGGAAGTTTGACATCGCATATACAAAAATAATAACCAAAAGTTGTGAAAAAAACCATACCAATGGAAAAACCTAAGGCTTTGTTTTACGAATTCCCAATAAACACTCCTCAACATGAGACATGAAAGGATCCTTATGAGGAATTTTTTTGCCAAAAATCGGGGTGGGCATACACCTAGGCTTAACCATTTGTATAGACCTATGCCGCCACCCACACAAGATCAACTTTTTAATCAAGAGTGGGTCAACAATGAAGAATGCCCTTCAAGCGTTACAAGAGGGCCAAACTAGTAACAATAACAAGAAATATCGGTTCAATGAGTTATGTCCTTACCCATTTGACAAAGCCATCCTACAGGTACCTTTCCAGAGACATTTTTAATTTTACAAAATTTTATAAATATAAGGGAAAAGGTGACCCTCATGATCATTATAAAAGACCTTTATATGACATGTTAAGAGGTGGCATTTAACGACAATTATCTTATGCTCTTGTTTCCACAAAGTTTAGGAGCAACAATACTATAATGGTTTGTGCATATCCTAAGGGATCCATATCAACATGGCTAGAACTAGTAGAGATTTTTGTATGAAACTTCTCTTTCAATATATAAAATGACGTTACCATGTCAAATCTCTACAATTCCAAGCAACAAAACAACGAAAACTTTGCTACATTTTTACAAAGATGGAGAGGGTCATCTAGTTGATTCCCTTGCTCCCTACCTGAAAATCAACTGATAGCCATATTTTTCCCCAATATCCATCAAGAAATTACATTCCACTTGTAAATTCATTGTGGTAACACGTTTGAAGAGGCAATAGAAAAAGGGAGTCATATTTAAAGGCATTGTTATATAGGGGGACTCTAAAATCTTTCTCCCTCAAACACTATGATTCCAAATCTAATTATAAACCAATTTTTTTTTCAAAATAAAATCAAGAACATCATTAGTGATACGATATTAGACTCTAAGTGGGTGCGAGTCATTCATAACCACACACCTTTAAAACTTGCAAAGGGTAATCAACCTACCGAGTATAAATGTCACACTTTTACTCCTCTATCTGAATCTATATCATCTATAATAAAATATTTAAAGGCCATAAACATGGTAAAATACCCTAAAACACAACCCTATAGGGACAATACACCTAAACCATCATGGCTTAGGGAGAATGAATTTTTTGAGTTCCACCACATCAAAGGTCACAAAACAAATAAGTGTTTAAGATTAAAACACTATATTCAAGACATAGTTGAAAACGATGATATTGAAGTAGATTCTGTTGTAGCTCAAAATATACAAATTAAAAATTAGGGATATTCAAAAATCCTTTTCCTAATCATGAAGAAAATAAAAATTTGGATCATGGACCATTTCGATGCCCTAATAGGTTGTGTTGACCCCCTCATTGAGCAAATCAATATATTTAGAATCAATAAAAGAGAGTGTGTTGTTGCAACATGGCGGGCTCACCTCATTATAAATTCTAAACCTACTCCCCCTCCTCCTCAAGAGATTCATTATGATGTGTGATATCAAATAGACCTTTATCGTCCATAAGGATATACTTTTAAAAACCTTACAAGGATTAGGAGTATCCATTAATGTTGACCTAACACATTTACAAGCCATGGTAGCACAATTGGTTCCTTTGGAACATATAACCTTTAGCATTACAAAATCCTTAGTTGGAAGATCCTTCACATAACCCTACCCTTACATATTGAGGTTATCATCAAACATAAGAAGGTTAAAAGAGTGCTTGTGGACAGCAGATCGGGTCTTAACATATGTACTCTCAACGTTTCCACCAACTAGGTTACACAAAATTTTATCTAGAAACAAAGGTCATCACCATTAAGGCATATGACAAATGAAGAAATGACAATCAGACTGAAATGATCAATTTCTCATTGGAAGTGGGTCCCATAACACATGATACAAAATTTCCACATCTTGGACCTGTCAAATCCCTTAAAATATCTTTCTCGGTCACCCATGGATTTATGCCATGCAAGTCTATGCCATCAATGTATCATCAATGTTTAAAATTGCAATATGAGGGATGTACACTTACCATTCAGGGAAACCCCCAACCATTGGCTCATTGTAGAGATTTGTTGGGATTTTTTCCTAAAATCTATGAGCGTCCATCTATAAAGATTGTTAATCTCATCTGGTAGGAGGCCATTGCTTCACGATTGGATCCAGATACCTTGTCTATCAACGGAAATGGTGCTTCCACCTCAGAAAATCCCTTTTCTACATGGGAGATGAAGGTCAAACCAAGCGGTTGTGGAAAGTATAATCTAAAATAGGCCCTAATGGTTCATAACTAGCTGCTATCAGCCCAAGTGCATGGTAGGTCTTGTTTCAATGTTCAGAGATCAAGAGAGACTTGTCCTTTCAAGAATTTTACTCTTGACAGCTTACTAGAAGATGAAAAGTTTCTTATGGACATTGTGTTTTGTCCTGATGATGATGACATGGCTACATGCTATAAATCACTTAAGTATCCCTTTCCTAATAAAATAATGCTTTCCATGAGGTATAAAGGATGTGGGTGTGGCCACCAAGAACAAGGCCCATTAGAGGATCTTGAAATACCTCGTCGTATAGTAGGTAAGTCGGGTATAGGCATCCATTTATATGAGTCTCACTCTTTAGATGATGAGTATTCCTCTTCTGAGAGTGAGGATAGTTTTTCTGGAAATGAAAGCAAAACAAATTCTGATTTAATCTTTATGAAGACCTTGCCTCTACTAACCTATTCAAAAATATGATTATCCTTACTATAACCCCTATTATACCCACCATATCCCCTATAACTCAACCATTAACCCTCACCTACCCATCACTCGTGAATTGGGATCAACTAAAACATGTATCTATTGACATGTTTCAGAATGATGAGGCCATTGGTGAGTTCCTGGGAATCAGAGACAACATTACAAGAAATGATCACAAGAAGGGGTTCTCTATTCATCTTAATGCATGTGCATACTTTGGAGAGGAAGTAGAGTTGTGTGGGCATTTAAGTAAAAAAGTGAGCAAGGGAAAAATTTCCAAAGAAAATACTTGTGGAAATAAAAAGGGGAAGTCCTATAGCAAAAACCTCTTTGAAGCGCTTGTGGAAAAATAAGCAAAACAACCTATGGAACAAGATTAAGAGCTCCCTGAACCACCTTTGATAGAGGAGGATCTAAATCTCCCTCCTGATCTTATGCGTATGTGGGATGAATCAAAATTATTAGTGGAAGATACAATAGATATTAATATTGGCACAGAAGAACTACCGCGGATAGCTAAGTTGGGAGCTTCCCTCTTAACCAAAGAACAAACAACATTCACAGGACTCTTAAGAGAGTAGGTAGACATCTTCACTTGGTATTACACTAACATGTCAGGACTTGATCCTACACTATTGGTGTACAATCTTGTGGTACACCCATATGCCAAGTCCATCAATCAAAATATTTGAAAGATGCATCCTTGCGTTACCTTATTGGTAAAGGAAGAGCTATAAAGGTTATTAGAAGTAGGATTTATCAGGCCTATTGACTATTTAGATTGGATCTCCAACGTGGTCCTAGTTCAAAAGAATTCAATTGGTATTAGAGTGTGTACTGATTTCAGGGATATAAAAAAAGCTGGTCCTAAGGATGATTTTCATTTTCCAAACATCGACATGATTTTTGATTGTACAAGAGGTTATGAGATGATTTCACTCATGGATGGATTCCCAAGTTATAATCAGATGAATATTGTGGTATAAGATCAGCACAAGATATATTTCACAACCCCATGGGTGACGTTATATTCCCAAGGCATGCCTTTCGTCCTTAAAAATGTAGGTGCTACATATCAAAGGCCGATGATTGTAATATTTCATGATATGATAAGTGACATCATGGAAGATTACGTATATGATATACTAGATAAATCTAGAACATGTGAGAAACACCCAGAAATTTTACAATGTATCTTTCAGTGTCTAAGGGAGTACAAAGTATGACTTAACCCAAATAAGTGTGTCTTTGGTGTGCTATCTGTGAAATTACTAGGATTTATTGTGTCATACAGAGGAATAGAAGTGGACCTTGCAAAGGTCACAACTATTACAGAAATTCCTCTGCCTAAGAATATCAGACAACTACATAGCTTACAAGGGAAAATTTAGGACATCAGAAGGTCTATTTCACAGCTAGCAGACAAGTGTAATACATTTACACATATTAAGAAGGATGTTAATTTCAAGTGGGGACCAGAATAATAACAAGTGTTGGCTTTGCTAAAATAATTCTTGGCCAAACCCCATGTTCTCATGCCACCCACATAAGGAGAACCCTTGTTACTTTATGTCACTGCTACACATTTTGCAATTGGGGCACTATTGGCCTAGTATGACAAAGAACAGAGAGAAAAGGTTGTATACTATTTGAGCAGGACATTGGTAGCATATGAGATAAATTATCCACAAATCAAGAAAGCTTTCCTAGCCGTGGTGTTTGCTTTCTAGAAGCTACGTCACTATATTCTTAAAAATAAAATCAAACTTATTTCAAAGGTTGACCCTTTGAAGTATTTATTGTATAAACCAGGCATTAACCAGAAAGATGGCTAATTGGATCATCTTATTAAGTGAGTTTGACATTGAATATGCTCATCAAAAGTCAATAAAATGATAGGTGTTAGTAGATCAACTGGAAAAAGCTCCACTATCAGGTACTGAACCCATTATTCTAGAACTACCATATGCATCCATTATGTACCTCGAATAATCTACAGTTTGGCAATTGTACTTCGATGGCTCTTTTACCTTTCATGGTTCAGGTGCTAGAGTTGTGTTAATCACTCCCATGGGACACTTGATTTCCAAAATAATTTAAATTTG
Organism: Taxus chinensis; assembly: GCA_019776745.2. Lineage (NCBI taxonomy): Eukaryota > Viridiplantae > Streptophyta > Pinopsida > Cupressales > Taxaceae > Taxus > Taxus chinensis. The sequence goes on from CM034150.1 coordinate 610,349,930, forward strand.
GTTTCCCTTAGATGAACAATATAGCAGAATATTAAGCTCTCAATGTAGGAATGAAGCTATCCTTCAAATGGAATATCAAAAAAGTAAAATGATTGGTGATTCAATGCTTATTATCAAATAGGTCACAAATGAATATAAAGTTAAAGATGAAATGTTACTTCCAAATAAAAGAATGGTTGATCCTTTGAAATAATTATTTGAGTAGATAACATTTTGAGAAAATACCAAGAGCTCATAACAGTAGTGGCAGATGTCATAGCTATGGTAGGATCTATGTTTAGCATTCCGCTAGAGAGAAATGATATGACATGCTTTGTTGAAAATCTAAGAACAATGGCATATGGACATACCAAAACTCTTGTTTAGTGTGTGAAGTTGTTGATCCCATTTCACAGTGGTATGCTGAGATATTTTATTATGTCCATGATGGAACCTTCCCTATGAACATTTCCCATGCTGAAAAAGCATAACCTCATCCAGTGTATAGCCCATTATACCCTACTTGGGGCACCCTCTTCCGTAGAGGCTACAACGGGAATTTGTTGCGTTGTTTAAATTATGATGAATCTATCTAAGCAATCAATGAGGTGCATGAGGGGAATATGTGGAGCTCATACTAACAGGATCATCCTTACAAAAAAGATACTCAGATTAGGCTACTTTTGGCCTACCATGGAGCATGACTGTTGTCAACATGTGAAGAAGTGTTTAGATTTTCAAAATTATGACAGTTTGATACATGCGCTAGAACAATCCTTGGAACCAATCATGACACCCTGACCATTTTCAAAGTGGGGTCTCAATCTAATAAGAAACTCAATCTTGTCTCCTTAGATTGGCCACAAGTTCATTATAATGACCACCGAGTACTTTACAATATGGGTAGAGGTTTTTCCTCTAACCTATATAGAAGGTCCCAAAATTTCTAAGTTTATAATGAATCATATCATCTACATATATGGTATCCCCTTCTTCTATTATCACTAATAATGGTAAGTCCGTTAAAAAATAGAAATGTGAAAGTGCTCTATAAATGCTTTTCAAATTTTCCTTCAGTTTTCAACCCCTTATTACCCTCAAGGTAATGAGTAGGCTGAAACTTACAACAAAACCTTAATTCACATTATGGAGAAAATGGTGAATACCACAGGCCGTAACTGCAATCTACAAATTTTACCCTACCCTGCTGGGCATTCAATACTTCTATCCACACTCCTACAGGTGCAAATCCATATTATTTAGTATTCAGTTCTGAATTCATCTTTCCTTTAGAGATCAAGATCCCTTCTTTGCGTATCGAGCTAAGTGATTACCTAAATGAAGAGGAGGGACTATAGGGTAGCTCGATTGGGAGAGTTGAAGCTATTGGATGAGAAATTCCTTTGCACCCTATATCACCTAAAAGTGTATCATGATTGAGTGTGGTAGAGGTACAATAAGAAGGTCATACCTCATCAGTTTTAGGTAGGGAGATGTGGTGTTGAAATATAATCATAAGAACACCAATAAATATCGAGAAAAGAAAGGTAAATTTGAGCCCAACTGGCTAGGACCATACATTGTGGTTTCCAAGTTCAATTTAGGTGCATATAATTTGGCCTATTTAAGATGGCCAAGATCTTTGAGAACTAATGAATACAATGCATCTCAAGCACTTTTATGCTTAAGTATGGGGTCTCTATAGAATACCAAGAAGAGTAAAACAAAAATGTATAAAAATTAACAAAGTATAAAGATAAATAAATAGGTACATCCAATTTTGAGAACCACACAATGGTGGTACTTTGGACAAGTACTTTGGTGAAAATAGTCTTCCAATGCCAAGGGAGGGTCCATTATTCATAAGTAATTCAAGTTTAAAGGAGTACGAAAACTTTTTCCTTAGATGATCTTTACCTTCGTCTGAGTCCCCTTGTAAGAATATCCTTCTTTTCCCTAATCTAGCTAATCTAACATTTTGAGTGCAGAAAATTTAACATTGAATGAACCCATATCATGTTGGGGTTAACTTTGTAGCATCACTTCTGACATATACCACATGGCGTTCTGGCCTTGTACATCCCATCTAACGTTGGGGGCATCCACATTCTTCATTTCCTTGAACGTTTGCTTTGGAAAACTATTGAGAAAATGTCAAAAACATTTGTATAACTTTTGAAAAACCCAAAACATTCAAATACGTTTCATAGAAAACTCCCAAAACAATAAAAAAATTGTCTTAAAAACCAAAAATAGCTAAAAACATCCCAAAATTGTCCTGCAAAAATGAAGTAGTGGTTTGCTTACTTTTAGTTGTTGGATTTACTTGCTTACTTAGATTAAATGTCACTTTATTCTTTAGTGTATTGCATTAAGTCCATTTTATAATTACAAACTTGTAAATAAATGTGTTTCTTGGATTGGATTTGTTTAAACTTGTGCTTTTCACATTTTTACTTGTACATTGTGTTATCATTCATCATCATATCACTCATATCCATCACATCTCTACATCATGTATCAAAAAATATGATTAATTATACATCACGCATGTATACTAAAAGCTAGTCATCAAATATTTGTATCACCAATGGGGAAAGACGGGTTGCACATGATAATAAATCTACCCCCCCACACCAATATCAAAAATATAAACATGTTTTACTCAAAGTATCTCAATAACGTACAATATGATATCATCTAAGGCTATCTCATAATCTAATAGGTGATACAAACATAAAGAAAAAAATTAAGCGTGATATCTCATACAACATGTGATACATCGGTAATCCATATATCATCAAAAATATAAGTGTCCATATACACATGATATAACAAGTTAATCCTTGGAATTTATACAAAAAAAATTCCTTCATCATGAGGCATGATAAAAAAAAAATATGCATACATCCGTATAAAAATTATGCCCTTCATCACAAGGTGATACACCAAAAAGAAAGTAATACATTTGGCACATCAATAAGAAATTTAACCATGACTCTCACCCCACACCGGGACTACCTAGTCCAAGAATACTACTAGGTGGGTGCATATGAGGTGTTGAATAGGTAGAAGGAAACTACATCAGGCTAAAGCTAACCCAAGCTGAACTAACCCATGTTACTCTTAATTCACTTGTCCCAAAGGAACCTCTACAAATTGCACTAATCGGGATGGTCTATGGGATCTAGATTTTGACTTGTTGCTTGCTATATGACTATACTCAGGAAACTCTCTGCTCGGCCAAAAAATCCACGTAGTACTACATCCTATAATAGGTGGCCTCACCTTCTACAATAGCACTATGCCTAATCATCAGTTACATCCTTGAGGATGTATATGTGTACTGTAGTTTATCACACTCTTCCCCTACTGCTAGCTAGCTCTATCCACAACTATGACCACTCTGCTATAATATGATCTCACTCTACTTATAGTTGTAGGCTATCTGCTATCACTCAGTCCTACTCTACCTGTAGTTGATCTCACTCTATGTGTAGTTAGTCTCACTCTTCTATAGCCTGATCTTTCTCTACATGTGACTATAGGCTATCTGCCATCACTCGGTCCTGTTATGCCTATATTTGATCTCGCTCTACCTGTAGCTGATCTCGCTCTGTTATAGACCGATCTTGCTCTGCTTGTGATTGTAGGCTATCTACCATCACTCGATCTCACTCTGTCATAAGCCAATTCCCATTATGTAAGGGCCCAATCTCTCTCAGTAATGGTCTGATCTCTCTCTTAACTACCAATATGAAACTGTAAGGTTGTCACCTACTAAAGTTGTTGCTACAAGAAAGTCACTTGTGTATCTAGTATAACCCGTTTATCTATTATAACCTGTGTATCTTATATAACATATGTATTAGGTATATCTTTGATATCCACTATATCATGTATGGCTAGCGCATCATGTGTATCCTAAATATCTAGAAATTCCTCCTCGATATCCTCATCATGTCAGTCCCTCTCCTCCACCCCCTAGTAGACTGTGTCATGGACTCATGTGAGGGGATGATAAAGGGTCCATGCACTAGATCTTGCACTAGCACCCTAATGTATGGTACTACCTATCTATGTGCCTATGCCTCTACTGGTGAATTTGGATCATGATCATCATGCTCTACCACATTCAATATCTCCCAAGGAATAGACAATCGATGTGGCATCACTAACACATACCATGCTACATAGTCTGGTGTAGTACCTAGATCTACTATCTGCACTCATTATACCCAAGGCTATGAGACTACCTGTGAAAAGCTTGCAAGGGCTCTGTCTAACCTAATATGTTGTTCCATATCAAAAATCTCTCTGTATCGGCATGTGTACCACATCTCATTGCCTAGATAAGTCCAAATTGATGATGAACCTGATCCACCCTATACCACTCTAAGATGTGGCTCCTTCTCCAATAATAAATTGGTCTACTATAGATGTCACCCAACTTGTCTACATCCTGTGGCCACTGATATAACCTCTAGGGTCGCTAGGTGATCATGTGGGGTTATAGCTCATCAAATGCTTTCCAGAAGTAATATATGTGTCCCATATGGCTGCGAATATCATCTCCATCAGGAACCCATCCTAGGAGAGAAGGCTCTGTAAGAACCCAAGCTCTCAATCCTCCTAAAGAACGTCCATGGTAATATGGTCCCAAGCCCAAATCTATAACAATGTAGTAGGGCCCAGTGTCCTCTGACCATGATACGCTATCAAATGTAAGTTGGAATATAAGTGTGCCAATATACACTAACCCCAGTAGTAGACTTTAACCTTGAAGTAGGTCGTGGATCACTCTAATGAGACCCAGGAGAATTGGGCACCAGTCTTGTCAGGTAGCAACACGCCACTGACAAGAGTTAATAAGTATACAAGGACCCATCCTAGTCATGTATCAACCATGCATCTCTTAACCACAGCTGTCATGCCTCAGCGGGGAATGTCATTCAATCCAAATATCATGGCTATATAGCTCTCAACTCGGTTCTGACAACCATCATAAGTAATCAAACAGCCCTAGATCAGAACTCGTAGGATCTTCCAAACATCCTCTAGTGTCACACTCATCTCACCAGTCAAAATTCAGAAGGTTTGACTCTCATTGCGCCATCTCTTAGCTAAGGTTGTGAGTAGATTGTGATCAAAAGAGATATGTGGCATGTGGGCTATATAGGATAAACCTATCACCTTCAAGGTGATTTCTAGGAAAATATGGTTTGAACATCCAAGCGTCGCCTCAAAATTTTAAAATTCATGCATGTCACTCCCACGTCCCTAGCGTGTCTAAATACAGTTGCAGAGCCAATTAAGTCAATTGTTGTAATCTATTTTTCTATTCTACCATACAATTTCTTCTAAAAAAATTCAAAGTTTAGTGTGTTATTCTTCTATCTCACTGTCAAATTTCTTTATGGTTCATGCCTTTCTTCTATGTGGGGTTTGTCAAAAACTAAGTTTTTTCCTAAAAGAATTTTTAAAATTGCCTTTCAGGCGTAAGTGCACCCCTATGTATGTGCACCAGTGCCATGCTCTCAGTATAGCGCACCTGCGCACTCATGCATAGTCAAAATAAATAAAAATTAAAAAATTAGCACAAATGCTGCAACACAAAATTATCACACAGGCATCCAGGCACCCATGCCCATACCACACAATAAATCCCAAAAATTCAAAAACAAGGTCAACACAGCACAGTGCGCTATAGGCACCATGCTGCCTAACAAAAGCCAAAACCTCAAAAACTAGGCCAGTCAGCACAGGTGCCCATGTTGGCTCACCAAAATGCAAAAAAAAATTCAAAACTTTGCTCAGCACAGGCACCCAGGTGCCCATGTTGGCAAAGAAATCTCAAAAAACTACAAATTTTTCTTAGCACAGGCACTCAAGTGCCTATGCTGGCAAGCAAATGCACAAAAAATCTTTGCTCAGCACAGATGCCCAGGTGCCCATGTTGGCACAAGAAATCTCAAAAATTTCAAAAACTGGCTCAGCACAGGCACCCATGTTGGCACACAAATTTCACAAAATCCAAAAAAGGTGCCATCACAGGCCTAGGCGCCCATGCTAACAAGAAAAACAAAAAAATACATAAGCACAACTAGCTTAGGCGCCCCCTAAATTTTCCCTAAATTTAACCTAAAAATGGATATTTTCCGTTAAAAATTCAAAATTTTGAACTTTCAGGGTAAAAGGGAGAATTGTGTACCTGTGGTCCATCCACTGGAAAAGGTAGTCCCTCACGAGGTCTGCATGGGCCTTCATTCACTATCATTGGTAGATCAAAGCTCAATTTAGTAGTGAAATGATAAGAAAATGTGGTAAAATAACTTGTCGTAGTGGCTTATATGCTTATTTATACCTCCCACGTTGTGTTTCTCGCTCCCAAAGTGCCTTGAGATTGTGTGTATCTTCTAAAATTCCTCTAACACTAGTCATGATCAAAAAATAATTATTTTTGGCACGTTTTTGCTATGTTGGGGCATATTTTTGCTTCCATGACAGACTTTTCTACTACCCGGGGCATTTTTTTCCTTGCGGCCACTTTTAACATTGTCTCACGAATTTTTTATTTCTTCTATAAAATTATATATATATATATATATATATATATATATATATATATATAATAAGAAAATAAAAATTAAAACAATAAAAAATTCAAAAAAATGATAAATTATTAAAAATCTAAAAAATTGTAAAAAATTTAAAATTTTACAAAAGAATGGTAAACGACATATATGTAGCTAAAACCTGTGTCAATTGCATCATCCTCAAACATTGAAATATGTCTTACAAAAGTGTCTTTCTATCATTTCTTGTTTTTTCTAGTCTCAAATGACTTACAGATCATCGTGATCTACCCCCATTAACAAAAGCTTAACTACATACTACATTGGTACTCCTGTGCAACAGTGAGTTGTTAGAGACTATGTCATAGTGCACGAAGGTTTTTCCATAGTACTACTTGTGTCCTCCATTTTTCCCTTGCATGTGTTATTTCTTGGGGATCATTTTTAACCCTTGTCATTACAACACAGAACATTTAGGAACTGCAGCTTGATAACAAAAACATGGGTGCAACACGTTATTTGTTTGAATACGTGTGATTGTATTGGTTTCTCTATTAGGTTAGCTAGTTTACTTTCTCATATTGCATTGTATAAATGTATGTTGCATGGATCTAAATATCATTTTACTTTCTCATATTGCATTACATAATGTATTTTGCATGGAGTTATGTATTTTTAGTAGTAAACAATTGTTAGTAATTTATCTTTTCATGTTATCTTACACTTTTGTTTATTTTAAATTAAGGTCAATGATGTAGACCTAAGGAAAAATGATATAATCCGGTTGCTTATGGAAATGTTGGATGCAAAGGTTGGACTTGACCTATATTTCTCCATTAATTATTTCTTCTTCATTATCATTTATTACCATTACTAATGTTTCTCCTAAAAAACTCACCTGTGGCATTGAACAACCATGTTTATCCCTATTCTTATTCATTTTCAATACCTAAGGTTTTCACGCCCGTTCTGACTCATTTTCTTCTATCCATTTCAAATCATATTTTCGATTGTCGATTGACTTCTTCTATTACCCCATCGACACTCGAGGGGGAATCCTTCATTCCTGCTAATTTTTCTTCAAAAATCCACCTATTTATGTTTGTCCACTATGTTTGAAGTGAATTCACTAACTTCACCTCAAACAGGGGAAAATGTAGACACCTAAATTCTGCTTTTGCAATCTTATTACCAAAACACATGCAAATCACTCTTATTCTTCCCAATTCCATTATAATTAATGCTCTTTGCTAATTAATAATGTTTCTCACCACTTTGGCCAGTTAACAAGCACTTCATTGATCATTGTGTAACCTCTTTTACATTCAAGATGTCGATTTACGATGAATCATAAGCCAAAATCCTCTTCAAAACAAACAATTGGTGATTATAAGCTAATTAAGCCCACTTTTCCCTTGATTTGATCAATATACCCTAGTATTGACTCAAACCCCTCTTCCGACCAGTCAAAATTACCCCATTCACCTCCATAATGTCTCAGCAATCTTCAAAATATTATCCTAGCCTCCTTGTTGACCCTAAGTGGTTAATTAAGGCTCCATACCTCTTAATCACTTGGTAATTCTTGTGATTAGCAAGGCCTAATCATGATTAGCAATTATAATATAATTTGGGGATTTTAGTCCCACATGCACCAAAATACAAGTTTCTCCCAAAAGGAAAACTATAAAAAGGTGCACCTCATTCTTTTATACTTTACACCATGCTTCGATTTGCATCTTATATAATAAATATGATATATAGCCAAGTTCAATCCTTAAAGCCTTAAATGGGGTTAGTAGATGGATATCCAAAATGACCAAGTAGTCATTTGGAGAGGCCATTTCACCTTGTTTGGAATAGCAACCATAACCATTTTATTTCCCTCTTAGGTCTATTTAGGCCCATGTTAGGTAATTCAAGCATATTAGTAGCCATGTTTAGTTAGATTTTTTATTGTTTTCATACTAGTTAAGCATTCTTTTAAGCTTCTATCTTAATGTTACATTCCTAGACTTAGAACCTTGGCTAGATAGATGACAATGGTGTTAGCTTTCTTTGTTTAGTCATGCAATTTGCTTTGTAAAATTTAGGGTGTCATCATATCTTCTTTCATGTCACTTCTCAAATAAGTGCCACTGTAGATTGGCACGTTCTGATTTGTAACCGATTTCTAATTGAATTGTAGCCATTCTGTAACTGAAGTCAAGTTCCTGATATTGTAGATCCGTTTTTTAAACTATTGGAAACTATTTTGAATTGATAAAATGTCTAATTTTTCTCTAGGACACTAGCACCTAGGTGGGACACAAACTCCCATCGTTCCTATCTGCTATTGGGCGCTAGTGTCTACTTTGTGTATATAATCCAAGTCTGATTTTGAACCACTTTGTAACTATTTTCCTTTTCCATTTATGTACTGTGATTTTCTATTCTTGAGATGTATACTGTTGGAAGGGTGATTTGTTCACCCAATAGTTTCCTCTCTCATTTGGGGTGCATGTGATGAATGTAGGAGGAAGCAGCCCAAATGAGAGGACCTTAATCTAATATACATATCTTAGAGTGGATACCTACAGGTGGTAGGGGATGTGCACAGTAGAAACCAAGGAACATGCAAAAAATCTAGGTAAGAAACTAAAAGGAACAATAGCCAAATCATACCAAGCCAAGAATACATATGCTAATCAAACACCATGATCAATAAGATGAAAGCAATTCACCAGAATAACTTTACATAAAACCTTTGCAAATAAATGAGCAGCAATATCATATATTATTATGGAACTCAATGAAAAACAATGAGAATGAGCCTTACTTATATAGGTAAGGAATAACAATCTAAGAACCAGTCAAGGTCGTAGATCAAGCCATAAATCATGGAAAGAACTAGTCATCAAAGAACTAGTCAAGTCCATAGATATATGAGAGAACTAGACATCAAGGATCTAATCAATACCATAGATCTAGGAAAGAACTATTCAATATTATAGATTAAGGAAAGAACTATACCTAACATCTAGATAATATCTCCTAATATCTAAATAAATAAATAAAAATATCCACACACATAAGTGGGTGCAGATAAATACAATAAAGGTAAATAATGTACCTAGGTGAACATGAGCTAAGGTAAATACCTACTCTAAAAAAAACAAGTGTTAATGTAAAAAGAGATAGCATGCAATAGAATACAATGTAACAAACAATTGCAAAGACAAGAGGGACCACAAAACGTGAGTTACATACATGGTACATCACTCACAATGTCATAAGACAATCAGGGCCAAAGAATCCATAAGAAAACAATGATCAAACAAGACATAGGACATAGGCTGCAAACAATAACAAATAATAGTCAATAAGAAGTAATAGATAACCATGTTTGTATAGTAGCCTGCGAGGTAAATACTACACAAGAAGCACCTGTTAGTATGTTAGAAAGATTAATAATATGTCAAATCATGTATAGATCAACAAAAAATTAAGTGATAGTGTCAAGAAGTAGTAAAAAATGTAACAGTAGGAACTGTGATGTGTGAAGTATGAAAGTTGCAAAGGTAGATGTCGTCAGGAGCCTAGATGAAACTGGTAAAGATCAGTTTCGGTCAACGTGCATTATGTAAGAATATTTAAAAGTTCTACATTCACTCAAGATACCACATAAATGCACATGTGTGTATATAAATAGATAATGACATACTAAGTATCCAACTAGCATAGAAAACAAAGTGTAACATATAAGTAGTATAAGCTAACAAGAGTAAACACAACTAATATGTGTAGATGTTATGTGATGGTGTGTTATGGTATGCAAGATGTGCAGATGAGAGGGGCCACCTTTCCTCCCAACAGATGTGTGTGGTGTGAGGTTCATTTAGGACGTGGGCCCTCAATAGCCAAGTATGGACCTTAGAATAAGAGTGCATCATCGGGTGATGAAGATAAAGTATGTATAACAGAGATGTGATAATGCCTTGAAATATAGTCGTGAAGCACAGAGTGTGAGAGGTAGAGAGAGAGAGAGAGTAGCCATGATGTGACAAGTGAGTTTGATTTATGAATTATGCCCTCAACTGTCAAGTATGAACCATAGAACAAGAGTGCGTCATCAGGTGATGAAGATAAATTATGTGTACCAGATATGTGATAATGCTTGAAAATATATTCATGAAGCACAAAGTGTGAGAGGTAGAGAGAGAGAGTAGCTAGGCTGTGACAAGTGAGTTTCATTTATGAATTATGCCCTCAAAATTCAATTATGAACCATAGAACAAGAGTACATCATTGGGTGATGAAGATAGCGTATGTGCATCATAGATGTGGTAATGTTCAAAAAGATAGTCATGAAGCACGGAGCGTGAGATATTGATAGAAATTCACCAGGATGTAACTAGTGAGGGAGAAGTTTAGTGCCCCTCGATTATACACAGGGTGATGAGTCAAGCAAACTCATCAAGAAGTTCATCAGTGTTAGGGTCATAACCGATAGGATTGGGATTTGTTTAGGTAAAATTTTAAGGGCCCCTCCGAAAAAAATCCTTAGAAAATATTTGGTGAATATGTGAAAATTTCCTTTTGCACAAATGGAAAATATCAAGACATCATGACATCACTATTAAATGCTACCTAATGGTATATGTTTTATATGCTATTGGTTGATAGAATATTTGTATGCTACTAGATAAAAACATTTAGTATGTTGTTGGCCGGTAGCATAAAAAATGTCACCGACTAACAACATATAGTATGTTGTCGGCTGGTAGCATAAAAATGCTACTGACTGATAGCATAACTATATGTTATTTGTTGGTAGCATAAAAATGTTTTTGGCTGGTAATATTTTTTATGCTATTTTCCGACAACATATTATATGTTGTCGATAGGTAGCATAAAAATATGCAACCAACTGACTATATTTATGCAAATTTTGTATATTTCTATTTCAAGAGAGTGGTGAATTGACCCCTTAAATTACCTTGTACTTAGAAAAAATTTGTGAATAGGTCCTAACTTGTACCCTAAAAATTTTCCAATTTTAAATTTCAAAAACTGGAAAATTCGTGAATTAACAAATATTTGCCACTAAAATTTTCCCTGGATTTGTTGGCCGGAGAAAATGGCTAACCACCATCCATGCATAAAAGTTTTAAGTTGTACGCAGGGGCATGTGTGCGTGATGAGGAAGCATAAATAGGGCAGTTCACGAAGGTGTGTGTAACACAATATAAAAATTTAACACACAAGGGTTTGCGCATACATGCATACAGATCCAAGAATTAGTCGATTTTAAAGATGCGGATAAATATAGAAAAAAGCAAAAGGTGGAGTGTTGGACAAGAAAGGGCTATAAAGAAGAAATCACATGAAAAAAATGATGGAGATGGTGCATGAAAGAAGGTTATTAATAGGATTAAAGTAGGATAAAGCATGGATCTATTTATAACTCAATCTATTGTTAAGAAAAAATTACAAGCGCATGCAATCTATTGATAACACACAAATATTTAGGAAAACACATGGAAATGGCGAAGGGAAAGTCCCCACCATGTATAAATAGGTGATGCGCTCTTGTACTTAGGATTTCTAAGAAGTTCTGGATGTAGTACTAATGATTAGAAACTATGGTCAGAGGCGTGTATGAGAGTTTTGTATACACACATGGTCCATCACATAGATATAATTTGAAGTATGAAATTAATTAGTGAGTATGGTAATGAATAGATTGTGTTATGATTTATACTTATGTTTACATTACAATGATTACTAGATCTAAGTATGGCTTGATGGGAATTAAAATATTTTTAGTTATTATCTATGATTTAATTCATTATTATATGTATTTCCATGATATGATGTATTTTCTTGTATATATGGTTATGAACATGCATATTTAACATCTTGACAAACAAACAAAGGAGGGACCTAATGGCTGCGTGCACTTTGGGTGGGCATCCAGGCCTTTTCTGAATTAAGTGTCAGTGTGCATAGCTAGGTGTTGGGGAAAAAATGAATACATTTTGGTTATGTTTTGATGACCTCTTTTCAATATGTTCATCAAGATGTGGCATGCACATGGCATTTCGGCTATCATTAGAGAATATTGAGCTTTGGGTGCATGATGACCAGGATGTATTTTCTCATAGATACAACACTGGACCTGATTTTAATGCATGTAATTGGGTGGGGGACAACCTCTATGATTTCTTATATGAGACATTCTTCAACTTCTTACTAGTAGCATTATATCAATGGTTAGCGGCTTACACAAAAAAATAGAGGTGTATGGCTAGGTAGAAAGAAAGTGTGGAGACAGGAAGATTACCAAGCACTCTCTGGCTTGTACATGCCATGGAATGGAGATTTTTTTCATTGGTGTGAAGGTGCACTATGTAGTTATACCTTGGAGTACTTGGAATTTGACATACTCATGCCCGTAGGAAGTAGAGTTCCAGTTTTTACACAAGCCAAGGGGGTCTTATTTGAGCTCAACGACTTTAGTTATCAATATATTGATGATTAAACTTGGGATGGAAAACATACCTATGATAGGCTAAAACCCCACCGCACATAGGGGAAAAAAGAAATTTTGAGAAGAATGGCATTTTCCCAAGAAGAAGAAATGGAGAGAGAGGAAATACAACTCAGATATATTGATGTGTGAGCAAGTTCAGTTGAGGAAGCACTGAGACTAAGGGGAATGATGACTAGTGGAGGTGGTGAGAACCCTGCAGAATGTGAGAGACCCAGGATCATGTCTTACCAGTATTGGGGAAGTACATTAGAGATAACCTATTAGCATTTGATGAGAGTGAGTCTGAGGAGAAATGAGAACCACGGGCATGCACCAGACCCAGTTTAATAACCTGTCCCTTATGCATGGTGTTAGGAACCCATAAGTTGTTATAGAAGATCATCATAGTGAAAGTGAGTAGGAAAGTAATAGAGGATTGTCATGTTGGGTAGAAGATATAGGTAGACACATCTTGATATCATCTCGAGAAACACAATAGATTAAAACAACGCACATAGCTGTGAAACAAAAAGATTTTTTGGAACCAATTTGGTAGGGGCGTTGTCAGGATAAAATAGTGGTGTGATACCTATTAGAAGTAATACTATTGGTGGATTCATATGATAGACGGTGTGTAGTTTAGAACTACTACATGGAAACAAGACAGTCTTTCAACAGGTCCCTAGGTCGTGGCAGGAGGTTCAAGAGGATCATGACCTCCACCGCATAGAGGTAACCCTAGAGGAGGATCAGGTTCAGGATCTTGCCCCACTACACGAAAAATACCATAACAAAAGATGGCGCATCAACCTCAAAAACCTCAAATACTCTTTGATATGTCTCTTTACTTGTCAGAGTACAAAGATGTGGAAGATGTACTTGAGCATGTTCATAAGTGTGAATTATTATGGAGAGCTAAAGAAATAACGGCTCTAGATCGGAAGGCAAGTCAATTTTCCACTACACTACAAGGGCACGTGTATATATGGTGTAGGAAATATGATCCACATCAAACTAAAATGGATTATGATGTGTTACATGCCACCTTCTTGGTTGAGTTTCATTTACCATAGTTTGAGCAATAAAGTATCAACACATTGAAGGATATTAAGTAGGGTTTGTCTGAAAGTGTCAGAGAATATGATGTGTGATTTACGACCTTATTTTGTAAGCTCTCTTGTGACATTCATCAGATCCCATATGCACAGTGGTTTTTTGAGGGATTGTTGACATGTTTCCATAGAGCATTGTCAAATAAGACATTCACTGATCCACATGAAGCCTTGGAAGTAGTAATGTGCACAGAAGTAGTAGGAAGTGTTGACACAGGGGTAAGTCCATTTCTCGAGTTGCAGATTGTAGCAATGGCCTCTCAGGTGGAAAATATCTCTACTAATTCAGCTCATGAGATGCACAGGAGTTCGTGGTGAAAATATTTTAGTGTTAAAGGACATATAAAGAATAGATTCCTATGAGAGAATGTGCATGCATTGTTGAAATCTTCTGGGATTTTCCATAAAAAATAATTGTCTATAATTTTCCACTTTACAATGTGCAACACAGAAGAATGTTTCCATGTATTGTAAAATGTGTGATGCACATACCCATGACACGGCTGACTGTCACTTGATTAATCATATTCATGAGGCTTGTGAAATGGGTTTGTGCCAAACCAATGTGGCAAGTGGATCCCAGGATCCAAAATGACACAACATGGAAGGGCACAACAACAGTAATGGAGGATTTAGAGGTGGATTTAGGAGTAGATTCCACGGTGGTGGTAAAGGAAGGAGGAAGGTTTGTGTGAGGGACATGTTAAACATATGGATTACCTGATCATTATCATCACAAGTATCCAAAGAGTCGAGTATGTGTGTATTGTGGTAAGGCACATAAGTTGGAAGATTTCCTAGACCTACATGTACACATGTGTAAGAAGAAAAAAAGGATAAGGGTGTAGAAATGATTATAGTGGAGTGCGAAAAACAAGGGAAGTGGAACCTATGGATATGGTCGAGCTTGAACTTTAGCCTATTAGTGACTACGTGCATAGAAGCAGCATGTGCACGTAAGAAAGGAATGACAAGACTTCTCATCAGAAGAGAATAAGTGGTGCATGCAAAGTATCCAGACATGACTCAGCAGAAGGAAGTGTATCAAGAAACTATGGGCATTATTAGAGAAATGCAATGGGAGATCCAATACCTAAAAGATAAAGCACATGAGAGGGAATGTGCGAGGAGTATAGATTCACCTTATAAGGATGTTGATGATTTGAAATAAGTGTACAGAATGTTGTGGCAAGATAATATCATCCCTTTGTTAGGAGAGTGGTTGTAGGATAAATTGTCACACGTAGAGGTCAAGCAAGAGTGCCAAATTATTCATACAAATCTACCACCATAGTACCATGAATATGATAAAGAAATTACATTTGATGTGGTAATTAATGGTTGGTTGGTGAGTACTATCTTAATTATCACTAGTGCGGAAGTGAATGTTCTGACCCTTAACACATGGAACTAAATGGGAAGGCCATCGTTATAGTCATCCTCTAATTTGTTGTATATGACCAATAAAACAAGGGCTATGCCCATTGCGGTATTGAAGGATGATTTCATCACTATTCGGGGAGCCAAATTTATAGGTGATTTTGAGGTATTAGAGCTCGCAGAGGTGGATAATTTCCCCATGCTTCTTGGACATCCCTAGTGTTACGCTAAGAATGTAGACCTGTGCTTCAATAAGCAGTGTATCATTTTTGAGAAAAAGGATGAACATGTTGTGATCCCATTGGATGAGATAAAGGTTGCACCATAAATCAAGCCCATTAATGAAGAGGAACTCAATCAAATCTATGCACATATGGTGCGCGATCCAGAACATGTAGAGCCATCAAAGGAGAATGTGATTTAGTGTGAAGATACATAATCAATTAGTGATATTGTCAATGTGGTATGTGATGATTGGTCCCATGGTGTATATGATATGGTGGGCAATGAAGTACGAGTAAGATTTAACATGATGATTAGGTCATGCATAGTCAGGCGGATGGGCAAGGTTAGTTTTCTAAAGTATACTGAAGAAGATAATCTTGAATATTTCTTCCGCGTAATGGAAGAAAAATGGCGTAATAAGGAATACCAAAGAAACATGATTGGTGGACTGTGCACAGAGACAATTTACTTGGTTAGCATGAGGTTAGAGTAGCATTTTTGAAAAGGTTTACTCACAGCAACTTTCCTTCTTTGGCACATGAGTATGATGGGAAGACTTATCCCTTGTTACAAGTTCAAATTTTTTAGAGACATTGGGTGGAAGGGAAAGAAACTTTACCACCATCTCTTTGGGTACAAAAACTTTACTACATTTTACATGATTTACACGTGCTTGGTATGTGCATGCTAAGTTGAAGTAAGAGACAACAAGTTGGTGTGACTTGACAGAAGGTATTGTTCACACTTTTGACTATTTTTCTACTAATCCACCAGTTCATGAGTCCTTGTAGATAATGAAGTGCATCATGTTAGGGGATAACATGAAATCTAAAGAACTCATGATTCATCTGTTAGGAGAACCTGAGACTGAGGTGCATGAGGATGTGATAAAAACAAAAGAAACATTGTTAGGGCACACATCGAAACAGAAAGAAAAAGGGAAGATAGTCTATCTCACAGATGATGAGGAAGTAGAGGATCCGGATATCAAGCACACATATGGTGTGTGTAGGTGATGGAATCCACAAATGATTAGGTATGAATATACCATGTGCCCTTGAAGACTAAGAAAGCCAACATTGGAACTGAGGACGCACCAAATGAGGTGATTATTAGAGATTATTGGTCATAACATAAAGTTGCAAAGATTGTTGATTTGTTACACCATTTTCAGGATTTTTTTCTCATGGGATACCATGAATTGAAGGGTGTACATCCATATTTAGGAGAAATGAATATCAAGATGAAAGGTGGCATGCATCCGATTTGAAAAAGGCCCTACTGGATGATCCCTAACTAACGCGTGAAGGTAAAAGAAGAGATTAAAAAAATTCTCAAGTCAGGAATTATTGAGCCTATCAAGGAATCTAAATGGATAAGCCCCATGGTGATCAACATTAGAAGGATGGCAAAATAAGGATATGTATTGACTACATGGTACTCAATGCTTCATGTGTCATAGACCCTTTTCCTACACCATTCACTAAATATATCTTGGAAGGTGTTGTAGGGAATGATATCTACTCAAGTGGGTGGGGCACTTTCCAAATATAGATAACACCCCCCTCTCTCACAGGTGGGTTTTTAGGTTACCGTCAGGTGAGAATCACATGTGAAGATCAAGAGAAGACTACATTTTCAACTAAATGGGTAAGTTATCTCTATACCATTATGCCCTTTGGACTGAAGAATGCATTTGCAGCGTTCTCACACATAGTTATTCAAGCTTTCCAAGAATTTATTCACAATTTTTTACAGATTTACTTAGATGACTGGATAGTGTATGCACTAGTCAAATATCATTATAACAACTTAAGATTGATGTTTGAAATATGTAGACAACTTAGTATCTCTTTGAACATCAAAAAGTTTATTTTTCAACTCCTTAATGTACTTTACTTGGTCACATCATTTGTAAAGAAGGCTTGTTAGTAGACCCAGCCAAGGTTGTAATTATTTTCAGAATGGAAGAGCCTAAAAACAAAAGTGAGGTGCATGGATTCTTTCGGTATATAGGATATTTTAAGAAGTTTACAGAGGGATATGCCAATATTGTCACCCCCTAAACAATTGTTAAAGTCAAAAGGGAAGTTTTATTGGGGTGATGCACCTCAGTAGACACTTGAGACCTTGAAGGAAAATATAAGCACCCCATATAAATTACACTTTCCTTCTTGGAACTAATGGGGATCATCCCATATGCTTTGTAAGCAGAAAGTTGACACCGACATAACAAAACTATACAACTATAGAGCATGAAATTTTTTCAATGATATACACACTTCACAAGCTCATGCAATACTTGTTAGCCACTCCTTTTATTTCCTACACTGACTATATGACATTAAATTACTTGGTCAATAAACCATTTTTGCATGGGTGCATATGTCGTTGGTTCCTTCTCTTTTAGGAATTTGACTTCACAATCATAGTGAAACCTGGTAAGGGAAACTTGGGACCTGATCATTTGTCAAGGATTAACACTGGAAAAGACACACAATGCATAGAAGATACTATGTAGGATCCACAATTATTCATATTTAACTACACGCCAACTAATTTAGAAGACATTGTAGTGTTCTTGCGCACTGGACTACGCCTAAAGGTATGAAGAAATTAGACAAGAAATAACTTGCCATCCATGCAGCGCCTTACCAATTGATTGGAGGAGACTTGTATAAAATGGGTAGAGATGAGGTCTTGTACCGATGTATTTTGGAGTATGAACGCAATGCTATCATAGAGGAAGCACATGGAGGAATAGATGGAGAGCACTATGTAGGAGACATTACTGCACAAAAGATCTTATTTGTGGTTTTATGGAGGGAAACTTTGTATAAGGAAACCGGAGCATTTTTTAAAGCATGTGACCATTGTCCAAGGCTAGGTAAACTAGGGAATGGAGATGAGATGTCGTTTCTCCCTATAATGAGTGTCAATCCATTTAAGAAATGGGCAATAGACTTTTTATGCCCCATTGCACCATTTGTGTGTTGGATAGGCAAACACTAAATCATCACATTTCCCAATTAGTTGAAAAGGTGGGTAGAGGATGCACCTACAAAGGATTGTAATGCAAAAATGATAATAAGGTCTCTATGGAATAATATCACAAGCAAGTATGGGTTCCCTTTAACCCTTACAAGTGATATGGGAACTTGTTTTTTGAATGAGATAATAAGGATATTATTGGAAGAGTTTATGGTAGCAAACCATAAGACTACACCTTATCACCCACTTGCCAATGGAACTGTAAAGGATCTCAACAAGATCTTGGGTCAGATCTTGACTAAGATAAGTGATGTTAGAAGAAAGGACTAGAATGATAAGGTATCAGCACTTCTTTGGGCATATAGAACAACTTACAAAAGGTTGAATAAGGCCACACCTTTTTATTTGGTGTTTGGCATAGAGGAAGTGTTACCTATGGAATTTATATTACCATCCCTATGTATTGCACATGCAATAGGATTGGATGATGAACATGCAGATGATGATCGCACTGATAAAATTATGTAATTAGATGAGAGACCTTCTATTATGCACTGGATTCAAAAGAAAGATAAATCTAGATAAAAGGCATATCATGATAGACATATAAAAAATAATCCTTTTGCATTTGGGAAGATGGTAATTTTGTATGATTCAAAATTTTCACGCCATGCTGGGAATTTGAAAGTGCATTAGTTGGGATCATTTGTAGCAACCATAATATTGGACTCAAACACATGTCAATTTCAGTCACTGGATGGAACTATGTTACCTGGTTACTTCAATGGGAGTAGGTTGAATCCCTACTATAAATAAACTTCTTTTTTATTTGTAATAAGATAGTATTTCCATTTAGATTATATTTTATTTTTCTTGTTTAGTTTTTTTGTTGTAATAAGTGCATTCGTGCATAGCAACTGATTACTATCTGATAAGTTAATACACAGGGGACCGCACATACTTTTAGTGTGGGGTAAAGTAGGTCCAATTACATGTAAGATAATATGTGAGATTGTTATGTCTTGGGGACAGACATAGGTGCACACTAGAGGAATGTACTTGTAAGTGTGACGATGTGAAAGGATGATGCGTGACGGAAAATACATTGGTGCATGAAAGATGGTGATATGAATTCTTTAATATGGTGCAAAGGTTCTTAAGGATGATATCATTTGAAAGAAATTTATCAGATTTGAAGACCACACAAAGAAATAGCCACACAGTGTAACGCGAGGGAGGAAAAAACAAGGTAGACTACTTGGTAAGTTGCACATAGGAAGAATGGGTACAACACAAGGAGTTATACGCAAGGAAGACTGCATCTTAGGAAGTAGCAGTGTGCCTAAAGGTTACGACTGTTGCATGTGGAAGAGAAGAGAGCGACAAAAATAAATAGTGCTTTAAAGAAAAAAAATTGGTAGGTGAGGAGTAATAAATGTAGATAAATTGGGAAAAACTATAAATAGTGTGTGATAAAATTCATTCTTACCTTTCCTTCAAGAACTTGTGTGTTTGAGAGATTAAAAGTGAGCTTAAGATCAGAGAGCTAGTGTGAAAAACAAACCATTGAATTTAGATGAACTAGAGCAGAGGGTACACAACCTTGAGTTAATATTTCCTTCATTAGAAGTGGAAGCGTGAAGAGAAGGTATGGAAGTAGGAAAAAATCAAGGATTTGGGTTCATAGAGCTATATATTGCAAAGATAGGGTCTACAGAGTTTGAAATTCAAATAACTATGGCACAAATTTAGGGTAAACGAGAACACAAGAAGTGAGCAAGTGAAAGGGTTGATTAAATAACTTGGATGCTCGGCACTAAGGCATCAGACTTAATTAAGTGAATTTAAACACATAGGGAACATATTTTGTTAAATTTACAGTTTGAATGGTTGATAACTTAAACATGACACCAAATAGGGCTCCTGCAGTGAAAAGGTAACCCAAGGGAAAGAATAAGAACAAAAACATTGTTGATCATGCACCAAAGTATTGGTTCTCTGAAATGAAATACCCACTAGTGGTGGTAGTAGGGAAACCATGGATTTCACACCTAAGAAAATAAATATTAAGCGATTACAATCATCACACAAAGGCCCATGAAGGAGAGATAAGGAAAGATGTCATGAAGGATACAACTCAAAGAAAATTAGAAGGGCATTTGTTCATTGATGACACGATAAAGAAGGATCTATAGAGTGCATGGGTTCTACAACTATATGAGTTACCATTTGTTGAAAGCCATAGCACCTCTACTAGTGGTTGATGTCCAAGGTTCATGAAGATTTTTTCTACTTCATAGGAAGGAAGATGTGCATCACCACACAATTGATTGGAAGGGTGATTGGTTTGCACAACAATGGAGTATAGATTTAGATGGACTTGGATGATGATAATGATGTGGTAGAGACCATTTTAGTTAAGTTCAACTATTAATGGGGAAAGCACACGTTCATCATCACAAACATCACCAATCCAAGCACAAGGGTAGTGGTGCGCCTTGTGAGTTACATGTTGGTCATGTATGAATACTAGACTAAAGTGAATAAGAAGTGGTTGCATATCATGCATAAGATGGTGCAGAATATCATATACAACATTGCCTCATTCATTTATGAAGGAATAGTCAAGGAGGTAAAAGTTCATGTAAGCAAAGGAGAAAAGATAAACTAGGTGATTTAATTTAACTTGAATTAAATTTATATTTCAGAGTAACTAGTTTAATGAATTATATATAAATGATAATATGCAGTAAATGGATAAGCAATAAGTATGCAATAATATGAAACCATAAGCAAGAGAAGGAGATAGGGTGACTTATCTGATTTCGTGTAACTTGGAGACAATATGGGTAAGATAACAATTTAAACAGACTAGAACCAGTGTCGTCAAGACTTGCTAGATGTTATGGAACTTGTAAATGTGTAGGACAGGAGTGCACATGGGAGGATAGGAGTGCCCGAGAGCTAGTGACTGATCTGGCACTAGTGTATAGTCAGGTTCTCAGGTTCTGATCTTTTCTATGCTAGAAGAGCTTCATTGTTGATTTTATTTTCTCACTTAAATTCGATTGTTAAATCATCAATTGTACATGTAACCTACAAAACAATTGTCTAACTGCACATGTCCATAAACCACATCAAATATAATAAATAATATGTAGAATATGGATTCAGATTGACCCCAATGGTCACCCAAAGATTGAAATTAGTACCTAGCATTACACTACATTTCAGACTCCATGTAGTTTTATGCAAATGTGTGTGTAGTGATGCCCTAGGTTTCCCTTGTGTAATTTGCAATATGATAACGGGCTAGATCTAGAATGCTCCAAGTATGAAAATGTTCGTGATGGAATAAAAAGAAATTTCCCTCCTATGATGTGTATGCAAATTGATGCAACCCTTGTCCTTTGTGTTGGATGTGCTAGATGAATGATTTGTAATGCTCTTTGTGCCTTTGGATGCAAGCTTAGGTGATAGTAGATAATTTTTAGTTCTTGTAACTTGATTTTGGAGAATTAACTAAGTATATATATGATTCCTTTGTTTGAATTTTGTTATTGAAAATTAGAAGGCCAACCCAAAAGTGTAAAAGGTGACCAAAAGGTAAAAGAGGCCCAAAAGAGTGAGAAAATGTAAAAGAGGTTCAGGAGTTCCCAGGAGGGATAGGAGTACATGGGCACTTATGTCCTAACTAGGCACTAGTGTTTGAGGCTATAAAAGATAAATAAGTTAAGTTCTGGCAAGTCTGTAAGATGTGTGAGACCAAAAATAAGGTAAGAGATAAATAAAAGAGGAAAAAAATAGTTGTCAACCACTATTTTTCTCACCTAGGAATCATGTATACATTAGTATGCTTTGTGACCTAGAAATGTACCCAAGTGCATAGATATTTTGTCTACATGTTCCCCCACTTTATGATGTTGAGTGAATACTCGATAGTATAAAGTAGATAGAAGATGTGTACCTTATGATCCTGTAGAGAATAATTTTTCCGATAGCGTGCTGAGTGGACAAGTGAAGCATGGAGACTAGGAAAGGGGAGTAGACCCTAGGGATGAAGTGTATGTGTAGTCATGTGATGTTGGAGCTTGTGATTTTTAATGTGAGCTTCTTCTTCTTGTGTACTAAGGACGGACCTATAAAAGAAGAGTGGGAAAGTAGTCAAAGTTTCATATATGAGAATTTGTAGTAATATGTGTATAAGTGTGTAAAGGAAATTTTGCACCTGATGTATGAGAGAGTAAAGGATAGATATTTATCCTGTTGTGCTTTGGAGATGCTGGAATTGAATGTTGATAGTGAGGTTTTTGGGTGATATCATGCCAAGAGTGATTTTTTTGGGTGATCTCATGTTGAGAGTGAGTTTTTGGGTGATCTCCTGCTAAAAGCAATTTTTTTGGGTGATCTCATGCCAAGAGAAGAGCATTAGGGAGAGAGGTCTAGTTTTTATCTCCTTGTATGACGATTCCCAATTATAATTGTAGTACATATTTTGCATAGAAAAAATCACACGATAATATTTCTTCTATTCAATACACAATTTGGAAAACATTACAGATTCTATTATATAGCCATATATGTAGTTAAGCAACTTCCTAATAAATAGTAAGAACAAACAACAAATAACTCGTTTAATGGTTTTACGCATCTAAAAAAATCTACAAACAATATATTCTTGAGACAATATATCATAACAATATAATAGTAATAATTACCCTTGTAATCATTAATTACAAATAGAGATGAGAGCACTAATTTCCTAACATTCCCCCCTTAGTGTGAACATGGGAAAAAAACAATCACACTTCCTTCACAGCATGTCGCCCATGCATGCTCATGATCTGGATGGTTTTTCAAGACAGCCAACAACCTCAACAAGGATGGTTTTACAAGACAACCAATAACCTCAACAAGGATGGTTTAACAGGAAATCCAACAACCTCAACAAAGGATGGTTTTATAGGACAACCAGCAACCCAAATATCATGATGTTACTTTTCCTTGTGCTTTCATCTTTCCACTATGTTTTTCCTTTAGGGAATTATGTAGGAAACACTACTTACTAAATACAAATCTGAAAAGAGGGAAAAGTGAAAATGGAACATTGAAACCATGTTCCCCGCCTCAATGTGAACTTTTCACTTATTTAACACAAAAATAGGAACTTAGAAATCATACTGCAAAAAATTGAAACAAACTACAATTCTGAAATAAAAAGAAAATTCACACACACACTGTCACCAAAGCTTCGTGTGACCCCATCATTGGTGACTGACAAGAGTTCGTTGATTGACCTCCAGCCTCTGATGCCTCCGTCCTCTAGTAAATGATGTTACTTACTTAATACAAGAAGTCTTCATCACTTTTTTGAGAATTTTTTCCTCATTATCAAAGTGGGTAGAATTCATATCCCTATCACTTTCTTCGTCTCTGTTTTTAGAAATGAAAGTTTTATTCTTAAATTTACCATCAAGTAAATCTTGTGCTTTTTTCTTACAATACATAATACCATGTCCAGGAGAATTACAATAGTGAAAAATAATTTTTCGTGGATCTTGGGAGGTTGATTCTTTTTTAAAAGAAGGCTTGAATCTTCCTTTAGCATATGATTTGTTTCTACCATACATTTCAGTTTATTTTGGATCAATCTTCTTGGTTCTATTTTCTTCTTCTATCAGAGAAGAAATTAAATCCTCTAGACTCAGATTTATTTTTCTCAAAGTGAAGACCATATTAGAATAGCTAGGAGGCATGCTATTAAGTAATATAACTTTTGCATCATCATCAAGAACATATACTTTTATTACAGCTAATTTGATTTAATATAGACTGAAACTTACTTATGTGTTCCACCATGTTGTCACATTCCTTCATTTTGAGTCTGAATAGCTTATACTTGAATGCCATTGTTACACTCTTTGCTTGTGATCCAAAAAATTGCTTAATGTCATCCATATTTCATGTGATCTCTTTGATAGATTTATGTGATGTAGGTACGTATCAGATAATCCCAAGCCAATAATTGTTGTTTCTTTTCTATCCTTACTTTCCCATTTTGCATCTATTGGTTTCTTTTTTTTCCTTCAACGATATCCCACATATATTTTTTAATCAGTAACAAATGATTTCTCACCTGCCATGTGTAAAAATATTTTCCTTCAAATTTTTCAATTCGATTCAACTTGTCCATTATGGTGATGACTAAAAAAAAGCTACAAAGTGAACTAAATCCAACTAAGTATTGAATTTGATAATCTCCAAATCCTAATAATCACCTAGATGACACTTATTTATATGATGATTATTGAAAATAAATATCAAAAACCTGCATATGGAAAGAGGCACGATTCGATTGAATGGAAGAGAACCATTAGGGTGATGTATGTGCTTTGCTCAGGCTGATCCAGGTGTTTAGATTGATAATTTGTTTCAAAATGGATTTCAAAGGATTGAAGACAGATTTGATCCAAAGATAGAATGGCCAATTCAATGTTATCGAGGCTATAATGTAACAAGCGGCTGACTCTCATACGACTGCTCCACGTGTTGGATTGACAGAGATTGGATTGAACCAAATAAAAATTATAATTGTATTTGGATCAGATCAGAAAGAGATACCAATTTAAAATTTCCAATGAGCCCTTTGAACTGATACAAAATTAGGATAAATAGATCAACTTTATCAACACATAGTCGTCTTTTATCACACCTTTTTTCTTTACAAAATGCTTTTCACAACAAGTCATTAAAACTTGATTGTTATAGACACACTAGAACTGGTAATTATGTATGGAAATGTGGAGATGATGGTTGGAGAGTGTGGTTTGACCATGCCTGGGCCCTGGATTAAAATACTTAAATACCCAACTATCTAGATTTGAGCACCCAATATATAAATGCAAAGCTCTTTGTGAATTTCAATGCAGAGACTATCGAACTCAAATGCAAGAAGAAAAAATAATGTGTGTATTACCAGCTACCAAAATCACATCCCACGAGTGCACAGAAAATTATTAATGCTTTTTCTATTTTCAATACTCAACACTCATAATAGTGGGGCAATTGTACAAGACATAGTGATACCTTTTGAATTCTCACAAGAATAGGATATACATCACTCTGATACCAAATATAATTTTGGTATAGAGTTTGCACAGGAAAAACTCACATAATATTTCTTCTATTCAATACACATTTTGGAGAACATTACAGAGGATATTATATAGCCATATAGGTAGCTCAATAACTTCCTAATAAATATGAAGAGAAAACAACAAATAACCCGTCTAATGGTTTTACAGGTCTAACAAACTCTACAAACAATATATTATTGAAACAATATAGCAGTAATAATTACCCTTGTAATTATTAATTACAAATAGAGATGATAGCACTAATTTCTAACACCAATAACCACCAGTGCAGATGGTACATCCCTAATTTATTCCTATTGTTCCTATTGTAACTGATTGAATGCATTATGTAATTGGAGGCAAGTGCTTGTTACTGGAGAACTATGTTGTAAATTGATTGAGATGGTGTTGAACTGATATATTGACTATTTTTTTCCCCGGGATACAAGCGCTCAAGGGGGAGACAAGCGCCCAGCACTATTTTCTAGGATTTGGTGCTAGTGTTTTCTCTGTATTTTGGACTCAAGTCTGATTTTGGGCCAATTTATAACTACTTTCCTGGGTCGATTTTGTACTATAATATGCTATTTTGAAGCTCTGAGATGTTGTAGGGGTGATTTTTTCACCCAATAGATTCCCCCCCACGTTTGGTGTACATGCGACGACTGGAGGAGAATTTGGTCTAAAAGAGAGGACCTAAAATTGATATGTATATCTAATAGGTGATACTTATAGGGGGTAGGGGATGTACATGGTAAAAACCAAAGTAGATGAAAATAAGATAGGATAGTAAACAAGTGTTAGTGAGAATTATCTAGCATGTGATAGAATACACTATAATAAGCAACTAGGAAGACAAGATGGACTACAAAAAGTGGGTTTCATGCATGGGACATCACTCACAGTGTCACAAGACAATCAAAGCTGAAGTGGCCAAAAGCATATAATGATCAAGACAAGACATATGAGCATAGCTATGTAGATAATAACAAACAAAAGGAAGCAAGAAGTGACAAATACCCATGGTTATATTGGATCATGTAAGAGTAAATGTTACACATAAAGCAACCTATTAGCATGTTAGAAAGATAAATAGTATTTCAAATTGTGCATAGATCTACGAAAAATAAAGTGACAGGTAATAGATAAGTAGTAATTACTGAATGTGACAATAGAACTTGTGATGTAAGAAGTATAGATAGTATAAAAAGTAGATGCCCCCATGAGCATTGGTGGGACTGGTAAAGCGTTGTGTCAAGAATCATGCATTGTGTATGAATATGTGAAAGGCCCTGCATGCACCTCAAGATGCCACAGTGAACGTGCACATGTTTGTATAAAAAAATATAATGACATACTAAGAATTTGGCTAACATAGTGAATCAAAGTGCAACATGTAAGGAGTAGAAGCTAACAATAGTGAATGCAACCAAGATATGAAAATGATGTGCATGAATGTGATGGTGTGATGCAATGCGCAACATGTGAAGAGATGGAGGAGCCATGTTTCCCCCAATGCAGATGTGTATAAGATGAGGTTCATTTAGAAAATCCCCCTCAATAGTCAAGAATGAACAATAGAACAAGAGTGCATCATCAGGAAATGAATGTGTTTTATACAATTGAGTGTACCAGATGCTATGAGAAGATGTATCGTAATATGCACAAAGTGTGAAGCACAAATGATGTGAGGTTCATTTCATATTTAGGCCCTCAACAATCGAGTGTGAACCGTAGCACTAGAGTGCATCGTCAAATAATGATGAAACAATATGTGTACTAAAGAGTTAAGAGTACTTAGAAAGGTAAACATGAAGCATGAAACATGAGAGTGCTAACTTAAAGAATTTAAGAGCAGACAATAGAGAGATCTGATAATGATGGAGGGGGGGAAGTGTAATGCCCCCCAAGTGTGTATATTAGGAGGTGCTGGAAAGATAGTCATGTGATCATTGTAGGTGAAGAATAGCTAGATTATGTATAGTGCTACGAAAGGATGCATGTCAGTATATATGAAGTAGTATGCGTACTCATGAATAGAAGGATCCGTAAGTAAGCATGAGTAACAAAACACGTATGGAGTAGTATAGGAGTCATAAAGAGATGTATCAAGGTCATGACCATGTAGTGTATATATGATAAAGTGATTGCTAGAAAAATTGATGTGAATTGCAAAGAAAAAGTAATGTATTTATGTGTATGTGAATCAGTATGGATAGACAAAATGATGATTAAAACATGTGACTATGATGGGGGAGAGTTCAATTCCCCCCAAGTGTGTAAGATGATGGAGATCTATGTGATGATGTGAGAGAGACACTTGTCCATGGTGGTGGAGTTTGGAATGTGTCCAAACCATCAATATAATAAACGTTAGCTTGAGAAAAAGGAGGAAATTATGCATTTAATTGGAGGAGGATGGTGAGGGATCTCGACTCTGTTGCAAGGTGAATTGGTGGTTCTTCCTTGGATGGTGGTTGCTTGTTTGGAATTGGTAACGTTTTATAGGACTTGATAGGAGGAGGTAATGGGGTAATTATTTTTAACATGGTATGGTATTGGGTTGGATAGGTGGCTCTTGAATTATAAGAGAAGGAATATTAGTAATTATGGCTTGACTACTCATTAGACATAGAGGGAGAATATTTGGGAGCCTAATGAGATTTATAAATTGGAGATGAGTATGTAGTAGAATGTTGTGTATCAAATGAAATAAAACCTCGATGCTCAAGGTTCCCAATTATTCATTTTAAATAATAGCAATGATTGTCATACTGTCCATTAATTCTGTGATAATTACAAAATGGTTGACCTTTGTATTTTGCAAGTTGATAAGGAGGGTAGTAATGAGTAGGTGGTAAGTTTATCAATTGGTGATTAAGGATCTCAGGAAGAATATCATGTTGCTTAGTATTTATATCAAACTTGAGAGGTGTTGGTAGTGGTAAGTATTTGGCTTCACTTGTAAAAGCACATGTATGAGACATGAGATTAGAATGAGGGGTGGAAGAAGAACTAGCATGGGCCTGAGAAGTAGCATTGAGATGTTGGATTTCAGTTGTGAGGGATGTTATCATGGTTTCCATAGCTTGAAATTTATCTTGAAATAAATGGTGTAAAACTTGAATTGAATCGAATATGGGTTGATTGGTTGTGGTATCAGGACTGATACGGTCATCAGAGAGACGATCAAAAATGGTACTTACTTGTACAGGTGGCATATTACGAGGGAGGTATATAGTGTCTATGGATTTTTGGAGAACATATTTGCAATTTGGATGCATGGGAAGTAATTTGTACACAAAGACTTGAGGAATTTTAGGAACCATGAAATAATATCCGATAGAAGAGGAAAAAATAAGGATCCAAGTGTTTCATCATGAGTTTGATTCACCAAATGATTTAATATAAATTGAATTAAATATATATTTTAGATTAACTACTGCAATGAATGATATAAAAATGATAATATACAGTAAATGAACAAGCAACAAGCATGTATTAATATGAAACCCTAAGAAAGAGAAGGAGATAGGGTGAATTAGCTGATTTTGTGTAACCTATAGATGATTTGGACAGGAAAACAGTTGAAATAGACTAGAAGAAGTCTTGTTAAGACTCATTAGATGTTATGGAACTCATAAATTTTTAGGACAAAAGTGCCCACAAGAGGACATCAGCGTCCATGCTCTAGTGTCTATTCAAGTGCTCAGGTTTTGATCTTTTCTTTGATGGAAGAGCTTCGTTGTTGATTTCCTTTTGTCACTCTGATTCGGCTGGTAAATTGCCGATTGTACTTGTAACCTATAAAACAATTGTCTAGTTGCATATGTCCACAAATCACATCAAATCTAATAACAAAGATGTAGAATGTGGAGTCATACTAACCCCAACGTTCACCCGAAGAGTGAACTTAGTACTAAGCGTTGTACTACATTTTAGACTCCATGTATTTCTGTGTGAATGTGTGTGTAATGATGCCCTAGGTTTCACTTGTGCAAGTTGCACTATGATAGCGGGCTATATCTAGAATAATACAAGTATGTAAATATGTGTGATGGAATAAAAATAACTTCCCCTCCTATGTTGTGTATGCAAACTGATGCATCCCTTATTCCTTATGTTGGATGTATTAGATGAATGCTTTGTAATGATCTTTATGCTTGGATGCAAGGTTAGGTGATAATAGATAATTTTTAGTGCTTGGCCCTTGATTTTGGAGAAGTAACTAAGTATATATATGATTCCTTTGTTTAAATTTCATAATTGACAATTGGAAGGCCAACCCAAAAGTGTAAAAGAGATCCAAAAGAGTGAGAAAAGCTAAGAGAGGGTCAGGAGTTCCCAAGAGGGACAAGAGCACTTGGGCACTTATGTCCTAACTGGGTGCTATTTTTTAGGCCATAAAAGATAAATAAGTTAAGTTCTTGCAAGGTTGTAAGATGTGTGAAATGAAAAATAAGGCAAAAGATAAAACAAAGAGGTTAAAAGTAGTTGTCAACCACTAGTTTTCTCACTTAGGAATCATGTATACATTAGTATTATTTATGACCTATAAATTTACCCAAGTGCATATATTTTTTCTCCAAACTAGGTTGGAAATCTAATTTTGATAGTGTTTTGGGAAATTGGGGGTACCAGATGGCCGGGAGAATAAAATGTGGGTCTATCCAGTGGATACAAATTCACCTGTGAAGAGGTTTGCAAAGTTCACCTATGATGGGGTATTAACAAACCCCTATAAAATGTGTGTGGATAAGTGGTATAAGAGAATACGTGAAGCATTCGAGAATGAATGGCATGTACCCAGGGAGCTACCTTCACTACTAGATGGACATATAGAATTTGCGGTGCATCAACACTTCTACCTCGGTAGGTTTGTACTAAACAATTGAGATATGGAGCCTTGGTGCAAGTTGTCATTTTCCTTCACGAAAAAAATATTTTCAAGCTGTAGTAAATAGGATAAAGGATACACACAAGTTAAACTTCAATACGAATAGTGTTGACTCCAACTATCATACATTGCAAGCAACCTATGTATATCCATTTAGGTTGGCATGCGTAGAAACTATGGAATCAGACAACATAGACAAATCCTTCAACTGTCACAATGGGTCAGGGCACATACAGGGTGTATATATATCATAGTCCTAAGTTGAAGAATGGGAAATATGTTGATATGTGAGATATTCATCTCCTAGATCCCCCAAAGAAGAAGAAAACAATGGATATTATAAATATAAGGCGTAAAGAGACACCTCCTCAAGAAGAAGAAGAAGAGGTAGATGATGAGGGGTAGGAAGATGAAGCAAAATATAAAGAAGTAGAGACCTGATTTGAAGACAGAAGATACAATGACAGCATGGAGAAGAGGGTAAGGGTGTGAGTACCTCTGAGGCTCCCAAGAATTCACCATATGTCCTAGTGACCAATCTAAGTCTGAAGAAGAAAAATACAACCTTGGTGAAGAAGAAGCCTTGGATGATTCATATTGATGAGAATGAAGAATATTTGGAGAAGGAAGCTGAGGATGTAATGCGTGATGAAGAGCCTAAGGACGAGACCATGCATAATGATGAAGAGATATGTGACACGCATGATAAAGGCCCTAAGGAAGATGAATAAGATGAAATTCATGATAGAGAGAAGCCTACTAGAGAAGACACAGTTGTTTCTCGAGATGAAGGGAGTATCCCGTAGCTCAATATTACATAAGAGATACCAAAGGGGAATAAAAGCAGTGGAAGAAAGAAGAAGTAACCTCTGCATGAACCTCAGATGAATTAAACTGATGATCAAATGAAGGTATTGATGGCAAAATTATAGAGTATGGTGCTAAAGGAATAATTGTTCAGTTGGGAGTTGATCGATCAAAGAGCAACACTTACGCGCACAAATAAGATGTTATCTTGGAGTATGTAGACACATATGGAGAAACTAGAATTTTAAATAAACAATAAAGAATAGTATAGAAGGAAGATAAAAAATGATCCAAATATGAGCCTCACTACCATTAACCCCACTGAGCTTACCAATGAGCAATCCTATAATGTAGTATGTAAAATGGCTACAAAAGTTGCATGAAGAAATATAGATAAGGGCACCACAATAAGAGTGATGCATGGGGACAAGGAACAAAAATATAAAAAAATATAGAAGATTACAAAGGAGTTAAGAGATGAGAAGAATCGCATGGTGGATGCCTACGACAAGGCTACAGATTTAGTGAAGAACATTACAAGCATGTGTCCAAAATTTGTAGATCAATCCTAGGATGTGTATCTAACAAATATGGATTATTTGGAAGACCTAATGTGTATGATGATAATGTAAAGGAAGAGTAGAAAAGGTCCAACAACTGAGGAATTATCCACACTGAAGAAGAACAATAAGGAATCAGTAGAGTAGAAAATAACAGAGTATGAGGCATTGATCGTAGAGATCATGGAGGTAA
Organism: Taxus chinensis; assembly: GCA_019776745.2. Lineage (NCBI taxonomy): Eukaryota > Viridiplantae > Streptophyta > Pinopsida > Cupressales > Taxaceae > Taxus > Taxus chinensis. Next base: position 610,382,299 of record CM034150.1, read on the forward strand.
TGAAGAAGGCAGAATGTGCATTTGACAATTTCCAAGATTTTTACCCCATCCCTTAGAGTGCATACCACCAAGGAGGAGGTAGAGCTAAAGAAAATAGATGACACTATGAAGTACAATAAGGCTGCACGTGAGAATTTCATAACCGAAGTCATGGAGAAAATATATTTAATCAAGGATGTGAAGGACACACTTATGGTAAGGCTCAAGAAGCTCTATCCCTTGGTTGTGTGGAGAATGGATGCTTTGGAGGGGTTGATTGCGGACCTAGATGTGGTGGTGAAGGAGTTAAAGGGAAAGGTTGACGAGTTGGCCCCTGAACAAGTACCAAGTATTTTATAATCATCTCTAAACAAAGCTATTAAGGATCTCGCAAGATGGAAGGAGCTAGAAAATACCTTGAACAAGGAGTTTTCAGAGTTTCTCCAACCACCTCAGACCTCAGTTTGGATGCGTGTGCATAGGGCTTATGACATATTCTTATTCTTTAAATCATTGGGTAAATGCCCCTCCACTCTTTATTCTTTCACTCTTCAGTAATTATTTTAGAGAATATTTTGTGGTCATGATATTTCTGAGGACGGATAATACTCCTAGTCTAGGGTAATGTTGGTTGGAGAAAATGGCTAAGTACTAGCCATGCACAAATGTTGTAAGTTACATGCAAGGGAATGCATGTGCGATGAGAAATCAGAAATAGGTATGTGCATAGAGGGGAGTGAAACAGAGTATAACAAGTCAGTGCTCAAGTTTTTGTGCATGCATGCATACAAATCTAGGACTTAGCCAATTTTTGGGATGAAACTAAAAATAGAAAAATTAAAAGTTGGATTTTTGGACAATCAAGGGCTATAAATAAGAAAGCAAAGTCAAACAAGGATGGAGATGGCATATGAATGAAGACTACTAATATGATTAAAGAAGGATAAAGCATAGAGCTATTTATAGCTTGATCTATTGTTAAGACAAATTTATGAAGGCATACAATTTATTGATATCATGCCTATTTTTAGGAAAAACACGTGTAAATGATGAAGGACAAGTCCCCATCATTTATAAATAGGTGGTGTTCTCCTATCCTTAGGAGTTCTAATAAGTTTGTGATGTAATACTGATGATTAGAGAGTGTAATCAAAGGTGTGTATGAGGATTTTTTTATATGCGTGCATGGTCCAACGCATGGATATGATTTTTAATATGAATGTAATAAGTGAGTATGGTAATGAATAGATTATTTTATGATGTACAATTTTGTTTACATTGCAAGGATTACTAGATCTGAGTATGGTTTGATGGGAATTCAATTATTTTTAGTTATTATCTATGAATGAATTCCTTATTATATGTGTTTTCATGATATGATGTATTTTATTGTGTATGGTTATGAACATGCATGTCTAACATATTGATAAGTAAAAAAAGCAGGGACCTGGTGGTTGTGTGAGCTTCGGGTGAGTATCAAGACCTTTTCTGGATGAAGTACCAGCGCACCTAGCTAGGTGTTTGGTAAACAAAAACTACAATATTAGAGACATAGTATGTGATAGTATGAGGTTGATCATAGAAAGAGGTTGTGCGATATAAATTGTACAATCCCATAACATATTCTTCATCAGTAAAAGGTGGTTGTGGACAGTTATGTGCGTACTAGCGAGTTAGGTTTTTAGTATAGCCAAGGAAGGAATCATTGCAAATAGAGATGTGGCCAAAGGGCATGGGAAAGTTAATATCAGTATTATTTGGGTTGAGAGTTCCACCAATATAGTCGAGCCAATATTTTCCAAGGGTGAGCAGAGAGGAATGACGTGTATGTATAAAGAATACCAATAAATGGAAGAAATTGAGGCCATAAGAAGTAGTAATGAGTACATATCCATGATACATGTGAGGATAATGAGGTAGAGGGAGGATATCAACAAGTGTGAATCCTAATCATGCTAAGCCTTCATGTGTGCAAACAGTGTCAGAACAAGTGGGATTGAGTGGGATGTTAGGCCAATAATTTATGAATGAATTACTAATGTATAAATATGTTATAATTATTGCAAGGGATGCATATTTTACTATGATTGTGGATGTTTGATAAGGAATTTGAATTTAAACATTCCAAGTGATATTGTTATGGGTGGCATTCTTGAGCTAGTATATGACATTATAGGAGAGCATGCCTACTTATTTGATTATGTGGTCATAATTATTACCATATGTGTAGTATTGTAGAGTGAGAGGGATGAGATCCAAGTGGAGCTATCTTAGTGGCGTGATCATTTCCATGGGACCAAATTATCTCTTGATTTTTTGACAAGGTTAGCTGATTCATAGACATAATATGCTCAGGTGATAATGAATAACAATACATTGTGAGAGTATTTATCCCAATATTGTGCAAGATCACGTTTGAAGGACCATGGGGTGACAGAAGGAGCCTAAAGCTCTAAATGTATAGAGATTATACTAAGTGAGGATTATGATGAGTAAATTCATGAAGGGTGATAGCCTCAACATATTTTACACACACACACACACACACACACACACACACACACACACACACACACACACACACACACACACACACACACACACACACACACACACACACACACACATTTTTTGTATTGTGTATAATGTTTTATGTTATTGATAACATATTTATAAGATGTGGGTATTGATATTATACTCGTATGAATGTGTAGGATGACCTTAGAGTTAATATATGTGTCAATGATTGAGTATTTTGTATGATGTGGAAATTAATAGAAGCATGAATATAATTGTGATAGATTAAGTTAGAATAAATAGAGCTCTTGGAAGAGGTAATGTGAGCTATGTGACTTTATGATTGATATTTAAAATATTCTCAACTTTAAATGTAAATAAATCTAGTGTAGATAGACATAAGGTAAAGTATAAATGGAATAATGATCATTTTTATGATCCCCGCATAAGTTTTTGAGAGACTTATAGGCGAGGAAACCTATTCTTAAGAATGAATGGTGGGTGATACTCATGTGTTGCAAGGTAATTTATTTGAGGAGGGAAAAGAATAAGTGAAGATTATATGCAGAGCAGCTGAATGGATGATTCATTAGTGTGATGAGGATTCTAAGTGAACAAAAAGTGACTAATCACTCGATATTCTAAAAATTCACTAGTGTAAATGTCACAACAAGGAATTGTTAGCTCTATAAAATGTGTCATAATTTATACTAACTTTTGATCTTTGGAAATCCATTTATGTGTAGTTATTAAATCTTGTTGCATAGGAATGACTCTATGTTGAGGACCTTCATTGGTAGGAGATTGTGGAGCTAGCCCATTGGTAGCAAGGCGAGGAGGGATATTTACCCTTTTTGATGGGAGAATCCGTAGAGGAAGATAAAAATATCTATCTTAATGTTGTGTAAAAAAAGTGAGGATTCATTTTTCTTCAAGTAACTTCTTAGGATTCTAATCCAATTCATAAAAATCATTTTCGTGGTGTTTATTGGTATGATGGAAGTTACAAAAAGGACGATTGTTTTCATGTTCAAGCTTATAAAGAGGGTGATGATCATTAGAAGGTAATTTAAATCATCCTCTTATCCATCAAATTTATTAGAATATTATGTAGAGGATTGATGGATTTGTAAAAAATATACAGTCTTGGAATTATACACTAGAGGATCTTACATAGTGGGTTAGGGATTTGGATGATAAAAAGTATTACCACAATGTAGGAATTTAAATTTATCTTTGTAGGTGATAAATTTAGATCCATATCATAGTTAGGTGTAGTAAAAGTAACTGAAATTTCTTTACGTTCATATGTGGGTAGATCTAGGAGAAGGATGTCTTGTTCTAAATCTAGAATACGAATAAAAATATATATAAATGGAGGACATATATTATAAAGCAGTCACTTTTTAAGAGGAAATATGAGACCATGGAAAATATATATTTCATTTCCATATCAAAAGATTTTTATAATTAAATGTGCATATTTTCTTTAAACCGTTAAGATATAGTTAGCTATAAGATCAGTGTCTCCTTGATGCATGGAAAATAAATGATCATATATTAACTTAGGGCCTTTATTATGACTAAATTAGGAAAGAAAATTCTCTTCAAGTTTAAGGAGATGACTTAAGGATTCACTAGGAATATGGTTAAACCAAGACCTTGTATAATCTATGAGAATCTTAGGAAAATATTAAGAAGTAACCAATCATTATTATCTAAATCCACAAGTGTTCACTAATGCTTAAGTTAAAGGTAAGGATCCAAAGTTCTATCAAATAATTGGAACGAATGCATTAATATTATTTCCAAGAAAATGAGATTTAAACGTTTTTACGCTAAATGGGGTTGCCAAAAATAATATTAAAATAAAGGATATCATAGTATGTGTTACTTTATAAGATTAACATATGTACTTTACGATGTAGATCAACTACCGCATGCATAAGGGAGAACCTCTTTAGGAGGCATTCCATAAATTTATAAATGATCATTCAAGGGTTACACTTTTCAATTAATAGTAGCTATGGGAACAATTTTCATCTAAAAATAATGGTAGGATGTGTCATGTGAAGACACATCAGGTATTTTTTGGCAAGAAAATTTTTCAAGGACAAATTGGTGGTTATCTTGAAAATTGCTCTGGGAGACTAAGTCCCTCTACTTAACCAGAAACAACTGTTGTACGTGCATGCGTGAGTAAAATATGAGTTTTATCCTGGTGGCCTTTCGGCCAAGGATCCAACAGGGGCACTCCACTGACCCTACCAAAAATTCTTGTAGGTATATGCAAGGGAAAAATTTGATACGAAGGCAGGAAAGGGGAGTGAGAATATTTAGAAAGGAGAAACTAATGTTGCAAGTAGAAAAATCAAAGACTTGCACACACTAGCCAGAAGTTTCATTGCATGCACTAGTATTTAAGAAGAAAAAAAATATGCAAAATAGAAACAAAACTAAATAGAGCTTAATGAACATAAAGTACCAATAAACTCCTCAATCAAAGAAGTTAAAATTAATTCTTCCTTTATTGAAGATCAAGAAAAATTTGTACATAATGTGGGAAGTAGAAGACATTTTTTAGTAGGAGAAATGGAAGAAAATTGTTATCTCTTTCTCTCTTCACAGGGATATCTCTCTCATGAATTCACAAAAAACAACTCCAACATCTAAGAATAAAAATTCAGAAGAAGCTCAAATGAGGAGCTTGTTACAATTTATAGAAGTTGAGGAAAATCTTCATCTTCCTGGTGACTTTTTGAATACCTTAGTATGACTTAAGAATGGTCATATTCCACTTTAAATATTTAAGTCCCATTTATAATAGCAAGGTGACTTAAAGTTATATTATATTTCTAAATTCACTTAAGTCATATTAAAAAGTGAAAACCCTCAACACAAAAATACAACATTGAAGAGAGAGAGTGTTGTATGAGAAGAGAAGAGAGAGAGAAGAAGAGGAAGAGGAAGAATAAGAAGAAGAATAAATTATGTTGAAGGATGAGCTAGTTGCAGTGGACTTGGCTCCACTCTCTGACTGCTCTCCACTTTTTGATCCTAAGAAGGCTTCTATCTTTCTAAGCTCTTGGTTGAAATGATCCACTGCTGGTTCTACTTATGTTGGTATGAGGGATGTGAATGCAGCTCAAGGTTTTAGTCTATCCATCAGTAACACTGTCGATGTCCTTGCACTTCCCGAACCACGATGAATTATTTTCTGTGAAAAGTGCAATGGAGGATCGGATCTCTGAGAAGAATTTGAGAGTATCCTTAGTGAAGGACAATGGGTTTCCCACCCCTTTCTTGACATATTATTAGAAAGGGCCAATCAAATCATCAGTAAGTCATGTGTTTCACTCATTGCAGGTACTCCAAGTTTCTAAAATTTCTAATTTATACTATCCTACGGCTTGTATGTTTGTTCTTCTTTCTCCTCTAGCTCTGTGAAAGCCTGATTGATTGCTTCAAATCTGATTGCCAAGGCCCTCACCCATATACATGTGTCAAGTCTTTTGCAGGAGTTTCAAAAACCTTCTTATCGATCAACTCCTGAGGATGAGTGTTGTCTCATCTCCCTCACTACTGGTCCCAGAGGTTCCCAGTAATCTCTTTCTTTCTCCACATCCTTTTTGAGTGCTCTCATTCTATTGGCCATTGTTGCATACATGTACGCAAAGATATTAACTACCTCTTGGAGTGTCTGACTTCCCTTTTTCAGAGATTGAGTCAATCCATTCATTATTTTCCTCACCCCTGCATCATGAGCTCATGCGTTCTTCTGATGGATTATGGATCAAAGCTACTGATGGGTGCCACTTTCTCAATAGGAAGTGTTGTAGTGCTTGGTTCCTACTAGGTGTTGCACATAAGATGAAAGAGTTCATACTTGTTCCTCTAGTACCTCAATCTTCTCTTTATATTATTTATTCCTCACCATGTGATGCAAGAAAAAGATTGTTGATATATGTGCCAATCTCCCTCATGAGTATCTGGTCCCAATTGGATCGTGCTCATCTTGTAGTCGACTGGTGTCATCTCATCCACTGGCTTGATTACCTTTTTCTGAGCTACTTAGATGTACGTGATTACCTGTCTCCCCACTGTAGAATCATGATGTTGTATGTGTGATCTTTCTTGACCTTTTTCTTTAGCCAATGAGACAATCGTTGATAGATCAGGGGTTACTACTTGTTGCTTAATACGAGTTTCAGGGATGACTATTTCCTGCATCCATGGAAACATCTCACCAGATTCAGGCTCAATGATGGGTGTCATCAACCATTCTTTGTTCTGAGGGAGGAGGAAAAGTCCTGAATGAGAGGGGCATAGGTGTCAACAACAGGCAAGACCTCTTGCAGTGGTTCAAAGACTAGATCATGAGTCATATACTCCTCATTCGCCATGTTCATCTATTGCTAGATTTTCTATGTTTGCATTACTGAGATCATGTCTTCCTCCTACGGTGACAACCCAATGAGCCTTCTCCTACCCTGACTTTCTTGGGTGTCTTCTCATGGGGAGAAGTTTCTAATTCCATGGCCTTCCTTTTTGAACTCACTTCAGAGTGTTTAGAACTGGGAGTCACCTCCAAAACTTTTGAAGATGAATGATGTGAAGTTTGCTTTTTGCTTGGAGGAAATTCCTTGTGACTGGATGATCATATTCCTCTTCTTCTAAAACCAATTCCTCATTCTCCTCACCACCTTTTCAGTCTGCTCCAGTATATCTCCCGATTCATGAACATGCCAGTTGATTTGGGGCATTGGGGACATCTTGACTTGCTACGTACTTAGGATTGTACATCTCTTGTCCCATCATCATGCAAGATGTATTCATACCAAGAGAACTTGAATTTCTTCATCTCACTTATTGTCATCCTCATGTGGTCCTTTTCACATACTTTGAACATGTCAATACAGTTGGCCCAGTAGTCCTCAACTTGTGGCTCATGTTTCAATTTTGGGACATAGAATGAGTCTGGATCTTCTTGAATGTCAAACTTGGGCCTGGTGATGTAGGAATGCAAAGTCAAATGTGTGAAAAAGCGACCTCCAGGTGAGATGTGTTGTTTGAGATTTTACACGTGAACATCCCTAGAGATATAGGGAATGAAATCAATTTCTTTATCCTACTTCTGAGCTTGGTATTCACTTGAGTGATCTGTCTACAGATCTCAAACAATAAAATATGGTCACTGAGGTACTTAGATTGTTTCAGCGGAGCTTGGTCGAAGCTAGTGACTCGTATGTAGGAGAATGTTGAGAATTGTATGAAGTATGAGTCGTATTCCTTAATCAGGGATGCCGATTTTGGTGACATCCTAGCTTCAAGATCCCCTTCTAAGATTCAGACCACATACATAGTGAACACATCGTTCACATGTGAGTGAAATTGCCTATTGCTCTCCGTCATTAACAACTTATGGAAGTTTCTCGAATGCAGGTACCTTGGCAAGCAATGTTCTATGTGAGAGCCAATCCTTTGAATGATATCGAGCTTGCAAGGAGATATACTATGTAAGAATTCATGTGGAACTTCTTTGTCATGGGCACTTGGAGTAATTGCAGATGGAGATTGTCGTTGATGATCTACCCCCGGTCAATTCTCTGCTTTCCTTTTGTCAGTGTCAGGATGAAAAGGCCCATCCAGTATTAGAAGTCTCTCGTGCTTGCTTTTCCCATAACTCTACTGAGGAGAGTGATGACATCATAATACCCTTCTTGGAACTCACACCTTGGTAGATTCTTGGGCATCCTGGACAATTTCTTCCTATTTTCAACCATGAGTTGAGGGCTACTCCTTGGACATATGAATCCATTGTTTCCCAATCATGCACGAGCTCTATCCTTTGAGATGACGACCATGCTGGGGGATGTCAGTATCTGTAGAGAGAGTGAAATGGTCCTAGGGCCTATGACTGCCATCATTGTACCATTGTCATCTCAGATGGTTCGTGTCTCGGGCTCGTAGTGGAAAGAGTAGGCTAGGACTAACTCGAGACTCTACATAGACACTGGTGTCCTACAGTGGTGAACAAGCCACTTGTGAATATCTGGTCTTCAATCCTCCTTCGTCCTTGGATGCCATGCAAGTCTTAAGGTCATTTAGGTCCATGTGTAAGACATCAATATCTTCCATGTCATACTCACAGGTGAATGGTTGTGTTGGCTTCTGACCCGTCCACTTTGACTTCATGTTTATCCCAGAAAGAACAACTTACTATTTTTAGTAAGTGTGAAAAATTAAGTCCCCGATCTTCAACTGGATGTTGCGGCTATTTTTTCCTCTTTCTCCCTACATTCCTCATTCCTTCTAGATCAACTTTCTATTTTTAGTAGGTGCTCATGGGCCCACTTATTATTTTTAGTAAGTGCCAAAAATGTTTGTTTTAGTGAATTCTCAGTCTGTAGTGCACCTCCAATGTCTTCATGTCTCCTTCGCAAGTTCTTCTATTGATGACTTTCCTAAAATAACAGTCCCTATGTAATAGACCTGCTATTTTTAGAAAGTGGCTTCTGGAGTCATTTTGATGCGGAATGAATTTTTTTTGATATGGTTTTTTTCCCAATATCATCCCTATGAAATTTTGGCTCTACCCGCTCAAAACTCTAGGAGATTTTAAACTTTTAATTTTCAGACCTAACAGTGCTTCTAGATGTGGCAAGCCATTAATGGACCTCAAAATTGTAGGTCTGGTTTTCTCCTCCATTTGCAAAATAAAATTATATATTTGATATGGGTTTTTTGTTTTGATGCTTCACGTGCAATTCTACTTTGTTTCTCCCATTGGTTTGATGGGAAATTGGATTTTTTCTTCATTGAGCCAGAAGTGGGATTTCTTCATTGTGGATGCTCTGTTGCACAGAAGGAGAGTTTGAAGGTGTATTCTTGATGGCCTTGGGTATAGGAATGAACAAAAAATTAATCTTTTTGTTTCACACATCCATTTGAGATATTTATTCAACTTCTAATTTCATGGCCATGGAGTTTTCTTTGTTTTCTCCTTCTTCATTATGTGATGCTTCTCCTTCTATTGTTTACTCCAATTTTCCTTTAGGACCTGATTATTTCATGGATTGGAAGGGGAGTACCTCTTGGATAGGTTTGGTTCAAGGTTCAGCAATGAAGGAATGATGGTGAGAAGTTACAGAGGAAGAATGGAGAAAATATGTGCACGGGAGTGGAAGCAGCTGGAAGCACTGAAGCAATTAGATTTTTTAAATTTTTGAAATAATGGAGGGAGAATCTTGGGTGAATTTTTCCATGTCCCTAACCTTAAGGGATGTTGACATCAAATTTGGTCCGTGGCGGCAATCCGACGACAGGGAATGAAGGTGAGAAAAGCTGCTTTAAAGCACTCGGGGCTGAAAAATCGGTGACGTGGGGACATAAATTTTCCATGCTTGATGTCCAAGAGGACGGGATGTGAGGGACAGCGATTTCCGATGGTGGTCCAAGGAATGGCACTTGATGAGAAGGGAAGTTGCTTTAAAGCACTGGGGGCTGAAAGTCGGTCACATGGATGACCAAAAGTCTCCCCATAGGGGCTGGGAAAATTTTTTCATGCTTTATTTCCCTGACCTCAGGGATTTGAGGGACATCAAATTCCACGGTGGTCCTAGAGCTGACACGTGGCACTTGATCCGACGGTAGGGAATGGATGCTCCAAAAATGCACCTGGGGGCTGAACTGTCAAGTATGGAGGTCACATGAGGGTCCCAGAGGTCACATGGGGGATGGAAAAAATTTTTCCAAGGTTGGTGTACCTAACCTCAAGGACTTCATGGACATGAAATCCCACTAGGCTCCTTGTGCTAACACGTGTCCTCCCGAAAATTGACTAACTCTTGAACTGCCTTTGAGAGGGTAACTTGGAATGATGATAACTTGACCTCCCGGTGGAATTTATTGGTGAAATTTTATATTATCCTAACTATAAATGGAATTTTTAATCCAATGGTGGTGGTTATAATGTCTTGATTCATCCATCCTGATCCCTAAAAAATGGATTTTTGATTTGAGACTCCACTTGTACCTGAGAAAAATTTGCCTAGCAAATACTATGTACCAAGGGGTTGTGAAAAATATGATTTCACCATCATGTATATCTTGTAATCCTCTTATTGGAGATGTTTTTTTACTTCTAACTCCATCTGAAGCTCCTCGGAATCTTCTTCTGAAGCCCAGCAGTTGTTTTAGGCTGTGTACTGCCTAGGCTTGTGAACCCTATTTTTTACTCAGACTGCTCCAAGTCTTTCAAAACTTCCCCAAACCTTCCAAAATAATTTCCATGATGTTCTAAGGTCTTAAATTCACCTCCATGTTGAATTTTTCCCTTTCGTTTTCACTCCAAGGGGGTTGATCCAGTCCTGGGAAGGCCAGCAATAGCCCTTCCCAATACTGCCAGAAGATAACATCTTTTCAAAACTTCCTAAAATCACCTAGGGGGAATAAATTGACTTTCCTAAATCACCTAGGGATCAATTTGACATCAAATAGGGGGTGACCAGACTGACGGATTTGACCTGGGGTGCCTAGGAATGATAAAACATGAAAAATTTGGCACAGGGGTATAGTTGTCGTGCTTGGAAACTTCCAATTTCCTTGTTGCACATTTACACAAAAAGAGTTGGCTCTAGCTTGGGGACATGGCATGGACTGAGTGAATAGCAAAGACATGACATGGGAATCTATAATCTCAACTTTAGACCATATAATTTTTTGACCAATGCCTTATCCATTAGGCCTTGTAGATTCATGTACAACTTCTAGAAATGAAATATTGGAAGAAGGATACACACACACACACACACACACACACACACACACACACACACACAAAATGACGGAAAGGAAAACACACACAAAAAAAGGGGAAACACACCTAGAAATCACCTATGGTACAAGGTCAGGGGACAACCCACTTTCACTGATGATACAATTTTAGGTATTTCCCACTGTGAGGAAATTCCAACAGTGGTTTCATCCAAATATGAGAGTAGAAAAGCATTCTCACCATAAGCTTCATGAATCTGGAATGGGCTAAGACATAATGAATCAAACTTTCCATGGCTGACCTTTTGGTTCCCTTCTCTTGTCCCATAGTAGGAAAAAGTCTCCAACTTTGAATTCTCCCACTTTGGCTTTCTTATCAAAAAAATTCTTTACTTTTAACTGGTGCTCTTTAATACGGTCCACCACTCAGAGTCTATTTTCTTCTAGCTTCTCAAGAAAGAGGATCCTCTTATCAATGGAATCCTTGTACTGACCATCTTCTATTCCATGTAGCAACTTGAGAGCTAACATCTCGATTGTGAGGGAAATTTCTGCTTCGACTCCATACAATAGTTGGAATGGTGACATACCTATTTCCTTCTTGGGAGTGATCATGTCCACCACAATGCATCATACAAATTTTTGTGCCAATTCCTTTGGTTCTCATCTACAAGTTTACAGAAAATGGTCACAATGTTCTTGTTGCTTGATTTAGACTATGTCCATTCCCCTATGGATAGTAGTCAAATGAATGAGATAGAGAGATTCCATATCCATAGAAAAACTCCGTCAACTCCCTTGAAGAGAAATAGGTAGTGTTGTCTGCTACAATCTTCATGTGGCACTCTGAAACATACTATGATATTCTCCTTGATGAAGTTGGATATTGTTTCGGTGTTGGTCTTGCTTGGCCGAAATGGTTTCCACCCACTTGGTGAAGTAATCTATCACCATGAGCACATAGGTGTGCCCCGCGCTTGAGTGAGGATTCCAAACGCCAATGAAGTCTAGGCCCCACTACTGAAATGGTTCTTCAATAACAACTGGCATGAGTGGTAGTGCAGAAATTTGTGGTCTCCCAACGAATTGTTGGCATGCTTCACATTTAGAAACCCAATCTTGAGTGTCTGCAAAGAGGGTGGGCCAATAATACCTTCCTCAGAGGATCTTGTGTGCAGTGACCATCGCTAAAAAATTCCCACCACATGCTTGGTCATGGTATGCTTTAAGCAATTTTTCTTGTTGCTCTTTATCTACGCACCTAAGGAAGCATCCATCTATGCCTCTTTTGTAAAGCGTGTGATTCCAGATTACAAACCTTTTTGCCTTCAGCTTGAGTGTTCTCCTTTTCTTGTAATCAAGATGAGGAGGGCATTCTCCATAAGTTAAGTAATAGGAAATATCATCATACCACTCATCAGTAGTGGTTACAAAGAGAACATGTGGGTTGTTTTCAGAACAAGTTGAGAAAGCACAATTTTCTTCACCATGTTGAGCTTTGAGTGTTTCATCTTCAGCAATCAACCTACACAAACCATTCCCCCTTACTAGATTGGAGGGTCAAATCTCCAAGTAATATTCTTGAGTCTTTGCAATCCAATTTCCTCTTTTAGCTCCAAGATCCTGTTGTGTTAAGATGGACTTGATTGCACTACCAAGTACCATCACCACTATATGAGAGTTAAGGATATAAAACCTGAAATTTTTTACAGCCTTAACCACTACATAGGCATGCTTCTCCAATTGGATGTAGTTTAGTTCATGATTTTTCAACGGAAAACTCATGAAAGCAATAGGTGCTTCCATGCCTTCATCATTTTTCTGAACAAGAATGGGAGAGAGTGTATGTTCTGATGCATAACAATACATGATGAATTCTTTGTTAAAATCTAAAGAGACAAGAGTTAGAGCCTTGGCAATGGATTTTTTGATATCTTCAAATGTTTCCTTCCCTTCATTGTTCCATTTGAAGTTTTCATGTGGTTTCATCATGGTGGTGATGTGCTTTTTCAATTCAACAAACTCGGGAACAAAGCGACAAAGAAAATTCACCTTTCTAAAGAATGAATGAACTCCTTTCTTGCTTGTGAGCAGAGATAATTCTTGAATGGATCGTACTCTCTCAGGATCAATGTGTGCTCCATGTTTGTTCACAATGTGCCCTAGTAACTTGCCTTCCGTGACTCAAAAAATGCACTTTTTTGGATTTAGTGATATGCCATGTTTTCTACACCTTGCAAGTACTTGTTCTAAGTGATGAATATGATCTCCCCTCTTCTTTGAAAACACCTTGAGATCATCAAGATATATGACAATGCAATGTTTTAGATATTTGAATGAAAAATCCATCTCTCTTTGAAATGTAGCTCCCGCATTGATTAGGCCGAAAGGCATTCTGTTGTAGGAAAAAGTGCCCCAAGGAGTTGTGAAGGTTATCTTGGTGTGATACTCCTCTGCCACTTTGATTTGATTATATCCTAAGAATCCATCAAGCAATGAAAGAATTTCAGATCCAGTGAGTGCTTGCAAAATGTGGTCCATGATAGGGAGAGGATAATTGTCTTTCAGTGATGCCTAGTTCAGGTTGTGGAAATCTACACATATTCTTATTTCACCATTCTTCTTCCACACTGACACAATGTTGGCCACCCATGTTGAATGGTGGATGGGAAAGATGATTCTTGCATTGAGCATCTTCATTACCTCCTCCTTGATGGTATCAGAAATTTTGGGGTTATATGGCCTTTGTTTATGCCTGAATGGCTTAACATCCTACTTCAAAGGAATCGAGTGATGCATTTTCTTCAGTTGGAAGGATTTGAGTTCATCATAAGAGTAGGACAAAACATCTGAATAATTCTTGAGTAACACAAAAAACCTTCTCTTCTCCTCGAGCGAGAAACATTTTCCAATATTGACCATCCTTGGCTCCTCCAAGGTGCCAATGTTTTCCTTGTCAAAATCAGTCAAGCACCAACGAGATTGCTTTTCTTTCTCTTGAATGAATCTGTCATGTTTGTCAAAGAGGTCTTCCTAAGAAACTAGGCCTTTGGGAATCTTGTTTCCTTTCAATTTGATCACTCCTTCATCATCAACCCCTTCAATTCCTTCTTTCTCTTCTTCGGATACCGCTTCTCAGTGTGGATTTTTTCACTTCCTTCAAAGAAGAGATTATTGAAATTATCCCTTTGTTCCAAAAATGCTATAATTTTGTTATCATCATTAAAGACTTACCAATGATTTGCATTATCTAGTACACTAGGCTTGAATACCATTTCAATGGTCACCTTTTCTTTACCAAAAGAAGGATGAGGTGTCACTAGGGAAGCCAACACCACAAGAGAATCATCCTTTTCATTCTTTTCTCTTGGGATAGCTTTAATGGAAAATGCATCAAAAGATTCAATGTAGTCCCATACTCTGTTTCTATAATGCCAGGGTCTTGGATTTTTCACCTGATATTGTTCTTGGACTTATTTTACTATCACTTCCGCATCACCTCGGAATTTCAGTTCTTGATTCCCATGTCTTCAACCACGTACATGCCTAAGAGGAGAGCTTCATACTCCACCATGTTATTCGTATTATCAAATTCCAGCTTGTAGGAAAACAGGTACAATTCACCAGAAGGAGAGTACAACACTACACCTACTCCCGAACCTGCATTGGAATGACTACCATCAAATTCCATCATCCAAAATTGATCTTCTTCCTCCTCCATAAGAAGTGGCAAGTTCTCATCTTTTTTCTGATGTGAGGAAGTAGTTCCTAGCCCACTATCTTGAAAAAGAATGTTTTTCCTTTGGATCATCAGAATTTCATACTGTGAACTTCATATTTCTTACTGGAAGCAACTTCTTCAAGAATAGTTGCAGATGACCAATCCATTTTTATTTCTCCACCCAAGTCTCTGCAAAAGCTTTGGCTCAATAACATGCCAAAGGATGCTGGGATGTCCGCAACTAGGATGGTTAGAAGCACCTTCTTGTCTGGAAAATCAGCTAATGCTACATGTGCATCTTTGATTCTTCCTACCAATGGAACTTTTTTCGATTCCATTGAATAGCAGGTGTCATTTTCCTAGGTCAAGGTGAGGCCAAGAGAATTTTTAACTTTGATAGGCATCACATTATCTGAGGCTCTGGAATCTATGATACAATTATTTAGCTGGAAGCCTTTAATGAGAAGTGACAGGTAGAAAGGTTCAACCCTGTTGGTTTTGGAGGCACTAAGGGATAGCATGTTTTGAGAAGGTGGTGTGGATGGTGTGGGGAGTAAAGCCTTTGGAACTTGGACCCGAGGTTATAGGGTTACCCCCACAAACTACATCAATGAACCTATCAAATTGGGTAGGATGAGTTTGTAGGTATTCTATTTCTGAGAGCTGGACTTTAGTTTTTCTTGCATGTTCCACAAAGTCAAATGGGGTTATGGTGGGCGAGGAAGAGTTTCTGGGAATGACAAAATATTTACATGGTGAAGGCTTTGCTACTTTAGGTGTTGAATTTTCCTTCACTGGTGTAGTAATTGGCTTGGTAGGAGATGGGGATGCAGGTTTTGATATAACCTTAGATGTTTTTGTAGGAACAACATTTGAAGGAGAATTATTTTTAGTAACTTTTGAGCTGGGAGAAGGATTAGATGACTTACTTGGTATGGCAGTATGATCCTTGCTAACTAGCGAGTCTGTATTTTCTTTGGCTGACTCCATAGAAGGTGGTAATGGTGATCCTCTACTGATGATTTTATTTTTTGGGACCTCCAGAAGAGAATATTCTTTCTTCTTCTTGTCCTTTACCATAACCATTGAGGATGAAACACCTTTTTTAGACTATGCACGAGTGAAAACTACACATGAGAAACTTGGAGCTTTCATCATCATCATCTTCATCATCAACATACTCAATTAGGCCATTGTGTGTATCACCATCAACTTCCTCGACCTCAAGATAGTTTTCATAGTCCTCCGCATTTTCTTCTTCATGTTCTTCAATTTCTGCTTCCTCCTCTAGTTCTTCAGTGTCACAATGGCATTGACTGGTGGTGCTTCAAGAGTGAGTCGACGAGGAGGTGGAGCAATCCTTGGTCTATTGGGAGGATTTGGCTTCCTTAGAACGTTCCGCATTGTGATCTGGGATAGCTATTTTTTTCAAGGCAACCAAGTCATTTGCCATTTTTTGGAACATTGGGTCTGTGGTGATGGAGCTTGAATTCTAGCCTTTTTGCTTTCCATTTGGGCCTTTCACTTTACCAGAAATGATTAGATCATCATCAGTTTCTATCGTATGGTCTTGAGCTTTCCCTCAATGTTCTTGGTTGGGTTCTTCTAAGGAAGAAACCTACTTCTGATGGTAAGGCACTGATGAAGAATCTCTTTAGATTATTTTCAGGAGGCACCACATCTTCAGGGATTCTTCTTATCACTATGTTATATCTTGCTACGAAGTCCCTCATTGACTCGGAGGTTTCTTTTTTCATTTGTACCAATTGGACCAAGAGATCTTGATAATATTCCATGGTCTTGAACCTATGTTTCGAATGCACTTCTTATATCTTCCCAACAGGTGACAGACCTCGGGGGTAGCATGTAGAACCATTCGGAAGCCTTTTCTTGAAGTGACTCCATAAAGAGTCAGACTAACACATCTTCATCCTCAATGCCCAATACACCGCAAGTGGTGATAAATGCTGCTACATGTTCTTTAGGGAGTTGAGAACCATCCCCTCTGAATTTTGGAAATTTTTTTCTTGAGCCTCTTGGTAGCTCATGGAGTGGTTGAGCAAGAGCAAGTGGACTGGTGTTTCCTCCCCATGGTACATTAGACCTACGGGCCTCACGATCATGATCACGCTCATGATCCCCCATTCTATTTCTGTTTCTAGCTTCTAATCTTGTTAAGGTCGTGGCTTCTACTACTGCTCTTTCCTCTACCTTGGCTTGAAGTCTTTCAATTTCTTCGAGTTGAGCTCTTATTTCCTCTTCCGATCTTGCTTCTTCTTCAGTCTCTACGTCAGTGAAATATTCAAGGTTCTCATTGATGTATGGAAATTCACCTTCCAAAGGATTGGTAACACTTAGGTTCCCAACGTGACTGGTTTGTTCTCCTTGTCTTTGTTGCTAAGTGTATCTTCTATCCGCTAGCTTGGAAATCTATGCTCTTCTTTGTGGTGTTGTAATTTGTCTTTGCCTCTCCAATTCAACAGCACATTCTTCTTCAAGGTCAATAATTCTCGTGGAAATGAAGTATTGGTTGACACTTTTCTTGTTATGTCAGATAGCTTCTCTCAAATCTAAAGCAATACCCTCTTGGATGTGGAAGAGCAATTCAGGTCTTTCAACAAGAGGATTTCCTGGAATAGCCATGGTTTGTAGACATGTGGCTCATACAACTATTAAAATTCTATAAAAAAAAAATTGAATTTTGAATTTTCTGAATTTTTTTAGTATTTTTCAGACCTTCTAGTTATATTCAGGTGCAGATGCTAATAAATCTACCCCATGTTGGGCACCAAAAATTGTTGGCGAGAATAATTTTTGGGGACAAATTGGTGGTTATCTTACCAACACTCTAGGAGTCTAAGTCCCTCTACTTAATCGGTGTAGCTGTCATACGTGCATGCGTGAGTAAAATGTGAGTTTTATCCTAGTGGCCTTTCAGTCAGGGATCTAACAAGGGCACTCCACTAACCCTATGGAAAATGCTTGCAGGTATCTATAAGGGATGAATTTTCGTATGAAGGTGAAAAAGGGGAGTGAGAATATTTAGAAAGGAGAAACTAATGTTGCAAGTAGAAAAATCAGATACTTGCACACACTAGCCAAAAGTTTCATTACATGCACTTGTATTTCAAAAGAAAACAAATATGCAAAACAACAACAAGACTAAATAGATCTTAATGAACACAAAGTACCAATAAACTCCTCAATCAAAGAGGCTAAAATTCCTTCTTCCTTTATTGAAGCTCAAGCAGAATTTGTACATAGTGTGGGAAGTAGAAGACATTTTTTAGTAGGAGAAATGGAAAAAACTTGTTATCTCTTGCTCTCTTCACAAGGATATCTCTCTCATGAATTCACAAAAAACAGCTCGAACATCTAAGAAGCAAAATTCAAAAGTAGCTCAAATGAGGAGCTTGTTACAATTTATAGAAGTGGAGGCAACTCTTCATCTTCCTGGTGACTTTTGGAATACCTTAGTATGACTTAAGGCTGTTCATATTCCACTTTAAATATTTAAGTCCCTTTTATAATAACAAGGTGACTTAAAGTTACATTATATTTCTAAAGTCACTTAATTCATATTAAAAAAGTGCAACCCTCAACGTAAAAATATAACATTGAAGAAAGAGAGTGTGTGTGTGTGTTGTATGAGAAGAGGAGAAAGAGGAAGAATAGGAAGAAGAAGAAGAAGAATTTTGTTGAAGGATGAGCTATTGCGGTGGAATTGGCTTCACTCTCTGACTGCTCTCCACTTCGTGATCCTGAGAAGGCTTCTATCTTTCCAATATCTTGGTTAAAACAATCCATTATTGGTTCTACTTTGTTAGCATGAGGGATGCGAATGCAGCTCAAGGTTTTAGTCCATCCATCAGTCACATTGTTGATTTCCTTGCACTTCTCGAGCCACATTGAATTCTTTTCTATGATAAGTGCAATGAAGGCTTGGATCTCTGAGAAGAAGTTGAGAGTATCCTTAGTGAAGGACAATGGGTTACCCACCCTTTTCTTTACAATTCTATGAAAGGGCCAATCAACTCATCAGCAGTTGTGTGTTCATTCATTGCAGGTAATCCAAGTTTCTGACATTCTAATTTATTTCTAATTTATACTATCTTGCAGCTTGTATGTTTGTTCTTCTTTCTCCTCTAGCTCTGTGAAATCCCAATTGATTGCTTCAAATCTGATTGCCAAGACCCTCACCCATATATTTGTTGAGTCTTCCATAGGAGTTTCAAAAACCCTCTTATCGATCAACTCCTGATGATGGGTGTTGCTCATCTCACTCACTACTTGTCCCAGAGGTTTCCAATAATCTCTTTCTTTCTACACATCCTCTTTGAGTTCTCTCATTCTATTGGCAGTTGCACACATGTACACAAATATCTTCACTTCCTCTTGGAGTTTTGACTTCCCTTTTTCAGAGATTGAGTTGATCCATTCATTGTTTGTCTACCCCTGCATCGTGAGCTCATGCATTCTTCTGATGGGTGCCACTTTCTCAATATGAATTTTTGTAGTGCTCAGTTCCACCAGGTGTTGCAAATAAGATGAAATAGTTCATACTTGTTCATCTAGTACCTCAATCTTATCTTTATATTATTTATTCCTCGCCACCATGTGATCAGGAGATTTTTTATATATGTGCAAATCTCCCTCATGAGTAGTTGGTCCCAATTGGATCGTGCTCATCTCATATTTACCTAGTGTCATCTCATCCACTAGCTTGATTACCTTTTCCTGAGCTACTTCAATGTACTGATTACCTATCTCCCCACTGTAGAATCATGAGGCCGTATGTGTGATCTTTCTCGATCTTTTTTTAGCCAATGAGACAATTATTGATAGATCAGGGACTGTTACTTGTTGCACAGTGTAAGTGTCAGTGATGACTATTTCCCGCATCCATGGAAACATCTCGCTGGATTCATGCTCAATGATGGGTGCATCAACCATTCTTCATTCTAAGGGAGGAGGCAAGTCCTTAATGAGAGGGGTGTTGGTGTCAACAATAGGAAAGACCTCTTGTAATGTTTCAAAGACTGGATCATGAGTCATATACTCCTCGTTCTCCTGTGCATCTACTACTAGATTTTTTGTTTGCATTACAAAGATCATGTCTTCCTCCTGTGGTGATGCTAATGAGCCTTCTCCTATCCTAAACTTCTTAGGTGTCTTCTTGCGGGGAGAAGTTTCTAATTCCATGGCCTTCCTTTTTGAACTCGCTTCAGAGTATTTAGAACTTGGAGTTACCTCCACCACTTTTGAAGATGAATGATGTGAAGTTTTCTTTTGGCTCGGGGAAATTCCTCATGACTGGATGATCATAGTCCTCTTCTTCTAAAACTAGTTCCTCATTCTCCTCACCACATTTTCAGTCCACTCCAGTATATCTCTTGATACGAACATGCTAGTTGATTTTGGGCATTGGGGACATCTTGACTGATGCGTACTTAGGATCATACATCTCTGTCCCATCATCATGAAAGATGTCTTCATACCAAGAGAACTTAAATTTCTTCATCTCACTAAATTTCATCCTCATGTGGTCCTTTTCACACACTTTGAACACATCAATATAGTTGGCCCATTATTCCTCAGCTTGTAGCTCATGTTGTAGTTATGGAACATAGAACGAGTCAGGATCTTCTCAGATGTCAAACTTGGGCCTGATGATGTAGGAATGTAAATTCAAATGTGTGAAATCGGCCTTCAGGTGAGATGCATCATTTGAGATTTTGAACGTGAACATCCCTAGAGATATAGGGAATGAAATCAATTTATTTCTCCCAATTTTGAGCTTGGTATTCACTTGAGTGATCTATTTGCAGAGCTCGAATAATAAAATCTGGTCACTGAGGTACTTAGGTAGTTTCAGCAGAGCTTGGTCGAAGCTAGCGACTTGTATGTAGGAGAAGGTTGAGAATTGTATGAAGTATGAGCCATATTCCTTAATCAAGTATGTCACTTTTGGTGAAATTCTAGCTTTGAGATCCCCTTTTAAGCTTTGAACCACGTATATAGTGAACGCAATGTTCACGCAAGAGAAATGTTTGTTGCTCTCCTCCATTACCAACTGTGGAGGTTTCTCGAATGCAGGTACCTTAGTAGAAAAATCCTACGTGAGATAAAATCCTTTGAATGATCTTGAGCTTGCAAGGAGATAGACTGGGTAAGAAGTCAAGTGGAACTTCTTTTTCACGAGCACTTGGAGCAACTGTAAATGGAGATTGTCGTTGATGATCTACCCCAGTCAATTATCTGCTTTCTTTTTGTCAATGTCAGGATAAAAAGTCCCATCCAGTATTGGAAGTCTCTAGTGCTTACTTCACCCATAAATTTATTGAGGAGAGTGATGACATCAAAATACCCTTCTCATAACTCACACCTTGGTAGATTCTTTGGCGTCATGGATAGCTTTCTTCATATTTTTAACCATGAGTCGAGCACTACTCCTTAGACATATGAATCCATTTTTTTCCAATTATGCACGGCTTTATCCTTTGAGATGATGACAACCATGCTGGGGGATGTCAGTATCTGTATAGAGAGTGAAATGTTCCATCGTTGGTTGTCATCTCTAGTGTCTCGGGCTCGTAGTGGAAAGAGTAGGCTAGGACTAACTTGAGACTTTGCACAAACACTGGCTGTCCTACAGCAGCGAACAAGCCGCTTGTGAATATCTGGTCTTCAATCCTCCTTCGGTCCTTGGAGGCCATGCAAGTCTTAAGGTCATTCAATTCCATGTGTAAGACATCAATATCTTCCACATTGTACTCACAGGTGAATGGTTGTGTCAGCTTCTGACCACTTCAACTTCACATTTAGCCCAGAAAGAACAACTTACTATTTTTAGTAAGTGTGAAAAATCAAGTCCTCGATCTTCAATTGGATGTTGCGGATCTTTTTTCCTCTTTCTCCCTGCATTCCTTGTTCCTTATGGATCAAATTTCTATTTTTAGCAGGTGCTCATGGGCCTACTTACTATTTTTAGTAAGTCTCAAAAATGTTTGTTCTGGTGAATTCTCAGTTGTAGTGCACCTCCAATGTCCCCGTCTCCTTCGCAGGTTCTTTTGTTGATGACTTTCCTGAAATAGTAGTCTCTATACAATAGACCTGTTATTTTTAGAAAAGTGTTTTCTGGAAATCAGTTTGATGTGGAAAAAAAAAATTGATATGGTTTTTTTCCTAATATCATCCCTATGATATTTTGGCTCTACCCGCTCAAAACTCTAGGATATTTTAAAATTTTAATTTTTAGACCTAGCAGTGCTTATGGATGTGGCAGCCATTAATGGACCTCAAAATTGCATATCTGGTTTTCTCCTCTGTTTGAAAATAAAATTATATATTTGATATGGGTTTTTTGTTCTGATGTTTCACGTGTAATTCTACTTCGTTTCTCCCATCAATTTGACAGGAAATCAAATTTTTTCTTTTTTGAGCCAGAAGTGGGATTTATTCACAATGGATGCTCTGTTGCACAGAAGGAGAGTTTGAAGGTGTATTCTTGATTTCCTTGGGTATAGGTATGAACAAAAAAATAAATATTTTTGTTTCAAACATCCGTTTGAGATATTCCATTAACTTCTCGTTTCATGGCCATGAAGTTTTATTTGTTTTCTTCTTCTTCGTTATGTGATTCTCCTTTTGTGTTTGCTCCAATTTTTCTTTAGGACCTATGCTCTTTCATGGATTGGAAGGGGAGTATCTCTATGGCAGGTCTGGTTCAAGGTTCAACAATGGAGGAATGATGGTGACAAGTTATAGAGGAAGAATGGAGAAAATATGTGCACGGGAGTGGTAGCAGGTGAAGCGGCAGCTAGATTTTTAAATTTTTGAAATTATGGAAGGAGAAGCTTGGGCGCATTTTTCCATGTTTGATTTCCTTGACCTTAGGTACTTGAGCGACATCAAATTCCATGGTGGTCAAGAGGATGACACATGGCAGCGATCTGATGGTAGGGAATGGATGTGAGAAAATTTACTTTAAAGCATTGGGGGCTAAAAGTCAATCACATGGATGACCAAAAGACTCCCCATAGGGGATGGGGACATTTTTCCATGCTTGATTTCCCTGACCTCAGGGACGTGAGGGACATCAAATTCCACGGTGGTCCTGGAGCTGACACATGGCGCTTGATCCGACGGCAGGGAATGGATGCTCCAAAAATGCACCTGGGGGTTGAACCGTCAATTATTTAGGTCACATAAGTGTCCCAGAAGTCACATGGGGGATGGGAACATTTTTCCAAGGTTGGTGTACCTGACCTCAAGGACTTCGGGGACATGAAATCCCACCAGGCTCTTGGTGTTAACACGTGTCCTCCTGAAAATTGACTAACTCTTGAACTGCCTTTAAGAGGGTAACTTGGAACGATGATAACTTGAGCTCCCGATGAAATTTCTTGGTTAAATTTTATATTATCCTGACCATAAATTGCATTTTTAATCCAATGGTGGGGTTCTAATGTCTTTAATCATCCATCTAATCCCTAAAAATGGGATTTGTGATTTGAGACTCCACGTGTGCCAGATAAAAATTACCTGGAAATCCTATGCACCAAGGGGTTGTGGAAAATATGATTTCACCATCATGTAATTCTTGTAATCCTCTTTCTGGAGATGTTTTTTTTACTTCTAACTCCATCTGGAGCTCTCAGAATCTTCTTCTGAAGCCTAGCGGTTGTTTTAGGGCGATGAACTTCCTAGGCTTGTGAACCCTATTTTTTACTCAGACTGTTTCAAGTCTTTAAAAACTTCCCCAAACCTTCCAAAATGTTATAAGGTCTTCAATTCAATTCCATGTTGAATTTTTCCCTTTCAATCCACTCCAAGGGGGTTGATCCAGTCCTAGGAAGACCAGCAATAGCCCTTCCCAATACTGCCAGAACACAACATCTTTTCAAAACTTCCTAAAATCACCTAGGGGGTTAAATTGACTTTCCTAAATCACCTAGGGGACCAATTTGACATCAAATAGGGGGGACCAGACTGACAGATTTGACTTGGGGTGCCTAGGAATGATAAAACATGAAAAATTTGGCACAGGGGTATAGTTTCCATGCTTGGAAACTTCCAATTTCCCTGTCACACATTTACATGACAACAACTGGCTCTAGCTTAGGTACATGGCTAGTGAGTGAAAGTGGGAAGGTGCAGAGGAGGATTGTGTTGTCATGTTGAATGAGGTGGAATGCATGAAGGAAGAGATGCAACTGATGTTGGGGGTCCTTGGTGCGATGAAATTTTTCAAATGTGGTAAGTTTATAATGTGGTAGATTGGGGCGACATGGTACCATGGGCTGGATAAGATCATTTCAAATGGTGTGATAAGTTGGTGTCGGTGGTAGTCCTCCCCAAGTGGTGGGATTCAATATTTGAAATGTGATTAACAAGGTGTTGGTGGTGAAATTCAGGGTATGAATGAGCATTGTGGTGAAGAGACGTTATGGGGAATGACTAGTTAGAATGCGTGGATGGCGAACACTTAGGGTGAGAACCAAGTGTGTAAGGAGATGGAGGAAAAGAAAATACAAGCTAGATAGTGTGTGTAAGGACAAGATTGTTATGAGAGTTTGGAGAAGGAATGAGAAGGCCCTCCAATTCACTAATTTGTTTTGGGGCATTTTTTTGTTTTTTTAGGTTTGATTTTTTTTGGGTTATAGTGGAAAGCAGCGAGATGGAGGGGTGCATTAGGTGTGACTCATTCGCACCCGTGAGTGGGTAGAGGTGAGGGAGTGGTGGACGGTGTTGGTGAAGAGGTGAAACATTGAGCGACAACACGAGGGAAGGGTGGGGTGTGGTAGGTTGGGGAGGGTGGATCGAAGTCCAGTTGTGGGTACAACCGAGTGCAGGAGGGGTGTCAGGTCAAGGCAGGGGAGGGGCAAGGTGCAATGAGGGGATCGGATCTTGGTCATGGGCCCAACCGGGTAGGTGAGGTATATGGTGGGACATAAGGAGGGGTGTTGGGTCAAGGTCAAGGGAGGGGTAGGGGAGCCAGGGGATCGCGACCTGATTTTGGGTGTGAATAGGTGGGGGAGGGGTGGGGCAGGGTAGAGGGAGGGGTGTCGGGTCAGGTGGGTTTTGCACTCATGGCCCAATCACGCATGCAACCGAATGGGGGAAGGGTGTTGTGTGGGGGGTAAGGGGTAGGGGAAAAGGGATCATAGTGGGGTTGGTGTGGGGGGATTGGGTTGAGGATTTGGTGTGGGTGGTGCAACGGGAGAAATGAAGCAGCAAAGAAGTGAAATTGAGGCCTAGACACAGGCAAAACATAGTACGGTGGGGAGGGGGAAGAATACTCTATAGGGGTAAGGTAAGTAAGGCGACATAAGCGAGTCAGTCGCAAGCATGACTGGTCTGGGTTTTCCCCAGTTTTTTTAAGTTTTATGAGTGGGTGTAGAGAGAGTGGTGGCATGCACTACTGGATAGAGATGCCTCAATTGTGGGTGTAACTGATGAGAAATATGCAAGTTGAGGCAAGTGGGTGGTGAGTTGGGAAAACTACCAAGAAGAGGTTGCAAGGCGATTGTAGGATGGTTGTGGGGCAGTTGTGCCTATTACCAACGTAAAGTGAGGAGATGGATAAAACGATGGAGCAGAGTGCGTAAGGGACCAAAGCGCATAAGGGACATGCCAAATCACGTAAGGTACTAGAGTGTGCAAGAGGCAAACCAGATCACGCAAGGGACTGGATTACACAAGATTTAGACTGAAACGTGCAAGGGACTGGAGTGCACAAGGGGCTGACTAGAGCACACATGGGACTAGAGTGCACAAGAGGCATATTGGAGCGTGTAAGGGGTAAATCAAAGCACACAAGTTGGCATAAAATATGTAGGATATTTGCAGATGCAACTGTGTCTATGTGAAATATGAATGGACATAATGATAAAGATGACCCAAATGGAAGAAAATGGGAGAATTATCTAACTGAAAATCACTTACTATTCGTGCCTGCAACTATATTTGGAAAATTTTGAAAATATGATAGAATGTAAGAAATTTGATAGATGGAAAATCATATAGTAGTCATGCTTGCGACTGGCTCTGGAAAAAAATTGGGGTTGAAAAATTGCAGGTCATTCGCACCTACAATTGAGACTTGGATAATTAGAACTCAAAACAACTGATAGAAATGGATGTGGAAGTGTGAGAGAATCTTATCAAGAATAGAAATAGTCGCATATGTGACTTAGACGTATTGAAATTTGATATTAAGTGTTTTTTTGTGATAATGTTGTTTTGTTTATTTTTCAGGCAGAATATGCGCCCGATTAGTTTGGAAGTCTATTTAAAGATCTATCTCTAGCTACCAATGTTATCCAAATGAGTACCATTCACCATAAAATTTATAGCCATGGAATTTACCCCTTGATCAATCAATATGGGTCATTACCATGGATAACATTGGGTATACCACATGAGTGGAACTAGTAAATTAGGTTGGGTTATCAAACCTTTTTGCCGGTGACTCCTCTCAATGTGCCAGCTACTTCGGGGTTCCTGTGATACTCCTCATAATGTGGTTTAGGACTTATTCCCAAATACTTCCCACAATTATGTGGATGGGTATTTACCCACATCAAAACTTTTATTTAATGTGTATTCATTACCAATTCTTTCCCTTAAGAAGAAACAAATATTTTTTTATGTTTCTACATAAATAAAATTACATAATAGTCGCGTTTGTGACTACCTTGTAATCATATTGTTAGACATTTTTGGCTAAAAAATTGCAACACAATCGCTCCTGCAACCAAATTTTTCTAGTTTATTTTTAGCAAATCTGTAAAAATCAAGTTTTATATTTGCAACCAAAATGATAGAAAAAAAATAAAACCAAATTGAAAAGACTATAAAACCTTAAAGAATGCATGATTATATTCAAAAAACAAAGCAATTTACAAATAACCAAAATGGTCCCATCATGGTGACCAAAATGTATGCCTATATTTAGATCACCTACACGATGTATTAGTTGATATAGAAATATCCAAATCAAAGTTACTAAAATAATGGGCTTACGATGCCATTGAAAAAGTGAGATATAATCCAAGGTTCTTGTTATCCAAATAACTCTCCTAGTTATCTGGATAACTTATATTTTCATTCTGACTTTGATGCTTTCACATTTCCGGTTGTATGCACTCAAGATTGTTCTTTTGACACCTTGACACAGTTTCAGTTCTTACATGCGCCCCACACACCTTGCTTTTGTTGCGCCTTCCTACTTCCCCTTCCTATGTATTCTTATATCTCCTTTCATTTTCCCTATCATGCACTCCTTGTGTGCACCTCTGCAGACATGCCTTTGGCTAAGTCCCTCACATGTCTTCACTCTTGTGCGCTTGCACTTCCTCTATCCCTTGCGCTCCTTCGCGCACTCCCTTTTCTTTCTATTTTCACGCACCCTTCTTTATTTGAATGTTCACGCCTCTTATCCATACTTTTCCCCTGCAAGTATTCTCCTATTCCTCTCATTCAAGCACCTTCGTGCGTGCCTTCCTTTTGTTTCCCTTTCGCATGCCTTCCTATTGCTTATGCATCTTACGCCTTCTTCTACGCCAATCATTGTGCCATGTCATCTGTCAGAATTGATTGTGCTACACGTAACCTATCAAAGTGTGCCAACAGGGCACCAAATCTAGACAACTAATAGGTGCATGACACGTGGAAAAAAAAGACAAAACAAATGAACAGTTGGCTGATTTCTTCATTCAATCAGCGCATGTCACATGTCATTACGTTTCAGAACAGCTCTGATATCTTATGACAATCATATCTTCTATTGCAGATCTCTGATCGGTGCGCTCCTGGACTTGTTAGAGAGCTGCTAACACAAGTTACACGTTGGACTATTCAAATTCAGATTTAGGCAAGATTTGGTATGAAAAAAATAGGGAAACGTCTTTTTAATCATCAATGCAAACATCTAATTGACCTCAACCCCCATATTATATAATGTATTTCCTTCTTCCTTCTTCTACACGCCAAACAGACATGGGGAAGCACATTTGATGGCCTTGTAGGTGGATTTTTAGGCATTTATCACTGTTTGTTGGTGGTCTAAGATTTGAATCTGAGTTTCCCTCTCTTTCTCCTTCTCTTCTCTCCTTCTTCTTCTATAAATAGCATAATTATGCTTTGTAAAAGGATCCCTCTCTATTGTAATGGCACCATGCCAAAATGGTTCCCGACTTCCCACGGGTCTCAGATCTTGGCATGGTCTCTGCAATTTATTCTCGCATCATGCCGTGAATGTAAATGATTCTGCGTCCCTTAAGCAATAAAATCATGTTTTTGGAACTCTTGTTTTCCCTCTCTCATTTTCATGTTTGTGTTTTCTGACATGATGTGTGTACTTCCTATTAGCCTTTGTAATTGCATCTAAAAAAGTTGTTCTAAAATCCTTGCTTTAAGAATTCAACTTCTTTTGCCTTATATTATTTCTAATCAGCAAGGAGGGTTTGTTATGCAAAGACAAATCCAAGATGGTATTGTCACTATTCAAGAGACTCTTCATACGACCAATCAAAATAAAAAGGAAGTTATGTTCATCAACCTTGATATGGAGAAAGCCTATGATTGTGTCTCTTGGTCCTTTCTTATCAAGGTCTTAACCAAGTTTGGTTTTGATGAAGACTTCACGATTTTGATACAGACATGTATTTCCACAACTAAGTTTTTTGTTCCGATCAATGGGACTCCCTGTGTTTTTTTTAATAGCTCCAGAGGGCTAAGACAAGGAGATCCTATCTCTTCCTTTCTATTTATAATCATGGCTGAAACTCTCAGTCATGCTCTCGATAAGGATAATTTGGAAGGCAGAATTAAAGGCATCTTCTTGGCTGTTAATAGCAACAATGTTGTTTACCAACATTTTTTTTTATGATACCATGCTGGTTGGAGAGGCTACTGTCTCAGAGGCAAGAGATTTTAAATAGATAATGATAGATTATGAGGAATCTTCTAACCAAATGATCAATTTTGGCAAAAGTTCAGTAATTTTTATCAATACCCATAAAATAGGATGTGTCAAAATTGTTGCTATTCTTGGCTATATGACGAAAACATTCCCTACAAGGTATTTGGGAATGATTATTGAAACTAAAAAACCTAAGATTACTGAATGGAATTTTTTGATAGACAGATTTCTCAAGAAATTGGAAGGCTGGAAAGGCTCACTCTTATCTTAAGCAGGTAAAGTTGTCCTTCTCAAATGCTCAATTCAAAATCTGCCTGTGTACTCCATGTCTATTTATAGATTACCTTCGGTTATTGCTAATAAATTGGAAAGCATCTAAAAAAGATTCCTTTGGAGTGGCTTAGAACAAAAAGATAGAATTCCTCTCATGGCATGGGAGAAGGTTTGTAAGCCAAATAAAATGGGGGGTCTTGGTATTAGAGATTGGGCTAAAATGAATAAAGCTCTGTTGTCAAATATGATTTGGATATTGGCTAAGGAAGACTGCATTTGGACTTCTATCATAAGACAGAAATACTGAGCTAATATTCTAGCCAATAAATGGTGCTTTAGCAATGCTGACTTTAATGGTTCTACTTTTTGGAAATCTATAAAATGGGCTAAATACATTGTCTCTAAGGGAAACAAATGGATGATTGGCAACAGGAGAGTGATTAATTTAGGGGAAGAAAAATGGTTAGGGGACAAACATCTTAAGGTTATTTATCCTAACATCTATAAGGAATTTGTGGTTAAATATGGGACTAAGGTCAAAGATTATTTCAATTTTGATAAACCCTTGGGTCAATGGATAACTATTGAATTAGATGGACATAACATCAATGATATCCTTTCCATTAATAGCAAACTAAGAGGGGTTATTGTTAATAAAGAAAGCTTAGAAGATGATAGTTTATTTTGGTCTAGAGAGGATAATGGTATATTCTCGGTGCAAAGTGCCTACAATGCCTTTTTCTAGATGAAGTTGATCCTGATAGCTTCAAAATGGGAAAGTGTGTGGGTCAAAGAAGTTACTCCCAAGAGCAACATGTTCTGGTGGCTGGTTCTCCATGATAAAATCCTCACTGTCAACAATCTTAATAAGTGAAACTTTCATTTGGTGAATAGGTGTGTTCTGAGTGAAAAAGATACTGAAGACTCCTTACATCTATTTCTCCATTTCCCTTATCTGATAATGGTTAGAAACACCCTTCTCAACCTTTTTGATATCAATTGGGTATCCCCATGTTCCATTAAACAATTGTGGCCCCAATGGTTTACCCCTTTTAGGAGTCAATGTCTCAAACATCTATGGACTCTTTCTATTATGCACCTAGCTTGGGGTATATGGAAAGAGAGAAATAGACGGATTTTTAAAGGGAAGAAGCAATTGGAAAATAATGTTGGAGCTCATTGTTATAATGTTATTTTGGCTAACTTCTCAAATATAGCCCCACATAAGAGAACTATTCTTCAAACTGAGAGTAAATTCTGTAAGAATTGGGGTTTAGGCACTACTCAGAAAGACACTCCAACACAAAATCCCAGGCTCCAAGGTTGGGCAAAACCTAGCAAGGAATGGATAAAGCTAAATTTCAATGGGGCCTTCAAATGTAACCCTAGAAAATCTAGGTGTGGAGGGGTCTTCCGTGATTTTGAAGGAAGATTCATTCTTGGGTATCATTGCAATATTGGAACACAAACAAATCACGTTGTTGAAACAGTAGCTTCTTATTGGGAGCTTTCCATAGCCCTTCAATACATATTTGTTAGATTAGAAGTGGAAGGTTATTCTTTGAACATTATCAATAGCATTTCTGGTAAAGGTACTACTTCTTCATCTATCCAAAACTCTATAACAAGTATAAAGGATATGTTTAAATTGTTTGAAACTATCACTTTTAAACATATCTATAGAGAGGCTAAATTTGTTGTTGATTACTTTGCTAACTTGTGGGTTACTTATCATGGGTTGGCTCTCAGTGATGAAGAAGTTCTTGACACTAAGGTGCGAGCACACCTCCAAAATGAGCAATATGGACACGTCACCAAATAATGTCAGGTCATGGTATGTCAAGGTAATTATGGTTATGAGCTGTAAGAATAGTGTGAATTTATGTTGGGATGATGAGAATATTTGGGCTTGGATTCGCTCGTGTTATTTTAAGACCATTATTCTTGTATGTGTTGGTAATATCAACTTTGCTGAGACTGTTTCTTGTATTCTGGGTAATCTGAAGCTTGGGTTTTCTGCGAACTGTCTCAAAATGGGGGGAGATCTTGTTAGAAATGAGTCTTTTGACCTGGAGGGGGTGAAGCTGGAATCGATGGAGGTGTTCGAAGGAAAGGGTTTCTCACCCTTTCTCAAAATCTTTGAAGGAAACTATGAAAATCTCAATAAAGACTTTTCCAGAGCATGGAAGACTACCAAAAAAGTGGTTGTTGTGGAAATGAAAGGTATCCATATCAAGAATATTGTGGAATCTATTGCTAAAGTGATGGGTGTGCCTGTTACTGGAAGGGAGGTTTACAAGCCCAAGAAGGAAGCCTCATATGAACTAAATCTGTTCTTGAGAGGTAATGAAAAACTCACCTCCCACTTTGTTGGTTTTCTTCTCTCTACTTTACTTAGGCCTTATGACGATATGGATTTAACCCTAATCGAATTCCTGACTTTAGAAGGCCGTCATAAGTGTATCTATGCCTACCACCTTCCCATGCTTAATCATTTTTGACACGGTCATAGTTTCAGTTTCCCATACTTTCTATTTCGCTCTTTGAGCGCTTCTATTGCCTAGTTTAAAAACAGTAGAACTGTTATCCCTCTCCACCAGTTCTTTATCCTTGCCCTTGTTAAAATATTTTCTTTTGAGGTTGAAAAAATGGGTACCCCTCACGAAATCTCTCAAGGGTTATGCCAAGGAAGAAGACTCAGACTCAGATGAGGATGAGGATGAGGAAGACTCTAGTGATGATTCAGAGTCACATGAAGGAGATTCGTTGGGAGAGGATAAGAATGCCATGGAAATTGATGCCACTCAGAATCTTAGAGATCTTGAAGCTAAGGAGGTTCCTAGGCGATCTATAAAACCCAAGGGTGAATCAAGCAAGCGAGAGAATCTAACTCCTGTTAATGAATAACTAGAATATCAGTTTTAGGCTTTGGGTCAAGTGGGTCCTATGAAGGGGGATAATCATCTGGCCAAGATGGCTATGAATATTGAAGAGTTGAAAGGTGATATGAGACTTACCAAGAGTTTGGTTCAAATTTCTTTTTAATGATTGGCATAAAATGAAGATGCGGGTCGAAGATGTTGCTAAAATTAGTACTGGAGGAGAGATTGAAATTATGAAATCCAATTGTAGTAACCTCTTTAATGAGGTGGACCACATTAGAGCTATTTTACATAGCTATATGGAATGGAGTGTGGTTACTGTGAAATCTACTCTGCAACATCTCCAAACCCTTGGTCATTTGGCCAATGCTTACAAGCTGGTGGATGATTATGGAAATTCTAAAAAAAAGAAAAATGATGTTGATGGTTGTGATCTGGCGTCGTTGGGTGTCAATATTGAATCCATGTCTAAGAAATGGGCGAAAGTGTTGGATGGTCTGGAAAAGGCCAAAAAGTCATGTTTGTAGGAGTGGTTTGTTACTATGCTATTTACTATGATGTTAGTTTGTCGATGGTTTAATATCTATTGTTATTTCTCTTTTTACTATGTTAGTACTTGGACTATATGCTCTTGGAGGAGCCCGGATGTTATTATTTATATTTTATGTAATCTTTTTTACTATTGTGTAATGTCTTATCTGCTCTTTTGGAGCTTTGACTTGTAAGGGATAGGGTCCCCTCAACCATGTTTTACCTTTAATAAAAAAAATCCATTGATACATATTACGCATACATGAAGATCATTAAAGTAATTACTCAAGGAAAACACTCAACGTATGCTGAGTAAATATTCCATGTAAAAAATCCCAAAAAGATTAAAATAATATCAAGTATATAGTCAATATTTATATTACTCACGCTTAAATGAAAAAATGGGATGAGCTCAAGTGGTAAATCAATATGACTTTTATGATAAAAACCCGTGTTTGAATTCTCATGAAATATGCTACATGCTTAAATCTAAAAAATGTTGAAATTGATTACACTTCTCATTTACTCCTAACATAACCCTAAGGTGGTGATATCTAAGTTGAAGGGCATTTACAAAGAGAATTTACTGAATCGTTGCAAAATAGTTCCCTTGCCTAGTGATTATCAAGGAGATGCATAAAGAAAATGGCCATTACTCATGGTAAATAGTCATAATAATGATGACTTAAGTATGAAAATATTATCTAACAAAAAATGAATATCTAAAGAAAACATGCCATTGAGATTGTAAGAATGACAAGAGGATTAGTCAACATCTCCCCAACGAGATATAAGGTAAGGTGAAAAGAAATAAAAAACATTGTAACATGGGAGAACACACCGAATTTTTATCTACAAGACAACAACCCATTAATGATCATATTCAAGTAATATTAGATGCATCACTCACACTATCAATTTGAAGAAAGTCTTTTAGATTGTCAAACAATATTATTTATGGTGTCCTAGGCTAGAGAGATTTGATTAAATATCCATGTGGCGTCAAACTTGTATCTTTGCGTTGTCCTCCAAACACTTTCTTTCATGATAAAACTAAGGAGGTGGATTCGATGTAAATAACTTGATCTCAAGAGTCTACAAACATTTCCCATATTTATTAATTATTGCATTGAAAAGGGGTTGGTTGATGTTACTAGCAATCATATGTGAAATGTACGATAGAAACATTGAAGGGGATTTATTGAGGAAGTCAAATTGGAGGGAGAGAAACAATGGGAAAGGAAGAGAGACGAAGATGAAGGGTTCGGGAGAAGACCAACAAAAAGGAAAGTGTACCCTCAAATAGTGACATGACAATAACGACTATAGTTTAAAAAGGAGAAAATTCATATTATGTAAGACGTTGAGGCAATTGTTTCATAAGATATATCATCATGTAAGGAGCGGTGTAAAAGTACTCTTGAAGAAAACAATTGTTTGTAAATATAGCTTGCAGTAGAACTTTTTAGGGACCCATTTAAATTTTAAGTTGGAGCAATTTTAAGGTTCTTTCTTCTTACCGTTTATATGCAGGGCCATCTTCTATGGACCATGATATAACTTGATTATGGGTATGCAAACTAGATTGCCTACAAGAAAGGGATTATTAGAGTTCTCACCACCCTGTGAATATTATGTTTTTTTCTAGCTTTAGTAACTACCTACAGGAGGACTACAGTATAAAAATACCACTTCTTATTGAATATGAATTGCTTCATGACCTACCAATGTCCCATTGTATGGATATGGAGTTTCGGGACCATACCTTCAATTTGGGGACTCAAAAATAAATGTGAAAAGTGGTTGATTGTCACAATTCTATCCAAACATATGGTCATGCCAAGTGATTAATTCCTAATACAACCGGATCATCCTCCGCAGAATTTGGCACCTGAATACCCTGCTTAATGCTTATAAACCTTTTCATGATGCGATAATGATTGAAGAACAGAGATTCATAAAGTTGGGTAACTCCTAAATTGGTCACCTGCATATATCCATACCTTGATTTTGGATCCTCTACAGAGATTGAAGCCCATACCATGTGAATTAATTCATGTTGGTATGTGAGATCCAAACTTCCCTGCTTCGTGTGATGGATTCACTGCAATGGATAGTCTCTTGGTCTTCTTAGCCAAAGTTTAGATAAACAATGAAATTCATAATTATGATTTATATATCCTATCTCCAATCCACATGCGTCTCATCCTAAAGAATCGCTTCATACCTCAGAATCTTCAACATGATTGGCTAGAGCTTTTTATATCTACTCACTTTAGTGATGGGTTCAGGGTAACCCCCATAGAAATTATCATAGGCATAGTGTTCAATATATCTTATAGACGCTGTAGAGTTCCCCTTTCTCAGTACTGGAAATTTTTCTCCCATTCAACTTTGAGCTTGAGACAGAGCTAACATAACCCTCATGTGCATCATATGTTGTTATATTTTCACTTTGGATTCAAAGACTTAGAAGACCGCTTTTTCCATATGTTCCACAATCCATAAAAATTACAAGATGATTTCTAGAATCAGGGATGGTATCTTTTTTCTCTTTATAAATTATCTTATACACTCTCCGTGATACATCATCAGGGAAACTTCATAAAGACCAATATATAGTTTACCCCTCTTTGTTTGCGTTCAAACTTCAACCAACAGATTTAGGCAGACATAATATATAGACCTGCTAGTGGTGATCTTGTACTCAGGTCAAATTGCACTACACAGTTGACTTCCAATAGTTTCATCATCATCAATAGAAAGGATTGATTCATCTATGTGGCTAGTTTTTAAAGATACGCTCTATATACCATGGTAAACCAATAATACGTCGTACTGGAAACTTGAATTATGTCCCATTTAGGTTTACACCCATGTTGCACATTTCTTCACCTTCATGAGTATTTAGAAGTGTTTCTCAATAGGATACCCAAGATTCACCTCACAATGCAGGGCCACTTCTATTTTTTATTTCTACAAATTTATGTGAGACTTTCACTTTGTATTGAACAGTCATTTTAGTTTTCTATTTTACAATTGTTGGAGATGTGTTATTATGTTATCCCTATCTTCTTTAATTTGTATGATTTATAGTCTTATAGGGTGCATTGTGGATCTTTAGTTGGACATTAACATGGGGTAATACAATCTAACCACACAATGAAGCCCTCATATTTTGCATGATAACTTCAATTTTATTGAGACTTTTTCTTATGCACGGATTTATGACAGGTTTAATTTTCTCTTTTGCAAATTTCAACGGATGTGCTATTACACTGCACTCGTCTTCTGTACATTGCCTATTTTGCATTCCTAGTTAGGAATCAATTGAGGCCCATTCCAACGGAGAACAACTCCAAGTAATATAATTTATCTCACGCACACAATTGATTTAACTCTTTGACCAATTTAAAATTCATTATCTCATCTTCATGGCAAAGTAGTGATTGTCAATGCATGAAGGGTTTGACCATGTGATGATACATGCCTCATAATCTATGTGTACTCTAGTGATATGTCATTAGCATTCTAGCTATTATATGTTGAATGACAAAATAATATAAAGTCGGATCGTTAAAACATGTGTAGATTATCAGTTAACTATAAGTACTCAAAATAAGTAAGAAACTCATAGGTATCTTTGACACACGCAGACGAACACAGTAACTTTCTTCAACGATAACAAATACAACAAAGCAGAACACAATATATTCAAGGATCAACAATATTAGGACACCAACGAAATAACAAAATGAGTACGAAATGCACATGATGCGAATAGAATCCACAGTTCAGCTCCATGAGGGCAATATCCATCACTGACTCATAATAGTCAGACCATCTCTTAACATTACATGCAAAGAACAAGGAATCATGGCCATGGACAATTCAAAGCTTACAAATGGCAATAAAGTGACACAGAGGTGGGCTCTAGTTAAAACAAAATCTGGACAAGTTACACATGGGAAATAAAGGAGAGATTGATTTAAGTGAATCTATTGGAGAATCAAGCCGAATCTTATAACCCCGTGTCTAATGCCATTAATGTGGTCGTCAAAACTATATGTCAAAGAAATAATGAGTATGAAAATCGAGTCGTTGAAGATATAGAGGCAAGATAGAATTGTGTGCCCCAAAGACAATATGTTATTCCCTAGAAATCCTATTAGAATCCAATTGGAAATTGTGAAAGAGATAACTTGGATGTACTTTTCCTTCCTTCTTGTACAGAACTCCTGCAAACTTGTTAACATAGAGAATAGGAAAAAAAGAGTTGCAACTAGTCTCAATCAAAGTCTCTTACCACTTAGATGGTGTTTTCAAAAGCAGCATAAGTAAATAGGCCAATCCCTTAGCCAAAAAGTTTACAGACATCATAAAAGAGATCAAATCTGCAATAACAAACAAATAAGTAATAGAAATTAACTTGAAGTGTGTTTCAAAATGTATTTCTTTAAGTCTTAGGTTGATAAATAGTCAAGAGGAATGCTAGCCCAAGACTTGGATAAAAAAATTATAGACCCTTCAACGCTAGTTCATTTTACTTCTTAGTTTGTAAGGGGAGAAAATGATCTCTTGTATGAAAGATGATGCCCTAAACATTCAGCCATTAAGGGACTAAAAGAATACAGGGAAGCATGAGAACACCAAAAAATTAGTAAGATCATTTTTTTGCTAGACCAATTGTAATAGATCCAGTGTTTTATATTGCACTCAAAGAGATCAAGATTGGAAGAGCTAAATAAGAAGGTAAAAAATACATATTAGAGTGTATCTTGTAAGGCACATAGAAGCACTTAGGAATAAGATATGTGAGGACCATCTAAAATTTTCTTAGGGGAACATAAACCTCTATCTAGAGGAATACTATAAACATGTTCATTGGAAACCTTTGTAAGTTGAAGGAAAGCTTTTGGGAGATTAGTGAAAGCCCATACTATTTGTCGAAGCTAACTAAAATGAGCATGGTTGTATCAATGGCAAAACCTAATATTAGCCACTCGAATAACACTTAAGAAACATGGATTCAGGCCGCCTATTTAGGATTCAAACTTAGGCATTGATCTACATGACCTAGGATTTCCATTGTAGCCATTTGGGCTATCCTTGTGATAAGAGACTCTTAGGTTGGGGCCCATAGTATAAGGAAATGAATATTATCGATTATCATTGAAACCCATGAGCATGTATGAGTTGTAAAGTACCAAAGTTTAAAGGGTATAGGAAAATTTCAATTTGTAATGAGAGGACTGCAAGTGGAAAAGGACATGGAGGGATAACAATGTTGATCAGAGAAATGTGGCGTGGAATTACAAAATTAGAGAAATATGATCCAAAAACATAATATATATATGACTGAAAATAAACGAAAAATGAGCTAACATTATGGCTTTTTACACACTATTTTACACCAAGAGGATAACAAACGTATTTAAGAAAAACACCTAGATTGCGAGCGACTCCTTATGCTTCACTTAAAAATGACATTTTCAACATATAGTGTGGCTAGAGAAGTCCTATTAATGGGAGATACTTTAATGCAATAACAACAAACAACCAAGCTCCACAACCTAGAGAAATTAGGGGCAAATGAACAACAATCCATTATAGCTAAAGGAAGAAGAAGACCACATTTGGGAGAGGACTTTGCATGCTAAAAATGGAGGTGTTATGCACATTACGGGGAAAAATTGTTGTGGGACATGTAGCCTCTCTAACATGGTTATATTCAATAGCATGAGAGCATGGCCGAATTCAGGCGAAATTACTTGTAAAACATATAATGAACAAAGCATGGTAGATTACGCATTATTTGTTCACAATGTTGTATTTCAAGATAGATGAGAATTATAAATAGGGGACTACCCTATAGAGATGAAATCAGACCATAAACTAATAAATGTGAAGATCAACATACATATTAATAATCACCCAAGGGAGAAAACCCCACCACAACCAAATAAAAGCACCTCTATCAGGGAAAAAATTCTTATGACTTATGAGAATAAAGCACTTTTTAAGGTAGCCCTTAAAAAACACCTTCAAGAAGTAGAAAGACAAAGTTTCAAACAACAAACTGTTATCTTGTTCAAAGCAATATTTTGATTCTCGCCATCCTCAAAGCACTAAGCATTTGCCAAAAAACTAGGCCCAAGAAGAGAAACATAAATAGTTTTCTAACAAATTTGTGGTATGATGAAGAGTGCAAGGCAACAAACATAGCTTAAAGAGAGCTAGGAAAATATTAGAAAACAAAAAAAAACAAAAAAGGCCCATGAAAAATTGATTCAATCCAAAAAGGAGGGTTACATGAACACTAGAAGGAAAGAATTGATTTCCTTAGGAAAGCATAATCCCAAACAATTTTAGAAAGAAGTTCATCATAAGAGAAAATAAAGAGAGAACAATATAATAGACACCCAATGGCTAGCTTATGTAGATTGTTATACGAGCAGAAGCACAATAAAGACACCCACCCCCACTATCAACACAACAATTTAGCTCTTTTCACAGGGGATATCACTCAAAGCGTTAAGAGAGTAGTGGCGTGAAAGGCTCAAGATATAGATGGGCTGCAAGCAAAGTATCTTAAATGGGGTGTGAAAGTCTTCACACCGCACATCAAACACATATTCAATTGTATCATTCAGGACGATTTCCCATCGGATTGGACAACTAGTATTGTTAACCCCTACCACTAAAGTGGGGATATCAATAACCCGTCAAACTACAACACTACCTTGGTAAATCCTCTTCTTGGAAAACTATTTTGGAGTATGATAGAGAGCAAAATTAGCGGTTGGGCAGAAAAATAGCGAAACAAAGAAAAGGGGCAAGCATGTTTTAGGCCGAAGCACTCCACTATCGACCATTGCATCACTCTTAGACACTTGATTGAAAAAATGCATGACAGCCAAGGTGACGAAATTTTTGGTTATTTTATTGACTTCAAAAAAGCATTGGACACAATAGCCAAAAATAAAATCTAGAGCACAATGGAGGAGCTTGGAGTTCCATAAGTGTCGAACAGTTGTTCATAGGCTCTATGAGTAAGTCAAGGCCAAAATCAGGGCATGTCTGAAAGTTTTGTAGCAACAATGGTGTTAAACAAGGATGCCCACTTTCACCAACTTTCTTTGGTCTCTATATTGATAAGCTAGAGGAGTGGATAGCTAAAATGGATGGAGATGACATTCAATTAGCCAACTATGTAATAAGATTGCTTCTCTATGCAGAAGGCCTCATCCTAATTGCAAAAACCTTACATAGTCTGAGAGAGCATTTGAGGGCCCTTGAATTCTTCTACGAAGAGAATGGAATGCAAGTAAACATCGACAAAGCCAAAGTCATGATTTTTTCTCTTCGAAGAAAAAAGAAACAAATTGTAGGAAAAACCACTAGAAATATTAGAAGAATACAAATATCTTGGGTTGGATTTTCACAACAAGCTTATTTGAGAGACAAGGCAAAAAAAATGTGAAATTGGTTGGCATTATATTTAGTACAAACTAGGTGCAAAAATAGAGAATTGTAGAATTGGAAAAGCAAAAAAAAACTTGTTTGATTTGCTTCTCACACCAATGGTTCTTTATGTTTGTGAAGTTTGGGGCAACAATATGTCTAATCTTAAGCGGAGACGAATAGAGAGAATCAAAAAGCACTTAATCACAAACTTCAAAATTAAAACGACAATTCCAAATGAGATTTTGTTAGTCGAAGCAAAAACCTTACCCTTAGACGCATCAGTGTTAACTTGACTATGAATTTATTTGAAGACAATTCAAAACATGGATGTTCACAGGTGGCCTAACACGGTTTTAGAAGAAAATCTAGGAAGAACAGATGGATAAAACAAAACATCACATGGATAAACAAATGGAATAATGCAATAGTGTTCAAGCACTAATAAGTAAATAAAAAAGTTTGTGAGAGAAAAATTTAGGATAGGCATGTGAACACAACAACTTGGGTGGGAAAAAATACTACATCAAAAAACTTAATCCAACTTGCAACCACAAGGAAAAGGCCTACTTAGAGGAATAAATCAAATGGAACTCACAAATGTTAACAGCCCAATTAAGGACTAGTTTACATCATTTTAGGTGTGAAACCTAAAAATGGGTGTCTCCTAAAGAAGAGTTGGAAGAGAGTGTTCATATTTTGTAACAAAGGGGTGGTGGAAACAAAATGGCACTACATAGAATGTGCAACATATAATGACATCCATATTAGATAAGAGTAAACAACCTAACATCTTGTTTGAGGCAAAAAGACTTGTCAAAATAGTGAATCTTTTGGTCAAGATTCATAACAAGGATTCAACATCAAAAAGGGAATGGATTCTAAGCAAAACTGTTAGGGCAGCTCTTGGGGAGGTTTCATTCACTTTAGTTGCGGCTTTGAATCCCACAAAATGCTTAGTTTAGTGAACATTATTAAAATTGGTCATTCATTCATTATATATGCCCAACTATAATAATGGCACAACATTTTTTTTTAAATGAAAGATATAAATGGAAAAGAAAAACGTGCCAAAATTTAGAAGAAAATGCTACTTCCTAAAACAAAAAATTATTAAAAAAAAAAATCAATTGCTAGATTTCGAATAGGCCGATTCATCTAGCCCCTAAGAGCATCGAGCATTAGGGAAAAAAAGATACACCATACTCATTTTTTAAACATTAACTACACTGCTGTTAGAACATTGGCACATGTTTTAAGAATTTTTTTTTTTGCCAAATGAATGTGCACAACTGGAGGTTAAATTTGACGGTTGTTTAGACGTTTTTTGTGATTTTAACCGTGAAATACTTGAATATATTTGTAATCATCACATGTGACTTGCACATTTAAAATTTGGCTGTCATTTTTTATATGTATTTATATATAAATTATAGAAAATATATAAATATATCCTTAAAAAATAATTAAATAAATATAGAATAGTTGCTATAAATAACATTGTTTTGTATTTTTGAAGGGCAGTAATAAAAAATTACCCTCATCCAAAAAAATGTTTGACAGGCATAGGTGGCCATCAAATTTAACACCTGCACACAATACAGAAGTAAATAATGAATTGAATAATTCAGTATTTTTTTAATAAAACCATGATGACAGGGATGGCCACGATTCAGAGAGGGAAAACTCAATTTATAGTGTGGCTTTCAACCTCTTGGTTTTCAATCAATGTGATAGTTGTGAAACCAAAGTGTTTGTGCGATAAGCCCATCAGAACTCTACAGTTAAAGTGCGCTTGGGCAGGGGTACGGGTGACCTTTTAGAAATTCCCCGAGTTTAACTTTAATGATTACAGGATACAGCCCAAGACAATTTACAGTAACTTTTGTTTCATTTAT
The DNA here is from genome assembly GCA_019776745.2 of Taxus chinensis. Taxonomy (NCBI): domain Eukaryota; kingdom Viridiplantae; phylum Streptophyta; class Pinopsida; order Cupressales; family Taxaceae; genus Taxus; species Taxus chinensis. Next base: position 610,424,266 of record CM034150.1, read on the forward strand.
GTCAAATATTTCCTCAGCCTCCGGGACTAGATCTCGGCCCCTTTCCAGTGTGATGGGCAGACTGGTGCCTTTTTAAGAAATCAATTTATTAATTTTTTTGCCAAATCAATTCATTGAGTAATAAAGTCTTTACTAAACCATGATGACAGGGATGGATACGATCTGGATGAAGGAAAAAGCCAGCACTTTCGTATTTGATTGTAAGCTAGAAATGTTTTAAACTTTAAATCCACTATCATATCAACCACATAAAAGAAGGAAATGTGGAAGGCGTGGAATTGGAAGCAACCATGGTCCTGTTGCAGGCCATATTGCCACATTATAACCATTGATAGGAAAGATGACAAATAGCGTACTTCACATTTAAATTTAATCGCAACATAGCAAGTTTTTACAGACCCTTTCACCCAGGCTCTGGATAGAGATATCTGCAGGTAATACAAAACAGTTGCATCAATCCCTTTCCTCAGAGTTACAATTGTGTAAGGTGGTAAGCAATTGCTTATAAATCGAAGGATCAATCATGTTCAACCTCAAGCAACAGAGAACTTGTTCTGGCAATTCTTCAGGTTTGTTTCCCTGTTTCACAATGTTAAGTATTAGCAAGAGAATTTGAAACGATAAATTATGTACATCTATGATAATACACACACAAACAGCTGCAAAATGACCTCCTTGGAAACATCATAGACATTAATAAAATCCTTGTGAACTTAAAATGAAAGTGAAATTAGAAACCCTGATGCTCACAGGGATTCGATTTCCTCCTTGATTTTTTTTCCATCAGTATGAAGAAAGGAAAAACGGGTAACTCCAAAATGTTAAGAATACCTCTCAAAGAAATTAAGAAAGTAAAAAAATTCATCTCTTGTTCCTGGTTAGATACCTGAATTGTCAGACCAATATCCAAGGTGCAATGTTTCAATTGATCCTGAAATGCCTCAATCCCCTTTCTTGCAATATAACTGAAACGATGTACATCCAAATCAATCTCAAAATAATTTGAACCCTGAAACATTGAATGTTGAGAGAATTAGTGCAAGTCTTAGTAAGTTCCCATCTGTGCAAAAAACTAGAAAAAGTCAAATCTGTAGCTTCTGGTTTCCATAGAATGTTAGCAACCTACGTTGCCAGGATACCGGTACGAGTATCGGTACAGGTACGGGTACGATATGCGGATACATCAATTTTTAAAAACCCTTGGGTACGATACGTCTTGGATACGTCCGTACATATATATTAAAAAATTAAAAATATATACATACATATATATATATATATATATATATATATATATATATATATATATATATATATATATATATATATATATATCTACTCATTTTACTCATTTTTTAGTCCATTAAAAACTAAAATAGTAATACAAAACTTGAATCAATGTTCAAAACATTCAATATACTTAAGACTTTACATTTTCATTGATAATGTGGCTGCCATACATATGATATATGAATATCATGTCAATATGAATACAAACAAAACTTGAAAAATATACTACAAAAACCAACAATGAATTGGCTCTTTGCTCATACACTTGCAGAAACCAACAATGAATTGTTTGTGTGATTTCAAATGAAGGGTGTGAGTGTTTTTTTATAGTTTTTTGAAGTGTTTAGGGTTTAATATTTTATTCATTTAAATGTTAGGGTTCGCCGCGGGTACATCTGGGTCCAATCTTCCCGAGTACATCACGGGTACGTCTAGATGTACCCAGGTACGTCACGGGTACATCTGCACATACCCGGGAAGAACCCCGACGTACCCATCGCGTATCTGTACCCGTACCCGAACATATCCATACCGGATACGTATCAGGCAGGGTAGGGGGGGCTGGGGGACGAACACTGGCAACAGAGTAAAAATCATCGGGCTCATTTCAGGTATAACCTTGTATAAAAGGGCATGAAAACATCCACTAAACAGACCATCATCATTTACTATCCATACAAGAGATTGAATATTTTGTGGTAAAGTTCTAGATCTGCAACAGTCTGGGAATCAGGCCCTTAGAAGCCAGCAAATAGCCTTATCAGTCTAGTTACTTGGTTGGGAAGAATCAGGTTCCCTTGGCCGTGCCTTAGGAAGATGTATCAGCAATTTTAGAATGGATTTTCTGCTAGATTTTCCTACAGTTGTGCTGCTGTTACTTTCTTGTCTCTTAATGATGGGGGTGATAATTGGTATGTATACATGTCTTTTGCATGAAAAACCCAAATAAGGAGACCCACCTGCAGAGTTTTCCATAAATTATAAATCCTTGCCTTAATTTGCATTTTATGATGGACGTTGTTGCTACAACATTATTTCTTTGTCTCGTAAGGATTGCAAATGTATGATGCATGGATGAGAAGTGAATAATATGTAGATGACATGATAGGAGTAATTATAGCCCTGGAGACCATGTCTCAAGGCAGATATGATACAGATGTGTATCAGGCTATAAGTAATTATGAGTACCATTAACTGTATACATAGTTAGTACCGAGAACTCCAGTCAATCTAAGATTATTATTGATTTGTGGGACCTTTGGGAAAATCAAATTCCAAAATCTCAAACAAAATTCAGAAAATGCAGTTGTTTGAATTACTGGAACCCTAGTTCTTGTCCTAGCAAAATACTTCCAAAATTTGTTAGACACAAATGAAGGTCTCTAGAGGTGTATGAATCCTGACTCTGATTTGAGGTGTGACCATTTAAAAATGTTTAAACTTTATATAGATTATACTCTTGTGTAATGGTTGTGTACCTAAACACAACATATATATTTATGTCTTTAGTTTTAGCATTATTGATAATATTGTATATTTTGAGCAACTAGAGTTAGATCATGAGTTATTCCTAGATTACTTACGGTTTTGTTGGTTTGAATACAAAAGGGGAAAAGGCCCTAAAGAATGTATCTTATTTTTACAATATCAATACAAAGAGATATCCATCATTGTGCGGGGTCTCCTTTGCTTCATTCGGATTTGCAGGTGCAATACAACCCTGGATATGCAGGTTCTCCCATTTCTATTGTTTATCAGTTATTTCTGTTTATTAGTATTTTACTCTATATTTTGCAGTTCCATTCTGTTCGTACTTGGACCACTACAGTAATAATGGTATATGAATGCTTCCATTGTTCGAGGAAAGAAGACATTTCCTCTGCTTCCCATGTTCTTGTTGTTAGGGGCTCTATCTAAATATTTTGCCTAAAAGGATTGCATCTTTACTTGGATTTAAAAAATAACCTTTCTTGTGCACATATGGAGATTATTTTAAGAGTTAGAAGCCCCTTTCGGCACAAGTAAAGTCTAGTTCAAGATGAGAGGGAAAGGTTTAGACTTGTTGGATGTTGATTGGTTTAATCTGTACCCTTATTCAGGAAGCTTTAATATGTGAAGTAAAACCGTCATGTGGCACTGTTGAGAAATTAATGAATGACTTGCTACAGGTCCAAGAATGTAGTGACGTTTGTCCTTTATAATTAATTGATCATGTTAATGGGCTATCAGAAAAATCAAAGATATGTTTTATAGAACCTTTCTCAGAGAAAGTTTTACTAATATCACAATACAACATGTTGGATGCTCCTGAAAATAATCTCACCAAAATAGTTATGAATATGGCTATCGAAAGAAACCTGGGATTGCACCTTCTTGCGTTGATTTTTTTTAATCAAACCAACAAAGCAAATGTTTTGGCTTCATTTTAGCTCTCATGTATGTTCCCAAGGAGACTGGGACAAAATGGAGGACACAAGAATGTAGTGACCTCTGGCATTTTATACTACATTGTTAATATTAATGCCCTCTGAAAAAATGAACATGACCGCAGACCTTTAAAATAAATTGTTCGCATTAATAGGCTCTTTCTCATGAAAATCAAAGAGACATTTTATAAATCATTTAAAGAATATTACTATGCAGTGAAAGATTATTAATATAAACAATTCAATGTATTGTTGGATACCACCAAAAAAAAGCTCATCAAACAAAGGAGTTCAAATCTCTTCACAATATTGTTAGTCACCTGCCAAAAGTGGAGGCACTAGGCATGTGTTAATATGGCTAATTATGGAAACCCAGGTTTGCACTTTCTTAAATGATATTTTTGGTCAATCGAACAAAGCAAATGCTTCAGCTTCATTTGCCTGTCATTTATGTTCTTCAAGAGACTAGGACAAAATAAAGGACACAACCTGAGTATCTGTTTCTTCCAATGCAAACAACAATCTAACACCAGTTTCAAAAGATGCTAAATAACTACACAAAAGTGTTATCCCAATGATGAAAAGCAAAGACAAAAATTCATAATAGACTATGTTAAAGCATTTATTATTGTTCATGACAAAATCAACAACACTGACTGCAGAACAAACTAAATAAATCTCCCATAGTTTTTCCCTTCCATTCCCTATCCTTAGCTTTGTAACATTATGGGTGAAAGAAGATTCTAGGGATCAGACTTTACCCATGCCACCATGTTGTTCCCTTTCTCAACAAAAGCTTCATCAGTTGGCCTCTTTCCTGTTAAAAGCTCAAACAAGACAACACCGTAGCTGTAGACATCTCCCTTTTCTGTGGCTCTTCCTGTGTCCACATACTCTGCAAAGATAACTGACAAGATAAGCCATGACAATAATGCACACTTGTAAACAGTGCCTGACTAGAGAACACAAGAATAGAATAAAAACTACTAAAATTTGGATTAAAAACAATCGCCAAGCTCAGAATTGTCATTCACCAGGAGCTAGATAGTACCAAAGGTCCCCGCTACAGAGTAGATACATGTGATTGTTGAGGATTTATCAATGTTGCTAGACCGAAATCAGCAATCCGGGCATCCATGTCCTCATCCAGCAAAATATTGCTGGATTTAATGTCCCTATGAATAATGCGTGGGATGCAATCATGATGAAGATATGCTATCCCACGAGCAGCACCAAGTGCTATTTTGTGCCGTGTGGGCCAGTCTAAAGGTACATTGTTTGGAGCGCTTTCTGCAGGAAAATGTGTATAACAATGAAATCTCAAAATGCTTTAGATCTTCATGTGAGACAAAATGCTTGAAACACAATACAAGCTGCCATCTCGTCATGATTTATGAATCATCAGAAACAAAGAGCGAGGTTGGTGAGCACTAAGGTCAGAGCTTACTGTGAAGAATTATGTCCAAACTCCCATTCTTCATGAGATCAAAAATTAAAAGGTTAACATGTGAAGTACTGTTAATAGCCACGAAGTGTCACTACATTCCTATGCTTTATATCGCCCATTGCATCAAGCTCTCTTCAAAGCCGCGCTCTTGATCAATACTGCCTCTAGTAAGTTTTTTAATCGCAAACTGACGGTTTTGTAGACACAGGTTACTGCAAATCAGCAGTTTCCTAACCGCCAATTGCTGCAGACTCGTGGTTTCCTAACCACCACATGTTTTAACCAACGGTTTTGTCATCTGCCAAGAATGGGTATTAAGAGTTCTGAAGACGTTCTGTTTTGCAGGAAAAAAAATCCTGGTGTTTATCTGATGTTTTCCATTATAATTCTGCTATTTTATTCACAGTCATTATTCCAGCAACAGTACATATTAATTCTAGCCCAAAACTACATCCAATCTGCTACCATTTGAAATTCAATTCAGGCAAAAACAGTAATACAATCTGCTTTTAATTTCCAACAAGTAGGAAGCTGAGAATTAGTAATACAGATCACTCACAAAAAACAGATTTGCATGCTTTTCTTTTTTGGAAGGTTCCTTAAATGCACATGGACACATACAAACCATCCTTCACAGCTCACAGAGAAAACTTCAAAATAATTTAAATATCCCTGTGCAGCCTATAATCAATACATCTATGCTTTATGTCCTCCACCCAGCCTGCATATAATTTTGTGCATCTTCACTTCAAAATTCTGAGGCATGAAAACAGTTTGTATATCTTGTATGGCCTATTATGGCCTACAATTTCAATTCATTCTTCCACAAACGACTATAGGGCTTCAAAAAATTGAACACTTTCTCAAAATTTAATTTTGTGCTTCACATGACTCTCATCATGCTTCTCATCCCATTTTCTACATATGGCTCTAAAAGAGAATTGAAATTAACTCGCAATCACTGTCTAATCTTTTACAGCCTCCAAAAAGTATATGGTTGATGTTGTCTACCTTTGATTAAACAAATTATTATACAAGCCCAAGGAAAATTATTCTCACAACTGATCACATTGTACATTTTTCAATTTTTCAAATGTAAAACTGTCTTTTATGATCTTCACCATCAATTCTCTCTTCCAATATTTTCTACTACTGAGAAAATTTTGTTCCCTGGAATTGATTGGAAAGAGTGGTTGCAACAGGTTTTTAACAGTCAAGATAGTCAAGTCACAACTGCTTTCATGGCATCTACTACATAAGAGAATCTGCAACTTTTCCATATTATTATCCAATAAAATTTACAACCATTGATAACCTTTGATTAACATACCATGTGGAGGGTTCTGGTTTCATTTGCTCCCAGGTCTAGAATTTAGGAACAATAGATTTCCATTTCTTTGAAAAATTTGAACCTGTTAGGTCACCTTGTTATCAACTGTAATGAACCTCCTGTGACAGATTAAGCCGAACAACACAATGTCATACAGAATAATTTATTAAATGGAAAGACTGAAATCACATTACTAGATTGCAGGCCACTTCGAGGGGGCAACCTCCTTTGAGCAAACTCAATACAATAATATTCGTGGATGCCTTTCTTGGCCTAAGCACTCCCTAATATACTAGTTCTATTCTAGAAACTACTACTACCTATGCATGTGGGATTATTCTTAATAGCTCAAGGGACAACTTACAAAGCATACACGTCCGTAACATCTATTACAATAATAATGCAAAAAGAAGGGTAGGACGAAGGGTCTTAACATCCCCTCCCAATTAAAAACGCTTTGTCCTCAAAGCTGCAATTGTGGGAACTGTTGTTGAATCTGGAGAAGGGGTTCCCAAGTTGCATCTTTTGGTTGCATGCCATGTCACTGGATCAAGACCTCGTGATCGAGCGGTTGCGAAGTTTGAGGGAGTGCCTATCGAGAATTTGCAATTTCAAGAAGGATGGAGTTTCAAGCTCAAGTAGTATTGTTATGTTGATGTGTTGTCCAAGAACTTTCTTCAAACATGAGACATGAAATACAGGATGAACTCACGAGCCAGGTGGAAGCTCAAGCTTGTAGGCAGCTGCACCAATCTTTTGGAGAACTTTGTAGGGTCCATAAAACTTAGGGGCAAGCTTTTCGACGCCCTTTGAGTTTCAAGGAAGACTGTTTATATGGTTGTAAGCGCAGAAAAACCATATCCCCCAGCTGGAAGTTGCACTCTAGTGATGTTGATTTACCTATTGTTTCATACGGTTTTGTGCCATATGGAGATTTTCTGAAGAGTGCGGAAAATTTGGTCCCATTGGCGAGGGCAATGTCGACGGCCTGAACTGGAGAACTGCCAGGAGTGTAAGCGGTGGAGAGGTGGTGGAGGTTGGCCATAGACTGCTTCATATGGAGTCATTTTTGAGGAGGTGTGATACGATGTGTTGTACCACCATTCAACAAGAGGTGGCCACTTGACCCATTGTTGTTGGTGCTCAGAGGTAAAACATCAAAGGAATGTTTCCAAACATTTGTTAACAATTTCAGTTTGACCATTTGTTTTGCAAGTGATATCCAAAGCTCATCCGCAATTGGGTACCTATCCTACGGAATAATTTTGTCCAGAAATGGCTTGGTGAAAGCGGCATCACGGTCTGAGACAATTGAAGTTGGGATGCCATGGAGGCGGAAGATTTGGTCAATGAAAGTTTGGGCAATGGTTGAGGTCAATATATGGGTGGGCTAAGGCACAGAAATGGGCATACTTGGAGAGGCAGTCCACCACTACCAGGATTACTGACTTTCCACCAGATTTAGGGAGGCCTTCAATGAAGTCCATGGAAATATCAGTCCAGATCCTGGTTGGAATTGGCAATGGTTGCAACAAGCCTGGGGTTGCCATTGTTTCACCCTTGTTTCGTTGACATGTATCACATTCGGCCTACAAATTGTTTGATATCTGCCTTCATTCCCTGCCAAAAGAAATTCCTACAAACCCTCTCATAGGTTTTCAAGAACCCTGAATGACCCGCAGACGGTGAAACATGGAGTTCGAGAAGAATTGCATGGCGAAGCTCGATTTTAGGTGTAACACCAAGCGCCCTTTATACCACAAATAGGTGTCGTCCCAAGAGTAGTGTGGTGATGAGTTAGGATCAAAAACCAATTGTTGGATGAGGCATTGCATGGCTGGATCCTTTTCCCATTCTTGTTGGAATTGTTGCAACCATTCTGGGATGGGCACAAATACTGCACAGAGGGAGACTTGATCCTTGAAAGTGCGAGAGAGGGCATCTGCAACCACATTTTCACTTCCCTTTCTTATAGGTGATCTCATAGTCATACCCCATAAGTTTGGAGACCCACTTTTGTTGAGCAAGAGATGAGACCTATTGTTCAAGGAAGTACTTCAGATTATGATGGTATGTTTTGATACAGAAATGCCTCCCTAACAAGTATGGCCACCACTTTTTTACTGCATGTAAAAAATCATTTCTTTCTCATAGGTAGACAGGACCAGATTCCTTCCCGAGAGAGCTTTTCTAGTGAAGGCAAGGGGCGACCTTCCTAGAGGAGAACACACCAAGGCCATTACCAAAGGCATCACTTTCGATGACGAAAAGTCTTGGTGAAATCTGGCATGGCTAAGACAAGTGTATTGCACATAGCTTGTTTTAAGGCCTTTAATGTATTCACCTGCCTCATTCCATGCAAAAGCATCCTTTTTTTTAACATGGATGTCAATGGGGCCGCAATTTTACCATAATCCTTAACAAATTTCCTGTAATAGCCAGTGAGACCCCAAGAACCCACAAAGGCTTCAGAGTGTTTTGGGGAGCGGCCAATTTTTCATGGCATTGATTTTATCTGGGTCCATGCAGACACCCTCTTCAAAAACAATGTCCAAGATATTCAAAATTTATTTGGCCAAAGGAGCACTTGGAGTGTTTGACACACAATTGATTATCTGCAAGAAGCTATAATGCCCTGTCAATGTGTTGTAGATGTTCTACCCAAGTTTTACTATAGATCAAGATCAAAGTCATCAAAGAATATTCATCAAGCCTTGAAATGAATGTGGCATTTGTAAGCCCAAAGGGCATGACCAAAAATTGATAGTGCATAATGAGTTCAAAGGGTTGTCTTCGAAATATCTTCTTTGTTAATACAAATCTATGATACCCAGAACAGAGATCCAATTTGAAGAAAAAATTGAGCGCCTTGCTCATCAAACTAGTAGGGAATTTATCCTTGATAGGATCTTGTTGAGTTCCCTGAAATCGATGCAAAGATGCCAGATCCATCCTTTTTGCAAAGGACATGACCAAAACTTCAGTAATGACCATCATGGAGTGTTGAAAGGACGAATGTCTTCAGAAGTTCTTGAACGAGCGTATTAATACGAATCTGGTGATACCTAGAGCGGAGATCCAATTTAGAGAAAAAACTGAACGTCATGAATTTCATTCAAAAGCTCATCAATCACTGAAAAGAATGGGTACTTGTTTAGGTCAATGCAAAGACGTCAGAAGCCATCCCTTTTGCGAACAAGTAAAATTAGGGAGGAATGGAGTGCTGGACAAATGACTCCCGCCTTAAGAAGTTCCTGGACGAGCTTTCCAATCCTGTCTACCGGTAGGGCCGAATGTTGGGAGGAGCACTTCCTGGGGAGCTAGATACGATGATCCTTTGTACGTGAAGGTGGCAATCCCTTGGGCCCAAAGACAGTAGCATGTTTGTCCAAAATGGCTTTGTAAATCTGCAGGGGTGCTAGAAGAGGTAAGTGGACGTCAGCTGGATAGAAAATAACTGAGCAATGACCCATGTGATCCTTTCTTCAGAATCTTTTTCCATACAATGGGAACTAATAATACTAGTGGAGCCTGGAGCAAGGCCTTTATAAGGTGTGTTTTCTCCCATTGTCAAAGAACTGCATCCATAGTTCAGAGAAATCCCATAAGATGGGTCCAAGTGTGTGTAACCATTGAGCTCCCAAAAAGACATCACATCCACCCAAGGAGTAGGACAAACATGTCGGAGCAAAGAGTATAATCTCCATTGCAATACAAACGTTACGACACTTTCCCTTACAAGGCAATGTACCACCATTAGAAATCATAACTTCAAAGCTAGAACAAGGATAGACAAAGCAATCGGCTTGTTTGGCCAATTGTGGATCAATAAAGTTGTGTGCTACCTAAATCAATTAAGATCGTGAGAGAAATATTTTTGAAATACCCTTTTACCCTCATGGTTCGAGGGGTGGTGACTCCTGCCAAGGCGTGAAGCGATATCTCCAGTTGTGAATCCTAAAGGGGAGAATTCATCCAACGCAATTCTTCTTCTTGGACTTCCTAAGCATATTCCCAATTGTCTAGTTCGGGGGTGATTCAAGGTCCAGGAGGTACAATATTTGTTGCGCACGCACCGATGGCCCCTAGTGAACTTGTCATCACAATTGTAACAAAGGCCTATTTGCGCTCCTGCATTTCTACTTCAGTAAGATGTTTGATTGGGGTTGTCTTTGGAGGAGGCATCGTGGGAGCACGTTGGGCTACTAGATTTCTGAATGAAGTGAAACTGGAAGGTCGGCGTTGTGCTGTGATTTTGTCCTCTGCTAATTTGGCCAAGCCCAATGCTTCCATCATGGTATTGGGTTTAAACATTTTAACTTCTGAGCGGATTGCCTCCTTGAGGCCACTTATGAAACAGACTCTTGAAAAAGTCATCTGACAAGTCTTCCGTCGTGATTGGCCAATTTCTCAAATTCGGTTTGGTAATCACAGACCGATCTTATTTATTGGAGTTTGGTGAGCGCTCTTGTGAAGTCATCATAAACACTGGGGCCAAACCGCTGTAGAATTGGGGATGCAAACCATGGCCACTCCGGTTCATCATGAGCTTTTAAATACCAACTGGTACCATTGTAGGGCTTCTTGTTCCAAGTGGAAAGAAGCAATAAGGAACCTTGTTCATGTAGTGGGTATTGTGGAGACTGAAGAATTGCTCTACTCAATATATCCACCCAATTGGATCTATACCATTGAATCGAGGAAAATCAAGCTTGGGACCACGCAGACATATTTGGAGAAGAGAAATTGTGTTCAGAAGTGGACTCAGTATTGAGCTTCTTAGTGAGAATGGGATTTTGTTGGTTGAGTCCTTGCATCATTTATGTGAGCTCAGACATTTGTGCCTTCAAGTTGGTGATTTCTTCTCCATGTTTTTTGTACCTGCACGGGTTACAACCATGACCAAGAGGGGTTCCGAGGGTCCAAAAAAGGTTGTTTGGAGTTATATCTTAAAATGAATCGGCTCAACGAGACAGTTGTAATGGTATAATTGCTCCGAGGACCCCCAAAAAAATCTTTTTGGAGACTAGGTGGCTAAAAATAGTATGGGTTTGTATGAGAATTTTTTTCCCGAAAAAATAAGTTGGTGTCAAAATGATCTCCACAGACTAAAACTCAGAGTGGTGAGGGTGCCTGACAAGTGGGAAAAAATAATTTTGTACTCATACGGTCAGGAAAACAAGTCAAGAAAACAAGTCGGGGAAACAAGTCAGGAAAACAAGTCGGGGAAACAGAGTCAGGGCGTGGAAATGGGTTGGGGAAACAGGTCGAGGGAAACAGCTCGGGGAAGCTAGCCGGAAAAGCAAGTCGGGGAAATAAGTCGGGGGAAAACAGGTCATGAAAAACAAGTCGGGTAAAACAAGTAGGAGAAAACAAGGTCGGGAAAAAAGTTGGGGAAACATGTCGGGGTTTTAAGATTGTGAAACAAGACACGAACTCCACCACGCCTTTCAATGCAATTCCTTGAGATCTGGAAAAAAAAAATCGCTGCAGCTGAAAGCAGGTCCTAGAAAGAGCTCTGATACCATATGTAATGAACCTCCTATGACAAATTAAGCCGAACAACACAATGTGGTACAGATGAGTTTATTAAACAGAAAGACTGAAATCACATTACCAGATCACAGGCCACTTCCAGGGGGCAACCTCTTTTGAGCAAGCTCAATACAATAATATTTGATGTCTTTCTTGGTCTAAGCACTCCGTAATATATTAATATTCTACAAACTACTATTGCCCATGCATGTGGGATTATTCTTAATAGCTCAAGGGACGACTTACAAAGCATACTCGTGTCCGTAGCATCTATTACAATAATAATGCAAAAAGAAGGGTAGGAGGAAGGAACCTAACATCAACAAGTCTACCAAAAAATCTGATAGTATTTAGAAACAGCTTTGAATTAAATGTTTGAACCTTTGAATGAAAATCTGGTTTTCCCTTCAAATATAAATTTCCTTGACTCCTTAAAAAAAAAAAGATTTGATTAAATATTTCAGGCTTTCATGGTGTACATATTTATGATGGTTTGCTTCTAGGATCAACCTATGATGGTTTATATGTCCTATACAGTAGTGGAACTTTTGAATCATCACATGGTGGCACCAGAATCAAACAATCATAAGAGTTTCCCATTTTATGGTCTCATTTTAAAAAAAACATAGTCATCTACTGGAACAGATTTGTATGGCGAATTGTGCTTATTTTTATATTCATAGAAGTGGTGACAACAGATCATTCAAGTCTTCTGATCAGTTTGGAAAGTAAGTTAAACGGAATCATGTTATGGAAACCTGGAATCGTGATAGGATTATCTGATGTTTCATGGTCTCATTTTATAACAGAAAAATGAGAAAAGACATATTCTAGGATAAAAGTTGGACAGAATACCACTGAAATTAACCATGCAAAAATTAGCAACAATGCACTCTTGATGAGTAAAACACAATAAGGGCATTTCGTGAATCCATGAACAACTTTTTATAGGCCTCAAGAAATTGAAATCAATGCCAGAAAAGGTTAAATATTCTGTTTCTATTTCTCATCGACACCAAAACTCAATAACAAGGTGTTTAACTACAAGATCAATGACAGGAGTAATGTTCTAAAATACCTTGGCAAGCCCATAACAAAAACGAGGTGCAAAAGAATGGAATGATCTTGTAGGAAAGAATCAATAAAAATGTCAATTCATGGACAGACTTCAGTTAACCCATATGTACATTGTAACACTCATTGAAGGGATCCTCTCTCCCGTGGTTAACTTTGTATGTTTTTACTTGAATTGAGTGCACTCACAAATTCAGAACAGAGGAAAGAACAAGAAGAATCAATTTGAACTAATCAAATGGCATCATACATGTAATCCTAAATCCAAGGGAAACCTTGAATATATAGTTAATGTGCACATAATATGTAAAATTCAAGTCAGCAACGCCAGCCTGGAGCTTAGATACCTGTCTCAAAAACTCTTGCAAACCCTTTGGTTGAAAACTATCATCAGGAATTGTTACTTGAAAAGTTGTGTAAACAGGTTTTTTGAATCAAACTCAAAGGGAAGCTTTGAATGTACTTAAAGCATGGGGAACAAACCATTGTCAACATCAATAGTGGGCAAATGTGCATGCACACATCTCTTTGTATCAGTCACCTGGAGATGTGGGGGTACACGGACTGATACACGGACAGTGAGGCCATTCAAATGAGCACAGCCTAGTAAATGAATAAGGATACTGCACCAAATGGCTATATTGTAAATAAGCATAATTGGCGAAGATGTGGGTATGGCAACAAGGACACGGCATGCGATCCTTCCCTAAAATGAAGTTTCCTGGTGTCTATGATTTGTATATTTCTTCAACATAAGAAATAACAAAACTATTAGATCTGGCTATGTAAACTCTTTGAACTACTCGACAAAAATATGGAACAGTCGGACTGATATCATAATTATGAGAGTTACTTCATATAAGTACCAGAAATTGTCAAAGCAATACAGGAGAGATGACCAAATCTCTGGTTCTGAATGTAAAAAACTGATTTCTGAATATCTGCTAATAAATAAATCAAGAGGAAGGTAAACAGAGCTGCAACTTATCAATTGGAGGAAGAAAAGGTTGCAATGAAATGCTACCTTGTAAAACTTATGTTGAGGACGTGAAAGAACTGGTTTTTCATTATATGCATGAATAAGCTTCTTTTCGGCAGCACTTACATGAAGATCCTCTAGATTTGCCACCCGTCCCAAGATTTTTAATCTTTCTCTAAAAGGGACCATGGAATCTAAAGCAAAACCTTTTACTTTTTCGACTTCGTCTGTCGATCAATCTCTGTGCCACAACAACAATAAAAGGTCACCTTCAGGCTTCAATAGATACCAAAAAGATATTATAAATAAACACTAACATAATAACATCTATAAATATTAAAAATAAAATTAGGCGAGCATTGAAGCGAATGCAACTTGTATAGCATTTATCCAGTCCAAATGTTGTCATAATCTTAGGAATTCGCTATGAATGCCAGTCCGTAGGTACTATCATTTAATAAGAACCATGTATGGAATGTCTAGATACTGACATGTACGCTTTTTATTAGTTACCAATCAGTAAGCACTAAAATGAAGTAAGAAAATAGTTTACAATCAATAGGATGTGCCTATTTGTCTAATATAATTAGGATTCAAAACTAAGTCGAACACCTTAGCCAAAGCCTTCACTTCAGCAGTCAAATATAATTGACAAAACATCAATTTTCCCCACAAAACCCAAAAGAAACAATCAAAAATTCTAGACTTAACCAAAGGAGTGTGAGGTGTATACACTCAAAAAATGCTCTACTCACGACAAGATTACTCCAACCAATCCCACCCCAATCCTTATTGGGAGGTGAATGTGCCAACAATTGCTTGATAGTAAAAAGCGTTAGTAATCCAAATACCTTGGTCTAAGCCATCTCATTCACACTCAAAATATAATTGATAAAACAACGATTTTACCCACAAAAACCACAAGAAAATATTAAGTTCACTAAAATTACCAAACACAAATCAAATTCCCTCACCCCAGGACATATAACTGAACAGTGACAACAAGAATAGAAGAACTTGTGAAATACGCTTCAGAAGCAACAATGCTGATTCTACAAATTATTAGCAAGAAATATGTTATGGGTCGCCCTCCCTGTACCTAAAAAAACATATTGGAAACAAGTACAAGAATTAGCATTTTACCTTTGGACAGATGATAGCAAAGGTTCATACCAGACCCCCAAGGATTAGTATGGAGTGTGACCAACACAAAACCCATCCATAGGCAAGTCTCCCTTGAATTTCTTTAGAGTTCTATTAGGATTCAGGATCACTTATATGGAACTCTGATCATTTTTACACCTCTGACTACTCTTCCTAATAGAAAATACATGATTATAACATATATTGTGACACCTTGATCCATGTGGTGAAGTCCTAGATCTAGGTGAGAATTTTGTTGCATATGTAGCAACATGGATAGATTAAATGATGATAGACCGGGTTTTGAAGAAAGTTAAACATATTACATGGTGCTCTTCATGAACCATGCGATGGAGGACAAAGCAAATAGAAATTTGGGGAGATTCCCAAATATAGAAAAAATATCGAATGGACTAGCAAAGTGTGGAAGAGGGTATGATCAAAAAAATTGTAATCCCTACTACGTTCCTCCACTAAAATGGTCCAAGAAGGCAGTTTTGTAAGTTTCCAATGGGGAATGTGGTGTATCATCATAACAAGCATGACTCAGGTCAGTAGATAACTGGTTTGAATTATATGAAATCAGTGAAACTATTGATGCTCCAATAGTTGCTTATACAACTTATTAGACCTTAAATGTTTGAACAAAGTCCAAAACCAAGTCAGTGGATGGAAAGCAAACAATAGAAGTGTTGGAAAAGATTGTCTTTACGAACAAAAGATTTGCTCCCAAAATGATATTTTAGAAGCCTTTAGACAATGGTTAGTGCTTGGGAAAACAAGGCAATGTAAAATACTATAGATAAAGTAGGAGTGATGTTACTAAGAAGGAAAAGATTCAGGCCTCAACGAGGCTAGCTCTCCACATAAAATGGGACAAAACTTAATTGTGGTTAAATATGATTGGAGCCAAATGCCAACCCTAGGTGATTTTGATTACAAAGATTTCCCTCGTCCATGGCAACACATGCTGAATAGAGATCCAGACTCTTATTAAGTCCCTCGTTATTAAAATGGCGCTCCGAGGACTTGTCAAATTTGATGCTCAAGAGCATAGATTTAAAACTCGACAAATTCACGAGTCAAATTGCTGGGCAAGTAACTCTTTTGGGACTTGTGGAGCATCTGCAGAATACTTGCGAGTCTGTCCAAAAAAATCATGAATCAGCGAAACAATTGTTTTTGGTCAGAAAAGGGGGGGAAAAATACAGGCCTATGGATTTCAAAGATTTTTCATCAGTTTTCCTTGCTATGTGTTCTCTAAATTCGTTTCCTATGCTTCTTAACAACATTTTGCATGTTATTTAAATACATTTATAAATTTAAATTTATTCTTAATCTGCCGAGTTTTGTTGAGTTTTTTGGAGAGTCTGAGTCAAAATTTTGGGCTGCTGAGTTTTTGCCGAGTTTAAGTTTTAAAACTATGCTTGGGAGTGATCCTGTGAGGAAGGTTGGATGGGGCTTTTCGCCTCATAAAAAAGAACAAAAAAAACCAATAATCAAGAAAGACAAAATATTCTAATTTCAAGAAATTAAACCCAAGAGAAATTAAATAGATGAAACAAGACAAAAATAACCCGTCATTTTTTTTTTAACAATTTACAATATAAAGTTTGCCTAAGATCCTATTAGCCAAAGCAATTTTGAATTCAACAGGGGAGATAAGCGAATATCTACACCCAACATCAATATACAAATCTAATGATATAAGAATCACCCAGATCCTAATGCAAGGAAGATAAATAGCCATAAAAATATTAATAAGATATATATATATATATATATATATTAGTTGAATAAAATTTACATTCAGGAAAATGAAAAACCATTGCGCAATCCAGTGATACTAGATGTAAATCCTTTTCCCATGCAAAGCTACCTGCCCTAGAAATTGACTTTTGTCATCTTATGTGGCTTCCAAAAGAAGATCTTCTAACCAGAGATTGCAGCCTTTTTTCATTTTTAGGCCTTTCTTATACATAGCAATAGCATCTATAAATTCACGTGCATATTTTTAAGCATTAGGTTTCTAAATTTTATTTTGCAGGTCTTTCTGCCTCTTTTTGTGTTATAATGGAGGCTTTACCGGTATATTAGGATGTCCTAGAGGCCAACTTTGTATTTATGTTTTGAGTGTTTTTTGGTTTCATTAACTGGTTTTTTGTCTGTGGATGACTGTTGATGTAGTTTGCATGACCTTTGTTGTTCTAAAAAGCTATTTTTTCTATTCAGGGATATAATCATATAAGTGACATGATAAAGAGATGTTGCATGCCCTTTGCTTGGTGCTGAAAGTTGAATCTATCATGTTTTTGGTGGGACTGGAGGACCCGTTCTATATTTTTAATAATTTTAAATTATTTTAATAGCCATCCCCAAAATCCAGGAAATTTTTTGCCATCCCGAATTCTTAGGTAACTATGCTTTCTCTCTTCCAGGACCAACAAAGAGGCAGATCAAAGACACGATTACTTGGGAATTTGAATATGCTGACATCAATGAAGCCTATGGTGATTTGGCGTGATGTTAGTGAGACTATAACCTGATTTTTTACATTTATTTCATGGTGCCATCAGCAAGCAAATTGTTAAATGAAACCTCTGATCCTTAACTGTTATCATGAATATTTTGACTGTCATATATACTCGAAATGTAAAACATGTTGTAGAATGAGTTAGAAGCAGAGGTGATTGTCTTATGACTGCTATCACTAAAGTCAGCTCTGACATCTGCAAGGCATGTCAATGTCCTTTACAACAATAGCAATGTTTATCGCTCCCTAACTGTTGAATGTCATTAATGTTGCTTTGACAATCATTAAAGCAGTTAATCTACAACACGTGCTGTCACTGAATGCTATTTAACTTTTATAAGATAAATATTTCTATATTCAGTCCTTTAGGGCTAAGCTATGTATTCGACTGTTATTCAGTACCTCAGGTCTGAGCTCTGCATCGAACAATTACTTGCTACTGTTATTAGGGTAAGCTCTATATTGAGCGATTATTAAATCCAGCAAAGGGTTGAGGAAATAGAGGATGGCTAAGCTATCTAAAGATGCTAATTCAACTGTTTTGTAGTAAATTGTGACTGTAAACTCTCCAAATTAGCATGCAGCATTGCATCATAAATATATACTCCAGGAACCTATGCAGAGCCCCCCATTCCACGAAGCATTCATGATACCCTTTTAGGGCTGACCATCTCTCTTGAAACAAGCAAATGATCCCACTCTTAAGAGACAACTTGGTTTTTGCTGAATTGCAAGACAATGTAATGCCAATGACAAGTTCACATTTCTTTCCTTCTCATGTTTAGTAAATACTTGGAGATACCAAACTAGAGTCTACCAAGAATAATACCATCAGAACCAGCTAAACTTTAGAGCATAGAGATAAAATTAGAACTATTTACAGCCTGGAGATTGATTTACCTCATCTGGCACTTCATTTGTTAAGATAAAGAAATCCAGATCCATGTAAATTAGGTAGATGTAAGCATTCAGTATAACAGTTACTGACCTAAATAGGGCACATGTTGATGTTGGAATTTAAATTCCTGATGAGTTTATAGAATGCTCTTTACTTTTACAAGAAATATCAAAATTTCTTATCAAGGAATCTACTTGAGAACAAATAAGTAAATTTACATGATCAAGAACTCTGATTAAGAAATCACCAATTATCGGCAATAAATCGCAATACAACCATCAAACGATTTATCTTTTAAAAAATCGTAATTACATTATGGCGATTAATCGCCGATTTTCAGCGTAATTTCACCATTACTCACCGAAAATCACCAATGAATGGTATAAAATGCCGGGAATGAAAAAAAAGTTGTTTTTCAATGATTTTTCTCTCCACGATTTCTCTATACGAATTTGGTGACTGCCTACTAGGGTTTTTAGTTGGCTACAGTTTCCAGTTTCCTAGGGACCACCTAGGGTTTCAAAGATCAACCTTTGCCTTCAAGGAATATAGCGGCACAACCTACAAGAGTAACACATTACAAAAACCTGAACTCAAAGTCTTGGGCTATTGGTGAGTTACAAATAGTTTGTAATCATCAATCCAAGTTCCATTCCCATTGAATTCAATGGATGCTTTCTATAAGTGGCCATGGGGACACCTTGAGGTAGGGGTCGAACTTCTCCATATGGACCAAGCGGAACATAACGGGGCACTCCGAATGCAGGTTGCTCGGCGGACATTAAGGACTCAAGCCTACCCCCATGTTGCACTTAGAGAAAGTACTCCACCACTCCAGTTCATAGCTCTGGTATAATAAAAGCGTTTACCATCCAAAGCTTTTCCACCCCCTGGGTATCGCAAATTCAATTTCGATGGGGCATCCAAGGGGAACCCTAGTCTTTCAGGGGCGGGGTGCATTCTTCGTAATGAGCAAGGTGAGTTGATTAGTGTTGGTTCGTTCTACTTACAAGATGGGACTTGCAATTTAGTAGAAGCCCATGCCCTCCTTGGGGTAAAAAGGGCGATCGAATGCGGGAGCTCTCACCTCTACATTGAAGGCGACTCACAAATTATAGTCCAGGCAGTGAAAAATGGTAAAGCTCTACATTGGGCTCTCGATGTCCACATCACAAATATTTTATTTTGGCTTGGCAAGTTGGATTCTTGGAGCATTGGACACGTGTTAAGGGAAGCCAAATCAACAGCAAATTATTTGGCCAACAAAGGGGTGATGCAAGCAGAGGAGGCTATCATTTGATGCAGATAAGTGGCCCGGCTTAGCCGTTATCACAAGAGACTCCAAATTTATTGTTGCTCAGGAGTGACGGGCTTGGCTCGTGGGAACTCGTTTTTTTTTAAGTTCATCGACTCGTTTTCTCTCATTAATGCCTTCTCCTCTTCGATATCAATAAGTGATAGGTCAGTGGTTCATGGCAGTTTCATGGATATTCCGCCCCTCCCCTGCCTGTTTTTGAAAGGAGAATCTCATGAGATGGCCTTTTATGGAAAAATTTCTCAGTCACGCTTGAGGAAAAAAATTTGCATTGGCTTTGGCTCAGTTTGCAATGCGATTGAGCGTATTTTGGGGGACAGTTATCTACATGGGAGTAGTCGAGCTAGCGTAAATGCGGAAATTGCTTCCGCATTTGTCTCCAATCTGTTTCTCATCAGCAAAAACAAAGAGGACACCATTTTGATAGCCCGCCATATTTTTTGGCCTAAGCATGTTGTGGGTTTGGAGGAAAAGGTTTCAAAGTTTTGCATGCCCTCGGCATTCCTCCAAGCGACAGCAACAGGGGAGCCCGAATTGGATGCAAGGGAGTGTATGGTTGAACTGGAAAGGAGAAATCATGTGTGATGGGAATTTTTCGTCACTGTCCATAAGAAATGCAAGATGAAGGATTCGGGTCCTGCATTCATTCCGCCCTTGGACTTAGATTCTCTAGCTACCCCAATTGCCCCAGCTCCATCTAAATTTTCTCAACTCATGGTCAAAGGCAAGACCTCATATGACTTCCTTCTGAGGGATGCAAAAGCAAGGGAAGTGTGGCGCTGCTTCAGCAAACGCAAGAGGAATGTTGAGGTCGCAAATGATGTCGAGGCTCGTGTTATGGAGAAGGTCGATGCAGAGGCTCGTGTCAAGGTGGAGGTTATAGAACTGTCGGATTAATCTCATGTTGTAGTTTTTGCTTTACAATGTATAGTCTGGTCTTTTGGTAATTTTGGTATCAGGGTGGCAGTAGCTTTTGCATAATGTGTTGACTGCCCTATTTTTTGGTATCCAGTCGAACATAGTAATGTAAGGGTGGGGCCCTAATAACCCCTTGGTTCATAGCTCCGGTAAAAAAGCGTTTACTTATAAAAAAAATAGGTTACAAAAACCACAATGATTTTAATTTATTTTAATTGTTCATGAATCATTATTTGTCTAAGACTTTTAAGTGTTTGGGAAGTCAGCATTGCGCCATAACCTTGCTTTGTTGAAGAGTTTGAGCTCCTTGAGGAGCACCGTGATAAGTTGATAACCTTACTTGATATTAATAATGTATAATAAACAAGCTTTGGGATATTTTGCTTGGAAAAGAGAATAGAATCAATGTTTTGAACACTTTCTTATCCATCATCGTTGGATATTAGCATTCTATAGCTCCCAAACAAATTTTATAACATTGTAACAACCTTATTTGAACCTCTTCCTATGCTCCCAAACAAATTTCATCTTAATTAGGGACAAAACATATATACATTTGCTATAATTCTTTCTTCAATATAGCTAGGTTTTTACTATATGTATTTTATAGTTTTTTGTCTAGTATAAGGTGGGTAGTGTTGGATCTCAAATATGATAAATATTGAGCTATAATTGTTGGGATTTGGTAATGATCTTCAGTTTACTCGTAAATAGCAAACCCTTCAGTTGAATGGTAAAATAAAATCATTCTCACTAGCGTTTGGTCAAGTCAAAAACCCTTTGTAATTGTTTGCATCCAATAAACTTGCATAATTACATCTGCATTCGCCACAAACTGTCTACATTAGAAGCTACTTGACAATATTTAATAATTTTAATTCTTTTGACTGAGTTTATATTATTCCTAAATTCTAAAAGTCTCATGCAATTTCATTTCTCTAAGACTTGTAAAACTAAGAATTGTTTCGTTTGATTTTTTAGAATGGCATCAGGGTCCAGTATAGGTTCAGCGACCCATTGTAAGTCTAAGTTACATGACCCATATTGGAAACATTGTAAATGATTAGAAGGCAATTGTGATGTATACAATTATTGTGGGTTGAGGACAAGTGAAGGTGCGTATTGCTTTAAGTTCCGCATCACACAGATATCAGAAAATAAAGTAGCATTGTGCACACAAGCACCATCTGAGGCTAAAAGAGAGTTGGTTGCTTATGTTACGGCTTATGCAAAGCAAAAAAAAAAGGAAAGTTGATGCACTTGCAGTCCTAGTGAATAGAAGGGTAGAGAGGGATAATTTTGTCATTAAAGCCTCTTCTATTGCCCCAACTCCAAGGGGTTTGGGGCAGGGTTGGGGCTTAATCACTGGAGATAATTTAGCTACTTTTTTTGTTCCTCAAAGTAGTCCTCGGTCACAACCTTCACTCAAAGGTACCCTTAGAACAAAGAAATGCACAATGAAGCAAAAGAACAGTTGCAGCAAACTTTTGGTACTACAACAACATTCCTTTCAATGTGGTGAAAGTCCATATTGGGAGAATTTAGTTGCAACATTGAACGTTACCAAGAAGGGGTTCAAGGCTCCTACTTCCCATGATTTGAGTGGCCCATTGTTGGAGGATTCCGTCAAACATACCAAAACTCTTCTAGAATAGCAAAAAAATAAATGGAAAAAAAAAATATTACACCATTTTGTTGATGGGTGGACGGATGGGAAAAATTGCGCATTGATTAACTTCCTAGTGGTTTCAAGTGGGTAATTGGTCTTCTTGAAGTCAATTGATGCCCCTTGCCAAGTGAAACTACAAACATTTTGTGTGATATGTTGGATAAGGTGATGAAAGGGGTGGGTGTGGAGAATGTTGTCCAAGTTGTAATAGGCAATACGGCAGCAAATGTATTGGAAATGATAATTCTTGAGTGGCACCCTACACTTTTTTGTGTTAGAACATTAATCTTAAGTAGGGTTTTACCCATCTTATGTGTTCTTAAGATTATGAACTTTAGTTTATAATTAAATAAATAAAAATATATAATATTTTATTTATTTAATACAAACTCTAGAGTATAAGGTTAATTGATTATTTAAAATCAATTATAAATGTGGTGGGGTGCTTCACGAGAAGACACACCCGTAAAAATATTTAAATATGGCCCTCGGGGCCTGACGAAACAAAATTCACGGAAAACATTGAAAAAATGTAAAAAAAGGAGATAAGTAGTGAAGAAGTTACTGGGCTATAAATGTGTTTCTCACCTAATGGAAATCTATCATTTATCCATGGTTTTTTACCCTTCGGGGATTTTCCCGTGTTAAATCTTGGTGTTCTGTGTTACATTCATTTATTATGTTTTGTATTATTATTTAATTTGCAATATTTAAATAATCTTGTAATATTTTATTCTAGACTGCCCAGAAACGCCAAATACCCTCTGTACCAGGCTGATATGTACCGGGTACTAGTACGGGTATGGGTACACTGTGGGTATGTGGATTTTTTTTTAGTGCAAAAAATAAATAAAACTTGAGGGCTTTGACTGGAATTGAACCTTGGAAAGTTCGTGTGAGGTTCAATATTGCCAATAGGCTCCAAAGGGTCAGAGGTATGTTGTGGGTATGTGGTTTTTTTAGTGCACAAAAGAAATAAAACTTGAGGGCTTTGACTGGAATTGAACTTTGGAAAGTTCGTCTGAGATCTAATATTGTCAGTAGGCTCTGAAGGGTCAAGAGAGATGAAAACAATTTCATTTGGTCGACTTACTATTTGAGTGCTTTCTTGTTGCTCCTCATGGGTCCTTTATTCTTCAGTCAATTTGGAAGACATGGGAA
The DNA here is from genome assembly GCA_019776745.2 of Taxus chinensis. Taxonomy (NCBI): domain Eukaryota; kingdom Viridiplantae; phylum Streptophyta; class Pinopsida; order Cupressales; family Taxaceae; genus Taxus; species Taxus chinensis. The sequence goes on from CM034150.1 coordinate 610,447,984, forward strand.
CAAGTGAAGCACTTGGGGGTTGGGAAGCCTATCTTCTCTTCCTTTGACACTTGGTGCCAAGCTTACAAATCAATTTTGTCGAATTTGAAATATAATGACAAGATTCTTGCCTTGACAAGAGGATTGCTCTGCCCTCCTTTGGTTTGAGAAAGGAATTAAAAATATTTCATGACTTGTACAAATTTGGGAAGTGGATGGAATGGACAGACCTTAAAGCTTTCTATAAGCTTCCTCAATCTTAGTTCAGAATGTATACAATGCTCAGAAATGCTTTCACAACTCCCTCTACTGGACTAATTATGGAGGATGTGAATGACTTTTGGGATACTATGAGATGGCTCAAAGGGCCCCTTCTCCAAGAGGCTACCTCCAAACAACTCTATGAAAAGATTTCCTTCTCCCCAAACCTTTCCTTGGGCCTTAACAATAAGTGGAATTTTTGTGAGCCCATTAGTAGATGGACTCATAGATTTAATGTTTTGTGGTCTTCTTGTATTCAGTCAAAGAAATCTTGCTTTAGATAGCTTGTGATTCATAATAAGCTTGTTGTTGACTTCTAATATTTTATAGGTTGCTGAGACTATAAGCTTGTTGTTTTCTTTAAAGTTTTAGATATATTTATATTTTTTACTTTTTAAAAATATTTTGTACGAACTTACCCACAGTGTACCGTACTCGAGGTTTTTAAAAATTTGTTGTTTCAGTGTACCGTACCTGTACCCATACCGAAATAGTCTAGATCAAGAGTGATATATGAACATAAATATTTTTGAACACAAATGCGGATGCCTGTCTGTCATTGACTACTATTCATAATTTAATCGTTTTTTGTATTTTTTAATATTTATAATTTAATATATTATTTTAATAGCCAATCCCTTGCCGTACCCAAAATTTGAATTTTTTTGCCATCACTGAAATTCCCTCCCACCATCCCAGAGTCGTAGGTAACTATGGAAAAAATAAATATCGAGCAATTGGCTGGAAAATTCTTCTTTTTGGTTCGAGAATCAACGTAGAAATGTCAGTCTTATCAACTCCACATGGTTAATGGGGCTTGCAAAACTATTCTAGGCTGAAAAATCAGAACAACCTTCCGCTGTATTTTGTCTATTAATGGTTTCTATATGATAAGTGTTAGGTTGTGAACCCTGTTTTCATGTGTGGAAGTGTTGAAGACTGTACACTAAAACTACTGTACACTTTCCACAGTTGAAGTGTTGGAGAAATTTTTTTTGGCCTCGAAAAACATGCTAAATATATCGGGAAACATGCTCTTCTCATATGGGGGGGATTTTTGACCCATAGGTTTATGGGTCGGTTTTGACCCATGGTTTTGGTACCCTCGGTATTGTAAAATTGCTTAAACAGTTGCCTATTTATGTGGTTTTGTGCATATGGTAGGGTTGATGTAACATTGCAGATGTGTGTGAATTCAGGTGTGAATTCTGTAGAGTTTGTTAAGCATAGCTCCAAACAGATCTGGGTATTGTATTGAGAGAAGAGGTGGCTTGTAATAAAATCTGAGCAAGTGATTCTTGGTGGACGTAGCCCAAATTGGGTGAACCACGTTAAATATTGTCTCATTGTGTTGTGTTCTTTTTTATTCTGCACTTATATTTTAGATTTGTAATAATTTCTGCATATTAGTTTTCTATTGTTGCGATTCTGTGAGAGATTGTTCCACGTATTTTATCCCTTATTTCCTAACAATAAGACTTTCTTAGACTGAGATTCCTTTTGCTGAATCCCTTTCTGGGTTTGAAGTGTATGACTATCAATATTCATGGAGTGTGGTTGAGTTCTTAAATGCCCTCTGTGCTGTCTTCATGGAGAATTTAAAGATCATGATAAGGATTTATTCACGACCAGCTAGTGTTGTTGCTTTCTTCTACAGGCAAGAGAGAGATAAAGGTTTACTTGATATGTGGATATTAAAATATTAGAAGAAACATCAACAAAAAGGAGGCACCATTGCTATGACTTGATGTCATAAATATACATCAAACAAGATGTTAGGTGTGCAATTGCCAATACCGAATGACTTTATTTAATTCTATTGACATGTCAGATATATTTAATGTTAGGAAATTATTATTTATTAGTGCAAACATTATATTTTAGGTGCGTGTATGAGGTTGTTTGTAACAACTCATGTAGAGGAGTTTGTGTGAGAGATTCGAGGGATATCTTAGTTGTCTATTGTTATGGGCCGTGGCTCGACTCCTAAATTATAGGAGATCATTGCCTATATATTATCATTGGAATATAGTGTGAAATACAACATCAAAGAACATTATTATTGTTTTCCTATGCAAAGCTTAGATCAAATTCACATTTGGTATCAAAGCAAGACATTATGATAATAAATTGATCTCAATATGAGGGTAGCACATATCTTTATGTTGCCTGGATTTATGGTTTGAAGATTGTGTGTGAAGCTATTTTCATATATTGTTATTTACTGTAAAGTGTGTTTGATTTCACAAAAGAACAATTTCAGTTTAGAGTGGGTTGCATGCTCTATTCACACGATCAATAACCTGTAGTTTCAACCATCCATCCATGCCAAGCGCATCCAATATACCTCTGACAACGTCCACATATTCCTCCCACGTCAGCTCTAATTTCATGATTCTGTTCATGGCTATTTTCTTGCGTCCACATCAAGCACCATGCAATCTTGAATTCTGATCTGCTCTTGTTCGTGCCCGTTAGTCAACGATCCTATTAATTGTGTATTATTGACTACTTACCTAATCAATTCCACTCATTATCGTCCCATTCCCTTGGTAGTCTCTATTGTCACGTGCACATTCGTGAGGTTGAATCATCTCAAAGACATCCAAAGGAGAACAACCACGTTGGTGTCCAACGTCATCTGTGAAAGGGAGAAACAAAAAGGTTATTGACATCCATTAAAGTGTGATCTGCCTGGAAAGCGTGCAGTTTTGATCAATCTAATTGTTTTATGCCCTCCAACAATCCAAACCATCATGGTTCTCTCTAACATTGACTTTGTTCGAGTCAGTGAAGCATTGCATTGTTCTAACCCCAAAGCAACTGATCCGCCCAATTCTCCAATGCAGGTGACTATCATAAACTTTGTCAAAAGTTTACAAATTGGTCGTTGTCGCCTCCACAGGTTTTTCGTGCCAAATATCACGTTGTGGAGAAGTGTCTACTAAAGGGATTCAAAGTCTTTTCTGCCAAGGTTCAATACTTTAGAATAGGCTTGCTTATCATTTAAGTTTGTATTAGTTTAAAGTATTTAGGTATTGTGTTAGAAGTTTTGTAAGGCCATTCAATAAATTAGTTAAATGTTTAGTGTCAAATTCGTTGTCGATTCTAAGCCATAAACTCAAAAATTAGATTTCCCTAGTCTTTGTCATCTCAAAATAAGTGATCGGTATAAAGAATTGAGTCAAACTCTATTTAAGTTAATCTAGTCTAAAACAACTTTTGTGGCTAATTTTACATGTATCTTATTAGTATTGGCCAAAATTCTCAATAAAGTCATTCAAAGTTTAAACATGTTTAGTTGTGATAAGAAAAAGTAATTAAATATTACAAATTTAAATGTTGTCATTGTCGCATCATTAGGGTCCTTGTGTCTTATTAGGATAAGTGTCAAAAATTGAGTCATTGTAAAAGTCTGAAAAATAAATTAAATTTTTTCCCGCATTTCAATAGATGCATTTTCGGTGGAATCGAACGTCCAAATGAAGTTTGTAAAAATGAGCTCCATGATCAAATCTGGTTGAGCTAGCAACATGAAGCTACACGACGGAGGCAAACAAAGGTTGGAGGTCGATTAACAATCTCTCGTCATTCGCCAACAATGGGGCCGCACAGATGGTTTGGTGACATTTTTCAGAGTGTGTTTGCTTTATGTTACAAGGTCCCCAAGTAGGAGACAACCTCCATGTTAATAGGATCTTCTTTTACTTTTTAAAAATATATTGTACGAACATACCCACAGCGTATCGTACCCGAGGTTTTTAAAAAAATTTCCATTGGTACGATGGGTTTGGAAACATAATTTTTTTAATTTAATAGTTTAGTGAAAAATTGGTTGGGTAGTTTTTACACCCCCCCCCCCTCGAGTTATAAAATGGGACCCGATTCAATTTAATTTCCCTCACATATTTTGTCACAATTTTGTTTTACAACTCTTTCAATTTTGTGTATAGTTCTTTTAAATTTTAACATTAGTATAAATTAAATCATATACTAACTTGTGCGGGAAAAATAAAATGAGAGTTTAATACAAGGTCCCCAAGTAGGAGGACAACCTCCATGTTAATAGGATCTTCAAAAATTTCCATTGGTACGATGGGTTTGGAAACCGGGTTTGAGAAACATTAAAATTCTTTAATAATAACCTAAGACCTAACTGCTCCAACTTTGCAAAATTAAAACCTAAACACTCGGTATTAATTGGTATGCGCTTAGGTTTATTGGCTATGTTACTAATAGTTCAAATTAAAAAAGTGGCATGTTTAAATTGTGTTGGCATATGGTTTAAAATATATTAACCACTCCATATCTATGTGTGGTAGGTTGGAGTGGTGAGGGGACACAATTTTAATTTAATACTTTTCTTTTAAATCTTAAAACCTAACTTAAGCGCCCCCCTTTTTCCTTATCGCTCCATGTATGGAGCTTTTTTTATTTAAATGCTTGGATCAAAACTATATAAATTGGTCCCCTTAACCGCTTTTGTTATGCACTCAACACTTGGCATTAGCATTAGCGTTTGGTGGGTCTTTGACCACTTCATGCTCTTGGAGGAATGATTAGTTGGTTTGAACTTGGCCGCTTAACTTATATTTACAACCTAATCGACTCACACCTTAATTAAAATTGTAAATATCCCCCTCCTTGTTTTTGCCTTTCGTTTATTTGTCGTTGAGCAAGGTCTTAACCTCCCTTATCTAAAACATTCCGCTTGGAATTTGCCTTTTGTAGCATTGGTTGGATGGTGGGTACGTGGCAGCTACTGCTTTTTATGCAAACTTTAGACATATCAAAGTGAATTCTTTGATCCCAAAAGTTATCAAAGTAGCCAAAAGTTAGGATTTGTGAGAGGGAATCAATGCACACAGTGATTATTTTTAAACAAACGGGACCTAGAACTTCTTTGTTACATTGCTAAAACAAGCGCTTCTTTCCTCTACTTAGAGGCAATCCCCCCATGCGTCACTTAAAACCCCTTTGTTGGAGCATACAAACAACATCTTATATGAGTTGTGTGCCTCCATATAGGGAATGACAAGTGTATATGCAAGATGATCCTGTTAAGATAAAATACACCGTAAGGGAGAGGAGCTAGTGGTTGTGCACCCTAAGTGGAGGGGGTGTACAAACATCCATATAAATATCATAAAATTTGAAAAAAAAAAATAACCCTTTAATAGATTTTCTTATTTGTTATCTAAATATTTTCTTTTGAGCATTTATATTGTATGGAAAGTGGTTTTTTAGGTATTTAAATCAAAGTAGTTTTCCATACAAAGAAATTTAGGGTGGACCATTTGTAGGGCATTATGTCATGTATTGTTTTCCACTTATGTTGGCATCATTTGATTGGGTGATTGTTTGATGTGATTTGATGTGACACATTTTATTGACTACCTTTTTTTCAAATTTTAAGTGAGAAATATGACATGTACTAGTTCCCTAACTTTACATTTACCCTCACCATTATTGATCCATGCTCCACAATTGGCTCCTCCCTTAACTCAGATTTGATCTCCATTATCTTTCTCTCAACTCGCTCCTTAGAGTTGTATAATGTGATGTGACTATGAATATACATAAAGGGGGGTGGCATATGGGTTGTCCCCCACCCACCTACCTTATTACATTTTTTTATAAAGTTTTTAAAATAAAGGTCTTTATATGTACCATGTTAGTTTATAGCTTTTTTTTTATATAAAGTTTTTACTATAAACCATTTTTATTATATATAAATTTTGTTTTTATATATATAAAAATCATTTTAGTTATATTAAGTTTTTTAGAACAATTTTTATATATAAAATTTTTTCATATAATTGGTTATACAAAATAAATAAATAAAATTGTATTTTTCAATTTTATTCTTGAATTTATAAAAAGTTGTCGTAAAGATTGTTTTCAAATTATTATTATTATTTTTAAAAACAGTTGAAATTAGATACACAAAATTGCATATTTTAAAACCAAGAGATTTACGACTACAATGTTTTTTTCATAAAAAAAAATTACATTACGATTAATAGTTGTTTCTTTGTGTCGTAAGGAATAGGAAAGAGATCAATTGCACAAATTGCACAAGATTGGATAGTCGCATAGAAATGACAAGGGATTTTACCAAACCCTTTGCAATTTTTTTACCTCCATAAAACCTATTTTTTCAAAAAGTGAAGAATAAGGATTTGAATATTCAATTGTCATAATAATCTTATTTTTAACTCTTGATTTGATTTTGAAAGTCTCAAAATGGGTTCTAATCATTTCAGCATTGACAAGACACAAAATGTTGAACGGGACTAACTACAAAATTTAGAAGATACGACTAAAAGGCGGAATTTATAGCATGTAAACTTTGAACTGTCATGAACGGTATAAAGAAGGCGTCGACCAGAAGAAAATGACAGCAAACAACATATCCGCATTTCAACAGAAAGTGCAAGAATCGATGTTGATCATACTACGAAGCGTGCAAGACGAATTTTTGTTGCACATTGGAAACTAGGAAAGTTCGAGTGAAGCTTGGAAATAGTTAGAATCAATGCACGAATGGTACGCGTGTCTTTCAAAAATTATAAAATTGATTGTTGAGTTAATGACAACTCCCATGAAAGGAGACGAAAAAGTGGTTAGTTTTAGCTAAAATTAAAGGGTATTAAATCTTAATTAGTTGGATGTAATTGTAATTTGATTCAAGACAAGTTATTATACTTTATTATTCAAATGAATATCTATGAAAGATTTAGGAACTTCATTTCCATCTTAAATTCAAAATATCAAACTGAACAAGATAATCCCAATGTGTCTACCCTTATTGCTCTCCTAATTCAAGAAGCGCAAGTCATGATGAATTTTGATTCGAAGGAGTATGCCACTCAGGCACTTCTCGCTCAAAATGCTAAGAATAATTTTTCTAAGTCTAACAGGAATCAAAAGTTCCAATCAAATTTTACAACCCCCAATAAAGATAAGAAATCAGGGAATAATCACCAAAAAGTTAGTTTTGATGGAAAATGTCACAATTGTGGGAAATTTGGTCACAAAAAGAAAGACTATAGGGTAAATAAAAACAAGCCAAATTTATCCAAACCTAGCTACCCTTCATGACTGGATTACAAAGCACTGGATCTCGATTCTATCTGGTAAGCTAGATCTTTATCCATGTGCGAAAGGTCGTTCATTGTTGTTTTTTCCTCTATTAGGGATAAGGAAGTCATAGCTAAAAAACCTCTGGGCTTTTCAATCCCACTACCTGGTTTTTGAAACCCCTGGTTCCCTTCTTTTAACCCACTTACTGAATCCTTTGCCTGCAAGCCAGTCTGGATTAGACTGCCCCATTTACCGCTCCAATTTTGGGATAGTACCTGCCTGACCATTATTGGAAATACTTTGGGTCATATCCTTTTCATTGACCCCCAAACCATTGATTTCACGCACACAACCTTCGCCAGAATCCTTGTTGAGCTTGACACATCCAAAAATCTCCCTGCTAATATAGAGAGCTTAAAGTCCAAACAGAACTTGGACACAATCTTTAGATTATGAACGCTTGCCTTTTAGGTGCAGAAAGTGTTTTGCTACTGGACACACTGCTGATGTTTGCGGTATGGAAAAGCGAAAAAATGGAAAAAACAACTGGTGGAAAAATGCACTCTCAGAACACCTGATTTTCGAAGCCAAAGAGGATTCAAATACTGTTACTGAAGATGTTTTTGTCCCAAAAACCCCTCTCTCGGAAATTCCAGTTGTTGAAGGCACCAATGAATCTCATCCAGTTGGCGATGGAAAGGAAAATACAAATGATGTTAATGATTCCGCTGCCCCAGTTGGATCATTGAAGGATTAGGAAAATACGCCTCCTTTTTTTAATCCTCCAATCGTGGAGGCTTCTACAGGGTGGATAACGGTGCGCAAAAAGAAAAAAACTTTTCTCCAAAGAATACCAGTTCTCCGCCTTGTTAGTTTTCACAGTGCTGCACGACTGCTACTGTTGGACAACAGTTGTCTGTTCGCTGTGAATCCGTTGTTTTTATGCTGATTTGCTGTTGGTTTTGCGTTTTATTCTGAGCAGGCTGTTTCCTGCTACTGGGCTTGCATTGTTTTTACCGCGATCTTGATCTTTTCCTTTGTTTCTATTTTGTTCACATCTGACTTCTTGAGCCTTCTTGTATAAAGGGTATAGTCCCTTTCAAAAAACTATTTGCCAATAATTAAAAAAAAAAAAAAACAAGCCAAATTTCAAAAATCAAAAAGGGAACAAACCAAATCAAGCCAAATTTCAAAAATAGAAAGAAGAATCAAAAACCAAATGTAGTCGCCTTATATGTTGCATTAATTACTGCCAAAGAAAATGAAATGGATATTAGACAATGGTGCATCTAAGCACATGACTTTTAGATCCGAGATTTTGACTGATATCAAAGAATGTAATGATCAAACCTATCTTAGTGATCATTGCATTCTCGATGTTCAAAGTCAAGGAAAAGCTAAAGTTTCCAATAGTTTTATAAATGATATTTTGTGTGTTCCTAAAACTGAAAATGAATTTGTTTTCATGTTCACAGCTAACTCAAAATAACTATAGTGTAATTTTCCTAAAAAAATTAATGGTTTATTACAAATGAGTTAGATGTTATTGCAGAAGGGCATACAGAAGAATGGTTTATATGTATTTAAAGGTTTTGCATATACTTCATGTCACTCTACTCAATATAGGAATGATGTACAGTTGTGGCATGAAAGAATAGGTCATGTTAACTTTTGGAGCATGTGTGACATGTCTCAGCTTAATTTTGTTGTTGGTCTACCACCTATCTCTCATGCCCGGGAAACTTGTAAAGGGTGCCTACGTGGTAAGCAGCCAACAAACCCCTTCCACAGTCATCATGAAGAAAACTCTTCAGAACCTCTGGAACTTGTCCATAGTGATGTTAGAGGACCTTTAGAAGTTCCTTCCCTAAACAGTTCAGTATGTTGTTACTTTCATTGATGTTTATTCTTGCATGATTTGGTCATTTTTTTTAAAACAAATAAGATATGTTATTTAAATTAAAAGGCTTAAAGCAGATAATGAAGATATATATGTTAAGAAAACATTTATGAACTCTAAATTAGTATGTGATTACTAAAAATAGCATTATATGCACATCAAATGACACTTGGGGATGCCATTGTGTCTATATTAGAGACGTCCAATACTGATTACATCTAATATTTGTAACATATTTAGGATGTTATCCTATTATATTATTCTTGACAAATTATTTTTTCAAGATCGACATGTTGAAATTGTTTTTTCAAAAATTCAATATATTGGTAATATGACAGTTGATTATAAACATGGTGTCATTTTAGTTGATATACAACTTAATTTTAAACCTATTAATGTAGGATACATATATGGCTAAAAGTGAAATCAATATTAGTTTACATTATACTTCTTCTGATAATGCATGTTTATATGGATATTGTGATTCTGACTATGTTGATGTGATAGATAGAAAATCTACAACTGGATATGTGTTCAATTTTGGTACAGGTGTCATTACTTGGAGCAACAAAAAACAGCCAACAGTCTCCATCTCTTCTACTAAGGCAGAATATAGAAATGCGATGGAAGCATTGAAAGAAGCCATGTGGCTAAAGCAGATGTTAGAAGAAATTCACATGGAAGTTAAAGGAAGTACTCCTCTTTTGTGTGATAGTAAGAGTTGTATTGCTCTTGTTAATAATTCAATTCAACAGCAAAGAACGAAGCATATAGTGATACATATGCATTTCATCCGAGAGAAGGTGCTCTGAGGTGATATAGATCTTCAATACTGCCCTACTAAAGATCAAGTTGCAGATATATTTACAAAGTCTTTGTGTGACGTGAAGTTCTGCAAGTTTCGTGCAATGCTTGGCCTTTCAAAATTTCCATTGAGGGGGAGTGTGCATGACAATGCCACCTCCTAATAGTCGGCCATGTGTTTTCTTCTTCACCTTTATACTTTTGCTCCAAATTAAAGCATTGTCAAAGATCTTTTTTATGATCTTAGTAAACTCATCACTCTAGTTTATTGTGTAGTCCAGTAATGTAGCATCATGTTGTAAAGGAGGTCCTTACTTTATAAAAGGCTCCTAGAGATGTTGGTATAGATCATGCTCAAGCCTAAATTGTCACTTCTGATTTATGGATTCCAAATCCTTTTGTACCAAAAAAATGAGTTTAGCGTGATGAAGGTGTATAAATCCTTCAAATGTGATATGTTAATCTAAACCCTCACTATGGTTTAAGGATTGTAAATCTTGTTGCATAAACAAGTAATGGTGGCATATAAATCCCACTTAATATTAAGGGGGGGTGTTAGACCATTAATCTTAAGTAGGGTTTTACCCCTCTTAAGTGTTCTTAAGATTATAAACTTTAGTTTAGAATTAAATAAATAAAAATATATAATATTTTTTATATATTTAATATAAACTCTAGTTTATAAGGTTAATTGATTATTTAAAATCAATTTATAAATGCGGTGGGGTGCTTTGCAAGAAGATACCCGTAAAAATATTAAAATATGGCCCCGGGGTCTGATGAAAAAAAATTCACAAGAAACATTGAAAAAATGTAAAAAGAGAGAAGTGGTGAAGAAGCTACTGGACTGTAAATGTGTTTCTCACCGAATGAAAATCTATCATTTATCTGTGGTTTTTTTACCCTTCGGGTTTTTTCCACGTTAAATCATGGTGTTGTGTTACATTCATTTATTAGGTTTTGTATTATTGTTTAATTTGCAATATTTAAATAATCTTGTAATATTTTATTAACTAATTGATTAATAGCTCGGACCTTAACATTTTGGACCTGTTGTGCAGCTCATTACTTGGTCTCCTACTAGAGGACATGGGAAAACTCTCAAGGGTGACAAAATATGGTTAAAGATGCAAGATATGTTATCAAGTTCATATACAATCACACTTGGGTGCTAAACTTGATGAGAGAGCACACCAATGGAAAGGAGCTTGTATGATTAGGAGTCCCACTGTACACCACAAACTTCATCACATTGTAGAGCATTGTGGCCTCATTAACATCCCTTAAGCAGATGTTTGTGAGTCACTAGTGGTTGGAATTTTCCTATGCTAAAAAAGTTGAAGGGGAAAGGATCATGAAGACCATTTTTGATGATATGTTTGCAAAGCAAATGGAGGAAATCATTAAGGTAACCTAAACTATATTTTTAATTATGATTTATTTGTTATTAAAATTATTAATTTTGATATTAAATTTGTGTATTATTTTGTTTTAGGTATCAACACCTTTATTCAAGTTCTACAGTTGGTGGATGGGGAGAGAAATTCAGTAAGTTATTTGAATGAGGCTATTATCCTGGTGACGTAGCTAGGACAGATCTATATCGGGTATACGAGAGGGGAGACGAACCATGCTTCTTAGCTAAATATTGTGGACATAATCAAATAAAATATGAATCCATTTGGCGCATAATTGATCAAAGATGGACATGACACTCCACCGATATATTCATGCAGTGGCCCACTACTTGAATCCTAATTTTTTCTATTTGGAATAGTTTAAGGCCAATAAGGAGATTATGGATGGCCTCAATACATGCATAGCGAGGATGATCCCTGATGATAACTCTAGAGATGATGTTATTGAAGAGTTACAGATTTATAAGAATGCAATGGGGAGACTCTCTTTTTCAACTCTATGCATTACAAAAAGAAACGCCTCTTGGCCAGGTAAAAACAAGTTGAGTCATTTGTTTTTACTTTTTAGTATCATTACTCGTAAATACTAACACTAGACTTGTTTCATTTATTCAAAGCCTAGTTGACTTAAAAAATTATAAATGTCATATTTGTATATGTTTGGTGGGAAGATTATGGTGCAAAAAAACCAAATCTGCAAAGGCTAGCCATTTGCATTTTGTGTCAACCATGTAGTTCTTTTGGGTGTGAACGTAATTGGAGCATATTCAAAGTTGCTCACACAAAAAAGTTTTACAAGTAAACAACACAACGCCTCAATGACCTTGCCTTCATGTGATACAATCTTCGTCTTCATGTGAGACAAGTGGTGGGGGTATAGGGTTATGATGCAATTGACTTGGATGAGATCGATCCTTATGACAATTTGATTGCTAATGATGTGGAGCCTGTGTTTTTCTCAAAGGAGATAACAGATTTGGAGAGGGAGACAGAAGAAGCAATAACATCAAGGGCATTAAGAGTTGGAGAGGATCCAGATGAAATATTTATGGATGATGATGATGGTGTTGCAGAGGAGGAATCTTTACCTTCCACTTCCACGAGGCAGCCGCAATAGAATTATTTTAGGCGCACCTGATGAAATGTATTATGTATATAGATATTTCAAAATTCATATGACTTTATGTGCATTGTAGTTTGTAACTTTGTACTTTGTACTCTTTTTTTGGTCGAAAATTAATAGACAATTATGACATTTTGTACATTCACTTTCTCATGTCATTCAACAATGTCGTTGCATTTAATTTAAGATTATTTTATGAATTTCAATTTTTTTTAAAGTAGCGCTAAAGTTGCCCAAGTAATGCCGAGAAATTGTTGATTCCTGATTTCCGAGTCAAATTTTGGTTTGCCAATTATTGCCAAGCGGTGAGTTTTTGAACTATGGTCAAGAATATTTTCACCAAGATACTTCTTGGAAATGAGTGGTGGCTAAGCTATCTAGAGATGGTAATTCAGCTGTTTTGTAGTAAATTGTGACTGTAAACTCTCCAAATTAGAATGTAACATTGTATCATACATAAAACACTCCCGGAACCTATGCAAAGCCTCCATTCCACGAAGCATTCATGGTATCCTTTAAGGGCTGAGCACAATCCCTTGAAACAAGTAAATGATCCCATTCTTAACAGACAACTTGATTTTTGCCGAACTACAAGACAATGTAATGCCAATTGACAAGTTCACACTTCCTTCTCATGTTTAGTTAATACGTGGAGATATTAAACCAGATTCTACCAAGAATAATACCATCCAAACCAGCAAAGATTTTGAGCATAGAGATAAAATTATAACTATTTACGGCTTGGAGATCAATTTCACTTCATTTGTTAAGATACAGAAATCCAGATCCATGTAAAATAGGCAGAAGTAAGCATTCAGTATAACGGGTACTGACCTAAATAAGCCACATGTTTGTCGGAATGTAAATTCCAGTTGACTTAATACAATGCTCTTTTAGTTTTACAAGAAAATATCACATTTTCCTTATCAAGTGTCTACTTGAAAACAAATCAGCAAATACATGATCAAGGCATATCTCGCCCGAATACCTTCTTAGAAATCAGTGTTGGCTAAGCTTTCTAGAGATGGTAATTCACAACTGTTTCGTAGTAAATCGTGACTGTAAACTCTCCAAATTAGCATGTAGCACTGCATCATACATAAAACAGTCCCAGATCCTATGCAGAACCCCCATTCCACGAAGCATTCATGATATCCTTTTAGGGCTAAGAAACATATCTTGAAAACAAGGAAATGATCCCACTCTTAAGGGACAATCTTAGTTTTTTGTCAAATTACAAGACAATGTAACGCCAATGACAAGTTCACATTTCCTTCCTTCTCATGGTTGGTTAATGATTGGAGATACCAAACTAGAGTCTACCAAGTATAATACCATCAGAACCAACAAGGGGTTTAGAACATAGACATAAAATTAGAACTATTTACAACCTGGAGATCGATTTATCCAATCTTGCATTTCATTTGTTAAGATACAGAAATCCAAATCCATGTAAAAGAGGGTAGATGTCAAGCATAGTTCAAAAAATCGTAAATCGGGATTAATCGGCAGGCCAAATTTTGAATCAAAAATCAGGTATTGGCAAAAAAATCGGCAAAAATCGGCAAACTTTATCGCTACTTTTAAAAACATTTAAATTCATAAAATATACTTAAATTAAATGTAAAAAACAATGTTAAATGATGCAAGAAGTGACTCTATAGAATGTCATAGGCCCATATGCATATTTTCGATTAAGTTTTGACCAAAAAAAAAGAGTACAAAGTTTGCAAACAAAAAATGCTCATAGAGTCATGTCGCATGTGACTTTTGAAGTATCACTATCGAATATCAATAATATTCTATTTCATTATGCACGCCTAAAATAAGTCTGTTGTTGCATTGGAGGCTGCCTCGTGGAAGTGGAAGGTAAATTTTCCTCCTCTGCAACACCAACATTGTCATCTGCAAACATATCATTTGGATCATCACCAACTTCTAATGTCCCTAATGGTATTGCTTCTTCAGTCTCCCTCTCCAAAGCTACTATCTCCTTTGTAGTAAACATAGGCTCTGCATCATCAGGGCTCAGCAATCCCGTCATCATATGGATCAATGTCAGCCAAGTCGATTGCATCATAACTCTGTGCCCCCTCCACTTGTCTCACACGAAGACGAAGATTGTATCGCACGAAGACAAGGTTATTGAGGCGTTGTGGTTGTCAGCCTGTTGCACTTCTTTGTGTGAACAGCTTCGAACATGCTCCAATTACGTTCGCATCCAGAAGCACTGCATGGCTGACACAAAATGCAGATGGCTAACTTTTGAAGATTTGGTGTTTTTGCACCATAATCTTCCCACCACAAATCTACAAATAAAAAATTTTAATTTTGTAAGTTAACTAAGCTTGAATAAATAAAACAATTCTAGACTTCTAGTTTCTAGTTCTACGTGTAATGAGACTAAATACAAATGACTCAATTTGTTTTTACCTGGCTGAGAAGTGTTTCTTCTTTTCACACATAGAGCCGAAGAAAAGAGCCTCCCCTCTGCAGTCTTATAAATCTACAACTCATCAACAATTGCATCTATAATATCTTCGTCGAATATCATCCTCTCTATGCACATATTAAGGCCATCCATAACCTCCTCATCAGCCTTAAATGATGGGGAATAGAAAAACTTCGGGTTTAGGTAGTACGCCGCTACATGTATATGCCGATGAAGTGTCTTGTTCCATCTACGATCAATTATACGCCAAATGGGTTCATATTTTCGTTGATTGTGCCCATAATATTTAGCTATGGCCTCCTTGGCCACATCCATAGCCTCATACAAATAACCCATTGGGTTTTTCTCCCCATCCACCATCCATAGAACTCGAACCAAAGGCTCTGACACCTAAAACAAAATAACATATATATTTAAAAATTAAAATTAATAAAAAATTATATAACAAATGATAAATAAACAAATATTCAAGTTTAGATTACCTTCATGATTTCTTCCATTTGCTTTGCAAAACATATCATCAAAAACAATCTTCACAACCCTTTCTGCTTCGGTCTTCTTAGCATAGGGAGAGTCCAACCATCACGTGCTCACAAACATCTGCTTAAGGGATGTTAATGAGGTTGCAATGCTCTGCAATGTAATGAAGTTTGTGGCAAATCGTGTGACCCCTTGATCGCACAAGCTCCTTTCCATTGGTGTGCTCTCTCATCAAGTTTAGCACCCAAGTGTGATTGTAGATGAATTTTGTAATATTTCTTGCGTCCTCAAACACATTTTTCACCCATGAAAGTTTTTCCTATGTCCTCCAATAAGAAATCCAAACAATGGGCTGCACAAGGGGTCCAAAAAATTGTAGGGTACCTCTCCTCAAGAAGTCTCCCTACTGCTACATATGTCGCCAGCATTGTCAGTCACAACTTGAACGACATTCTCCACACCCACCTCTTTCACCACCTCATCTAACATATCACACAAAGTGATTGCAGTTTTCACTTGGTGGGAGGCATCAATTGATTTCAGGGAATACCAACTGCCCACCTGATGCCACTAGGAAGTTAATCAATGTGCGGTTTTTTCCCATCTGTCCACCCATCAAACAAAATGGTGCATCCTTTTTTTATCCACAGAATTTTTTGCTCTTCTACAAGAGTTTTTGGTATGTGTGACGGAATCCTCCAACAATGGGTCACTCAAATCATGGGGAGTAGGAGCCTTGAACCCCCTTCCCAGCAACAATCAATGCAGTGACCAAATTCTCCCAATATGGACTTTTTGCCACATTGAAAGGAATGTTGTTGTAGTACTAAAAGTTTGCCACAGCTATTCTTGCTTCATTGTGCATTCTCTTTATTCGAAAGCAATACCTTCGAGTGAAGGTTGTGAACCAGGAGTACTTCGAGGAACAAAAAACATCGCTGAACTTACTATTAGTGGATGTGGATGAACCCCATCCCAGTGTTTGGACCTCGTGGAGTTGCGGCATTAGAAGATGCCTCAACGTCAAAAACCTTCCCTCGCTTCCCTTCTATTTGCTAGGGCTGCAAGTGCATCAGCTTTCCTCTCCTTTTTCTATCTTTTTCTCTGCATAAGTTGCTAAGGTAAGCAGACAACTCTCGTTGAGCCTCAAGCTGGTGCTTGATTGCACACTGTCACTTCATTCCCTGGTATCCGTGCAATGTGGAACTTAAGGCGATAAACAGCTCCACTCATCTTCATGCCACAATAATTGCATATAACACAAGTGCCCTCTGTTGGTTCACAATGCTTCCAAGAGGGGTCATTTGATTTAGGCTTACTATGAGCCGCTGAACCGAAACCGGATCCCGATGCCATTCTACAAAACAAAACAAAAAACAATTGTCTTAGATTTACAGGCCTTGGAGAAATTAAATTGTATGGACCATGACGAAATTAAGAATAAAATTGCTATTGCATGAAGAAAAAATTACGAAAAAACTATATTGAAAATGAAGACGTTAGTAAATTATGAATCATGATAATTTCATAGATAATATTTTTAAAATCGTTATACAATATTGATTCTTGAATATACTATTATTAATAATTTAATATACAGAATATACAGTATTTATACTTGATAGTTTTAACAGTATAATACATAATATTAATATTAATACTTATAGTATTTATTAATATTAATATACAGTTACCAGTATACACTATACACTATACAGTATACACTTACAGTATTTACAGTTTTACACTTACAATATTTACTATTTATTACGCCGAAGGTGTTCCCCCTATGGGAAAGGCCTCTGCGGATGTTTCTCTGACTAAGTTAAATTTGATAGCCGTCACTTTCAAAAAAATCATGAACTGTAGTTTTATTAGGGTTACAGATTTATCTCTAATTACAGGACTGATTTAACGCATAATGGCCTTGGTTTTAGGACGGCAATTGAACTGCAGGGAATTTGACGGCTATTGAAATTTCAAGAGGATGGATTTTTCTCTCGGGGAGCGACTGGGAGAAGGGTCCTTTGGAATTGTGTACGCAGGTGCTATACTTCCTTCCAATGTGGAAAAAGAGAGGGAACAACTAGTGGGCTCACGGACCAAGCGCATTCAGGAGTATCGTGGCTTTCAGAATTTAAACAAGGTCATTTTGAAGAAGGTATCCCCATCCCTCTTCAATTTCTTACACTTATTTATTTTGCTCAATTTTCGACCTTGCTTTTCTCTTTTCACACTTCAGCGCTATGGTTACACATGCCCTCCGCCAAATTTAAGGGCTCTCCTTAACTGTCAACGGGGAATTGGTAGGTGTAAAAAGCCAACCCCGTAACATTTGCCAACATCCTCCCAGCATGCGCCAAAAATGGGAGCTTTAGAACAGGGTATGGCAATCCATCAAATCATAATAGAAAGCAATGTTTTTTTTAACGTTGTAGTTGCAAGCACCCTATTAGATATGTGCGCAAAATGTGGAAGCATACACAAGGCATGCAAACTGTTCGACAAAATGCCTCAAAAAATGTGGTCTCGTGGAATACCCATGATTGGAGGATATGCACATCACCAACATCACGTTGATGCTCTAAGCGCCGCCAAGCTCGCTGGCGAGAAGGATCAATATCAGCTGGCCTTGTCCTAGGATGGTCTCTTCTTGCATGCTTGCGCAGTTCATCATATGTACCCACTGACAAAGCATGATTCCCCGGGCACAGCTCCTGATCTTCAAATTAAGATAGTTCCTAGCATCCTCTACAACTTTCCACTCACTCACTGACCCTCTACAGAGTGGGCATTTCAACTCCAGTTCTCCTTCTACAGGTGCTTCAATTTCATTTCTATGATACAAGCATCCATCAAATCATAATCAAAAGTGGATTTTTATCAAATGTTGCAGTTGCAAATTCTCTGGTAGATATGTTGCAGTTCAAAAAATCGTCAATCCTTCCCACGAAGACATCTTTCAGTTGGCAGATTGCTCAGAGCTCGAGAAGATTAAGTGTTTTCAAAGAGTAGTTTATTTTTGGCAGACAAGATTCATGCAATACCCATGCATGGGTATAGACGTCCATAGAGGACTCAGATGTCAATGACTTTAGCAACAAGCGTCTTTCACCCCATTGAGATTAGATGTAGCCTATAGGACAAGAACTTCCATATAATACAGTTCCTATCGCTAAGTAGACAATAGCACTAGACTCCAAAAAGCGTATCTGTATATGTCTACTGAGTCATAAGAACCCACATCGTATTGAAATGTAGACCTAAATTTGGCCAAAACTACACTTACAGGCATTGTTACGGAGTATGGGAAAATAAAGAGAGATCTGTGTAAAGAGATGCATTCGATGAAACTTAAGCAATCCAAAATGTCATGAGATCATGTGACTGCAAGGGTATGTGGAACTCTGATATTTCTCAAGTGTATATGATTAATTACATGTTCTTAGGTGTGCAACTGAACCAATGTTTGTGGAAGGAACAATGTGGATCTCGTGAAAAGAGTAATACCATGATGCTGGAGGATATGCACATCACCATGGGTACAGTCACGATTGATTAGCTCAAGTAAATTGCGCCGCCACAGCTTCGACTGGTTGAGAAGGATCATATCTTCAGTCTGGCCTGTGTGCAGTAGGATGGTCTATTGTTGATTCTCTTTATTTTGAGTGTCTGATAGAGTGAATTGAGTTTGTGAAGTTGAAGAACAGGGCATCAACACTGCAGGGGATGGACAAAAACCCTGTTAGATATGTACACAAAATGTGGAAGCATACACAAGGCATGCAAACTGTTCGAAAAAATGCCTCAAAAAATGTGGTCTCATGGAATACCATGATTGGAGGATATGCACAAAACGGGTTTGTTGAAAAAGTTGTTGAAGCTTTTAAGCAAATGCATCTGTCAAGCGCAAATTTTGAAATGGGAATCTACAAGCATCCATCAAAGCATAATCAAAAGTGGATTTTTATCAAATGTTGCAGTTGCAAATTCTCTGGTAGATATGTATGCAAAATGTGGAAGCATACACAAGGCACGTGAGCTGTTTGACAAAATGTCTCAGAAAAATTTAGTCTCGTGGAATGCCATAATTGCAGGATATGCACAAAATGGCCTTTGCAAGGATACTCTCAAACTCTTTGAAGTAATGAAACACTCTGGAACAGACCCTGACCATGTAAGCTTCACTTGTGTTTTAGTAGCATGCAACCATGCAGGTTTAGTGGATGAGGGCTGTAATTACTTCAGTCACATGAGTGGCTATTATTGCATTGCATTTACAATTGATCATTATGTGTGCATGGTTGACCTTCTTGGCCGTGCTGGCTATCTTGAGGAATCTCTAAATTTTATCATCAAAATGGCAATTAAACCCATGGTCGTTGTGTGGAAATGTTTGTTGGGTGCCTGTAGAGCACATAAGAATATAGGGTTAGGATCATTTACAATGACTTTTCTTTTTGAGTTGGATCCTCAAAATACTGCAACTTATGTTCTTCTGTCAAACATTTATGCAGAAGTGGGCAGGTGGAGTGAGGTTCAAATGATAAGAAGATTGATGAAAGATAGAGGATTTATGTAGTGGGTATATCTGTTTACAGACCAGATTTGGAAAGTGGTGATACTTTTTGAGTTTTGTGCATCACCTACTGTAGCAAATGCAGGTTTATTTATTTATTTTGCTAACCATTTACTTTTTTGGATATTACACATGGGTCATTTTTGGAACAAGGAATATGCAAGTTGTTTAATCTATATCAAGTAGAGATTGAAATTTGATGCACATTTTCTTTTAACCTACCCAATTATGCAGATTGCAATTGCATTTTAAATCAAAACAATCAAGCCAAGCTTCGGGAATATATTTATTTTTTATATTGGAGTGAAGGTTTACAGAGTTTGGATGCCCAATGGATTAGGCTATCACATTTTTAACTGACCAGTCTATATCAGAAATAGATAACATGCTGGAAGTACCCATCTTAAAATGATATAGAATAAGCATAAATAGCAAGGGCAAAAAAATTGGGTCGTAAAAACCTTCTTAGAAGCAAAAAAAATAGTAGAAAGGCATTGGTCTAGACACAGCTTGTGTAAAGTTCTTCAATTCTTTTGCATTGATAAGGCTTCTTAGACTTGATTTGGAGGTCGTATTCAGCTGGAGGATCAGCACCAACAACAGTATCATTATTATCTTCAAATTCTATGATAGTTTCTAAGTTAGGCATATCAGTTTCCCCATGCCAGTCTTCTCGGTTGGTGGTACCATATAGTGGTTTTTCAGGATGAATCACAATTTCTTCCATCCTCGGTTCTGAAATCACATGCATTTTACCTTCTTGAATTTTATCGTTATCTCTTCTGAATATCTCCTCATTGACTAATTTTTACCTTCAGAAATCGGGATATTCTTCTGGGGAATCTCTCTGGTATTCAGAGTATTCTGCACATGTACTGGAACTCTATTCCCATAAAAAAGATAGAGTGTTATGTTTCCATGTGACCCACACAGTGATGAATTTGTATAAGGTGAAACAGAAAGATCGACATTTTTAATCTTGTATGGCCACTCCTTAGTGGCACTCCCCTGTGCACACTTTAAAACCATCCGAACACTTGAGATGTCCATGTGACATATCTATTCTTTCTCTTTATTTCCCCAGCATCATCATGGATGGGAAAAAAAAGTCAGATTTGGTTTTGTTAACAATAAAGCATTTCAAGGAATAACGAAAAATATAGGGTTAGGACAGAGGTCTTATAAACCTTAGGAATAGGTTCAAATCCTATTGGATGTAATAATATTCATTTATATTTCAAGATTTATTATTGTGCTTGGAAATGTAGCCAAGTTATTAATTAGGATTAAGAACAGTTTTTTGCCGTGTATCATTGTCATCTTTCTTTTATGGAGAAATCCCCGATCCTTCTTTATGATTCTTCATTAGCTATTAACAAGAGGCCATGCCTGATTCTTCTTGTATCTTATTAGAAGGTCGAATGGTAATAGTGCCTGGTAATCCCAAGGGTCAAATGCCACATTAGGGGTAAATTCTCCTTCTTTTACCCAATGGGCCAACACTCTTTCAAGTGCTCCTGAAGAAACAATATTCCCTTTTTAATCAAGTAATCAACCCATTTGCCCCTAGCATGTGGCATGTGATCAGGGTCTATCTGAGGATTCAGGCGAGCTAACAATGTTAACAAGGCCACTGTTCCTCTGCATGTTCTCAACTATATTATCACCACCTTTTTGTACCTGATGTTCCTCCTCTTCCTGCACCAATGTATTCAATGCCTCTTTATCTTCTACACAATTCAATTTGCCATGAATATTACCACTGTCCTCTATCACATTGGGTGGTGGTGGAACTCTTGGTATCCTAGCATACAATTTCTTATATTTTCCCTTGTTCGGTAGGTGTCCTGTTCTCAGAAACTCCCTCAAATCCTGCCTCTGCATATCAAAATCCATAGCCACTTGCAAAACAAACAGAGAATGACTTCACTTCTGGAGTCAATAGGGTCCCTGCCCTTGTTTTGAAACTGATGCATAATCCTTTTGCTTGATAAAAAGTGGGGAACATTTCCAGAGACAACTAATCAATTATAAAAAAATTTAGCTGTTTAACACCAATAAGGGAGCCAATCCAAGTATCGATCCATGTGATTTTCCTTTTAACTAACACTTCCCATTCTTGAATACTTGAAGCATAGATTTCCATGCAAGTCTACCGTGAGTGGCAAGCAAAGAAGACATGTTTCATAGTTTGACACACGCAATCCAGAATTATCAAGTTCTTTGCTAGATCAAGCTTCCACATTATCAACCAAGGTATGTTCTAACTTAGAGGCCTAGATCAAATTGAATCTCCATCTACAATTTCAAGGGGTATTAGATACATTCCAAAATTTGTTAAATTTAATCTTGCAAGCTGTAGAGGCCCTTTGTGTCAATTTCAAGAAACGGAGTCACGATTGCACCACTGGCAGACCCTGTAGCTTTTTGGCTATATAAAAGAAGGTTATTTTATTCATTATCTTAAAACTTGTATTTTAATTTGAGATGATACCTTGTTAAGCCCATTTGAGGGCAAACCAACTTCTCAAACACACCAGCAAATTGTTCGTATGCGTCAAATTCCACCAGATGGATCTGAATGCTTGTGTTTTCTTCCCCATTTGTGAAAAGACCGGCCGATAGATTGTATTTCTAATTACTAACCATGCTTTCGAAATAGCATTGAATATAGGAGACCCCTCAATAACTGCTGCAAATGACCCAAACATTAGATCAGCGACACTCAACCCCTTTCAGGATTGCTTTCCTTTTGGAAATCTTCTTTATATATTATAATTATTCCTTACAAGAATCTTCCATGATGTACTAATATATCTTGATTTCAGAATTCACCTAGCCACTAATGCAATACCTTGAAGCCTCACTCCCAACTCTTATCCAGTATAGATCTGGTATAAAGCTGGAAATATGTCTTTTAACTCCATTGCCATTAGACTCAAAGGAAGTCTAACAATTCTTCGCCGTGGTATAATATTTAGAGCTTAAATGTTCAGTTGGAGAAAAAACTTTCTTACTCAACTGGCAGTGACTTTCTTGTGAAGGATAGCCAATGTCTCCATTTTGCTATTCTTTTCCAACTTTTAAACACGTTGTGTCATACCCTGGGTCATAATGCCTGTGCATGGTCTACAACAGCTCTCTTGTTCCGTGCATGGCTATTTTTTAGGATCCACTTCCTTTGTATCATTGTCATTTCATCAGAAATGGCAATAATAAATGTCCATAAAGCCACTTTTGTAGATGAATGTATGATGGCACCAGATTTTCATTGTCATAGCAGAAGTAAGATTACCTAGGGTTAGCATCATTTCCAATGACTTTTCTTTTTGAGCTGGATCATCACAATATTGCAACGACAATGACTTCCTCTGTCCAATCTCAATCTCATGCAGCAGTGGGTAGGTGTAGTGAGGTTCAAATGGTAAGAAGATTGAAAGAGGCACCACAAATTCTGTGTACTTCAACATACTTTCACCTATGTGCAGACTCTTGCATTTGATTTTGAAAGCCCTTCAGAGTTGTAAGAAAATTCACTCCCACAGTAAATAGCTAGGGAACTATAAAAGCAGCTTTGGTACATTGTAATGTTCATTATAAATTGACTCTTACAGTTTACATGTATGTTGCAATGCGTCAGCCGTGTGAAATTTGATCAGAATTGACCAAATGAGACATCTTCACATGTAGAGTGTATACTTTCCATTAATTCCAGCTTGATATTCAGGGAGAATCCTTCAGCTGAAGCATTGACACTGCTTCACCAAATGCAACCAATAGTATGTCCAATTTTTGATCAGACTATGGCCATAGATTCAGGAGCTTTGAAACATTGAATGTACAGACATCCACTTTGTATTAAGCTTAGTGGAGAATTTGGGGAGGATTATTTCAGATGTTGTAGTTGCAAATGCCCTGTGCTAGGGATAGTGATTATGCATCTGGAATGTACTGAAGCTCATGTGAACTTAGGCACATTTGAGGTGTATTTGTGAACGAGCAACAATGTCCATCAAAGAAATGTGGTAATTATCCTCCTTTTGCAATGAGATTTGTTATTGATATGCATCAAAATTACAGTGTTGAAAAGGCCTTGTTTTTTTTCTTATGCAAAAGAAATTAAAAGGTGAATCGAGCCAAATGCCACAACCATTGCCAGCTTACCTCTCCAACATGTGCCAAAAGGGTTTGAGCTGTAGAATATGACTATGTACATCCATTAAATTAAATATCGAGAATGGGGATTTAGTACTGTACTAGACATGTCTGTAATTGCTTTTTTGCTCTTCTATATATATATGTATTTGTTTTTATCTGGAATTCATACTACAAGGTACACAAACATGTTTACGAAAAATGACCCCAGATAGAGATGTAATCTGACAGAACCGCAATATATTCTCATGTGGATATGCACAAAACGGGTTTGTTGATCAAGGCCTTGGAAACTTTCAAGCAAATGTAATTGGCATGATTGTACAAGCCAGTAACTCTGTAGTCTTTGTCAGCATCATCCAGAACTGCTTCCAAAATTGGCGCATTTAGAATAAAGTACTCGTTTCATCGACAAGCAGATTTTTGTCAACTCTTGTATTTGACAATGGTGCTCCTAGTAGACTATGTATGCACAAATGTGTAAGCATACACAAGGCACACGTGAACTGAATCGAAAAAATGTCTCAAAGAGATGTGGTCTCATGATATGCCATGATTGCAGGATCTGCACAAGATGGCTCTTTGCAAGGATTCTCTCAAACTCTTTGAAGTAATGAAGCACTGTGGAACATACCCTGACCATGTAAGCTTCATTTTTGTTTGATTAGCATGCAGCCATGCAGGTTTAGTGGATGAGCGTTGTAAATACTACCAGTTGCATGAGTGGCTATCGCATTGCACTACACCTACAATTGATCATTATGTGTGCATGGTTGACCTTCTTGACCGTGCTAGCTATCTTGAGGTAATCTCTAAACTTTATCACCAAAATGGCAATTAAACCTGTGGTTGTTGTGATGGAAATGTATGTGTATTGGTGCCTGTAGGGCACATTAGAAAATGGGGATAGGATTGTTTTCAGCAACTCTTCTTTTTGACCTGGATCCTCAAAATGCTGTGACTTATGACCTTCTGTCAAACATCTATGCAGAAGTGGGCAGGTGGAGTGAGGATCAAATGATAAGAAGCCTAATGAAACATAGAGGTATTAAAAAGATACCTGGTTGTAGTTGGATTGAAGGCCATAAAATGGTACATGCTTTTTGTGTAGGAGACACATCACATCCACAAACACAGGTAATTTATGCAAAGTTGGACGAATTGTATTGGGAGATGAAGGCAGGAGGATATTTCCCAGATTCAAATCATGGACTGATTGATGTGGACAAGGAGGAAAAAAAATTATTCCTCTCCCACCCTAGTGAGAAGGTGGCAATTGCATTTTGATGTTTTGTGTCTGTACACTGAAAATAATGCTTAAAGATGAAATGTTTGACTAATCATAATGAAGAAAAATGGATATGTACATTGTAGATTCATAAGAATCCAATAAATATCTAACCTTCTAATTAAAATGGATTGTTGAAGAATCTAACAAGTGTATTTTTTTAATTTCGTATAGAATCATAAAAGAAGACAAAAGCTAGACTGGGACACTCGGCTAAAGATTACTAATTGTGCTGCAAAAGGATTAGCATATCTTCATCATGATTGTAGCCCATGCATTGTTCATAGGGATGTGAAGACTTATAACATTCTTTTGGATGATAATTTTAAGGCACATTTGTCGGAATTTGTCAGAATTTGGCATTGCCAAGTACATTTCCTCGGCCAAAACCGACACCTGCACCTATGTTATGGTTACCATTGGCTACATTGACCCTGAATATGCAAGAACATCAAGGCTTAATGAGAAATGTGTTGTATACAACAAGGACATTTTCATTCATGTACAATAATACAAACTTGTTGGCTTGAAGTATCACACTCCTTATCAACATATTAACGACAATACAAAAAAGGCTTTTTCAACAAAAAACTAACCAAAAAACCGATGCAATCACCGTCTCAAACAAGTTGCAACACTAACACAATTTCACCCAAATAGTTAACTACCCCTCTAAATCAAATAACATATACCGTTCGGCGTTCACATTGCATTGTACACATGCGATTGCTAGTAATATATATTATACAGGATTAATATTAATATACATTAATAATAAATATATAGTATTAAATTATTAATATACTATACTATTAATATTAATATACAGTATTAATATTAATACTTAATATACAATATTTTTATTTTTACTATAATAATTAAATATTACTGTATTTTTAGTATTACAGTTTACTATTACTGTATTTAGTATTCAAGAATCAAGATTAATACCTGCTACGATGCCACGAACTGGAAATGAGCACGAAAATGGAATCGCCACGAACTGCTGAAAAATGGGCACAAAATGTTGGAAAATGGCCGCAAACTGTTGGAAATCCTGCCACAAACTTGCCGCGAGCTGTATTTGCGTGCCCTCCCACGTCGAATGCCCTCCTACATACGTCAACTGTACACGCTATGGCCAAATGAAAGTCGCAGCATAAAAAATGAGCTCGTGGAAAGAGAAAACAACATAAAAAACAAATCAATTTAGTCTATTTTCGTGTTATACCCTAGGCCGCATTTTTCCCCCCGATTTTCGCCGATTTTAGCCACGATTTTCAACGATTTTGCAGGGTTTTTGACCGCGATTTATCGGATTACAAAAATCGTGATTTTTAAGAAGTTTAATCGTTTTGCTGGAAGAACACGATTTATCGCGATTTTTGAATCAGAAGATGTAAGCATTCAGTATAACGGTTACTGATCTAAACAGGCAACATGTTGATGTTGGAATGTAAATTCCAGTTGACTTAATACAATGCTCTTTTACTTTTACAAGAAAATTTCAAAATTGCTTATCAAAGCGTCTACTTGAAAACAAATCAGTAAATGCATGGTCAAGAATATCACACCTGTATACTTTCTTGGAAATAAGCAGTGGTTTCTTTGGCATAGCTATCAGAGAGCTTAAAATAGAACACGATACTTATCCCTTCACCATCGCTTTCTCCCAGGAAAATTGCAGCTGGATAAGATGGGATCTACACATATTCAAAAGAGCTATTACTCATCATTAAACAGCAATGTACAGATGATTTGACAGGCAGCAAATATATTTATCACTCAAATTGTAATTTATTTTCAAATGTTACAGCTATGATCAGAACAATTAACACAAATTTAATCAAAGATGTTGCATGAGTATGAACGAAAGAAATGAACAAAACCTACATATTCATGTTTCCTTGCATCACATTACTTTCGTATTCAAGTGTGAATTTTTTTTCAACAGTTCAAATTTGATTTATTCAGTGAAAATACCTGGATATTTACAATCAATATAGGTGGCAGTTCACCACATGAATCAAAATCAGGAAGTTCCACATATCTAGCAATATGATCAATTTTTCTTTGGCATTGAAAAACATCTAGACCAAACGGGTAAAATGCAGCATAATTTGGTGCAACGTCTTTTTTCTTGTCCCTGCAATGCTTTCCTGAATACTTTAGCATACAAAACTGGTGTGAAAAGAAAAAAAAAAAGATACAACTAAACTGGATGCAACCTTATCTCAAATTCAGTATTTGGCAATTTACATAGTGGGAAGTTCCTTGCTGCTTATGTTTCATTTAATCCTACAAAAGTTATCTCACAAGCAAGCAAGAAAGAAAAACTCTTGAAAGGAAAAACACCCTGCTGACTAATCCTTCAATTGAAATGAGATGTGTTTCACGTACTTAAAATAATTTTCACCACGGAGCTTGAAGGAAGATGGTTCAATACATGACCAGGATCCTGGAGTTGCTTTATCTGCTGGACAAAATGGAACCTGAGATCCTGCCCTAGGCCTCTCTAGAAATTTTATTGAAGAAACTGCATGAAATTGACTATCAGTCCAACTTTTGAAATTCAAAAACAGCCTGAATGGAACATGCTAGAGAGCTTCGTAGTCAAATCATCTAAGAATCTATCTATTAATAATAGAAAAATTCTCATTTGGTGAGATCGGCTTACAATCACCTAGAAGCAATTAAAAAAGTGAAATCTAGATGTCTTATTATTTCTCCATGTATGCTCCCATATCTTGTCATAAAATTATTGAGTTAAAAGTATGAAAATCAATGCTCTAGCATGTCAATAACCATCAAAATTGAAGAACCATTTGCAGAATAGAAAAGGCAGTAAAAGATGGTTTGCTTAAAATTAAGTCTTTCTCTATATGCATAAGATTTAATAAATACGTGCATTGAGATCCAAAACAGAGATAACATAATAAAAAAATATCAGCTATAAAACTCAACATGCAAACAAAGGCATGAGAAGGGAAACAACATCATTTCTATGTTTTCTATAAGGAAAAATTACTCACAAAAACAAAATGCTCAAGATTGGATTGCAACCTAATTTCCAGGCAATTGATTGCCAAAACACCTCCTAGCAAAGGAAGTGGTGTATATGTAAGCTGTTAATCACACTTGTCTGGATTGTGCTGGAAATAAAACAGACAACAGCCAACTACAAACATAGGAATGTGTCCAAACCACATAGGAATGAGAAACAAGAAGAAAGAACGTTGCTCTTAAGATTGGATTAATTTTGAAAACAATAAGCTTAAGATTTATTGACTTGACGTTTTCAAACTTATAGGCGCAACACGGTTGCAGATGGATCCAAACTGTACATAAAATAACTTGAAATGGTTGATAAGAATATGTGAATACATGTGTGAAATCATATAGAAAGAATATAAAATGACAACAATCCTTGACATGAAGACAATATGATTGACCCTTTCAGGTTATTAATCTATTTGAAGATACTCTCCACTTCTAAAACTTGAGTTTTCGAGTGTTGAAAACACCCTTCCAAAGATTACCCATTAACTTAGGCTCCCTAATACTCAACAATATTTTTCAGAAATCCATATTTTTAAAAATATCTTAGAACTAATTATAGGTACAATGTCAGAAGCTTTACCAGGAATGCAATTTGAATATTCAATATTGGTTTATTTTCACATGCAAAATATGATGACTACCGTGACCTCCCCCATGAACCCTAGATCCCAAATTAGTTGCGGCGTCAGCTCCTTTAGCGTCGGTGATGGCATTGACAGGTACGGCGATGAAGGCTTTGGCCCCTTTAGCGACGGTGTTGGCCAGTACGGCAATGAAGACTATGGCTCTGCTCTACAAAACGGCCCTACTCTGCAAAACAGCCTGGAGTTTCCTGGCGCCCATTCAAAACCTCTAAATGACCACTCTAACCTGCTTCAAGTATTCGTTCACATCCTTGGGAGGTAATACTTTTGTGCATTCCAATCCATCGAAAGGCTAAGGGTATAGATTTGAAAATTATTATTTCCCATAAGTTACTCAAATTAGGATAGGGCATTTTGGGCTGGTTTTTACTAGTAAATCCATTATGGATGACTCTATGCTCCTCTCCTATGGGATTGTCCGCGACTCTGTGATTAATATGATTGGCATTCTCTTAGGGAGGAGCCAAGGATCGAAGCTCTACTCCTTTCAAGGAGGCACTCTTTAAAAATACTTATTCTTTAAATCCTCCCTCAGCCCCCCCTTACCCCTACTTACGTTGTTGAGCAAGTCGCTGAAGTCCCGACCTTGGAAATATACGGGATGAAGAATACTTAGATATGCTACAAGAAATTAAATCATAGACATCGATATGTATATTTAATGGCATTTGGTCATTGTCCAATGCAGTCATACAATGAATTCATACCTCTAGGCTCTTGGACAAAAAATTGTAAAATTTTCCTTTGTGCACGAGGCTTCTTCATGGTTCTTTTCCATGACATCTAGGATTACCAGAGAGCCCTTGAAGATGACCCTTGGTTCTAGGGTTCAGTGCAGGACTTTTCACAACCCCATGGTTTCCAAATTTTGATCTGAATACCTTCTCCATCACGAGGGTTCCATTTTGGGTATGTTTACCCAATCTTCCCCTTTACTTTTCATATGTATTGGAGGAAATTAGTAAACTTCTTGGGCATTATCATCAAAGAAGACAAACAAAGGGCTACGAATTGGTTTGCTAACTTACGTAAGGATCTACGTTGAATGTTGATCTCAGCAAGGGTTTGCCATATTGGATGACCCTCAAGATGGGAGATACAACCTCCTCTCAGATTATTGACTATGAAAATACTTCCTTCAGATGTCAAAAATTGTAGGGCAAATGGGTCATATCCATGTGTCTTGCCCTCATAAGAAAACCCATGCTCCTCAGAAGAAAAGGATCCATTCCCAAGCATTGGAGCCCACTCAGACCTAGAAGAAGAGGATGATGCTGACACTGAAAATCAAACAAATTTGTTGTAGATCCTTCAATTTCAGCCTCTACCCTAACGGATGTAGACTATTGTCCCTACAACTTTTGATCTCTTCCTTTTTTAGCTCCTCCCCCTGAGATTGGGTACTCTCTAGCTATTACTCCCTCTTTGGATGGACCTTCTCCAGTAATTAAGTGACCCCATGAATCCAATAATTCTAAATCGGACAAGGAGAGTATCCATCCTCTCACGTGGGATCTTCATCCTTGGATATTATGGAGTACAATCCTCTTATCACTGATATGATTCTGCAGGATAAATGGAAAACCATGTTCAATCAAAAAGGGGAAAGAAAGGTAAAAACTGAACTAATCTTTCTTTCCTTTCCTTCTTGTTATCCTGCTTCTCCTCTTTCTATCTCTGGGGTTGTATCCTTTTCAAGCTACATCCCCCTCTTCTACTTTTTCTTCTCTATTGTTGCTTCTAGTCACAGTTGTTCTGCTGGTGATGCTTCTTCTTTGTAACTACAGTTTGTTGTTGTTAGAGGACAGTACAGTTGCTCCTCTTTTTTTCTTATGGTTTTATTTTCTTTTTTTCCTCTTTTTTCGGGCTTTCTTGGTCCTTTTCTCACTTTTCCTACGGGATTCTTCACTTTTATGCTTAATTTCTATATTTGGCCATTATGCGGTCCTTGTAATAGGACGTGGGTCTTCCCAAAACCCCCATTTTACCCTTTTTCCAAAAAAATGTCAGAAGCTTTATCCCTGCATTTCCTAACACCACTAATTGTACCACTTGCACACAAATTGTTCAAGGTTAATTGAATTTTCACCTAACCTGATATTGATAAAAAATAAATGATGCCTCATTTTGTTAATCAAGTCTATAGCTCCATAAGGGCCATCATCGTTGTACTTAAGAGTATAAATGTTGACACTTGATTGTGAGCATAGGGACTGTAATGTCCATTTGTTTTTTATTTCTATCATTGTATGCATGATATTAACTCGGACATCATTCATATCACTTGCATTCTGATATTCAGTCATCACAAGGAGAGTCATTTGATTATGAGAGGAATTAGTTGGGTTAGACTCTGTAGAACTTCATTTAGCTAATTGTGTAGTCACCCCAATTCTACTTTGTGTGTTGCTCAGCAAGTTATTCATTTCATTAAAGGACTCCAAGTTGGTACAAGACTCTTTGATGTAAGTAAT
This sequence comes from Taxus chinensis, assembly GCA_019776745.2. Classification (NCBI taxonomy): domain Eukaryota; kingdom Viridiplantae; phylum Streptophyta; class Pinopsida; order Cupressales; family Taxaceae; genus Taxus; species Taxus chinensis. The sequence goes on from CM034150.1 coordinate 610,479,687, forward strand.
CTCACTTCCTAAATAATCTTTGTACCCCATGACTTTGTATAAAAACTATTAAGGTGCACAGCTGTAATTGGACGTTGGTGAGCCTCCCACTCTAATGCATTTAATTTATTTATTTTTATTTGATATTTTTAGTTCACTTACTATTTTTCAACTTCCACTTTTTTCCTTTCTTTATTTTAATATTTGCAATTATTTTTGATTATAGCTCCTTTTTTATTGAGCTGTGAAAAGTTAGCAGGAAATTGTGCCCGATGAAGAAACTCTTGTGATCAAAGATCGCAAGCCCAATCTGGAGTCTGAGATAAGTGAGAAAAGTATCGTATTTTAGGTCTTGCTATTAGAATGAAGACCTCCAATATAAGTTTCCAATAACAAATGCTTGGGAACATTCTTGGGGATGTCCCGACGTCCTCTGCATCACTTTAACTTTTGTTGCATAAAAAAAACACTTAAAAAAAAATAAACTAACCTAGTTACCCTTAAACTACTATACTACAATCCTACACCTAAAATACATCAAAAAACTTATAAATGGCCCAACAAGATGAAGATGATGTTGATAGTTCCAGCAAGGAGGAGAGATTTGTGAGTATTCCTTCAAAGGGTGACTTTATTGAGTTAGAGACTATGTTTTAGATTTTCCCATTTCCGTTATGACGTATGTAATCTTCTCATGCTGATTAATGATTGTATTGTAATATGTACCATCATCATGTAATCTTGTCATTTGTTTTTCATTTTAACAACTCTCGACTTTGAGGCTGCAATGTGCATGTTTATTGTTGATGTATCATTATATCACTATCAATATATCTCAATTCTATGTCAATGACTCAATGATAAATATCACATTTTGGCTTATGTGATGAACTATAATATAAAAGGATTAGTGGTTTCAGCCTTTCATGATTTCAGCTTATCTTAGTTTAACTTTATTTATTGTAGTATATATAAATTTTACATATTCTTTTAATAGTTATTCCCCCACTGTCCCCAAATTCGAGACAAATTTTGTCGTCCAGTAAACTCCCAGAGTCTTAGGTAACTATGGTGAAAAGAGAATGAGACCAAGTGCAAGCTCAAACAAGCAAGCTGTGTGGATCATTCAAGATGGGGTACCACAAGTGGGGGAAATTGGTATAGGAAGTGTTTAAGGGAGAATTCCACCAGGGGTACAACCTACATTGTTCCACCAAAGGGGATATTTCAAGCCTACGAATGGAGGACCAACTCAAGAAGACATGGAATGATTCTAAGAAAACAAACTATCAACACCATGGCAAGCCCAACCCCCACTACTAGAAACGGAAAAGGTACGCAAATTTATGGATGGCATAGCCAAGTCCCAATATGTAATTGTAATACTTGGGAAGCCATATGGGAAAAAAATGTTAGATTAGATGAAGAATATTGGACTACCTTTTTTCCAACAAGTTCAAGAGGTGTCACCATAGACTAGGACATAGAAATTGACAACAGGCATTTCAAGGGTTAGAACAACTTAAAGAAAGTTTCGAAAATAATTTTAAATTACTTAGGGAATAGAGACTTTAAACTTCTGTAGTTCATGATTTTTGAACACCAAATATTTTTTTGAAAGCCACAGACACAAAACCTTGACAATCAACAATTTAGGTCACACTTCATAAACCATCATCTAGATGAAGAATGAAATTGGACTGAAAACATGAGTTCCTTATATAAGTAAGTCTTTACAAGTACATGGTGTCTAGTAGACCCTACTCCAAGAGAAAAAAATAATTAAATAATTAATCACAACTCCAAGATCAACCCCAAAAGAGTTGTGTGGGAAACCCTTTAAGAAAGCACAAAACAGGGGAAAAAATTAAAATCAATTTACTAGTTACACCTTTAGAATTGGCCCATTTATATGCCCATATAATAGGAACCCAAGATTGACCTAGATTAAGCCATCGCCCTTATCAAGTTGTTCAAGTACTTTACAATTTACACAACCTCCATAATCTGACACTTTGTGTCGAGATTCTCCGTCATAACAACTCTTGAATCTTCAATGCAAATCTAGTGCTTGGTGGAAGACGAGTACTCTGCCAAAGCTAATTTTCCAAACTTACAAAGCCAGATCTGCATAGAGCCCACAAATTCTTAGTTGAATGCACCTACATACTTTATTAATATATAGTTATAGACAACCTCATGAACAAAGGATGAGTAGATCCCACCACTTTGTGTAGGGTCTATTGAATCCATTGTTGATCTAAGTATCTTCTTGAGAGTGCTTCGAGAAAGAAAAGCGACCTCACATTCGTTTTTAAAAATTTAGCAATTTTACTACAAATTCCTTCAATATACACTAATAATGAATAAGGCTGGCCACTAGATTTTGTCACTCTCTATTGATGATTTATATCCCTCCTTGCATTTTGGAAATCCTTGGAAATATTTTTTTCCTTTGTAATCGTTCCTCTTAAAGACCTTAAGGGAGGTGTTCTTTTTCTAGTAAAAACATGCTTGTCTTCTGAAATGCTTAAGATCTTATTGGCTAGGGTTTTAAGTGCTTTTTATGTGGTGGGAAAAATCCTGTACGTATAGATCCATGTGAGTTTCTTTCCTATACACATCAACTTTGTACTCCATAAAAACATCTAAAAATTGAATATATCTATCCTGCTCCGTCTCCTTGGTAAACTTGATAATCTTACACAAGATGTCAAGATGTATTTGGGATGCCTCCCAACATTTTCATACAATAGCCAATTTAATTTGGCATCATCGACATCTCTACAACCATTTAGGATTTTCAATGGAAATGAGTTAAACGCTCTCTCCTTGAAATGCTCCATGAAAAGGTTCAACTAACAAGAAGGTTTGAATCTTCTGTAGAGTCTAAAATCTGAAAATGATACTATGAAACTAGATTTCTAAAAAACTGCAAAGATAAACTCTGAAACTTCTGACAATTTTATCACTTGAATATTTCTGAAAATACATATAGTGGTACATAACAGAAAAATGACTTTCGTGAGAGGGTTTGGTTTCTGACTCGGGCTGAATCAAGGACAGAAGGATCATGTCTTGGCCCAAGACAATCTTCAGACTTGTGTACATGATTTGCTTTTCCCCAGACATATCATGACGTGTTTGCTTTATGCATGTGGGATAATTACTTATTACATGTGTAACAGAAAAATGGCTTTCGTAAGAGGGTTTGGTTTCTAACTCAGGATGAATCAAGGACAGTAAGGATCATGTCTTAGCCCAAGACAATCTTCAGACTTGTGTACATGATTTGCTTTTTCCCGGACATATCATGACTTGTTCTCTTTATACGTGTGGGACAATTACTTATCACATGCCTCTGACTCCTTTTGAGTTCCCAAGCCTTTGGGGACCAAATGCCTCCTGACTGAGAAGGCCTGATCCAAATTGGATAATGAATCGTTAACAAGAAAAGCATACTAGTCCACGATTCTGTTGAAGACAACCATGTTACTTGGAAAACTCTTCCTTGCAGTCCTTTCCCATGGATAGAACAATCAAGCAGATAGTCAAAGAACACAAAGATATTTAGAAATCAGGGTTAAGCTGATCCAGATATCTTATGATCTGTGTGCAGCCGCACACCCACACACTATTTCCTTGAGTGCCTTTATAACTTGTGCATCTTTTCACAAGTCCGTGTTTCACTCCTGCACGTGGCCCCTTGCACCATGTGCAGTGCTAGGGAAAATGTTGCACGGCCCTAAGACTTGACCCACATTTAGAGATCCATCTTGCAGCCCCTTGTATCATGCACACTCAGGATAGTGCTAGGGACCATGTCATTCAGCACATCGCAAAACTACACAGCACTCGCAATATCTCACAGCACTGCAAAGCACTCATAGCCATTGGCAGCCCCTTGATAACACTGTGGAGCACTCATAGCCCTCATGAGTCACAGACATGCTGCACAATCTGGCGCTTATAAAGACCTCCAACAACTTACCGGTGATGTGAATACTTTGTGTCATACCGAGTGGCACCTCAAAGGCAAGCATTACACCAAAACACCTGACAGCATCCTGCTTACACCTGGTTGCCAAGTCACACAATGGTCAGAAGCTGGAGTCACACATGGATTTCTAAGTGGTTCAACTTCCATAACAGTTCTTGTGCCTTAGCGGCTTTGTAGTATATATGTACACATTTGTGGCCTTAAATAACAAGTAGATAGGTAGAAGATAAGAAACCATACATCTTTCTCGAGATAATGCCATGTACAAATGCACTAATAAATAAATACATTTACTTTTTCCAATTATATTATCTCTCTCTTGTGGTTCACTCAATACTAAAACTTTTGCATATACACACTACACATCGAGGTCCTCATCTAGAGTGTTGTCCATTGGATGCGTTGGAATCTAGATCATTGGTATCAAAGCTATGTTCCACCGAGTTTCCAGGACAGGGACAGGGACAACGTGTTTCCGAGACAGATTTTTTTGGAGGCCTTTTATAGGGGACGGCTATTAAAAAATAAGGGAAAATTTTTAAAATATAGGAAATTTCAAATATTCATATGATAACATTGCTAAAGCATTCATCACACACATTATAGAACCTTAATAAATAAAATTAGAGTTGAATTGAAATTTCACATAAGATTTAACCTTAAAAATATTGGAAATTTCAAATTTCAAATATTCATATGAATAATGATAAGTATAATTGTACCACATTGATAAACTTAATAAAGCATTCATCACACACATCATAAAACTTTAATACATAAAACTGGAGCTGAATTGAGATTGCACATAAGATTCAAGTTTCAATTACAATGAAATGCCCAAGGGCAACAAAATGTCTGAAACAGTGAAAATCAAAATGAAAATATATAGCTGCCCCTAATCAAACTCCGCTAAAGTGGCATCAAAATCAGACTCTGAGTCTAAGTCACTCGAACTATGAGGGGGGTTGCCTCATCCAATGGAACCCCAACCATTCCCACCTGTGCATCCTTCTCATCAATCTGTAAAGCATCTTCGGGATCAACATCCCAACGTGTGGCTAGAGTTTGACGATACTCAGGAGTCTATCGATCCTAAAGTCTCAAGGCACTATGCACGGCTACTAACTTCTCTTCTCGTCAAGAGGTAAGATGGTTCCTCTTAACTATGTGGATGAGGCCGTATGTGGACCAATTCCTCTCTGCAGCAGAGGAACTAGCAACCTGTGAAAGGAGGCGAGTGGCAAGAATCCTCAAGTTTGGTGCATCCTTGCCATGCCATGTCCACCATCTAATAGGGTCTAGTTGAGCTAATGTAGCTCTATCTTTCCTTGCCTCTGGCTTGCTAAATGTTGGTCCACGGAGATTGACAAAGGATAGCCATTGGGTCCGCAATAAAGTGGACTCCTCATCAGTGAACATCTTTCAAAAGGCCTTCATGAGCCCTTCTTTCACCTCTGCATCATCAGATGGAGGCACTCTCCCAGGTCGTGCTGCATACCATTTGGGATTTAGAGCATAGGTTGCCATATGAAGCACGGTGTTCATTGTGTTCCACCATCTTGTCACAATGGGCCTAATATGCTCCTCATAAAATCCCAAAGTAGGATCCCTGCTATGAATGGCTTGCTTCATCTGTCCAAGCATGTTATCAAATGTCTCATAAATATCTCCAAGACTAGGAGAGTCTGTATCAGCATATCTTATGACCCCCACTACAGGTGAGATGAAGGAGCAAACATATCTGCAAACAATTTACAAAAAAATTAAAAAACATTAAGATTCAAGAATGAAAAACTAAGCTAATTTACAAGTTATAAACTAGACTGTCTGGAAACGCCCTAAGGGCACTCCGTACCAGCCTGGAAACGTACCAGGTACTGGTACGGGGTACGGTACGCTGTGGGTACGGCTTGGAAACGTACCCACAAGGCGACAGGGTACGGCCCGAGTACGGTTTTGCCGTACCCGGACCATACCCTGTCCCCTGCGGGTACGTTTCCAAGCCGTACCCGTTTTTTTTTCACGCCTTTTTAAAAGCGATTTGCATAAAAACTCAAAAAAAAAGCATTTTTTTTTAATTTTAAGACTTTCTAAATCTAACCTAACCCTAACCGACCCCCCCAAACACTTATATAAACACCCAATCCCTCTACTTTTATTCTCACACTCAATATTTCATTATATTTGATATTTTGCTTGAAGGAGAGAGAGAAAGAGAGGTTGAAGGAGTAAGGAAGAGCTTGGAGGAGAGAAGAAGAGCTTGGAGGAGAGAGTGATTGAGCTTGAAGGAGGAAGAGAGAAGGAGAAGCAAGTTTACAAACATCAAGGAGGATTTTTCCAGGTATTTTACATGCATTCAGGCATTTTTTTTTTTTAATCTTTTGAGCAATGTTTTGTATATGATTTATGAATATGGTCAATATCATGAATGATGTGTTTCAAACACATCATTCATGATTATTGATCATGATCTAAATTTATTTTTAATATTTAATAATTTATTTATTTTACGGTTATTAAAATATAATATATTATTAATTTTTCCGTATTTTAAGTTTAATAGTGAAGTTTTATTTAATTAAACGTCTACCCTCTGTGTATGCTCTCACCTCGCACCATTTATGGCGAACTTGGTGATCAGAATCAGAGATTGACGTGTAGGACTAACTGTTTAATTTTTTTAGTTAGTTATGTGTTCGTTTTTTTGAAATTTTAAAGTTTAAAATTGAATTTGTTAAAAATTTAAACGTCTACCCTCTGTGTATGCTCTCACCTCGCACCATTTGTGGCGAACTTGGTGATCAGAATCAGAGAATGACGTGTATGGGTCAACAAATTATTTTAATATTTATTATTTAGCAATGTTTTAAAAAATATCTCTTATTGTAGGTTATTGAATTAATCCTACAATCATGGCATCCAGTTCAGCTTCAGTGGGGCAAGAGGGGGAAAATGTTTCGGGTGGTATCACAGTGAAAATGGATCCGAATTATCCTTTATGGAGACATGTGGAAGTGACAGAGTTAGTTGCCGGTGGTGGTGTCCGTGTTTGGACGTGTCCCCATTGTACCGCCTCATTTAAATCCTCATATACCCGTTTGAGAGCTCATTTGACTGGGGTATCGGGGACGGGTATTAGACCATGTAAGAAGGTGGAAAAGAAAACCATAGCCATGTACCTAAAAGAGCAAGAGGATGCAAACATTGAAGCAGCAAGAGCTCGCTCTAGAACTGTTTCTTTACAGCAGAGGTCCATGGGAAAACCACCAACATCAACACCATCATTTCATCCTTTCATTGAGGCTCGTGCTGAAACTATTCCAGTTGATGACCCTTTTGATGCAGATACCTCAGGGCCATCAAACAAGAGAACAAAAGGCCCATTAGAAAAAGCATTTAACAACGAGAAGAGGGATATTGCAGATGAATTGGTGTCTCGGTGTATATTTGCATGTGGACTGCCATTCAATATCTTGAGATCACCTTATTGGCAGCAGATGGTGAAAGGCATTAATGAGGCACCACAGGGGTATACAAGCCCCACCTATAATAAGGTTCGCACTTCTCTTTTGACAAAAGAAGTGCAACACATTCAGACATCTCTACAGCCAATTAGAGATTCTTGGACTACTTCAGGAGTCTCTATTATATCAGATGGATGGAAAGATGCCAGAAATAGACCTCTCATCAACATTATTGCAGTATGCCCTAAAGGGCCAATGTTTCTGAAGGCTGTTGATTGTGAGGGGGAAGTAAAAGATGCCCAATTCATTGCAAATATTCTTATTGAGGCTATTGAGTCAGTGGGTCCGCAGAGGGTTGTCCAAGTCATCACGGACAACGCCAAAAATTGCAAGGCAGCGGGATTGATAGTTGAGGGTAGGTATGAGCACATATTTTGGACACCATGTGCAATACACTCCCTGAATCTAATGATGCAAAAGATTGGAAAAATTGCATGGATTGAGCAAGTATACACGGAGGCAAACGAGATTCAGATGTTTGTCACCAACCATCACATGTCTCAAGCCATATTCAGAAGATTTTCAAAGTTGGAGCTGTTGAAGGTAAATGAACAATTCATTTTAAATTTAATATTTGATTTTAAACTTTTAAATCAATTTCAAATTGTGTTGTTACTGAATTGTTTCCATTCTTTTTTAATAGGTTGCAGAGACTAGGTTTGCCTCTCACACACTCGTCTTGAGACGACTTGTGAAGGTGAGACGTGCTTTGGGCATAATGGTGATTGATAATGTTTGGACCGTCTGGAGGCAAGCAAACACAGAAAGAGCTCAAAAAATAAAAGCATGGATCCTTGATGAGCATTGGTGGGGAAGAGTTGAATATTTGTTGAGTTTCACAGAGCCTATTTTGAGTATGATACGATTTGTTGACAAAGATAATGCTTGCATTGGAGATATATATGATGGCATTGACTCCATGCTTGAAAAAATCCATGATATCATACAGGCCAAAGAGCAGGATCCTGAGGAAAATTTTTATAATGAAGTTAAAAATGTGATTGTGAAAAGGTGGAACAAAATGACCACCCCATTGCATCTCCTTGCTTATGCTTTAAATCCCAAATATTACAGTAGTGAAATAGTTGGGAGAGCTGGTAGACAACGACCATATGATGACCACGAGGTTGCAAATGGGACGAGGGCAGCATTCAGGAGGTTGTTTCCAGATCCAACTACATCACTTGCAGTCCGCCAGGAGATGTCAATGTTTGTAAATGGACAAGGTAGCATGGGAGAGGTAGAGGCTATTTGTGACAAACCCACCACGGATCCAATCACGTGGTGGACTTGTCATGGCCATGATGCCAAGTTCTTACGACCAGTTGCGATCAAATTGCTCTCACAGGTATCCGTATAAAGTTTATAACTTGTTATTTGATATTTTATTATTTTAATTACCAATTACGAATTAAAATTCAAAATGATATCATTCTTTTTTTAATTAATAATTTAATATTTATAATATTAATACTTTGTTTTTTGTGACAGGTGGCTAGTAATTCTTCTGCAGAGCGCAACTGGAGTACTTATGGCTTCATCCACTCAGCCAAATGCAACATGTTGGCATCGAAGAAGGCTGAAGATCTAGTATACGTTCATTCCAACTTGCGCCTCTTAACCCACAAGACGCAAGAGTATACTAGTGGTCCTAACAAGCTTTGGGACCTCCAACCTGAAAACACAGACTTTGAAGCTTCAAGCCAATGTTTCACTTCTTGGCATTGATGAGGAACTTCCAAGGAGCCCTTCACAAGTGTTCAAAAGTGGAGCTAGTGGGAGTGGAGCTGCAAGTGGCATCCATGAAGATGATTTTGACGATGATCTAGATGATATGCTCTAGAAGTTGAGAACTTGAATGTACTATCATGTTTTGATTCTTTGAACATTATGTCATTCTGAATCAATTATCAATACAAACTCAAGTCTCAATTCTCAAAGTTTTGGAAATTTCAATTTTGTTTTCATGTTCTATGAATGATTTTAAGTTGTATAACTCTATGACTCACGAGTATTAAATTAAAATTTCAATAAGTATGCTGCATGCAATGTATGAGAATTAAATTTCAATAAGTATGCAAATGCTTCTTTAAATTTATAATTTATATGCATATTTATACATTTATATACATGTATATATAAAAATATATATATATATATAAAACGTACCCAAAAGTGTACCGTACCCAAGATTTTTAAAAATTTGCCGTATCGGCGTACCGTACCCGTACCCGTATCCGTACCCGTACCCGTATCCAGACTGTCTAGAATTAAAACTAAACTTACATATATAAAATCAGCAATAGCTTACCTGACTATGGTCCACCAATCATCGTTGAGGATCTTTTGTTTCACACCTTTTCCTTCAGAAGTGTTTGCCTCTGGCCATCTACCCCACTCCAGATTAACCATCATTAATTGCAAAGCCTCCTGCATCTCAAGCATCCTCTCTAACAAAATGAAATAGCTAGCATATCTAGTGTCCACGGGCTTGAGGAATTCCTTCCTCGAAAAAGACCTGAATAGAGCAACTGAGGTGTGATGGTTGCAAATGAACATATGTATGTGTTTAGCCGCTGCCACCACTATCTTCACCCAATCTATCTTTCCAATGTCTTTCAATGCGTTGTTCAACACATGAACACAACTAACTTACATATGCGGGTTGAATCAGTCACGACTTCTACAACATTAGAGGGCCTAATCTCCTCAATGGCATACTTCAAAATTTGAAATTGGAAGGTTGCATCCTTCCTCTTCCCTGTACAATTAATAGCTCTAAGAAAATAAAGGTCAGCAGGACATGTGACAATGATATTGATGAGTGGTCGATGTTTAATATCGGTCCACCCATCCATGATGATAGACCAGCCCACCCGTATCCAAGTTTGCCTCATCTCCTCCATCACCACACTCACCTTAGAATATTCTTTATCAAGGAGGTTGGTTCGTAGTTTGTGTTCTCCAGGAAGGACATATGAGAAACCAGCAGCAATTACATCTTTAAACATTTGTTTGAAGAAAGGGGAAAGTGACACATGAAAAGGTATAGCATTGACAAAGAAGAATTTGGCAATAGAAGAGTCAGCTACTTCCCGTGATTGCACATTAAACATCCCCGTAACAGTAGTAGCCTTTCTCTTTCCCTGGGCAGAATCCTCTCCCCTTTGACTTTCAACATCCACAGATTGGGTAGGCAATTGTGTACTATGCGTAGTCTCCAATGGCATCCCTTTTTTCGTTGCCTCACCCTCCATGTGCAACCTAGTCACTTCGGCCTTCTTAGCTAGTGTTATTCTTTCACAACCTCTTACCCCTTGTCCAGCGATGCCCAAAAGATGTGAATAAACCCGTGTGTAGCTGCCCCTAAATTCTTTGTTGCGAATATGGCACAACCACACTCTACTCTCCCCCTGAATTTTATTTTTCTGTCACTGGTTGTTACAAATTGTGAAAGAGGCTTTTTAAGATTGAATGGTCCCTTTGCATAGATTTTGAGGAGTTGAGAAGGGCAATCAAATGGATTATTTGAACCCGCAGTTGCTGCAACACTCTCACTCCCTAAAGAAACACTATTTCTAGTTCTACCTCTATGTTGCATTGCCATTTGAATCTTTTCACCCTCACTACCCTCACTGTTGCTCATTGTTTTTATTGGAAATGCAATACCCAACTGTAACTACAAGTGACAACAAAAAACAAAACAAAAATAGAATTCCCTAAGTTTGTTAAGTTCGAAACTTTGAAAAAAAAACAAATGAAACAATGAAAAAATAATTTGTGCAAATTTTTAAAATGAATAAAGGATGATAAACATACCTCTAATGGAGTAGAATATTGCTCTCTTGCCTTCTTCTCACTGTTGCTCTCTTTTCTTCTCTATGCTCTTTTCTTTCTTTTTCTTCTCCACAAAATGAAATAACAAAAATGAGCTTTTTTATTTGTTTTGATGGTTATTTTAGGTTTAGGGTACTTAAGAATGAAAGTCAAGGTCCTTGTGGGCCCCCACATTACTTCATTTTTATTAAATTTGTGTTTTAAAAAAAAACGTTTTTAAAGGCTATGACGTAGGGGATATCCAGACGTCCTCAGTACAGTCGAGGGACTTCTGAAAGTCCCCTGCCATCCCCTACTGTTTCCTGGCAATTTTTTTACGTCCTCGGGATGTTTCTTATTTTTTGCAAAATTTGGGGATGGGAAGGGGACATTTCTTACCTGTCCCCGAGGTTCTGAAATGTCCCCAATATGGGGACGAGCTCAAAAACCTAGGGGACATGTCCCCGTGGAGCATAATATCAAAGTGGTTCCTCTTGCATGTCCCATCAAACTTGATCATAGTATCCAAGCCTTCGCATCAAACCACGAGAACCATTAGAATACACCTTGTGTCTTTTCAACCAAATCTAGATGAAAAAACCAATGCAACGCGAGATCCATGCAATGATCAAGAATGAAATTGTAGAAGCACTAACAAAACGGAAATTTTTATTCACCCAGATCTTTGAAGTCCTTGAACAAGTGCTTTCATCAACTTCATCATCAAGTAAAGCTTTTGGTGGTCGAGTTACCCCTAGCTTTCAAGTAAATCTAGACATTCCTATGTTTGAAGGAAAGATAAATGCATATGTAACAGACAATTGGTTAGATAAGTTTGATTCCTATTTTTCTATAAATGACTTTTCTAACCAAGAAAAGATTAAGATCACATCTCTTCACCCGTCAAGAATCAATGGAAAGTACACACCCTTGATGACAAAGACTTGACTGTAAAAAGGTCTAAACCAACCAAGGATACATTCTTGGTTGGTAAGATCTTAACATATAACAAATGAATAATTTAAACAATATGTAGAATATAATGAAGATCAACACAATGGAAGAGATATTTGTGAGTCATGATGCCCTAATATACAAATATTCAAAAATAAAAGAATACCCTTAAGGTAGGGCAACACCATATAATACTCATTAAGGAATAACTCCACAATCTCCCAATATGGGAATTCCACTTCTAGGGGGATACCTCCAATATCCTTCTACGAAATAGAAGACTTCAATCATACATAACATCCTCATAATGATATGCATCTCCTTTATATAGGCATACATTACTCTTGTTGGATGGGTGTTACCTAATCCCAATGTAAGCCAAATCATTACCCAATATACTATGTCCTTAACATTATATATTCATATGATTACTAAGGCTATGTAGTGGAGGGCATAACCTTAACCTTTCATTTATTAGTTCTTAATAAATAAGTTAGGCCGGTCTAATTACGATGAAAGGGTGCAACCCTTCATATTTATTTATATAAATATGGATGGGTGTGATTATCCCAAAGGCATCACATATCATATTATTATGTTTATTAAATCATTTTTTCTTATTTTTGGAGGTTTCCCCCTCGATGTGGATTATATTCTAGTTATTTTATAAAAAACTATCTATAACAAGTGGTATCAAAGCATCAATTTTGGTAACAATTGTTTTATGCCATATCTCACACCAATATGCAAATTTTTGAAATAATTTTCAGAGTTATTGTTACATGTGATAGAAAATCTTCACTCCAAATTTCATCCTCTTTTGATTTGATTTGCTCGAGTCATTATAATGTCATGTTTTTTGACTAATACACTAGATAGGCCGAAAAATTTAGATTTTTTATGACTTATTTACATTTTCAGAAACCTCATAAAGTTTTAGATAGTGTTAATTCTTTGTATTTTCAGATTTGAAGCACTCTATATTTTGAATTTCTCAGGTCAAAGTTGGTCAATACTCGCCAACGTGGAACATCCAATTTAGATATAATACATATTGTGATTATTTACGGTTATTACTCGTTCTAGATACTTTCACCCCCAAATTGATAATAAATAAAGAGCTAAAAATCCACATCAAAAGCCATGCCTTTTGAAATAGATACATTTTCATCAACCATTGATCCCAATGACGCTCTTTATTGTCCACCACCTAAAATTGAGGGTGACATTCCTGCAGGATGTGAAACAATGGTAACTTTTATTTAGGAGAAACTATTTGCCCCATTTGTAACATATTTGAATGAGGGTTTACATAGGTTTTTAAATGATATGGTTTTTGAGTTTAAAACCTTAATCCACCTCATACAACCACTCACACACAACTGAACTAGACCAAATAAGGGGGTAAAACAAATACATATAGCACAACCATTCCAATGGTCAAAACTGAACCACCAAATATGGACATATGAAAGTTGAATGATACATATGTGACCTCATCGATAAGTCTCATGGAATAGTACTTTAAGTTGCACAATATACCAGATGATGTAATAGTTGACATACCTCACTATATTTAGAATCTGAACCATATCAATGGTACTAGTAGATGATGAGTGAAAAAAGGGAAGGTTATTAGTTGGGATGAATGTATTAATGACTTAAAAATTCACTATGAACAACCATGGAAAGGAAGTTACTTCACCCAATTAATGAATCTTAAACAAACAAGATTCGTAGCCGAATATAATGTTGAGCATATGAGATTGGAGATCCAAACTCCAAAAGCAACACCTTACGAGAGACTGTAATTTTATATCAATGGAATAAATGATCAAGTTAAACATGATGTTAGTTTGTTGGAACCATGTACAATTAGGAAATCGATACAGCAAACACTACACATTGAGCAACGAAACTCCGCTACTAAGAGATTAATAGAAGGTCACACTACAAGATGGAGAGATAAAAATGCAATGAATAATATTAATAGAGATATGGTCAACTCTTTTAACCAGAGTAAAATTTCCAAGCTCTCTCCTCAACAAGAGGTAGATAAAATATAAAAAGGCCTATGTTGGCAGTGTGATAGTAAATGGTCTAGAGGGAGTCATAAGTGTGGTAGAGAGAAAATGCTCATGTGATTATTGAAAATGAGGTGTTGGATGAGGAAGAATTTGATATTGTAGAACCAATAGTAACATGAGCATGCCAAACTTAGAGGATGAAGAAAATCCTACTATCTCACTACATGCATTAAATGGGATAAGCACACCACAAACACTTAAAGTTATTGGTTATATAAGAAAGAAAAAGGTGACAATTTTGATCGATACAGTGAGTACCCATAGCTTCATTGATAAAAAATTAGCTAATGTGCTCAACTGTTTTGTGTTTCCTCTCTCTAATTTTCAAGTCATGATTTTTAATGTTAAACAAATCTCTCGTGGTGGTAAATGTCATCATATCAAACTATTAATGTGGGGCTATCTACTTGATTCCAAAAATTTTCCCATCCTAATTGGGGGAGTGACTATAGTTTTGGGAGTTATATGGTTTAAATAGTTGGGAATAATGTCTTTCATTTTTCAAGGCTTATTCATGACTTCTAGTATGGATGGAAAAAATTACAAACTTAGTGGAATGCATTCAACACAAAGAAAAATTATTAGCTCTCACAGGATGGAGAAACTACTTAAGAAGGGTTCTTATGCCTAAGGATACAACTACATTTCTTAGAAGCACGTGATGTAGAAAACAAGGCACCACCAACTCTCCAAAAGATTATTCAAAACCATTAATAGGTATTTCAAGAACCAAAGATCCTACCTCCAATCCAAGATCATGATCACACAATTGAGTTTATTCCAGGAAGTATCCCTCCTAATATCATACCTTACCGCTATCCCTATCAACAAAATTTTGAAATTGAAAAGTTGGTCAAGGAAATGCTTGACTCAGGCTATTGTTCTTCCTAGTAAAAGTGCATATTCAACTTCGATGATCATGGTTAAAAAATGACGAGTCATGAAGAATGTTCCCAAATTATAGGGAACTCAATAAGATCACTCTTAAAGATAATTTTCCCATCCCCGTCATTGATGAATTATTAGACAAATTAAATGGTGTTGTTTTCTTTACTAAGCTAGATTTGCGTTAAGGGTACCATCAAATTTGAGTAAAAGAGTAGGATGTACATAAAACAACATTTCAAACACATGAAAGTCACCATGCATTTTTAGTGATGCCATTTGGTCTCACTAATGCTCCTACTTTTAAGAGCTTCATGAATTCAATTTTTTGCTCATTTCTTTGAAAATTTGCGCTAGTATTCTTTGATGACATCTTACTTTACAATAAAACAAGGGAAGAAAATTTACAACATGTAGATAAGATATTATAGGTTCAAGAAGATATTAAAATTTATGCAAACGATTCCAAATGTGCTTTTGGGGTGAAGTAAGTGGAATACTTAGGACATGTGGTGTCACATTAAGGCATTAAAGTGGACCCTAAAAATATTGTAGCTGTTGAAGAATGTCTAACACCTAAAAAGATAAAAAAAATTAAGAGGATTCTTGGGTCTAATAGGATACTACAAAATATTTGTTTGAAATTATGCTCACATAGGTGCACCCTTAACAACCTTAATATTAAAGAAGGATTCATTTTCAGTCATATTTAGCCACTTAAGCATTTCAAAAACTAAAAAATGCTCTAACTTTCATCCCTATGCTAGCTACCCTTGGCTTCTTTAAGACATTTTTAGTATAATGTGATGCTGCAAGACATGGAATTGGGGCAATATTAATGCAAGAACAATGTCCATCAACATTTGAGAGTAGACACTTCAAAGGAAATAAATTGGTAATGCCCACACACGAGAAAACAATGTTAGCAATCATTCATGCAGTCAAATAATGATGCCAATATCTCATGGGAAGACATTTCAAAGTAATGACAAATCATAAGAGTCTAAAGTATTTTTTTAGAGCAGCGAGTGTCTTTAGAGGAACAATAAAAATGGGTCATAAAGATGATAGGGTATGACTTTGAAATTATTTACAAAAAGAGGAAAAGAGAATATTGTATTCGATGCCCTATCTCGTCAAAGAAATAAAGGAAACAAAAGTTCATGTTATATCTTTATTGCAATTAGAATGGATAAAAGCAACAAATATAGAGTGGAATTAGAGATGCTCAAAAAAGGAAAATCATACAACAACTTCAAGAGAATCCATCATATTCTAATAAGTATGTTTGGAAAGGAGACTCCTTATGGCATAAGAGTAGGCTCTTTTTGTGCAAAAATTCAAAACTAAAAGCTAATGTCTTGTCTCAAATGCATGAATCACCCATAGGAGGACATTTCAGCTTTTCAAAAACCTATTACCGTATAAAGAAGGATTTTTTTTGGGAACATCTTAAGGGGAATATATAGAATTTTTTGGTAGAATGCTTAGTATGTCGATAACATAAAGGAGAAACAATCAAGACTCCAGGGCTCTTGCAACCTATTAACGATTCCAACATAACATTGGGAGGAAATATTAATGGGCTTAGTTACAGATATTTCCTAAGTCAAATAACTTGGATGCGATATTGGTGGTTGTGGACAAACTCACTAAGTATGCACATATTTGTGGACTTTCTCATCCATTTCAAGTCATTATAGTGACATGAAGTATTCATGGAAAAGGTACCAAGAATCTATGGTATCCCCAAAATAATTGCGAGTGATCAAGATCCTATCTTCACTAGCGTATTTTGGACTGAACTATATACAACATGGGGCAAAAAACTAGCACATAGTTCATCTTATTATCCACAACCAGATGGCCAAACACAAATTGTGAGTAAATGGCTGGAAGATTAATATATATGTTTTCTGTATTGGAAACATAAGGACAATGGTCCAAATGGCTTTCATAGGCAGAGTGGTAGTATAATACATCATTTCACACATCAATAAAGATGATTCCATTTGAGGATTTTTATGCTTATTCCCCACCTTCTACAACATCTTATTTGTATGGTCTTCCAAAAGCCTGTACAGTCGAGGATCATTTTGAACACTAACAAGAAATACTTCAAGTCCTTAAGGATAATTCGTTTGTGGCTCAAAATAGAATGAAACAAAAAGTTGACCAACACTGAAGTGAGAGGCATTTTGAGGAAGGAGATTGTGTATTCCTTCGATTGCAACCATATAAACAAAGGTCACTTTCAACATAGAACATCAATCTAACACCAAAAACTTACAGACCTTATAAGGTTCTTAATTAGATAAGAAGTGTAGATTATAAATTAAAACTTCCATCGTCTTCTAAAATTCATCCCACATTTCATGTTTCCTACTTGAAGAAAGTAATAGGTACCAAGCTTCTAGTTCAGTTTGAATTACTAAAGTTAGATGAAGAAGGGTAATTTCATTATGGAACCTGAGGGAATCATTGAGAAAAGAGTGAAGTAACTAAGAAATCGAGCAATTGTAAAATTTCTCATCAAATGGAAGAATCTACAAGTTGAAGACATGACATGGGAAGATGAAAAAGTTCATGCTACAATATTGCGAGTTGCTAAGCGTTGAGGGAAATGCTTCTCTGAAGGGGAAATAAATGTTATATCCTTAACATTATATATTCATATGACTACTAAGGTTATGTGGAGGAATGCATAACCTTAACCATTTCATTTATTGGTTGTTAATAAATAAGTTAAGCCAACCTAATTAGGATGAAAGGGTGTGGCCCTTCATATTTATTTATATGAATATGGATGGGTGTGATTCGCCCAAAGGCATCACATATCATATTATTAGGTATATTTAATCATTTATTTTGGTTTTTGGAGGTATCCCCCTCAAAGTGAACTATAAACGAGTAATTTGATAAAGGAAATATCTTAACATACTAATTCTACAAGTTACCTATAAACATATAACTAAGGGGGATGTGTGCCACATGTTGGCATCTCCATCATCCCATATGCATTATAATATCATATCCTGGAGTGCATAACTTTAACCTTTCATTTATTAGTTCTTAATAAATAAGTTAGGCCAACCTAATTAGGATGAAAGGGTGTGTGATTCTCCCAAAGGCATCACATATCATAATATTCAGTCTATTTAATCATTTATTTTGGTTTTTGGAGGTATCCCCCTCAAAGTGGACTATAAACGATTAATTTGATAAAGAAATATCTTAACATACTAATTCTACAAGTTACCTATAAACATATAACTAAGGGGGATGTGTGCCACATGTTGGCATCTCCATCAACCCATATGCATTATAATATCATATCCTGGAGTGCATAACTTTAACCTTTCATTTATTAGTTCTTAATAAATAAGTCAGGCCAACCTAATTAGGATGAAAGGGTGTAACCTAATTACGATGAATGGGTGTGCCCCTTCATATTTATGTATATATGGGGGGGTGATTCTCTCAAAGGCATCACATATCATAACATTCAGTCTATTTAATCATTTGTTTTGGTTTTTGGAGGTATCCCCCTCAAAGTGGACTATATTCGAGTAATTTGATAAAGAAATATCTTAACATACTAAATCCACAAGTTACCTATAAACATATAACTAAGGGGGATGTGTGCCACATGTTGACATCTCCATCAACCCATATACATTATAATATCATATCCCTAGGAGCATAACATGTCATCCCTCCTTGACATGTTTCATCCCGAAACATGAGAAGAAACCATGTAATACATGTACTTCAAATCATTGCACACTTGTTGCCATGCTCGCAATCATCCAACCACCCATATGTGATCTTGGTGGGTGATACATCTCTAAAACTTCTTCCATAATCCACTACACTATTTTGATTCCATCAATGTCCATATTTGTTTCTCCTCATCTTCCATGCATAACCATAGTAATTATTCTTGTGATTCATGTTATCACATAATTATTGTTCCATTGATTCCATGTAGAGCCATAGTGATTGTTCCTCCAATGACCTATATATCCATATTGGTTGCTAATTTGATCTGCCCTTAACATGTCTCCATGATTGTTGTCCTCTCATGATGATGTGGGTGTTCAATATGCCATGACCTAAGGATCCTTAACATTTTTTTACTTTCTTTTCTTCTCCCACCTTAACAACTATTAGTGCCTTTGTCTCTAGAGTAGGTGGATTGCTATTTTCTTCATATTCTTCTTTCACTTCTTCTACATCATCCTTATTCTCCTCTTCACCATCTTCAGAGTCATCCTCATGCTCTATCTTGACTTTTCGTTGTTCTTCGCTAAGTGTGACATTTTGCAAAGTGACCTTCTTTCTCTTATACCAAATCTTCGTGAAAAAAAATCACATTAATATTGGTTGTTTCCAAGGTCTCTAACCAAGGATATCCAAGAAAATATCCAAACCATCCCTATGCAAATCATAAAAATCTAAATGCAAAACATATTTGTCCATAGAGAGTTTCAAATCTTCAAAAACTTGAATTTGCTCACCATCCACTTGAGCTTCCTTTATATTCTTTGTTGGATAGAATATGTAGATGTTGAGCCACCTCCATGTTGATGAAGTTATACTTGCTACTAGGGTTTATGGATACAATTACCTTTTTCCTTTGAATGCAACCATGAAACTGAAATATTGATGCTTCATTCTTTGGAGCTACACTCTCTAAACTCTTATCCTTTATTTGTTCTTCATCTTGATCCGTTACCTCTCCTTCTGCATCATTTGTAGCCTCTTCATTCATCATTGTCTTCTTCTTCTTCTTCTTCTTCCTCCTTCCTTCTTCCTCCTCTTGCTCCTTTTCGATCTTCATCCGCAACATCCTCATTATTTTCTTCTTCTTTTGTGTCCCATCTAGCCAAGAAAACATGTTCCATTTCCTCCCAAGAACAATCAGGGCTCTCATCTTCCCAATTGAGAGATCCAATTCCATGCTAGACCCCATGCCAAAGTGATAATCTAACCATATCCAAATTTTTGAAAAACGGCCTCCTTAAATTGGATCCCACCATTCTCTAGCATCAATCTCACCCTCCATGGAAACATCGCAGCCCCATGATTCACAAAAATTAGGGTTTCAAGAACAAACTCCTTTGACCAATCTTTGACCTGCTCAATTTCAAAAAGATGTCAGCCTCAAATCAAGAAAAATATAGAGAACTAGATCCCTTTAATTTTTTGAGAGCTTTCTGAAAATGTAAAGAAATCTCAAAAAAAATCTGAAATGTGTGCCCTGGGGAGAAAATTTGTAAAAAACCCTAAAATAGAAACAACTTGCACAAAAATAAAAAAATTCTTAAATTTTACATTTGTAGGTTCCTAACAGCAATTTCAATAGTCCAATAAAAAAATTGTAGAAAAATTCACTAACCATTTGCAAGATATAGACAAACCTTTAAAATTAGGGTTTCAACCCAATTTTTGCCCAAATCGATGCTCTAATGATACCACTTGGTAAGATCTTCACATATAATAAATGAATAATTAAAACAATATGCAAAATATAATGAAGATCAACACAACAATGAGATATTTGTGGGCCAAGATGCCCTAATATTCAATATATTCATAAATAGAAGAATACCCTTAAGGTAGGGCAACACCATACAATACTCCTTAAAAAAGGAATAACTCCACGATCTCCCAATATGGGAATCCCACTTTGAGGGGGATACCTCCAATATCCTTCTACCAAGTAGAAGACTCAATCATACATGACATCCTTATAATGATATTCATCTCCTTTATATAGGCATACATTACTCTTATTGGATTAGGTAACACCTAATCCCAATGCAAGCCGACTCATTACCCAATATAACTAATTCCACAAGTTACCTATAAACATATAACTAAGGGGATGTGTGCCACATGTCGACGTCTCCATCAACCCATATACATTATAATATCATATCCCTAGGTGCATAACATTGGAAGCCTTCAAGGATGAATACTATCCCTGAAGGTGTTTATGAAGTCCGCTACATTTAATGGCAACAACTCGGACAAGAGCATGACCAATTCGTCCAAGCCTACACCGATGCCTTCCATGACCTCTATGCAAAGCTAGGTTCCTTCAAGTCAAAAGAACGCATAGTCCACAAGTACTGCAGTAGTGTCCGACAATTCATTTGGTCCAAACTGAAGCTGACCAAGGACAAGACGCTAGGACAAGCTTATCATTTTGTGGTGACCGCTAAGGAAGAGTCAACGATGAAAAGTAAGCGACACACATTGTCGACGCCGCGAAAGACACCTACTTTGGACAAGAACCAACCGTCTAATATAGTAAAATGGTATGAGAGACACAAAAGCCATAACCACTCGAACGTAGAGTGCCATACACAAAAGAGCTTGCTTGCGTGCACAGGAGTAGAGGGTCTTGAAGTCGAGCTATCCTCAGAAGTGGAGGCCACAAATCTCGAAGCCACCTATCTCGCAGCAACAACCACACCAACAACACACGACATTGAAGCAAAATATTCCATTCACAAATGTTAGTGCGGGGGCTAGCACTAGAATAATGTTCAATTGCAGCATAATGAAGAATCTCATCTCTGAAGCAACCATTAAGTGACTAAATATTCCAATCATACTTCATTTGCATCCATATTGTTTGGGATGGATCAGTTCTTGTGACACTAAAGGTATACCTACTACACAACAATGCCGCTTCACACATCCTTTCAGAGAGGAGCTAGTTTCCTTCCTTTCAGAGAGGAGCTAGTTTGTGATTTAATGCCAATTGATGCTTATGATATAATCCTTGGACATGCATACATGCTTAGCCACCATGGTGTGTGCACAGCCAATCCTTGAGTATCATTGTCTCGTTCAGGAGTATGTGGTAATCAATTCCTAAAGTGATTCCACGCTCGAACCATGCTACTCGCACTCCTGAGAAGATTGTACCTCCTCTTTGTCCAAAACTTAACACAATCGAGACAAATGCTTTTCAAGAAAGGGAAAATGATCTACGTGAAGTTGCACAATTGCACACACTTGCCTTGAGTGCCTTTATAAAATTTGCATCTCTATGCAAGTTTGTGCTTCAAGCTCCTAAGCACAACCCCTCACACCATGTGCACTCTGAGCTGCGCTAAGGAACAAGTCGCATGGCTCAACAAACTTCACCAGCTCGTCGAGCTCTGTCACATAGCCCCTTGCATCATGTGCACTCTGAGCTGCGCTAAGGAACAAGTCGCATGGCTCAACAAACTTCACCAGCTCTTCGAGCTCTGTCACATAGCCCCTTGCATCATGTGCACTCTACATAGTGCCAAGGACCATGTTGGTCAGCCCCGAAGACTACAATTAACAACATTGTGAAGCACATCATAAAACTGCGCAACATTCAAAGTATCTCACCACATTGCGAAGCACTAAAAATCATTTGCAACCCATCATAATATTGTAGAGTATTCACAAATGTGCCACACAACTCAGCACCTACGAAAGACTTCCAACAACTCATTGGCCATGTGGACACCATGCGCCCCATTGTACCATGCCAATTTGCACCTTGAGGGCACGCGTTGTGACATAACACCTGACAGCATCCTGCACACACCTAGTGGCCAAGTCACATAACGGTCAGAAGGTGAAGAGTCACACATGGAATCTTGAACGGGTCAACTTCCATAACAATTATTGTCCCTTCACGACTTTGCGGAATATATGTACACATTTGTGGCCTTAGATGCCAAGCAAATAGGTAGAAGGTAAGCAGCCATACATCTTTCTCATGAGTGTGCCATGTACAAAACATACAGATAAATAAATACATTTACGGTTTTAATTATATTATCTCTATCGTTAGTTGCACTCAATACTAATGCCTCCACATACGACACAACACATCTAGGTCCTCATTTAAAGCATCGTCTCCTAGAAACATTGGGATTTAGATGATCATAACTAGAAAACTCAATAGGTTCCTATTCAAAAAGAAAAATTTATACAAAAGGTTGTAGAACTGCCAACAATGACATGCGGCAATTGTGCAGATACCATGGCAGTTGTGTAACAACCAATTTGTGCAAGAGGCAATTTTGCCTTAGGTAAAGCGGTGGTTTCGAATGAGGCCCATAGACAAGCAAGGTAATGATCGCAAACGGTTTCTCTTCCCATTGTGTCTTTTCCATTTCGTGTTCGAACTTCTCTTGATGTAAGCATCATGGAGGTGTTATGCATTCACTTTTGATTCCTAGTAGTTCTTGGTTATATGTGTTTGGAATGTTGAAGTGTGTAGGGGAGTTTGAGTTACAACAAGTTGTAAAGCATTACGTGGAATTTGGCCATGTTGTCATTTGAAAGAATGCCCATAAAAGGTTTTTTAAGGCAATGTAAATATAATTGCATAAGGAGATATTGGAAAGAAGAGGATATCTCTCACTCTCCTAGAGTTTACCCACGTTGGTTTCTCTAGGGTCATCTTGTCTTTGCATCCCCTATTTCTCTATAAATTTGTAGTAGTTTACTTGTTCATTATGTTGTTTCAAGTTTCCTTACAGTAGCAATACTTCCAATAAAACTCTTACGCACAACTAATCATTGTTTTGGCAAATACAACAATCTAACAATCAAGTCGTGTTAGTATAAAGCTATATGATTCATGTTCATGAATCAGCTATGAAATATCTACGTTAACTATGGATTATAGGCGGCCTTGGGCAAGGGGGAACGAAAGATATGAAATTGATACTTTGAATCGTGTATTAATGTAATTCGGTCAGTACCTATCCTTGCCTAGAATTTGTTTCAATAAAAGCTTTAATATCATTTACATCTTGATATAGGCAAGAATGATAATGACTGCCTTACCCCCCAGCATAACACTCTAGAGCAAGTAAACACATACTCGTAGGGACACACCCCCATGCTTGAAACATAAAATTCAATTCTTTATTCAACTCATAACACTAATGTCGAGATTATACACACACTAATTACTTTATCGAATATCGAAATCATACATGAAAATGATACGATATGATAATTTACAGTCCTTTAGTGGTTATGGAAAGCCTCTCTGTATTTAGAACTGCACACACCCTTCCCTTGCAAGTGCTTTCTTGTTTGCTCTCCATTGTTTGCCAAACTAACTCCCACTCCAATATTGTTCCTTCCTCTAACGATTCCCAACATCCAAGAGTGTCTCTTTGAACTCACAAGCACTTTGGAAATGCCCAGCGAGAGAAAGCCAGTCATTTTAGACCATTACTTTATTTTTACCTTCCTCACAGACGAACCCATCAGTCTAAACAATGTAATATCCTTGTCAAATAATTTTAGATAAACCTGGATTTTTGCACGAAACCATAGGGCAGCAGTATGAAACACTTTCTATGATAGTTGCAATAATCTGATTTTTATTTTTTAAAAACAGCAAACCCAATATGTAGGAAAAACATATGCTCCACGGGGACGCATCCCCTAGGTTTTTAAGCTCGTCCCCATACCGGGGACATTTCGCAACCTCGGGGACAGGGAGGAAACATCCCCTTCCCGTCCCCAAACTCTACAAAAAATAGGAAACATCCCGAGGACGTCAAAAAATTGCCAGGAAACAGTAGGGGACGGCAAGGGACGTACAAACATCCCCAATATGTCCAAGGGAATTCCAAAACTCCCTCAACCGTACCGGGGACGTCTGGACGTCCCCTACGTCACAGCTTTTAAAAAAAGATTTTTTTTAAACACAAATTTAATGAAAAATAAAGCAATTCCAGAACTCCCTCAACCGTACCGGGGACATTTGGACGTCCCCTACGTCACAACCTTTAAAAAAAGGTTTTTTTGAAACAAAAATTTAATGAAAAATAAAGCAATTCCAAAACTCCCTCAACCGTTCCGGGGACACTTGGACGTCCCCTACGTCACAGCCTTTAAAAAAGGTTTTTTTTAAACACAAATTTAATGAAAAATAAAGCAATGTGGGGGCCCACAAGGACCCCCACTTTCATTCCTAACTACCCTAAACCTAAAACAACCATCAAAACAAAAAAAGAAGCTCATGTTTGTTATTTCTCATTTTGTGAAGGAGAAGACAAAGAAAGAAAAGAGCATAAAGAAGAAAAAAGAGCAGCAGTGAGAAAAAGGCAAGAGAGCAATATTCTACTCCATTAGAGGTATGTTTATCACCCTTTGTTCATTTTACAAATTTGCAAAAACTATTTTTTCATTGTTTTATTTGTTTTTTTTTAAGTTTCAAACTTAGGGAAGTTTTTTTTTTTTTTTTTTTTTTTCACTTGCAGTTGCAGTTGGGTGTTGCATTTCCAATAAAAAAACAATGAGCAAAAGTGAGGGTTGTGAGGGTGAAGAGATTCAAATGGCAATGCAACATAGAGGTAGAACCAGAAATAGGGTTTCTTCAGGGAGTGAAAGTGTTGTAGCAACTGTGGGTTCAAATAATCCATTTGATTGCCCTTCTCAACTCCTCAAAATCTATGTAAAGGGGCCATTCAATCCTAAAAAGCCTCTTTCACAATTTGCAACAACCATTGACAAAGAAAAAAAAAATCAGGGGGGAATAGAGTGTGGTTGTGCCATATTTGCAACAAAGAATTTAGGGGCAGCTACACACAGGTTTATTCACATCTTTTGGGCATAGCTGAACAAAGCGTAAGAGGTTGTGATAGAATAACATTAGCTGAGAAGGCCGAAGTGACTAGGTTGCACATGGAGGGTGAGGCAACGAAAAAAAAGGATGCCATTGGAGACTACACATAGTACACAATTGTCTACCCAATCCATGGATGTTGAAAGTCAAAGGGGAGAGGATTTTGCCCAAGGAAAGTGAAAGGCTACTGTTACGGGGATGTTTAATGTGCAATCACGGCAAGCAGCTGACTCTTCTATTTCCAAATTCTTTATTGTCAATGCTATACCATTTCATGTGTCACGTTCCCCTTTCTTCAAACAAATGTTCAAAGATGTAATTGTTGTCGGTTCCACATATGTCCCTCCTGGAGAACACAAACTACGAACCAGCCTCCTTAATAAAGAATATTCTAAGGTGAGTGTGGTGATGGAGGAGATGAGGCATACTTGGATACGGGTGGGCTGGTCTATCATCATGGATGGGTGGACCAATATTAAACATCGGTTACTCATCTTAGAGCTATTGATTGTATAGCGAAGAATAAGGATGCAACCTTCCAATTTCAAATTTTAAAGCATGTCATTGAGGAGATTGGAGTCTCTAATGTTGTAGAAGTGGCGACTAATTCAGCCCGCGTATGTAAGTTAGCCGGCATGATGGTTGAGGGTGCTTACAAACACATTTTCTGGACTCCATGTTGTGTTCATGCATTGAACAACGCATTGAAAGACATTGGAAACATAGATTGGGTGAAGACAATGGTGGCAGAGGCTAGACACATACAGATGTTCATTTGCAACCATCACAACTGATTTGCTCTATTCAGGGCTTTTTCAAGGAAGGAATTCCTCAAACCCGTGGACACTAGATATGTCAGTTATTTCATTTTGTTAGAGAGGATGCTTGAGGTGTAGGAGGCTTTACAATTAATGATGGTTAATCAATAGTGAGGTAGATGGTCAGAGGCAAACACTTCTGAAGGAAAAGGTGTGAAACGAAAGATTCTCGACGATGATTGGTGGTCCACAGTGAGGTAAGCTATTGTTGATTTTATATATTTAAGTTTAATTTTTAATTTTTAAATATTTTTATCCATGTTTATAACTTGTAAATTAGTTTAGTTTTTCATTCTTAATATTTTCTAATTTTTTTGTAACTTGTTTGTAGATATGTTTGCTCCATCATCTCACCTGTAGTGGGGCTCATAAGATATATTGATACAGACTCTCCTAGTCTTTGAGAGATTTATCAGACATTTGACAACATGCTTGGGCAGATGAAGCAAAGCCATTCATAGCAGGGATCCTACTTTGGGATTTTTTGAGGAGCATATCAAGCCCATTGTGACACGGCTGTGGAACACAATGAACACCTCGCTTCATATGGCAGCCTATGCTTTAAATCCCAAATGGTATGTAGCACGACCTAGGAGAGTGCTTCCATCTAATGATGAAGAAGTGAAAGAAGGGCTCATGAAGGCCTTTCGAAAGATGTACACTGATGAGGAGTCCACATTATTGCGGACCCAATGGCTATCCTTTGTCAATCTCTGTGGACCAACATTTAGCAAACCAGACGCAAGGACAGATAGAGCTACATTAGCTCAAGTAGACTCTATTGGATGGTGGACATGGCATGGCAAGGATGTACCAGACTTGAGGATTCTTGTCACTCGCCTCCTTTCATAGGTTGTTAGTTCCTCTGCTGCAAAAAGGAATTGGTCCACATATGGCCTCATCCACAGAGTTAAGAGGAACCAGCTTACCTCTCGATGAGTAGAGAAGTTAATATCCGTGCATAGTGCCTCAAGACTTCAGGATCGACAAACTCCTAAGTATTGTCAGACTCCAGTTGCACGTTGGGATGTTGATCCCGAAGATGCTGCACAGATTGATGAGGAGGAGACACAGGTGGGATTGGTTGGGGTTCCATTGGATGAGGCAGCCCCTCATAGTTCCAGTGACTCAGACTCAGGGTTTGATTTTGATGCCACTTTAGCGGATTTTGATTAGGGGCAGTAATATATATTATATTTTCGTTTTCATTTTCTATGTTTCAGACATTTTGTAGCCCTTGGGCATTTCATTGTAATTGAAACTTGAATCTTATGTGAAATCTCAATTCAGCTCCAGTTTTATGTATTAAGTTCTATGATGTGTGTGATGAATGTTTGAAGTTTAAGTTTATCAATGTGTTATCACATGAATATTTGAAATTTCCTATATTTTTTAAATTTTCTCTTATTTTTTAATAGTCATCCCCTACCTTATTTTTTAATAGTCGTACCCTGCCGTCCCTTAAAAAAAGGCCTTAGAAAAAATCCGTCCCGGAAACACATCCCCCCATGCCCTGCCATCCCCGTCCCAGAAACTTGGTGGAACATAGGGAAAAACTGACTTTATTTATTTATTTCAAATCAGCTTTAATAAAAACATCAAAATGTCTGAATACAATTTTTCTCACAACAAATAAGAACATGCAAACTGCTTTGACTGAAAATTCCTTCCAGATATGGTGCCACTACTAAAATTCATTCCCAAAGAGGGGCATCCTAGTTGTACTTGTTCTGGATGTTACAACAGCCCTGAATATGAAGCCCTAGCTAAATTAGATGAAAACTTGTACCCTAAATGACCGCTGTAACCCTAAATAGAATTGTCAAGCTTAGATGTGAGGAATTTCGTCCTCAGATCTGCATGCAAATGAGGGTTTTTGTCCTCTATTGCTGATGTAGAAGCAGAAGCTACTTGTAGACAATGAAGTAATTCATAAATTTCCAAGATAAATGTAATGATAAACCCCAAATCTGCTTTTATAACTTCCAAGGCCTTCTCCAAAGTTGGCACCCCCCTCCTAAAAATAGGAATAAACAATATAAAATTGTTTTATCCTCTCTCCATGTTAAAAATAGGATCTTGATGCTCATGCAGCCCATTCTATCTTTGGCACCACATAATCAAATGTTTTATTTAATTATTACTTTATCTTTAGCGCCCCATAATAGAAGTTCATCATTCTATTATTATTATATTCTATTTCTGCTTTTTTGGATTAATAATATAATTTATCTTTTTTCCAATTAAAATATAAAAGTACCCTTGGACCACTTAAATTAATGTATTTCCCTCTTTAATTTTCTCTCAGCCTACGAAAAACAATAAGAATAGGCTTCAGGTATCGAGAATTAATTAATTTTGAAAAGGGGGCATTACAAAGAAAGTGGTGGTTGTGTACTCACCACGACGGTTATGAAACCACCCCTTCATGCAAACCGACAATTTCAAAACCGCCACAGCAGCTTTTCCACTGTGCAAAACCCTAGAACTTTCAAGGGCCATACCTTTTGAATATGACCTCAAAATCAAATGTCATTTTCAGAAGTGCATAGCTTTTCAAGGTGAATCCAAAGATGCAAATCACTCTAGTTTTGATGCATGCCCCGTGCATTTTTTTTCCTCTTACCCAAAACCTTTATTTTTAGGCCTTCAATGGACCTAGTCACTTCCCGAATTGTACTGATAATTGAAGACCTCAACCACCTCATTTGGAACCTTGTGGATGCCTGAAATTGATCTTTTATGATTCCCTTTCTACCATTGACGTGTTGAAATGTCGATGCTTTCCAAGGATCAACTTCAACCATGCACCAAAGCAGCAAACACACAACCTAGTCTACACATACACACCCCTACTTGTTTTGGGGTGATGCAAGATTGTCAGTACACCTTGGATGCTTTCCAAGGATCAACTTCAACCATGCACCAAAGCAGCAAACACACAACCTAGTCTACACATACACACCCCTACTTGTTTTTGGGTGATGCAAGATTGCCAGTACACCTTGGATGCTCTTGCATCACATCCCTACAGTTCTCAAAATTGCCAAATCCTCGCAATAAAACCCAAATTTAACAAATGGATATGAGATTGCTTATTCTTACTTCATACATATGTGGCTACTATTCATGTGATTGAACAACTATTGCTGACTATAGTATTTACAGGCAATTGATGATGTTGTATATGTTTGAATTATTATCTGTTTGTTGCATTTGAGGCATATGACCAAGAAAAATTCAAGGCTCGATAGTCTCATCAAATTTCAAGAATTCAATTTGCCATTTGTAAGGGCAAGTATGAAATCTGTGCAAACTCAGTTGTTCAAGTATAGTGTTTTGAAATGAATGCAACCCGCTCAATAATGTTTATTTAAAATTGTTTTATTTGCAGCCACAATAAATACTTTTCAAAATACCACACAGAAAGAAAATGTTACCACCAATGGCATCAAAATGCTAAGAAAGATTATATCACCACTAAGGGTGTCAATGCATACACTTGATGGCCTAAACCATCACTATAGACAAGGTAGATTGTATAGCCACAGAAGGACAGAAATCCATATATGAAATGACCTGAACTGCCATTGTATACTAATGATTTCAACTAACATATGTGAGGACCGGAATGGATTTACTGTAAAATTAACGGATTAAACACTATTACAGTGACATGAATGCATTTTCATGCAAATAAACCTAGTTAGCTTGATTGAATAAGGGACAGACATCTCATACAGCACATTGGCATTGTAGGGAGATGAAATATCACAGAAAGAGATATTATGAGATCAATTTAATAGGGAAAACTTCCATATTCCATGTATTCGGCTAGGTATGACATGTGCCAGCCTGTAGGAGGATTTCATAGCCAAATTCCCCAGGATCATAACAATTTTCCTTACACTGATGTCTCTCATAATAGTTCTACAGTGATATGACTATGGTGCCAACCTATTAAAATTGGCATGCAGCGTATGGACCTTAATATATTAACCATAAATGAACCCACTTTATGCATGGATTCTCCATAGATCAGAAAGAAGATCACTCATTTCTTAACTGGAAATAGTTATCAGCTTTGTTGCTGTAAGCTTGCTTTGACAGAGATCAAAACCATACAAGCGACAGGGTAATATTTTGAATAGCTAATACCTAGAATTTGTTAGAATGAAGAATGTGAAGAAAATGAAATGTGATTAGATTAAAAGACATACAAAACATTTTGAGTAAAGGAAAGGAGCATAGAGATGACAGTGATTGAATTGAAATAAGTCTAATTCAGAAGCCTATAAGGTGATATATGGTACCACAAACCACTCACTAGTGTAGAGATGCTTTTACATCAAAGCAAATTATAAGCAGACTATAGCTCGATGTTAAATACAGATACAGTTAAAATGATCACCAGGGTGGAAAATTTAGATCGGATGATTGTTTTTCCACATATAGACAATGTTTTGTAAGATGCTTGCAGAACATGCAAATTAAAGATTTTACTTCTGTAATTTACAGCAACCAAACACATTACTGATTCTGGCATATGATTAATATATAAATCCTCCAGATCCAGCGGGTAGTGGTGTAACAGTTCTTGGGTCTCATAGCAATTGGGAGGTCCAAGGTTCAAATCTCAGCTCCATGTTAAGGCGGCCTACTACCGACGATTTGGATACCCTGTTGATAGGGCACCACAATAATGTGGTTTAATCTGTGGGCTATCCGAGAGCTTAAAACTTACATCCTTAGATGGTTCCACGGCCAGTGTGGGCTGGAGATGCCACAATGAGCTAGGGCCCTCTCCCTAGGTAACCTAACCAAAAAAAAAATATACAAATCCTCCATAACTTCACCTTATTACTCTTACAAGACAATGTCACCTTTTAATAGAACAATAATTAAGTTATAAAAATTAATAAGCATAGTACACTTACAAAAATTGGTGTTCTCATGTCCATCTGTTGATCGACGTTTGAAGGATAGCTTTAGTAGTGATGCCTTTTTCTTATTTGATGGTGGACCGGGACTTACTGACCTTTTCTTTTCAATGATGCCCATGTTTGGAATCAAGCACGGCAAGCAAGATGCATTTAAATTCACACCACAGTGGTCTAATACCTTTCCTTCTTCAGAATCTGAGCCAACTGTCTGTTCTGTCAATACATTGGAATATTCTTCAGAAGATCCTAACACTTTGTTCTTCCCATTTTTTATTTCTTTTGATGAAGCAGGATCATTGTTGCTATTTTCCCTTTCATCATTATTTTGCCTATGAAAATCGGTTGCTTCAGCACCTGCAGAAACCTCTTCACTTGGAAAATTTTCACTCAATGGCTCGCCTAATTTTGAAGTTTTTTCAGTGGAGATCAAATTCATGTGATTATCACACACACTATGTCGAGGAGTTCCAGTGGCACTATTTGGATGACTCAAGGTGTTACACGTTGAAGACAAAAAGTCTGCACGACATACAAGCACAAACTTAATATTAATTTTTTTTTTTATGAAACTAACATGTACATTGGGAACATTATATATTGAAAAACTTGCACTGTATAAAGTTATAAACAGTATGATTGTTTAAATAATCAACCAAAACTAAACACTTATAGCAATTTAGGTGGTAGAGGCCTATCTGTAATTGTGAAATGTGGCAAGCCAACAGGTGGTAACAGATGTAACTCGTACATGAAGAATAAATTACCTCCATGTGCACTTAAGAAGTCTTCCTCACAGTCTGACTCTATGTGAGTTGCAGAATCGAACCATGAGTCATCCTTGGTTTCCACTACACGAGAAAAAAATTATGCAGAATCGCTGGTTAGAAAATGCCTATATTCAAACCTAATCAATAATAATGTGTGCTACATCAAATGACAATTGACAATAATAAAGATTACAATTAGGTAACCCACATTAAATCTTCAGGTACGTTATTCACTGATCACTAAAACATTTCTCAAAGTTGATATTTTAAAAGACGAAATGTAAATATGAAAGGAAATAACTGAAATACTGACAAAACAAAAGTTCAAATCAACCAATAGGATCCTTATGTTTTGGCAAACATGACTTGGGGCCACATTTTATGTACCACATGCATGTCCCTCACTTTTCACATTTCAAAATTGATCACGATGAGATAATTTCTTTGCAAATTTGTAAAAAGGGTACTTTTTAGGTCCTATACTGGCTAGCATGCCACGTTTAGCATATGGGGAGCCACCTTCCAGGGACTCATATGCCTGACCACCTCAGTTTCCACCTAATAATTAAGCTAGGGCGTAAACCTGACAGAACCAGCCTGCTTACACCCTTTGGTGCGGTAATAAGTTCAACCAAATTACCAGATAAAGCTTCTTATGGATTTTACTAGTAGCCCATCCAAGCCAAGAGACTAACCATTTGCCATGTCATCCATGGCCACTATCAGTTCATGGAGCTAAGTCACTAAAAAGAAAAGTCCTCTAAGAGTGTTGCACTTTTTTAGGAACCACCTGCTGGATCTTTACAGCATAGTAAAATTCAGAAGAAAAACTATGTTGGAGGTGGTCTTGGAAGGTTTCTCTCATTTGAGTTTCATCCATCTATAAGATTACCCTATTAATCATTAAGCTAGAATTTTTCTCAGATTTATAATTCTCTAGATACTGGAAGAAAAGTTTAGAAGGTAAAACCTTGTGTTCAATCCAGTACCTCCTCAAGTCCCATATTCTTCAATCATCAAAGTCAAGTAATTAGACCGTCCGCCCTTTGTTGCTTGTCAAAATTAAAGCAAACCTGCCTCGAGCCCCTTCCAGGCTTTGTTCAGATAGTCTCTATTATGGTTCCCAACTAACATCCTCCCATCCCATAGCTATCGAATTCCGACAAACAAATCCACCCAGCATCACCAGATGTTTAGGAAATGATCCCTATTTCTATCAAGCATCATTATACCTCATCAGACTCCAGAAAGGAAGCATAGAATCTATAATGGAGCTTGTTAGTGGATTTATGATCATCACCTAGAACGATGATAATAGATATCCATAGGTGACATGAACCAATAATTTAATAATCCAACAGTGCAGATGATGGTAAAACTGTGTTGTTATACTAACCACTTGTAAGAAGATGTGAACACAGAAAGAATGATGAGAAATGAGAAAGGCACACACGACACGCATTGAGAGGTGTGTGGTGCTCATATTTATTATGCTGAATGAGGTTACAATATATGTTGGGGAAGTTCATAACCAAACATTAGTTTTTTGATAACTAATAGTTCATTAAACATTTAACTAATATACTTTATATACTTTAATACCCCCTTAATGACTAAACCGGAGCCAACATGTTTGTCCCAAAATTTTAGAAATACAATAATACCAAGGAGTTCGGTCATTAAATATGCAGTAGTCATCTGATGTTTTTAACCAATGTTCATTTAACATTAACTAATATACATTATATACTTTAATACCACCGAGGTATAAATCCAAGAGGATACCAAAAAGGGTTGAGGTTGGGTTTGGAGTCCCAAGCAAATTTGATGGAATGATTTGAGTCCCAGTCCTTGGCACTAATTCAAAAAAAGGTTGATTGTTCATACACCTGATACCAAGGGATGCTAAGAGACTCCAAAGGATCTGGCTGTTTATAGATCAATCAGAAAAAAAAGACAAATTCCAATTGTCCCAAAACTAAAAACAACACTTTGGTTGATCAGCATATAATATCTACATGGCCTTACCTGAACTTTGTCTTATCCCCTCTACCTATTCAGCCTAGTATACCACCTAATCGGCTTAAGTGACTTTTTACCTAGGCAACATTTGAGATTCCTAGAGCCATCCGACAATCAGCAGAGAACTCATTTCAAAAAAAAAAAGAAGGGCATCGAATGACTATTGACTCAATGGTGAAGATGCTTGGCTCTTAAAGAGCCCACCAGGGTTCAATTCTTGCTGCAAGCAAAGTCAAGAGATGCACCGTAATAAAGGATGAGGCTGGGATCGTGCCCCGGGTGAATTTCACGGAATGGATACCCCTTAGTCCTTGACCGCTTAGCCTAAGAAATTTGCCCACTTCACCGTGGGGGAAGGCGGTCCACGGACCTGCCAGATTTCAATCAAAAAAAAAAAGAAGGGCATCCTCGATTCCTATCACCGTCCCATCAAACAATGTTGAACTCCCGCCTAAAACCCATTTGGCTACATGCATAGAATGAGACATTGATTCCTGTAATTATGTTTGACCACCAGGGACATTTGGAGAATACAGGTAGCAAAAACCCCACAATGCTGACAAGCAAAGCAATTATCCAATAGTAATGGGCCTTTGAGATTACCCTTCAGTCAAGATAAACGGAGGACACAAAGGTGCTAATGCAGAAACTGTTCGTTCATGGCTTGCTGCAAAGAAAATTTCATGCCAAATTCTAGTCATTAAAGTCCGCAACTGGATATCTGAAGATTCACTTGACAATGGCTGTTTGTTAAGGTCAATCTTTAGATTTGCAGCCACTTTTTCCAATCCAATTCCATCATAAAATGGAAAGGGAATTCTAAGACTGATTTTGATAACTATAATGAAACTACTATATCAATGAAGTAGAATCACAGCAATTCAACACAATAAGATGGAAATACGATAATAATATGTAAGAATATGACCAAGCCACTTTGAAGAGGCAACCTCCAGCCACTTCGAGGGGGCAATCTTTACAACCATACGATAAGAACACAAAACTAAATATCCTCATCCATGCTATAGGCAAAGGGCGAAGCATGCCACCCCCTTTGAAACAAGTTTCATCCTCAACATTGATCATCTATGGATGCTTCTATATGAATGCTTTGTCCTCCCATGTTGCATACTCCCTCAAAAGGTTCTTCTACTTAAATAGATACTCAGTGATCACCCTTGTTTGCGTCCTCTTGAATCAAGTCTGGAAAATCTCTTTTGGTTCCAAGATGATTCTTCCTTCTTCATTAAGCTCTAGTAACATTGTATGGATGGAAATCTTTTGGCCAAAACTGGAAACATGAAATACTGAGCATATTTTTGCTGAATGACGTATCTTTTGTTGCTGTTGAATGTATTCCCTGACTACTTGAATCCATGGTTGTACCTTCAAGGCTCAGGAGATAGATAGTGGCTTGTACCCATAATATGCCTTGAATGGAAAAAAATTGGAAGGAGTATCTCTCTTAGGTGGCAACTCTTTCTTCATATCACCAAAAGCTATTGAGTGTTTATCCACCCTTGGTAATAGGTTACAAGGCCCAAATTTTGTGCTATCCATAGGTTGCGGTTAAATATCATTGGGATCAGGATGGGGTTGTCCCATATATCCACCTCGATAGGTGGTCGGGACATTGGTAGCCGGCATTTGGGGTTACAATGTCAGTTGTTTGACTAACATCTTGTTGATGATATATGTGAGAGACTCGGAGAAGCCAATTGAGAAATGATGCTGCCCAAATATCCTTTGATGTTTTCAATATATTCTTTGTAAGGAGTTTTCCCCGGTGTGTACAAATTATTTCCCCAACCTTTAGTATGCAGCCCTGTCATGTTGATGCTTGACCGTGTTGAATTTGATTTTCACCTTTGACCAAACTTTGACTGAATGATTTTGGGATCCTATCAGCCGTAAATCCAAAAACATAGAAAAAAGACTCCAGCTAAATTTGTGTGAACTTTCCAAAAATGTAAGGAATTCAAAATGATTCCAAAATTTGCGAGAGCAAATTTATGAAAACCATAGAAGTGCAATAACTAACTTAAAAATAATCACAGAAAGCTTTATTTTGGACTGTAACTTCCTTTAATTATTCTTTAAAAATTGTAAAATAATTGTTAAACAAACCGCAATAGTTTGCAAGATATAGATGATTCTTAAAAATTACAATTTTGACCTTATTTGTGCCCAAATCGAAGCTCTGATACCACTTCTAATGAAATTATTCTAGACTGCACAGAAACGCCCTGGGGGTCCTCATGCCAGCCTGGAAACGTACCAGGTACTGGTACGAGGACTGGTACGCTCTGGCTATGGCTGGAAACATTTCCACAGAGGCAGGGTATGCTACGGGTACGGTTTCCAGCCGTACCCAGAGCCTCTACATGTCTTTTTTAAAAGACAACTCAAAAAAACTTTTAAAATATGCAATTTTTGTTAATTTTAAGGTTGAAACTTGAATGTATTATGTTATTTACTATCATGTTTTGAACATTATGAATCAATACAAACTCAAGTCTCAATTCTCAAAGTATAATTTATTTACATATATATATTTCAAAATGGAGTCAAATTCCATTAAAGACGTTTAATTGTAGACTACCCTGTTTGTATACATATTTATATACATATATTTATTATATATATATATATGATTGCACTGTTTTCTCTGAGCGAAAATGAAATTAATTTTTTATGGCGTTGGCTGCAGGGTCTTGTGATGGCGAGGTTGTGCTTCCCTCACAGCCTTGATCACCCCTAGACTGCAGCAACTACTTTGCACTTACTGTTTCTCTACAGTTAAACATCTTTAATGGAATTTGACTCCATTTTGAATTATAATTTATATACATATTTATATATTTATATACGCATATATATTAAAACGTACCCAAAAGCATACCATACCCAAGATTTTTAAAAAATTGTCATTTCAGCGTACCGAAACCGTACCCGTACCCGTATTCGTGCAGTCTAGAAATTATTGTATCACTGAAGTAGAATCACAGCAGTAGAACACAATAATATGGAAAGACAATACTAATATGGAAAGACAATACTAATATAGAAAAACATGACCAAGCCACTTTGAGGGGGCAACTCCACAACCTTACAATAAGAACATAATACACTTAATATCCTTGTCCGCGCTATAGGCTAAGGGAGTTGCATAAACATTGATGAATTGACGACCAAATTTTCAAAAGAATATATGAACCAAAGCAATAGCAGGAATTCTTTTCAAGGTCTTTCAAATATATCACTTTTCAGATGAGACCAAATGCTACTCGGTTCCAAACTGATCATCCATGATTCCCAAATGCTTGGAAGTGGAAAACTATTTTATATTCTACTTGAGAAGGAACGCATCAGTTCATTTATAGAATCCCATCCACATTGTGGAAAAAGGTTAAGCAAGCTAAACGTGAAACATGAACATTAATCTTTTTTTATTATTAGTGGTCCTATCCTAGTATTATTAATTGGCCCAATAACATGGAAATGTTTCCTGATATACAACTGTCAAGTTCAAAAGCAAGAGAAAAGAAAACCAATCAACTATGATGAATGGTCCTAGTCCTCAAAAGAAATTCAACAAGTCCCATTGTTCACATTATTCTCCATCGATTATTTGCCACAATATAAATAGAAATGATCTACTCAATGATCAATTGGCCTTGGAAGACAAACAGTTCTCAAATCTCAGTCTATTGAAAATAAGTATAAAATATGTGAATGAAGGGATTTCAATCTAACTAAGACCAAACAAAAGAGAAGGATGCCATCTATAAGCAGCTAATTCTTAAAATATTTACTTAATGGGACACAACAAACCCCTTCACAGTTGAAATCCTCTAAAAGTTAAGCACACAGTGAAAACCACCCACAGTGCTTCATTTATCTCAAAGAAACGTAATGATAATCGGAGTTGATCAGAGTTAGCAATCAATGCAAATGGATGATAAAAAAGCTTAATCAGAGTCAGCAATTAACGCAAACAGAATATAAAAAGCTTGGAACAGAGAATTCCTAGTTATATCTAAAAACTAAAAACAGAAAAATAAACATGAAAAACCATTATGCAATTAAACACCCTTGCATGAACCATCTTTCAGCCCAAGATTCGTAATACCAAGCAAATCTGTACATAAGGTGTTAGTGAACCCAAGTTACATAAAAGTCTTTGACACCAAACACAATTTTACTGTGTATAGCTATGCTTTTCTCTGAGCTTGAGTGAACAATCTAACTGAATACAAACATATGCTACTTGATTTGTACCTGAAACAGGAGTGATGATTTTACCTCGGCTCTTTGCACCTGAAACAGGAGTAACAATTTTCCCACAACTCTTTCCGTGTGAAACAGGAGTTACCCCTTTCCCTTGAATCCTTCTAGATTTTGAAAGGTGAAACTTTGCACATGTTTTGTGCTTCTTGTTCCAAGTTGAAATGCAACATCCCATCTTCTAAAAAATTCCCCTTTACCTTTTGGTAACAACGTTGCATTATATAGTAAAACCAATTCCTTCCTTCCAAGAACCCATGCACACATGCTTTTCCAAAATTTCAGTATCTGCATTCCATTGTAATAAAAAAAATTATTCAAGTGGAGATCATTCAATTGTGTTAGGATTTGGTACAAAAATGAAATCACTAATCGAATGCTAGTATAGTTTAATTGGAATTATAGAACTTCAAAAACTACTTAATCTTCCATCAACTAAACAACAGATGCGCTTAAGAAGCTTATTTTATCGTACTTGAAAGAAACTTTCTTCAGTGCTCAAATTTAACCAAGCTCTTGAAGGAGATTTCATATGCTTATAAACGTTTCCAATTTAAAACTTCTTCAGAGGTCACCCTCCCTTTTCCAAGGACCACTTGTACTTACAAGCTCCACATAACAAAAAGATGGTAGAATTTGTGTTTCTATGAGATTCCCATATTTAGACAGTTGGAAAAATTATATTTAGGCTGTGACTACATTAGCCAAAAATCTTGGTAGAAAAGTTTTAAAATATTACCATCACCGGTTTCTTAATTGCTTCAGATTTCACATCAAGTAAATGAAACTCAAAAGTCTTTAGTTTCTAAATCATCTCAAGCTTCTAAAATGGAAATATTTTTTGTAAATGGTAAATCAACTATATTATAATAACACAAACACACAGTCATGCACGCACAACTAGAAGCTAACCTAGATTCATCCAAGTCATTTCACTGATAATAGGGCCATACACACAATGGAAAGTGGGATATGAGGCAGGAGGTGAAGCTGGTTAGTAGGGAGAAGCTGCAAGGCAACATGGTTGGCAGGGAATATAGGGTAGGATTGGGTTGGATTGTTATGCTAATGACACCCTAACTACAGGAATATCTTCAATGCAGAAAGCTATCTTTAACAGAGTGCTTATACAGAATAGTAAATATGGAACAGCTTAATCATAACTGTGTTTTATTGAGCATGGACTAGAGAAGTAGACACTCGCAAAAGCTGTATTTCCAGCTCTCAAATGAAAAATGCCAAACAATCTTACAAATCTCTCTTCAGAGAAGATAACAACCCTCGGAAAGAAAACCAATATATTGTTCAGATATTAAATTTTATTTGAGTTATGTAATAAAATCATATAGGTTACTTTATAATAAAGTAATCAAAATATCATTAAGGATTAGGTACTCGACCATTTAACCAACACCCAACAATATATAAGCATTTGTATGTGTGCGTACTAGATATCAATCAATTAAGATTTAGTTCTCTTGACCCTTTAATTCTCTCATTCAGCCTGAATACCTAAATCGATATTAAAACATGAAGATCCTAAGCAGAAGGCAAAAATATGTGGGCACCTTCAAAGGCACAAAGATCAAAATCAAAATAATAGGACAAAGGCCGAAGACAAAATGCATGAATACAATTACGATAAAAAAGGAATTGGTAACCGAAAAGTTTCAAAATCCAAATATAAAAAATCATAACCCGTAAAGTTCTTTTGGTGGTGCATGCTATATAACCAAAGTATTTATTTTACAAAATATAAAGCTTATTTTGAAGATCCAGAAGTTGTGTTTTCTTGATGTTCTTTGCTTGAACCAGCAGCCCGATTTGCCAAATCAATATTGAAGATTTTTTTCCTGCTGCTAGGACTATAGACACAACAACTCTCTCCTTTTGAATGTTTCATGAACCTGCAATATTGATACTTTTTGACGTTGAAAACAAAACACTTTGACCTCTCTCATCCACTTTATTTTCCTCGAGGTTCTTCTTGATCCTTATCTAGAGCTTACTTCCATGCCCATCTAGTAAAACATGTTTATTGAATCTCTAGACAAGTCAAGCTATGTCTACCATCAAGGTTCAAACACCAACTACAAGCTTCCCCACTAAAGGAGCAAGATAGAGCAACTTGCCAAAGAACATTAGAAGAATTCGTATTTCTTTATTTATCCACCATTCTCTATCTTTAATATCATATAGAGAAAACATAGGAATCTTCATGAATCGCCCAAAATCAAACATTTCACTGGAAACTAGGATTTTTTATTTTTATTTTTTTTTTGGGGGGGGGGGAATTGTATTTCTTCTTTGAAACCTTTTTTGAACCAACAGAATCAGAGGAAGATATGCTTTATATGCTACCAGACACTGTTGCCTTTCAAAAAAAAATATTAAACCGGCTCCGAAAGATCAATTACTTGAGGCTTGTACCTTTACAAAGTGTTTTTATTATCACCACTATCTGGAAATGGGATCAAAATTACCTTCAAATCACACAGGTTCTAAACCTTATCTACTTCCTTGGTACAAGGGAAAATTGCATTGCAAGACAGTGCTCCGATTTAAATGGATAAGTCAAAGTTATGAAATGCCGTCTGGTCATGCAAACTCAGCATTAGGATCTGCCATATCCTTGGTATCTAAAACTAAACTTTGATGGCTCCTACAAGTCATAAATCCTAGAAAAACTAGAGAACCAGGATGATTAGGGCACGGTTTAGGATTGTGCTTGTGTTCTATTCATCCAAAGTTCGTAATTCAACCAAGAAATATATTTTCGATATTGATTTTAGTGAGATTTCCTCCCAGTTGATCTGTCCTCATTTGTTAATAATAAATGCAGTCATCATGCATTGCATCTCCTAGTAGCAGGAATTATCCATAGTGTTTTGATATAATCTACTCATACCTCATCCTAAAAGAAACTACAGTTAAGGAAACTCCAACCTGAAACCTTGGCTTATTTCTGTCCATTCAGAATTCTCTCCTATGAATAGCATACCTACAATACAAGGCGTTTAGTCTAAGGAGATGGCAAGCTTAAAAATTGAAACTGACACTTAAATTCACTTAGTTTAAATATTTAATTGAAAACTCAGTTAACTTATATATCTTCTCCATCTGGTTGACCTATTTGTGAAAAAGACCATGGCTACACAAACATAAGGTTAAGATTATCTAGGTGGCTTATTTCTGAAAACAACCATCATTACACAAACATGAGATCAGGCCATGAGGGTCAAAACTGGAGGAGTCACGGCAGAAGTGTCCCCCGTGCTAGGAAGGTCCGTTATGCACTCAAACCACTTGTGTACCTAGACATTGTGCACTGTGAAATAAACAAAAAATGACATTTACCTTTACCCGTAGATAAACAGTAAACGTATTCAAGACATTAACAGAATGCCAGTCCGGGAAAATCATATTGTATTCATTTTTCTTAATGTCTTGAATACTTTTATTGTTGAAGTAAGGGTGGCGGTAAACGCCAATTTTGATTCGGGACATTGTATAAATTCCGATTCACCTTCCTTAAATCTTTTCTATTCTAATCGGCATTTAGCTTTGAAATTTTGGAAAGTTCACAGAAACAGATAGAAAATTAAAATTTAAACCTAATTTACTAATAAAACACTTGCTTCTCTTTCGGGCATTGATTTGTTTAAGAAAAAAAAAGGCACATTCAAGCCTGTGCCGATTTAAAAAATTCTCAGAAGACAGAAATTAGCATTGACGTTTATGGGCAAATGAAAACCTCCAATTTCACAATTTTTCAGATCTGATTCGCTTTCTTCACAAAAAAATCCTACAGTAAGTGGCAAAATTATCGAATTCACAGAAACAAATAGGGAATCCACATTGCAACATACCATACCCATTTAAAAAACTTGCTTCTATTTCCTGAGATTAATCTTCTAAAAAAAAGAGCAAGAGCATCCAAGCCCTTCCATTTTTTTATCTCTCTACATATGAAGCAATGAATTTACAATACTCCTAAACACGCGCAATCTTATAGAACTTCCCAATTATAAATCCGCATTCTTCATTTTACCCTAGCTTGTCTCCGGTCTTTTTAACTTGGCACCGACAATGTGAAGGGAAAAATACGTACCTGAGCCTTATTCTGACATAAATTACTGATTCCAACGCCATAAAATGCACTCAAATCCCGGGAAAACGTGAAAACTTCCGCAACAAAATTCACGAGTTCATACGATTTCTAACCTCTGGTGGAAAATTGAAACATAGCGGATTCCAGTGCAGAAACACTAAAACTTATAGAGCTAAAAACCCTTGCCGTGCACATTATGCGTGTTATATATACACAATTTGAGGAGCGGTTTGACGATTCACTACAGTATGCGGCCAAACCAGTCACGATTACTTATACACATTACACGCGATTGATTGATTCTCTCGTTTACCAAAGAAGGATGTGCGGCCCATCCACCGGCTGCTACTGGCGCGACCGGTCACCCGTCAACGGACGGGAGTTTTCGCGGCAGCCGACAGATCTGGCTTTCGTTCTATTTTCTGAACGTCCAAAATTTCCGCGTGGTTGGTATGTTTCAGAGATGGAAA
The DNA here is from genome assembly GCA_019776745.2 of Taxus chinensis. NCBI lineage: Eukaryota > Viridiplantae > Streptophyta > Pinopsida > Cupressales > Taxaceae > Taxus > Taxus chinensis. The sequence continues at coordinate 610,523,001 of CM034150.1, forward strand.
AGGACGATGACGATGTTAAAACTTCATATCCTGCGCCAATAGAAAGCCGACAAGTGTACCGGCCGCCGAAGAATATCTTTGCCACGTGGACACTACATGTCGTCCTGGCTAATGGGGAGTCGACATGTGTGCTGGGGGCAGGAAATAAACTTTACCAGGTGGACTCTGCACGAACCCTGCATGAAGTTCGTTTCTGACATTGGCGACCGTGGAAAAATTGGGGACGCGGATTCGACGGGCTCCCCCACGAGATGGGATTTTTTTTTTTAAAAGATATTGTGATAGGTTAGCGGCCAATTAAATTATTTAAATAGTTCGTATTTTTTTTCATAAAACATGGCAGTGTTTTTATGACGTCAACAATAAGGGTGCCTCCCAGAGTCCCAATCATGACAACACTGGCATGCCTTTCCTCTATTGGGCAGGATTTAATCATTTTAATAAAGAGACGTTTTGGTAGGTTTCGAATTTTTATTTTAACAATTAAATTTATGAGGGTCATTACAAAAGTTTGGTATGATGCTTACAAAAAATAGTATCCAGCCAAGGGAAATTATTCTATTCCTTGGCGAGTTGCCACATTTCTTCGTTGGGGTTGGGATATTTATTATATTTTATAAGGGTGGATGTGCGGGGTTACCAAACCTACTCCTGCAGGCGGGAGTTGATTTTGACGGCCACTCATGCAAACAATTTTTATATTTATTGGCGGTAATTTTTTTATATTGCCCTTTTAAACAGTACTGATAATAAAATTTAAAAACACAACTTTACATTTATTTCAACGATTGTAATATAAAAAATTGTAGTAATATGTTACACATGTAAATTATACGGAAAAGATTATTTTATGATTATAAAAAATTATTATTATTAAACACGAAAAAGGTGTAAACGGCCGTCAAATTTAAACACCGCGGACCTGCTTTTAAATAGTATCAATAGTATATTCTTTTTAATTATGCCCATACACCATGAGGTACCAACCTTTTGATGCGTTGCTTTCAAAACTACGGGTAAGGATATGGTGGTCTACTCTTGTGATAAAGGCTCCATAACATTTTCTGCTGATTACGTACGGATGTAAGGGCATAGACATTTATATTTATTTATTTTTATGATAGGGGAGAGGCGCTGATGTTGTGGGGAATACTTTAAAAGTTTAATAAATTTAAAGAAAGGTTGTACAAATTACATATTAGTTATACAATTATTAATAATGGTATCATAATTCCAATTTTAACATAGTGAGTGTTTAAGTTCACCTATAATATTGTTTTTTAAATTATTTCAAAAGGTGACTCTCTCCTCAAAAAATATAAGAAATTCATAAATATATATTAAATACTTGTTAATTAAATTTCAATTGATGTGGCCCCAATTAATTATCGGGTAAGTGCAAAGTTAGTTATCACGAGTATTAATTTTGGTCCCTAGTGTATTCATGTGTTTATTGATCATTGGAGTTGGGTTTTGTTGGAGCTCAAAATTGAACCTTGTTCTAAATCATGAAAGTTTCGGAATTTTGAGGCAACATGGGACTATCTCCAAATGTGGGACTTGCGGCTTGAGATAGACCTCCGGAAAAAGTCAATTTCCTTTATTCCGTAGATTGGGAAACCTACATGACACAACATACCTCTAATGTTAAAACTACTCCTACATTTAATCATATATTAACATTTCAAAGGAACCATGGAGGGAGAGATGTAAGAAATAAGAAATAACACCAAAAGAAGGTGGAACTCCTCCAATTTTAAATGACACATATGCAAATCCACAAGGTTAGGATCATGAAAATGCATGTAGTTCCAATGCAAGCACATAAAAAACATGAAATATGCAAGAGGACAAAATATTCACATCAAGCACAAGGTATTCGAAAGAAAGAGCTAAGCCACACTTGCATTAATTAATCTTTTGTTACATACAGAGTCGAGGCAAGAAAATCTCCATTCGTGAGTTACAGAGGTCGACAGCATAAAGTTTAGAGCTTCACCGAGAGGAGCTCAAAAATTGCTAAGGAAGGAAAAAGGAGAAGAACCCGTATAAAGTGCGCAAACACTTGTATTTATACATTTCATGGAATGGAGAAAAGAAGAGAGAAAGGAAGGAGAAATGACCATTAAGCTAGAACTGGCCCCTTAAAACGTTTTGAGTAAGTATGGACGCCATGAATTATTGTAGAGTTTTCTTATAATACAAGCATGGACATCCTCAAATGAAAGCCAACAACCACAACACAACCCCTTAAGTCTATCGCATGTCATCAGTGTACAGAGAAGGACATCATGCTTCATTATTTTTTGGTGGTTGGCCTTCTGGTTCAAAGTCAGGCGCAACTTTGAGACCCTTCACAGTACTCACTCTTACTAAGACCTTCGCAGATTTTGTTTACGTTCAAAACCCGCGGGAAAATATTGCTATGTTCTATGGCTTGCAATGCACCCTTTCAAATTTTATCCCTCCGTGGACCCTCGTGGCTATCTCCTTTACTTGCCTTGATGTGCGAAAATTCTTCGCAACACTCACGAAGGCCTAATTCTTCAATCTATGGCTTTTGATCTGATGACCATTTTCCTTTATTTCACGACTTTTGCACAAACCCACAGAACACTAAGTTAGTGTTCCGTAACTTTTGGATGTAGTCGTTCTCCAACATCACATGACCTTTCAAACTTGCTCCCGCATACATCGCAACTTCTCTTAAGCATAATCCATCATTTGTTTCATGAAGATGACCAACTTCTCAGAACACCAGTTTTTATGTCGATAAGGCCACTACTTTCTCACCTTTCCTTTGTTTCGTGGCTTTCTAACTTGAACTCCTTAGTACCGCAAGAGTTTAACAAGTTCCACATAGCACCATATTTACCAAATCTTGTCCAAGTCCCCGAATCACTCATTTCTTTGTTTTACGGGTTTCAAGAACCTGCAGAACACTAAGTTTTGCACTTTGCAGTATACTAAATCTATGTCCCATGGCTTTTCCTAAGCCAAAATATGGTTAAGTCCATTTCATGAGTTATTCAAAATTATGCAGGTGTAATTTTGGACAACAAGTTTTTAATGACATGTTCTCTTTTTATGTTTTGACACCTTTGACCTCATTTTACCTTTTCAACTCTTCATGGACCACACATCTCTCTTTAATTGTGTTTTCTATTATTTCGTTGGGTTCATCTTTGTTTTACGTATTTCACACACAAGGGTATAAAATAAATTAAAAATTTGACCTAATTCAAATTACAAAAATGTAGATAGTTAAGTAAATAAATTTGAACATAAATTAAGTTTAATGTAAGCACTTTAGAGATATAACAAGAGAGATAATGTTAAACAATGAAGAATGGAAAGACCCAACCTAATTATGCATGAAACATGATAGCACCCTAGAAACGTAGATTAGAATTTGGATTAGAGATATGTTGTCAAGTGATCCTATAATTTACACTACCTAATACTTTGTCTGGGACAATATTGGTGAACAAGGATAGTACTAGTGGGCAAGGACAATACTGGTGGTTAGTAGTGTCTAGGGTTGATAGTAATGTCTTAGGCTGGTCTATGACATCGACAACTTCTAGACTATGTTCACATTCCTCTATGTTTTAGAGTTCTATCTATGAAAGTTTTTGACTTGATGGGACGAAGTATAATTAACCTCTCCTTTATTTAAGCTCTATCAAAAGTTGAATAAGACATGATAAAATATCCTAGTTTATTGGTCTAATTTAACTTGTCACACCCTTGAGACATGAGAATGGTGTACTACATATCAAAAAAATCAAATTTCGTTGAATCAAGGTTAACGTAGCTCTCCCAACCTACTTAGTTTTTGAGCCTTTTTGGCTGGGCGCATGAAATCAATATGCAAAATAAAATTATCATTCTTTTGTCCTTTGACACTTGTCACCAAATGACTTTGACCCTTGTACTTCAAATTTAATTTATGTGTTGCCCTAGGGATGCTCTTAGAAGTTTTAGGATAATGTGTAAGCCCCCTTTCAATAATAATCTCCAAGGTGGTCTTAAAGTGTAAAAAGATGTGCCTGCGTGTTAACGATCTTGAGGTTAATTTATATATATTTGTGACGTTTTGTTGATTTCCACCACAATCCAGCTCATGAATCAAGCCTAACACGACCCAATGAAAGTGCCCATGTTTAGGAATTGAAACTTTCCCATACACATGATAATTCTAATAGATGTCTAATGTATGTTGACACAAACGATGACATCATCCATGTTGCACCATGGGATGATGTCATCCATCAAGTTGTCAAAAGTCAACATACTATTTAGGAACATGAGTTGTGTCCTAGTGATCATTAATCAAGGATCTGCAAATGAATAAATGTGTGTAGGATTAATGATGTTATTATAAGAATAGAATTTATCCTCAATAAATTAACCTGTTCCTGCAGATAGAGGTGTCCAAGACAATGTAATGGTAATCAAGTATGGGGAATGTGTGATTAAAGATTCAAATATAAGTCAATAATTTAAGTGTGTCAAAGGGTGCCATAGCCAACGTTGTTAAGTTCCCCATACCAAAATAATGATATTGTAGATTCCACCTTTTATGTGGTGTGTGCATTACATTAAAAGGGCAATATACATGTGTGGCATATATATACATACATATAAATAGTAACTAGAATGTCATGTCATCCCACATCCACAACAACAAACACATACAAATACAAGTAGACAATGTCATGATAAAGATAAGAATTTGAAAACTTGAAACTCTATTTTTTTACAATTTTTGAAATTGAAAGAGAAAGGGAAAAAATACACCTAATATTATGTGAACCATGTTTTCATGTCTATAACTTCTTATAAAGTGTCATGGGATGTAGGTGTCATGGTTGTAAATGCCATTAGTGCTTATCTCTAGCTCTAGTCACCCCATAATCATGATCGTGGGACGAGTGCCAACTATAAAGAAGAGAGTATCCCTCGGTCTATCAAGAGTAATATCCATACTTAGATAAGGGCCCACATATATAGATCTAGGGTCATTACATATTTATATAGGGTACCCTCTCGTTGCCATATATGGGATCCCCATAAAGAAGTGACGTTCCTCTCCTCTGTATAAAGGGGGTGAAGGTCAAGTGAGTTATATAGGTTGTGCCAACTATTATCGCCCTCAGATAGATATATTTTCTCGACATATATACGTAAATGGTGCCAACTACAATGCCTAGCCCTATTGCTCACTCCCCAATAGATATGGCCAATTATATATGTTAGGGTCCCTCCCTTGATGTGATTGCCCAACCTATATATATATATATATATATATATATATATATATATATATATATATATATATAAGGGGAGATAACTATGGGGTGTAAACTCCCTGGATGTAACCATTGAACTAAAGGTGCCAAAAATGGAGAAAGATGGAAACATTTAATGATATGTAACCGTGGACATAGGGGTCATGGGGTAAAGACGCCCTAATACATGTAAACACCCAAATGTTGCATTTGGCACTTGATAACGCTAGTTTTGGTTTATATCCATTACATGTGACTTGTGCACACAAATAGTGCTCAAATACATTATCTTAATGCTTGTAATCCCTTATTCTACTACTCATATGCCTACATGACCATCTTTGTAAGTCAAAAACACATCTTATATCTTGCACAAACATTTTTAGACCATCATTGTAGATTTCTACCCCATTAGACAAGTTTGTTCATTAGGTACAGGATCAACCAATCAATCATATCCAGGGCCCTCTAATGGTTAAATTTTCAACTGTATATCTTTATCGTGCCTCTAGGTCATCTTTTATGTAAAATATTACCTTTAAAATCCTATAAATATGAATCAAACCTCATTGGTGTACTCACTCGGTAACTATTTGGTTACCTCTTGGAAATCATCTAGCAACATTTGGTATTCATCTCCAAATCTCAAACAAAGTTTCCCTAATCTTCCCTATTTAAGAATATTAAATTAAGAACAACCCCCAATAAGGTTTAAAGCACTCTAAATAAGGTCAATAACTTTTCAACCTTAGTCAATAAATGTGTGCATGTGTTGTTTTTAAACTAATGCTAAATGTGAGTAAAAGAATAACACCTAAATAGTCTTAATTAGCAAGAATCAAACAACATATTAAGCACCATCATGATAAGAATTGAACAAGGGTTAGATGCTAAACATGCAGTAATACAAAACTTTGAACCTAACAATGTTTAAACATCTAAAATCCTCTATTCTCTAACAAATAAATGAAATGGACCTATGTAGGCTCCATGGCTATCAAAAATGGTTGTCTAATTGGTGTTCCAAGAACCTAAGAATGAGGGATTGTCAAAGTTGGGTTACAAGACCCTTTTGACACCTCCCATATGACCTAAGCACTTAGGAAAGAGGCTTAACTCTTCAAGATGATGAACTCTCAATAAAACAAATGAAAGCTTTTAGTCTATTTTGCTATATGCTTTGCATTTTTCTTCTCAAGAAGTTTAGGTGTGGGTATAAAGGTAGAAGGAGGGCTCCTTATATAGCCCAATGGGTAAAGGAAACACATCATCCCTTTGCATGTGGGATAAAGGTAAAACATGATTAGGAATGGATAAGGTTGCTTTATAAAAGGTAACCTTACTTTAGAAGGGTTTAATTTATGCTTAGCAAGTCATGGGAGTTGGGGGAGTGTTTTAATTAATCAAAGGTGATTAACTAATCGGTAGATATAAGCTTATAGAAGCTAATTAGAGGAATATTAGTACAATTTAGGCTATTAGAAGGGGATTAAATCAATTGAATATTGATTTATTGGTTAAATGAAGGGGAAAGCTAATTAATTAATAATAATTAATTAGTCTATATAGAAGGGGTGAATAATTAACAAAAGATCGTTAATTAGGTTGTTAGCTAGATATGCGACTTAATCAATTAGCGTATTGTAATTAATTAATGACAATAAGAGGGAGTATGAGAACTTTTGACGATATGTCGTCAATGTAATGAAATTACTTGTATAATTCAGATCATGAGCAGAAATATAACACCAAATAACACAATATTCCAGAATAATGATCTCAATATGCAATTAGAATAGCTTCACCACTTCGAGGGGGCAACCTCCAAACCATACAATAAGACTCAAATGCTCTAAATGATGATGAACTACTACCTAAAATCCCCTATATGTACTATTCATATGTTATGGCCAACACCAAGGCCGACCTACTAAGCATGAGAAAGTATAAATGATATAATAAAATGATATGGTAAGCCACAAGTCGGCTACTCATATCCTAATACAAGCAATAGGTTAAGGGTGTAGCATGCCCTTCCCCTTCAAAGCAACATTGTCCCCAATGTTGAGAAGCTCTGGGTGCTACTACAGGAATGTCATATCTTCCCATGTTGCATCTTCATTGTCCATATTCTTCCACTTGATCAGGTACTCAGTAATAACCCGTGTCCTCAATCTTTTAATGCATGTTTGAAGGATGCATTCAGGTTCCAAGATGACTCTCCCCTTCTCATCAAGCTCAGGTAACACTATTTGGGATGATACTCTCTGTCCAATTACTTTCTTCAAAGAAGAAACATGAAAGAATGGATGTATTTTGGTTGATTGTGTAAGTTCTAATTTGTATGCTACAGTACCAATCTTCTGCAATACTTGATAGGGACCATAATACTTCAGTGAAAGTTTGTTATCCTTTTGTTGTTGTTTTAAAGACATTTGCTTATATGGTTGTAACCGCACAAAAACCCAATCACCGACTTCAAAATGCCTTTCTGTGTGATGTTGATCATCCTGTTGCTTCATGCAGTTTTGTGTCATGACCAAGTTCTCCTTGAGACTAGAGAGGACCTCTTGTTGATACTGAATGTGTTCTTCTACTACTCTAACCTACGGTTGTCCTCTCAATGATGATGTGATGGATGGTGGATGGTACCCATAGAGTGCCAAAAAAGGAGACATTTTAGATGAAGTATGGAAGGAAGTGTTCTACCACCATTCTACAAGTGGCAACCATTAGACCCATCTTGTTTATTTATCTGACGTAAAGCAACGGAGATATCCCTCCAAACACTTATTTACAACTTCTATTTGCCCATCAGATTGGGGATGATAAGAAGAGCTACGAGCTAACTGAGTACCCAAACATGAGAATAAATCAATCCAAAAATTACTAGTAAATATAGGGTCTCGATCACTTACTATAATCTTCGGTGTCCCATGAAGCTTCTGAACTGTGTCCATGAAAGTTGTTGCTACCGTGCTTGCAGCAAATGGGTGTGCCAAGGCACAAAAATGAGCATATTTGGTGAGTCTATCCACCACAACCATGATGAAATTTTTTCCTTCAGATTTAGGCAATCCTGTGATAAAGTCCATGGAAACCTCTTCCCACCGCTGGCTAGGAATAGATAGAGGTTGTAGAAGACCTGGGGATCGAATTGTTTCACCCTTATTTTGCTGACAAACCATGCATTCTGCCACAAATTTTTGGACATCCCCTTTGAGACCTTCCCAAAAGAAATCTTGTTTGACTCGATGATAAGTCTTCAAGAATCCAGAGTGCCCCCCTACTGGAGAAGAGTGAAGCTCAGATAGAATCCTATTTTTAAGAGTGGAGTGCTTACATAGGTATAATCTATCTTTATACCATAAAGCATCCCCTTTCAATACAATTTTTTCAGACATGCTTGGATCATTCTGGAGATGATGAATGAGGTTTTGTGTGGTTGGGTCATTTCTTCATTTGAACCTTGCCTCATCTATCCAATCTTCCTGTAATATGGATATGGCACATAACAAGGCTGCAGTTGATTCATCTTTCCGCGACAAAGCATCTGTAACTACATTCTCCTTCCCTTTCTTATAGATAATCTCAAAATCATATCCCAACATCTTGGAGACCCATTTTTGTTGTTCTTCAGATGATAAATGCTACTCCAAGAAGTATTTCAGACTATCATGATCTGTCTTCACTTTAAAGTGTCTTCCTATGAGATATGGTCTCCATTGCTTTACTGCATGAAGTATGGTTAGCATTTCCTTCTCATAAGTCAGCTTGGAAAGATTCTTACCTTTAATTGATGGCTCAAAAAGGCAATAGGATGGCCTTCTTGCATGAGAATTGCCCCCATACCCACCCCTGATGCATCACATTCAACAATGAATGTTTTGGAAAAATCTGGAGTAGCCAAGACTGGAGTGGTGCACATGGCCTCCTTTAGTTGCTCAAATTCTTTGGTTGCATCCTCACTCCAATGGAAGGAGTCATTATTTAATAAAGTTGTGAGAGGTGCAGATATACTTCCATAATGCCTTACGAATCTTCGGTAATAACCTGTAAGCCCCAAAAATCCTCGTAGATTCTTTAGGGTTTTTGGAACCTTCCACTCCATCATGGCTTTGATCTTATTAGGATCCACTTTAACCCCTTCATGAGAGACAATGTGACCCAAATATTCAACCTCCTTGAGTCCAAAAGAACACTTAGAGGGCTTTGCATAAAGTTGATGTTGCTCAAGGGTTTCCAAAACCTTATTTACATGATGCAAATGTTCCTCCCATGTTTTGCTATAAATTAATATATCATAAAAAAACACTAAGACAAACTTCCACAGGAATGACTTAAAAATAGAATTCATCAAACTTTGAAATGTAGAAGGTGCATTTGTGAGTCCAAAAGGCATTACCAGGAATTCATAATGGCCTTCATGTGTCCAAAAGGCAGTTTTATGAACATCCTCATCCTTGATTCTGATTTGGTGGTATCCCGAATGAAGATCAAGCTTTGTAAAATAAACAACACCATGCAACTCATCAAGAAAATCATCAATTACAGGAATAGGAAACTTATCTTTGATTGTGTACTTATTAAGTTCCCTATAATCAGGACACATGCGCCACATGTCATCTTTCTTCCGTACCATCACTACTGGAGAAGAATAAGCACTCTGACTATGACGGATAATTCCTGCTTCCAACATCTCTTGTACAATCTTTTCAATTTCACTCTTTTGCACATATGGGTACCTATAAGGTCTGATGTTAGGTGGTTGACTTCCTGGTAATAATTGAATAACATGATCATGATCTCTCTTTGGAGGTAAGCCCTTTGGTATATTTTCAAATACAACAGAGTGTGCATCCAACATTGCTTGCATATCTGATGGTATAATGTCCTTAGAATGATGAGCCTCCAATGAAAATAGTTGTGCCACAAATCCCTCTACACCCTTTTTTAGCATTTTGTGCATCTGATGAGAACTTACTATTTGTGGAGACTTTGCTCTTAAGCCTCTTAGCTCAAAATTCCTTCCTTCAGAGTGAAATCGCATGAACAAGTCTTGGAAGTTCATCTCAATGGTTCCCAAAGTGGTAAGCCATTGAACCCCTAACACAATGTCTGCTCCTCCCATAGAAATGGCATACATGGGACTATTTAGTATGTAATCTCCCATGGCAAGCTTAATGCTATGGAATTTTCTAGAACAAGTAACAATACCTCCATCAACAATCATTACTTGACATTCAGGAGCTGGATAAATGAAGCAGTTTAGGCGCACTGCTAACTTATGATTGATAAAGTTGTGAGTACTTCCTGAATCAATCAACACTGTGACCCTCTATTTTTTTAGGAATCCAACCACCTTTAGGGTTTGGGGGGTGCTAATACCTGAAATTGCATGGCATGAGATTGTTGGCTGAGGATCTCCTGACTCCTCCTCTAGCTCAACCAAGACCTCTGACTCTGAATCTTCATCCTTCTCTTCATCTTCACTAGGCCCATCAATGTAGAACAACTTCTTTTCAGCACATTTATGTCCGTGGTCCAAATTTACTGTCACAGTTAAAACATAAACCTTTTTCTCTTTTTTCTTCAATTTGTTGAGGTGTCAATCTAACTGGTTGAGGGAGTGTTGGGGCCAAGGTGTTGCGATCTCTGGTATAAGTGAAATGTTGTCTCCTACTTGAAACAAATTTCTCCTTTGCCCTTCTTGCCATAATCATCGAATCAGAAACCTTATGAGGATTAAACATACGCACCTCATGGTCAATGTGATCCTTAAGACCCCCAAGAAATAGGTCATTCAGATTCTCTTCAGTAATATTTTCCACTTGTAGAGAAAGGTTTTGGAAGTGATGAATGTAATCCTTAACAGATCCTATCGTCTCAATTTTGCTAATTGGCTGAAGTAATTATCTGACACATTAGAACTATAGTGTAATTGCAACTCTTCAGTGAACACTGTCCATGTAACATTGAGACCACTCTTCTACCTTTGAGCACATAACCATCGATACCAGACAAATTGGTCAGGTTTGAGATACAAAGCTGCCATGGTCACCTTTTGTCCTGGTGAAATCTGATGTAGTTCAAAAAAATTCTCCATTTGGTTGATCCAATTGAGTGGATCCTTTCCATCAAAATTACGCATCTCCACTTTTAGAAACATAGTACGGGTCTGCAGAGTGCTCGTATTTGGATTGTGCACACTCGAAGATCCACTCTGGTTCATGTGTCTATTATGTTGACCTGAGGATCCACCTTGATTGACATAAGTATGATTACCCATCATATACGTACTGAAGTTTTGCATGAAATCCTCTAATCATATCCAGATCTTCTTTGCTGGCCACCTGAGATTTGAGGTCTCTCAGGTTAAACTCAAGTTGGCTTACTTTGTGGTCTGTCGAAGTAAACCCTAACCCTGAGGAATTTGTAGTTATATCTTCTGTCTCCAACTCCTCAACTACTATCTCATCCTTTTCTGGTGTTTTACTCGGAGTGATGGGATTCTTTTTTCCTCTTGTGGAAGGCCCCGCCATGATGCCCCAAAATAGTAGGATGTAGGGATCACAGTCAAATTTTAGGGTTTCATATTTCAATACGAATTCGGCCAAATATTAAAAAACTTAAAGAACAAACCCCAAATAATTTTTTTTGTGCTTTCCGAAAATGTAACAAATTTGAAAAAAATCCGCAATTTGCACCCTAGGGAGTGATTTTATGAAAACCCCTAAATTTGTAATAATTTTTGCAAAATAAATTAAAAAAGTCTAAAATTTTCAAGGAACCTTACTTGAAATGTTGTGCAACTCTGGTAAAAATATCTCCCACCAATTCACTTTGGTTCACAATATATGGTGGAAACAAAAAATTAGGGTTTTTGCCCTAATTTTGGCCCAGATCGTAGCTCTGATACCACTTGTAATGAAATTACTTGTATAATTCAGATCATGAACAGAAATATAACACCAAATAACACAATATTCTAGAATAATGATCTCAATATGCAATTATAATAGCTTCGCCACTTCGAGGGGGCAACCTCCAAACCATACAATAAGACTCAAATGCTCCAAATGATGATGAACTACTACCTAAAATCCCTTATATATACTATTCATATGTTATGGCCAACACCAAGGCTGACCTACTAAGCATGAGAAAGTATAAATGATATAATAAAATGATATGGTAAGCCACAAGTTAGCTACTCATATCCTAATACAAGCAATAGGTTAAGGGCGTAGCAGTCAATTTGCGGGAAAGGAGATAATTAGCGCAATTTAAGTATTTAAATTGCTTGGGCGTAATTATGGGTGTCTACATTTGCCCCTCTTTGGGGTGGCATAAGTGACGCCACTTCAAAGATAGTAGACGGAAGAGATTTTGAAGGGATAGAAGAAAAATTAGTAGGAGGTAGAGATGCCCCCTCGAGTGTTGATGGGGTGATGAAAGAAGACGATCGACGATCGAAAAAGGTGAGAGATATGTAGAAGAAAGGGAAGGGGAAAGATGCCCCAGTAAGACAGAAGACTAGGGGTGAGAGAAAATTGATGCAGAAGAAATATGGAGGAGGGGAGAGAAGAGCGTAGCCTCTAGCCGCTGTGTATTGGAACAATTTTGATGTCATTATATTGCCATAAGAGCTACGTCATCAGTCTTTATGAAAAATATAAGCATATGACAAAGGTAGAATGACATGAAAAACCATACTACGAACAATTGTCCATTGCTGAAAATACCAACTCCATGCAACATACAAAATGCAATGCAATACGAGAAATTAAATAAGCTAAACTAACAGGGAAACATAATGTAATGTTTTTATTATTGAGCTTCAGTTATGACTTGTGCGAATTAACGATGAGGGTTGATGATGGTGCCCCAAGCAAGGATACATGCGAGGGGAATAATGAAGGACACTTGGGTCTAATGAAAAAACAATGTGCACTATGAAATAGTACCAAGCAACTCGTTGTGCCCCAGAGTACAGACGAAGTAAGTAACCTAGTTTTTGTTAATGGAGGTAAATTGATATGATCCGCGAGTCACGCACATGAATAGGTGAGAACCAAAGAATGATGTTTTGTAGGATGATTTTCAATTTTTAGAATTTTTCTGAAACATATTTGAATGTTTTTGTGATTTTTCCAACATATTTGAATGTTTTTTGATATTTTGAAAGTTTTCTGAAACTATGTACAGGAAGACGAGGAAGCATGGATGCCTCTCAGCGATAGATGGGATGTACAAGGGCATAAGGCCACGTGCGTACGAGAAAGGTGAAGATGCAAAAATGCCCTAACGATTAGGTGGGAGTATTCAAAGGCAAACTCTTCATAGGTAGAAGCGGGACCCAAGGCCATTATGGATAGGTTCAACATGATGATGAATATAAACCAATGAAATGCTGGGAAGAAGCAAGGATGCCCCCAGCGTAAGTTAGCCTAAAAGCACATGATAGAAAGGAAGGAGAAGATTTTTTTTGTGAAAGGGGACAAAGGTGTATGAAAACATGGCAAAAAAGTAATCTTATACACATGAATGTTCTGAATGAAGTAGAAGAATGATGTGAATGATATGAATGTAGCTTAGAAGCCTCGCGATGAAGAAGTGATTAGCCAAAGGCACAAATCGTGAGACAAGATATGGACTAAAGTAAGAGTCTGAACAAGGTCCAAAAAAGACACTTGGTAACATACTAATTCCTGTTTACTCATAGAGATCTAGTGTGTGCACGTGGAATTTATTACCTCTTGAAGGGAAGATTTAATAGACAACAAGTGAATACACCCTAGCCAATGTGTAGGGATGATTGATTTTGAAAGGTGATTTTGTGAATGGATGGTGAAAGGATAGCCATACATTGCTCCACTACCAGCCAGGCATCCATAGCCCCGACGGAGATGCATTTGATTCTAATCGCAACATTTCTCTATTGCCAGTCAGGCATCCATAGCCCTGATAGAGATTATTGGAAATACCCCAAGAGAGAGTAATATATTAATTTTCTTTTGCTTTGTAGCTTTTAGCTTTTGATTTTTGATTGATTTTGATTCTTTTGCTTTCTGAAAACTTATTTCAGCTCTCTTATTTGACAAGGGGTTAAGAACCATAGATGGCTTGATGGAAGGAGGTGGAAGTGCTTACGATGACGACATTGGCTAGTGTCAAAAAATATGTTCAAAAGTTCTTTGCAACAATTTTATTAGATGTTGAATGTGATAGGATCTCTAAGAGGTCAGCCATTCTTTAATTTACCAAGGTAATAAAAGACCAAGGTCAAACGGATACCATAGAGATAAATGTCGCAAAATGAGTGCGAATAAGCTAACCAAAATATCACTGAAGGGATGAAAATGGCAGGAAGACTTGTATAAGAATAGCAAGGAAGGGAAGAAAGAAATATCCATGGGTACGTAACACCTGATTGCAATGTTTGATCTTTGTACCTTTGATTTTTGTTGTGTTTTCTCAATGTTTTTTATATTTTTGAATTTTTTTAAAAGATTTTTGATAGTTTTAAGAGGTTGGGACTAACAAAGTCACTCTGTGTGGTAAGATCCAACAACAATGTTTGCGACTTCCTTGATAAGGGAGACTAGGCACGTTTGTTTATCGAGAGTTATATTATCCCCGATCTCGATGATCGAGGTGAGTTCACACTCAATAAATGACTGTGATTTGTTCTGAAACATGGATTTTGTATGTGGGAGATTCAATTCCCCTATCTAGAGGTTTATGCACTTTTTGCCATACTTGATGGTTACATTGATGTGCGTTCTTGAATCGTGCTTGATTTAGAATTTTGAGATTGTTCAAGTTGTTGGGGGATTTTGAGCTCTTGGAAGTTTTGACCTGAGCTTGATAATGAACTTGTTTGGGTTTCTTATAAGCTAACTTGTAACTTTTCTGATCCTCGAGAAGGAGAAGAAAGCGAACATTTACGATTGATGATAGGAATGAGAGAAATGATAATGGACTTGCCTCGGTCATTGGTAGAAGGATGATGTGATTGATGAAAAGGATACGGTCCAAGGATTGAAGAGGACGGGCTACTAAGAGGTGAGCCACTAGATAGAAGATGATGAAGGGCTACTAGGATGTGGCCCAATAATAGAAGAAGAAGGGCTACTAGGACGTGACCCATAGATAGTAAGATGATGAAGGACTACTAGGATGTGGCCCAAGAATAGAAGATGATGGACTACCCGGGGGACTACCGGGAGGTATCCATACATAGAAGATAAGGGGCTAGTTGGACGTGCACCAAGAATAGAAGATAGTGGACTACTCAAAAATGTCCCACAAATAGCAGAGGGAGGGCTACTAGAAGGTGACCCACACCGAGATGAAGATGGAGGGCTACTTGGTAGTTGACCCCATAAGAGATTGTGATTGAGGAATTATGATAGACAAAGAATTATTGGGTGATGAGAAGATAGGCCATGGATCAATGCAAGACCAAGGAGTTTCATCACATAATGAAGAATGGTGAAGATGGAAGATTAAGAGGAGGATCAAGTTGCATGATCTAAGGCTCTTCCTCCGTTTCTTGATAAAAGGAATCAATTTATTTTCCTCACAATATGTAGATGTATCAAGTCTAAAGTGAATCCTTTTTCGTAATCTACTAGAGGAATATCTTCATATGCCCATATAAATGCCTTGATTGTTTCTTCATTCTGAGAGAGATCAATTGGTATGAGTCGTTGATTGACCACCAGGGGTTGATTGGAAGAAAGAGGTTCACTCAGTGTGGAATACTTAGAAGATGTTTTATGATGATTGATAGAAGAAGATGCTGGGGGGGATGAAGAAGATGTGTAGTAGATGTCTCAGGAGTAGAAGAAGGTGGTATGGACCCTATCTATATGATGATATATCATCTGTAAACTAGTATGATTAAGTCTAAAGTCTGTAGATTGCGACACATGGGTCGATTCAGATGTTTGACTTGAAGGACTTTGAGTCACACGAATCTTCAAAGAAGGAAGATTTATTGGGGGTGATTGATGAAGAAGGTCTTGCGAAGAAGGGGAGGACCATGATTCAAGAATCTCATCGGAAGAATGATAACAAGGGTCCTACAAAGAAAGAGAGGACCGTGATTCAAGAACTTATATTAGATGTTTGATTGGAGGGACTTGGAGTTGCATGTAGTCTTCAAAGGAGGAAGACACCGTTGATGCGAGTTGATAAAAGGGGTCTGTACGAAGATAGGGAGGACCATGATTCATAGGAGTCACATTAGATGAATCCAAATAGTAGTTTGGATCCAAATCATTAGAAGAATAAGAAGAAATGTTTGGATTGGAATCCTCAAAAGAAGAGGAAATGTTTGGATTAGAATCAGAAGAAGAGTGGGGGGAACCCGAATAATAATTTGGATCAGAAGCATCCAAATCATACCATCGACTATGAGATGAAGGTGGGGAACAAGTTACCTCATATGGGCTCTCTAGCATGAAGAACCAAATGAGGTTTAGTTGTAATGGGAATCTTTTGATTTGAATTTCTAAACCTAGGTTCCATATTGTTGTAAGTATGAGGAACCACGCGATAGTCAGTCATTTTTGGTGTTGTTTTAAGCACAAATGTCTAGATCTAGATAGTTTGATGGAACTCCTTCAAAGGGAAGGAAGTGATCCATGTCGATTTGGGTAGCATAATGACAACCAACTAGACATTGTGTAAGTATGGAGATGCGTGCATGATTTTCCAAAGAAGGTACTAAGGAAAATAGACATTGTGATGATGCAATCTTGATGAGATCGAAAGGGATTGTCCTAGAAAACAAATTTTCTAAATGAATAATCACAAGGAACAATCATGGAAGTGTGAAACACAAAGCCAATCAACAAGGAAATAAACCCTATGTAAAACAAAGTGATAGATGCAAAGATGATCAACACAATGTCAATATTTACGTCAAGCTCAAAATGAACAAGGCGTAAATATTAACAAAGGGTAGATGTGACTCCCAATCAAAGGATACCATGACAATTTTAACAACCAAAAAGGCCTAAATGTTAAAGGGCAAGGTCTACAAATGTAAGCCACGTAACCACACCAATTGGACACGTTCTATCAAGCTTCACGCAGAGAAGTGCGATATTAGTGTCAAAGTAGTATCGAAATGATGCAAAAAAAGTAAGTGACACCCTTCAAGATTTGGGACAATGTTTGAAATCAAACCAAGTCAAAGTATACCAAGGATGTGTTAAAATGTGGGCAGCGTAATGCCACAATACGGATACTTAGATCATGTTTACGAAGAAACGTGACATAAGTATCTTAATTGTGTCGAGACAATGCAAACAAGGTAACATGTCAAAGGGAGATAAAATGATGAATCAATCCTAACTATGATGATGATCTTGACGTGGGTATCAAGATCACAAAGGCCACCAATGATATGAATATGTCTCCGCGCACTTTAGATGTTTAACTTACCCAGCCGCAAACATGGATGAGCGTAAATGGATAAAAAAGTGGCAGAGACAATCGATTTGTTAACACAGAGGTATTCACCCTTCTTTTGATCAACAAAGTGTCAAAAGAATGTGAAGGAAGCAAATCAAAAAAGGGATGAAAAATGCTAAGCTTCACTTCGGCAGAGTTTCGCCTCACCCTAAGGCAAGTAGAAAACTAAATGAAAGTAACATGTCACACGTTTCACAATGAAAAGATGGTTCACAACTCAACACCTGTTTTAGAATGGTTAAAGTGGGCTCCTGGCCAAAGTATATTTTCCTAGGTGGTTCTCTCGTCCTAGGTGTTACAAAAATTATCCACGAGCGAGGATGATTTACCCAAATAGTCACCTTGACTATCTTGGGAGTATCTCGGCTTTACTTTACCCCCTTCAAGCACATAGTGGGAAATAAATGCATCCATCGTGTACTTCACTGGGGTCGCCGTAGGGACAACTTGTAATGCTATCTCACAAAGGAATCACTAGTCAAGATAGGTAGTGCGTAGCACTTCCCGTTTCATCCACAAGGTTCCCTCTTAGCGGTGGAATACTTTGGGGTTCCTAGAACCACCCCCATTGTTGTAGCTTAAGGCGTTATGCGGAAGGGGTTATGTTCTAGTTGAGTGGAGAGGGACGTACCCTTTTCTGAAACCTGCAATACAGTGTTTTGAATATGTTGTTTGTTTTATCTTGTTTAATTAGGTGTGGTTTGTTTGAACACCTTTTGGCAACCTTTATGACAATTGTATTAGTAGTTTTAACTTCATTTTGATTCCTTCTTTCTTTGACAAGCGATTTTGGTCCTACATACCAAGGTTAGTAATTTTCCAAAATGTCATATAAAAGAGATAAGATGTTGTTTTTGATTTCCAAGATCATCCTAAGATGCAAGGAAAGAGCATACACAACAAGCTATCTCACTTAAATTTGTAATAAATGGAATAATTCCTAAGTACAATGTGAAAATAAGTTCCTTTTTAACCAACTTTGAAAGATATTTAAAATTGTTTTGCAAGTATGAAGAAAGTGGTGAAACGTTTCTGATTCCCAAGATCACCTAGAAAGCGTGAGGGAAGAGCATACACATTTCAAAACTTCACAAATAAAGATACAAATGTTTTTTAAAAATTAGTATAAAGAAGACCTAATGACAAAGGAAACTTGTAAACCACTTGTTAGAAACCTGTAAAAGTTAGAAAACCAACAAAATCAAAAAATTCTAGAAATCCAATGTTTTGCACTTTTTTTAGTAGTTTTTAGTAATTTACATTTTTGAAGGTCTCTGAGGCACTTTGGAAGTTTTGTGATAGAATATAGTATACCAAAGGTATCTAACTTTTAGAAGTTCCCTCGCAAAGTACACTCCGTTATCTTTCCAACGCTTTTTCAAACTTTGAAAATAGGTTAACAAGTCAAAAGTTATGATCAAAACAAGGAGCACTAAAAAGTTGTAACCAAAACCGGATTAAACAGATATACATGCGCCCCCTTTTATGCATGTACGCCCCCCTTACAAAGACACCTGTGCCACCCGAAAGGTGTGTCGTGCCACCAAAAAGTTGTGTGCACCACTCTGTGTATTTCTGATTTAACAGTGCACCTGAGCCACCCAAGAGGTGTGTGCACCACCAAAAAGACATGTGCGCCACTATGTGTAAGTTTCAACTTACCGTGCACCTACGCCACCCCGAGAGGCATGTGCGCCACGAAAAGAGTGTATGTGCTACCTTCGATAAAAATAGGCAGAAATTCAGACAGAATGCTTGTGCTACCCGGAAAAGCATGTGCGCCACCGCTTTGTAAAACAGTCCCGAATTCTGACAGAATGCCTGCACCACCAGAAATGCGTCTGGGCGAGCTAAAACAACATGTTCACTCAGGTTAGGGTGTATGCGCCAATCTGAAAAGTTTTGATTTGTAGTGAAGGTATAGTACAAAACGACGTTTGCTCCCAGGTTAATGCATTTGTGCACTGGTTAGGGTATGTGTGCCGGGGTTAGTGCATATTGACTAGGATCGATAAACAGAGAACCCACCAGGTTTTTGACAGTGTGCCTGTGCCACCAAAAATGTGCCTGTGCTCCTAAAAGTGTGCCAACGCCACCCCTGAGAGAACCAAAATATGGAAAAAAACACAAGAAAGCTCACAATACTTCAAATTTTGACAAGTTAGTTTTTAAAATGGTAACAACCCATTAAAATGATGGCTATGAACAAGAACTTACACATATAAAATTAGCAAAAAAATCCAAGAAAAAGAACATTAATTACTACATGTGCATATCAAAAGTTAGCCAAAATAATGGAACTTAAACTAAAATGCCATGGGATTAAGGTGTCCCACTGGGCGTGCCAAATGTGTGCATGTGTTGTTTTTAAACTAATGCTAATATGAGAAAAAGACTAACACCTAAATAGCCTTAATTAGCAAGAGTTAAACAAACTACTTAGTACCATCATGATAAGAATTAAACAAGGGTTAGATGCTAACATTCATCAATAAAACTTTTAAGCTAACAATGTTAAACATCTAAAATTCTCTATTCTCTAACAAATAAATGAAATGGACCTAGGTAGGCTCCATGGCTATCAAAAATGGTTGTCTTATTGGTGTTCCAAGAACCTAGGAATGAGGGCTTGTCAAAGTTGGGCTACAAGACCCTTTTGACACCTCCCATATGACCTAAGCACTTAGGAAAGAGGCTTAACTCTTCAAGATGATGAACTCTCAAGAAAACAAAACGTAAGCTCTTAGTCTATTTTGCTATATGCTTTGCATTTGCTTTCTCAAGGAGTTTAGGTGTGGGTATAAAGGTAGAAGGAGGGCTCCTTATATAGCCCAATGGATAAAGGAAACACTTCATCCCTTTGCATGTGGGATAAAGGTAAAACATGATTAGGAATGGATAAGGTTACTTTATAAAAGGTACCCTTACTTTAGAAGGGTTTAATTTATGCTTAGCAAGTCATGGGAGTTGGGGGGGTGTTTTAATTAATCAAAGGTGATTAACTAATAGGTAGATGTAAGCTTATAGAAGCTAATTAGAGGAATATTAGTACGATTTAGGCTATTAGAAGGGGATTAAATCAATTAAATATTGATTTATTGATTAAATGAAGGGGAAGGCTAATTAATTAATAATAATGAATTAGTCTAGATAGAAGGGGTGAATAATTAATGGAAGGTCGTTAATTAGGTTGTTAGCTGGATAAGCGACTTAATCAATTAGCGTATTGTAAATAATTAACGACAATAAGAGGGAATATGAGCACTTTTGATGGTATGTCATCAATTTGTGGGAAAGGAAATAATTAGCGTAATTTAAGTATTTAAATTTCTTGGGCGTAATTATGGGTGTCTACAATAAAATACCAATCTAAGCTAAAGTAAGCATTGTAAATTATCAAAGGCCAACTTCTAATTGCATCAACACAACTGAAATTTCAATAGGTGGAGAACAACATGGGTTTGAAGCCTCTTCATAATAGTGCTACGTAGGTGGCACAAGGGTATAAACCAAACTATTGATCCCTTTTTATAATTTCATTCGAGGAAGTTAGGGTTTTAAGAGAACAATATTGATTTCAAAAATTTATTTGCATCATTTAGATTCTAGATCGCATACAAAGAAGCACAATCGACAGTTATGAGTGGTCATACAGTCACAAAATCCATTTTTAAAATAAGACAAGTTTCTACAACTCCAAATAAGTTGCGCAGGTGAATTTTATCTAGTGGGAAGTTTCAAGTTCAATATTACAGACAAAACACTTAAAGAGGTTTTCTATCATATTTGACTCCAGTTCACACCCAAATTATCCCAAAAACATGCAAAAAGTTGAGTGCACTTATCCTCTTATAAATTTATATATTTAACATGTGCCCTAATTAAATCAATTATCTAAATGATTTAACAAAAATAAATTTATGCTAAACCGTAATATTGTAGAGTCACATATGATAAATAAATGATAAAGCACAAATTTGACGCAAGCAATAAGCTAATGAAAATTGAAATCCTAAGTGCAAGAGAGGGAATAGAAGACTTATTTGATTTCACAATAAATCCCAAAGTGTTATGGATTGGAAAACTGATGAACATGAGGAACAAAGGGCTGCAATTGAACATAAAAAATCCTGGAATTGTCGAATGAGCCTGGACTAAGGCGCCTGGGACAGGACTAGGGCGCTTAGGTGTTGGGTACCTTTGTTAGGTGTATGTGACTGTGTAGAAGCTCAGAAACTAGTTTTCATTGTGTTGCATAAATGTCCCTAACCTTCTCTTTTGGTCACCTGTATGTCGCTGGATGATCACCGAATTCACTTATAACCTGAAAAATAAAATGATATCTTGCAAAACCCCAAACTACATCAAATCCTAAAAAAGAAAGATTAAAATGGGGAGTCAGATTGACCTCAGTGGTCACCTGACATAGTGAACTTACAACCAAGCAATGCATTACATCTCAGAATCCATGCAATTCTTGTGAAGTGTGTGAAATCGTGCCCTAGGAAGCTCTTATGTAAGATGCACTTAATAGCAAATGATAGCTAGATGTAATAATATAGATAGATGTGTGGATGGAAAAATGAACTTCCCCTCTTATGCGTGTATACAAAAAATGCAATCCCTTGTCCCTTGAATGAAAGCTAGATGGATGCCTTTGATTCTCTTAAAATGCATTTGGATATAACCTTAGGTGATGATAATAGATGCTTAGAGTTTGATCCTTTATCATGGTCACATAGCTTTGTATTTATATGATTCCCTTGTTTGAATTTCATAATTGACAGCTATAAGGTCGACCCATAAGAAAATAAGAGGCCTAAAAGAGGCGAGTAAGACAGAAGGATGTCTAAGGTGCCTAGAGGGGACAAAGGTGCCTGGTCATTGGTGTCCTAGCTAGGCGCTGGTGTCTAGAGTCAAGAAAGATAAAGAATTGAAGATCAGAATGGGCTGTGGGGTGTGCAAGACTAGAGAGAAATCAAGAAAGACAAGAAAGAGGCCAAAGACAATAGTCAATTACTAGTTTTCTCACTTAGGAATCATATGAATAGTAATATGTGATGAGGACCTAGAAATGTACCCAAGTGCATGAATTTGTGTGTACATTTGCCCCCACTTTATGTTGTTGAGTGAATACTTGATTACATAAAGTAGATAAGATATGTGTACCTGATAACCATGTAGATTGATGGTGAAAGCATGCCAAAGAGATAAGAAAAAGCATGGATTGATAAAAAACGAAGCATGGAAGTTAAGGAAGAGGAAGTGACCCTAGGGGTGAAACGTATGTGTTGTGTCATGTTGTGCTTGTTGTCATGGTTGTGCTTTGCTGATGTAGGACTGATTCTTGTTGTGTATTAAGGACATACCTGTAAAAGAAGAGAAAAAAAGTAGTCAAAGTCATGTATTATGAAAACTTTGTAAAAACATGTAAAAGTATGTAAATGTGAAATAGTAGTAAAAAGTAAAGTGTGCACTTGATCCGTGACGAGTGAAAAGGGGTAAAAATAATCCTAAACTGCTGTAATAGAGTGAGTTTTTTAGGTGATCTCACGCCAAGAGCAAGTTTTTTGGGTGATTTGATGCCAAGTCTGAGTTTTTTGGGCGATCTCACGCCACAACCAAAGAGTGTTGAGGAGAGAGGTTTGGTTTTATTCTGAATTCATGAATGCTTCTTAAATTTATACACCAATAATGATGATGTGATCCTACTTTGTTCTATGTTGTTCTAGTTTGATCTAACGAAATAGAAAAAGGAGATAGAATGCATTCTGATTACTGGAGGATTATGCTTGTGTTGTGAAAATTGCTCTGTGAACTGCTGAAAATTATATTGATAGGAGAAAGTGGTTGCAACTACCCCCTAGTCATAGGAGCCCAAGAAATTTCATTAGAGCCTAGGTGCTAGTGTCTGTATCTGGGCATTGGTTTCTGTGTTGAACTAATGACTCAAGTCAGAATCTGGGTCGATCTGTAACTGTAACTCTATTTGTTCATGTATTGTGAAATCTTGTACTGAAGCTCTAAGTTGTTGCATGGGGTGATTGATTCACCTAATGTATGCACCCCTCATTTGGGGTGCATGCAACATCGCTAGGAGGATGCAGCCCAAAGGAGAGGACCATAATCTGATTGGAAATTATATCCCTACAGGGGGAGGAATGTGCATGGTAGAAACCAAGGCACATGCAAACAAAGTGGCTAGAAACATGTGTTAGTAGAAAAAGTGACAAGCATGTTATAGAAGACAATGTAAACAACTAATAGTACATACAAAGTAGACCACACAAAAAAGGTTTCAAACATGGGACATTGCTTATAATGTCACAAGACAATTAGGGCTGAAGCGGCCAAAAGCATACAAGAAATTATCAAACAAGACATAGGGCATAGCCCGCAAATAATGGCATACAATAAAAAATAGTGTAAAGCAAAGAGTAACAGACAACCATGGTGGTAAATATTCCTGTAAAGTAATTATTGCACATGAAACACCCATTAGCATGTTAGAGAGATATGAAGTATGCCAAAACGTGTATGATCCGATATAACATAGTGTGCTAGTAAGGATATGAAATAGTAAATAACGAAACAATAACACTTGATATGTGTAAGAGTAGAATTGTAGATGCCCCTAAGAGCCTTGGTGGGACTGGTAAGAGATATAAGAACACACATCTATGTTGCATGTAACGATCTATAGAAAGTATACATTCACGACTAAATAGAAAATGAATGTGCATGTGTTTATAGAAAAACATAATGACATACTAAGTATCTTTCTAGCATGCGATACAAAGTGTAAATGTAACTAGTATAAGTAAGCAAGAGTATGTGTAACCAGGATATACAGTAAGCTTTGAATGTGTGAGATGGAATGATATGCAATGTGAATGTGATAGGAGTTGTGTGCCCCCTGGGTGGACGTGTATGAATGTGTATGAGATGAGGTTCATCAATAAAATACCCCCCGACAATCATTGGGAAATGGTTTTAATTGTGTTCACTAAAAAGATAGATCAATATAGCATAGAACGTAAAGAGTGTGAATACGGTGAGGTTCATTTCAAATTTAGACCCTCAGCAGTCATGTAAGAACTGTGGAACTAAAGTGCGTCATAGGGTAATGATGATACAATATGTGTATCACATTGTGTAAGATTACTTAGAAATAGGAAGTATGAAGCACAAAGCATAATAGTAGTAGAAATGATAAATACTTGATAATGTTAGGAGCACGATGTCCCCCAAATGTGTAGATCTAGTTGATGTTGCTAAGGGGATCAATGTAAGGAGTTGTTTCCTTGAAAAAAATGATTTTTTGTAGCTTATGTGGGATCAATGGCGTTGTAGAAGACTTGAGAGGAAGAGGTGTTGTACCAATTTTGAGAGGAGGCTACTTAGGAGTTGGTGACGTGGTAGAAAACTTAGTAGGAGGAGGTGATGGAGGACAAATTTGGAGAGGTGATTTCTTAGTTAGAATGGGTTGCATAGGTGATGTTTGAATGATAGAAGAAGGAACATTAGAAGTTATAACCTTATGCTCATTGGTCATAGTAGGAGCAAATTTAGGAGCCCATTTGGATGTACCATTTAGCGATGGCCATGCAAAAAATTTATGTAGCAAAAAAGATAAAACCACGACGCTCAAAGTGCTTGATTCTTCATTGCAAAGGATAACAATCATCGTCATTATGTCCATTGATTTGATGATACTTGCAAAATGGGATACCTTAATAGTTGGTAATCCAACAAAGAGGATAACAATGGGTAGGTGGAAATTTGATCAATTGGTGATTGAGGAGCGCAAGAAAAATGTCATGTTGTTTAACATTATGATCAAACTTGAGAGGTGTGAGGAGCAATAAGACTTGGGATTCATTGATATGAGCACATGAAGAAGACAGAGAAGTAGAATTAGATGTAGAAGAAGTAGCATGGGGCTAAAAATTTTCCTTGAGATGTTGAATTTCAGCTTTAAGAGATGTGATTGTGGTTTCCATAGCTCGAAATTTGTCTTGGAATAAAGAATCTAAAGCTTGAATTGATTTGCAAATTGATTGATTAAAATTATAACTAATGGAGTCATTGGAGAGACGATCAAAGAGAGAACTTATTTATGAAGGCAATGTATCAAGAGGGAAGCAGATAGAGTGTATGGATTTTATGAGAGCCTTTTTGCAAAGTGGGGGCATTTGAAGTAATTGGTATAAGGGGACTTTAGTAGCCATGAAATAGTAAAAATGAGGATCCAAGAGTATTTAAATGCGGGTTCACCAAATGATTTAACAAAAATAGATTTATGCCAAACCCTAATATTGCAGGGTCATATATGATAAATAAACGATAAAGCAAAGATTTGATGCAAGCAATAAGTTAATGAAAATAAAAATCCTAAGTGAAAGAGAAGGAGTAGAAGACTTAGTTGATTTTGCAATAAATCTCATTCCGGAATAAAAAACTGATGAATACGAGGAACAAACTTCCGCAATTGAACACAAAAAATCTTGGAATTCTCGAATGAACCTGTATTAGGGTGCCTAGGAATTGAGGACCTTTGTTAAGCACCCGTGATTGTGTAGAAGCTCAAAATTTGGTTTTTGACATGTTACACAAGTGTCCCTAACCTTTGCTTTTGGTCGCCTGTATATCATTGGATAATCACCGAATTCACCTGTAACCTACAAAATAATTGATATCCTACAAAACCCAAAACTATATCAAATCGTAAAAAAGAAAAAATGTAAATGGGGAGTTGGATTTTCCCCGATAGTCACCTGACAAAGTGAACTTATGACCAAGCACTGCACTACATCTTAGACTCCATGTAGTTCTTGTGAAGTGTGTGAAATCATTCCTTAGGAAGCTATTGTGCAAGATGCACTTGACAGGGAGCAATAATTAGTTTGTAGCAATGTAGATAGATGTGTGGATGGCAAAATGAACTTCCGCTCCTATGCATGTATGTAAAAACTGTAGTCCCTTGTCCCCTTGAATGAAAGCTAGATGTATGCCTTTGATGCTCTTAGAATGCCTTTGGATGTAACCTTAGGTGATGATAACAAATTCTTAGAGCTTGGTCCTTTATTATGGCCACATAGCTTTGTATTTATATGATTCCATTATTTTAATTTTGTAATTGACAAATAATAGACCTACCTATAAGAAAATAATATGTCCAAAAGATAAAAGAGGCCCAAAAGAGGTGAGTAAGATAAAAGGAGGTCGAGGACGCCTGGGCACTGACGTCCTTACTAGGCGCTGATGTTCAGAGTCAAGAAAGATAAATTAATGAATATCAGACTGGGTTTGTGGGGTGTGCAAGACCAGATAGGAAAATAAGAAAGACAAGAAAGAGGCCAAAGACAATAGTCAATTACTAGTTTCCTTGCTTAGGAATCATATATATAGTAGTATGTGATTAGAACCTATAAATCTAGCAAAGTGCATGATTTTGTGTCTACACTTAATCATTTATTGCATGGTTAGATCTATATTGTAGACACAAAATTATGCACTTATTACTATTACATCACGCCTCTAGTATTTTATTATACACATGATTTCCAAGTATGAAATATTAGATACTGGTGACACCTTTTCCTAGTCCTTCTATTGCCTTTGATTAATTTTGATTTTGACATTGTCTTATACGTATTGGATTTACATCTTTTGGTTGAATCAAAGGGATCCATATCCCCCGTTCTTAGTCATGTTTCTATTGCTTAACTTTAGGAAAATACTGCCCATTAAGGACACTACCACCCAGGTGCTATTGTCCCTGTTGGGCACTCTTGTCCATTCTCTTTGATTTTTCTAAATTACCATTTGACACTTAACTTTAGATCCTTTTCTAATTCTCTGGGTCAACCTTTGGTGTCACTAAGTGTCAAAATTCAAACAATGAAGTCATATATATACGCAAATTACTCAATATTATTAAGGGGTTGGATAAATTTGGGCTATTACTTACTATTTACTATGTGGGAAAAGAGCAACACTCAAAGACTGCATTTGGGACACATTATTGATTGCATAAGAGGGGTTATTTCTAAATTCCATCCCACACATTCATGTTGGGGGGAAAATTAGTTGTAGCCTGTTATCTTGGTTTGACTGGCATAAGGGAAACCTAGCTTTAAGTGACATAATTAAATCACACACACACACACACACACCAAAACTACATAGAGTCTAAAATGTAGTATAGCGATTGGTGATAATCACATTAGAGTGACCATCGAGGTTAGTCTGACTCAAGCATATGCATTGCTTATTCCATCTAATGTTTATTTGAGACTTGTGCAGATAGCTAGGGTTGATTTTGTAGGTTTGGATGTGATACAAGAATCCTACAAAAAAGTGGATGGGATAGAGAGGAAAATGAAGAAGACAAGTTGTTGCCAAGACACTAGCACTTAGTTCAGGACACTAACATCTAGGAAGTCCTGTCCTCATCTAGGCGGGTCCTATCTAAAGACGTTCTGGATCCTAGTTTCTTAGATAGAGCATACACATTTTAAGACTAGCCTTCTCATCCCGTTTCCCAACAAAAAATCAGCCCAAATCTCCAAATACAGGACTAAGTCATTGTTATCTCACTATTACTTATACTTGTTTATTTTTTGCATGATAGATCTTGTTTGTTACTGCTATATTCATTTGATCTCATTCCTATGATTAAGATTTAAATTTATTTAAATTAGTTGGTGAACCCATTTATTGATGGAACCCTAGCTTACCCTAGGATCCATCATCTTGTATATTCCTCATGGCTGATCAAAATGTGTTGTGAATCCATCATTTCAAGCCTCTTTTCCTTAAGTATGAACCTATTCCTATGACTAGTATTCAACCTATCTTTACAAATGCCTAAGAAGAATTGACCATCTATTGCAAGTCACATATTACTACTACATGTCATCCCAAAATTCCTTGTGTCTTTACAAAGTTTTTTAACCCTAGTCATAACATTATACTCTTACCCCCCATGGAGGCCACTAGCTCTTATGAATCTGATAACGATGTTGCTTCTATTATTACAGACGATACTTGTGTTGAAGATCTTGTTAATTTTTCAGATGAATAAGGTCTTAATAATGATTCTTGTGATACCTTTACATCTTTTGATATTGTATGTGTTATGATAAATGGCCCTCGCCCCACTCCTTATTCTCCACTTATGTATGCACAAATCATTAGAGTTGATCTTATTGTTGTTGCTAATGATATTCCAGTCCCCAGTTCTTGTTATCAACCAAGAGATTCTTTATTGAATATTATGCCTCAAAAGTCATATATTTCTTCCTACACCTCTTGTGTGTTTTTCTAGTGATGTTAGTACTCATTTTTCTTCTCATAATGTGTTTAAAATCTGTAAAAGTTGAAGATGCATTTGGTTCTACTCTTGATGTTTCCAAAGATAGTGTACATAATGATGATCATAAGGATAATATGTATATTGCTTGTGTTCCTTATCCTACCAAGCTTATTG
This sequence comes from Taxus chinensis, assembly GCA_019776745.2. Classification (NCBI taxonomy): domain Eukaryota; kingdom Viridiplantae; phylum Streptophyta; class Pinopsida; order Cupressales; family Taxaceae; genus Taxus; species Taxus chinensis. Next base: position 610,552,278 of record CM034150.1, read on the forward strand.
ATAAAAGTGTGCAAAAAATTTTTCCTATTGTTTTCATGTTAAATGTCCAACAAAAAAATTAAATTTTTTTGCCATGACAACTAAGCCCACACTCAAATATCCTTGAACCCTGGTAATGTAAACCTTCCCTCAGAAAAATTGCTGACTATGCAAACCCCATCATGGCTGAGAGGGATGTGCTAATTGAATTTTGTAGGTAAGCTAGGGGGAAGGAATTCATTAATTCATTTTGATCCACTTTGAAGGAACTGCTCCCGGAGGCCCAAAAAGGCTTGTTTTCAAGGTTTTTGTACCTAATAAGCACCCCTAAGAAGAACTAAGAAGAGATAACGAATCCAATAAATGTGTGATAGAGTATATGAGATCATTAGAGATAGTTTAGGCAATTTATACAAGGTAAAAACAGTTTTTAAGAACAAGCTATGAAACATCAGACTACTTATAACACAATGTACAGGGAAATGAAAGCAGTAAATAAGCATAGTGGGATTGTTCTAAATGGTTGCGGGAGCCTTAGTATGTTTTTTTTAAGTGACCACATACTCATCAGAAAGATAATAATTCTTACTTCACATTTCAAAAGGTTTTTTGTAGATTCTACTATCCATATTTTGAGATATTGGCTGGACAGTGCAGATTAAGATTCCCAATTGATCCCTGTGAGGATTAAAATAAGCATTCCAAGATTTATATCAGATATTTGAGACCTAATTAAAATCCTAAGATTACATACTAAATGTCATCTTCACTCACAAGGTGTTGGTTTCCCTTTTCATTATCATTCTTTTTGGTGGTAGTCAATTTCACCTGACACACAGGCTTGAACAGAATCAAAAAGGGGGTATATTCCAAGTTTCCAGGAAGAATTGGCTCCTAAAACATCTTGGGAATGATCTCAGAAGACATTTTTGAGATCAAAATGATATAATTTTTTCCTAGGTATCTCTTAAAGAAGCTCCCTAGGGGCAAAAAATCACTCTCCGGTGTTTATTTTTGGCAGTTATTGGCGAAAGCTAGGGTTTCTAAATAGTATCCATGGCACATTTTCACACCTTGGATGCACTGTTTTCACATTTTCACTTGGTTTAAAGGTGAATTGGGTGTCAAAAACATGTGTCACTAAAGTGAGGGGAGGAATAGTTTGAAGGTTTACATCACTTAACAAGTCCCTTTGGGTGGTTAGGTGAGTGTTATACAACTCACAAGTTAAAATGGCCCACTCTCCACATGATCAATATGACCCATAGTGCAGCTGGGAATGCCCTGATGAACATTTTCACCTAGTGTCAAAAGCTATGTGAGGTGAAAAAAAGTGCACACCACCTAGGGAGGGAGCATTTTTTTGTCTCTTAAGTGACCAACTGTGATGTGTTAGGCTGATATTTGTCCTCTCATACCTCCTAAGTTAACCCCAACTCTATGATGTAGCTCACCCATGGTGCCATTTTTCACACCTGCTACACCTTTTCACCTGGTGCAATAGTGCATCGGGTGCAGAAAAATTACACCACCATCGAAGCTCACCTCTCTTTTGTCACTTGCAAACTCCAACTTGCTTCCTAGGACATGTCTCTCGGCTCACCTCGTCTCATCATAGCTTGTTCTCCTCCTCTTGTTGGTTATACCCATGGCACATTTTCTCCATAGAATTGATGCACATTTACAACTCATGTACACTCAATAAATTTATTAAGGTACATGAGTAACCTCCCAGAACCTATTTTGTAAGTCCCAACTCATCCTCAACCTAGGTTAAGAGGAAAGCTGTAAAAGTGAGTCCAGAGGTGATTTTTCTTAACCTGATTTAGACTATTCAATTATTTAAATCATCCTCAATAATTTTGGATAGCCCATTTTTAAAATCTATTTTTCCTCAAATTTCTATTATAACCTATGCGCTCATGAAAAAATTTCTATGAAAAGCCCATGCTCGAAATCACAAAAATGTTGTTAATATCTCACAAACCTTTGCTATGTTTTCCACGAGATTTGAACTGAATCTTCCTTGACATGAATGCCTTTTGGGATGAATTTTTTACATAAACTCATTAATTACCATCATAATAATTTTTACATGGTCATATAAAACTTATCAGTCTATGGAAAAATTCCCCCTTATAGTATCCAGAGTTGCAAGTGACCCAAATGAGCTAAAAATCAGAAGCATGATATCCTCGAAAACATTAGCTTTCCAATGAGCACTTTCTTACCCCATGATAATAGGTAGGAATGCGAGTCATCAAGGACTATTATTTTTATACATTTTACCCTATCAAATTAATAAAACAAAAACCTACAAGTTCTACTTTCAGTTTTGTGAAGATCTAGACGAGAGAAACCATTGAAAATCAGAGAAAAGCATCCCAGTGAGAAGATAGAATTTTTGGAGACATTTTTCGAACCGATCCAACACCTCATGGCCAATTTCTATTTTAGTAAGTACCAAATTCAATAAACTTACATAATATTATTAGGTCTAAAGGACGGATGGATTTAAGAAACTAAGTTCATTATCCCAAGAGGAAAAGTGCTATCAAAAGTGACAATTTGGACAAATTTTCCAAATCTAGTCATCCAAGAGGAACTTACTAAAAATAGTAAGTGTTCTAAAAAGGATCCAAAATGGTCATGGTTTTTCATCCTCCATTCCTTTCTAGTGTTCAAACTTCTATGGAAGTAAAAAAAACATGCTTTCACAGAGGGTGGATAATTGACAATGTGTCTTAAGCAGGAGAAAAACCTTCTCATTTCCCAATTTTGGTCACAGTGTAGCATTCTAATGGCTTGCGGTGTGTTTATCACTTCATCTGAATATATTTGATCAAAGGATTGGAGCATGTTCCATAAAATATATCATCTTCATTCATCACATTGCATTGATCGTATTTCCCTTCACCTCATCTCATGGATGGCTATCATTTCCCCAAGGCCCCGGATCATCAGGTTGAATTGTATAGGAAATGGTCTCAAGTAGCATCAGGAACTTGGACATTTTGAGAGGCATTTCAGTGTTTCAAAGGTCTGAATGCTTTTTCCAAGTGAGAAAAATATTTCACTCGTCATCTTCAATGGTCTCCACCTCCCCTTCCAATGGTCAATCAATCAAGGAATGAGCTCACAAAGTACAATGTTCCGGAGTTGGGATAGTGCTCTTCACTCCCCTTCTTAGTGTGTTTAAGCAATGTTGTAGACTTTGGGCATAGTTCTCATCCACTCCCCTTCTCATTTTATTCAAGTAGTGTTGCATAGGTTCATAATTTCATGAGTTTTCAAATGGAGATAAGAGTGTACAAATGTCTTCATCGAGAGCTCTCTTTATCAGTGTATCATAGTGGAGGGTCATCATGGATTAATTTTCATATTCAACCTCTCTCAAATCCAATCTTCATCGAAGGATGGAGGCATCTTCATCCATATTTTGGAGCATCCTTCCATCTCCTCTCTCATTCTTTCTCCTCTTCCTTCCTCCTGATTCCTCATTTGTAGGTATGATCATGATGTTTTTGTCTTATTCATTTGAGTGACAATGAAACATTTGAAATATGTAAAATTACTTCCTTCAAGTTTTAAGAGGGGTGATTTAATTTTTTCTTTCCTAGGATAATGAAAGTTTACAAGTTGAATAGGAACACGAAAAGTCATGTGGGAGGTTGAGGAAGAGATGAATTTTAAAGCTATAAAAGGAGACAATCTCCTCATTTTAAAGGAATGGTTAGTTCTTTTTTACTATCTCCCATTTTCTTTCTTAGGACCAAGTGCCTTCATTTCCTGTATTCTATTGTCTATTAAAATATTCTATCTCCATCTCAACTTGTACTCGATGAGCATTGTAAAATCTGCAACACATGATGCAATAAAACATTGTGTTTCTTTTTTATTGATCCTCTTTCTATGTGAATGGTTTCTTTTGATTGATGCAAGTTGAAATATTTTGATTTTAATGACAATGAACTCAACTGTGTTATTTTTTAGGTTAAAATCCCCCTCTTATTTCCCTCTCCTATCTCTCTCTCTAAGAAAATTTCCTCCCTTGTATTCCATGCAACCAATTTGTCATAGGTTTATGGAAGTATTCATGTGCGATTCATGGTCTTACGGGACAACCCTACAAAATTAGTTTAGTTCATATTTTTTTTCCTTTCTTTTAATAAATGGAGCTACCCCATTCAAGCAGAGGGACTTAGTCCCATAACATTGATGAAATCCCTTATTTTTCCCTTGCAAAAAATTATTTCACTAATAATTTTTAGTGCCCAAAGTGGGGCAGATTTAACATATCTACACCCAATACTATTTCCAAAAAATCCAAAAAATAAAATATTCCAAAAACAAAAAAAATCATAAATTTAAAAATCTAAATTCCCATAAAAAGAGTGAATATAAATCCACCTTGAGTTGAATCCGGACTTACAAAAACTGGCTAAAAGAAGGTACACAAGATTGAATAGATTAAGAGGAATTGTTGACCCTACTTTTGAGGCTTTAAAAAATTAGCTGGAAGAAGGTACACAAGATTGAATAGATTAAGAGGAATTGTTGAGCAAGAACAAATAAGAGATAATACATACTAATTTTTTCAAGCTTCATCTCCATCCAATTTATCAAATGGTACCCTTGAAAATCCTATCCAAACTCCTACTGATATTCCTCCTGAAACCCTTTTGATTCCCCCATCTTTCAACTTCCGTTGAACATTGAATTCCTAAGTGAAGAAGAACAAGAACCAAAGGAATAATTTGGGGAAGAATTTACAAAATAATAAGATGGAGAACTTGACATGACAACACAAAGACCTCTCCCTTGGGGATAGAACATTGACCCATTGGCTTTGGCTCCACCACTCCATGAAATACCTAGAGGTTTAAGAAAAAAATTCCCTAAGTTTAGAGGTGATGGGAAACAACATCTAGATGAGCATATTGTTGCATTCATAACTGCATGTGGTGTGTTGGGAGTTACTCATGAAGATGTATTTGTTCATTTATTCATTGAATCACTTCAAGATATTGCTATAAAATGGTTTTATTATCTACCAAGTGGTTGTATTACATGATGGGCTCAAATGAAAGCTATGTTTGAAGCTAGATTCAAACAGATGGAATATGTTCATGCCTATTGACAGGGTTCTTCATCAAGTTTTGGAACAAATCCTCAAATAAAGAAGAAATCCGTTAAAGACTATCGAAATCCATGGATAAAGAAGAAATTTTCCTAATACTATAGAAATACCGGTACATATGAGAAAGCCACAGGAGCTGACACAAAGATGTGAATCAAAGACAAACAGAAATAGAGTAAGGTGGAAGCCATCAGAGGCATGACCAAAAGAAGTGTCTTTTGGATTATTTTGTAAGAAAGATATTTATTGTACTTAATCAAATGTATATGGTGTGCCACATAAGAGATGAGATAGATGTATACTTCAGAGATAAGATATGTGTGCCATAATTGAGAAGATAGATAAAGATAGAGGATAGAGAGAAACTATATGTGTGTGTATGAGACTAATGTAATATGTTTTGAGATATGAATAAAGACTGATGTTTGGAGAAAATTTGTTATGTGATTTTACATTCTTTCTGTTCACCAATTAGATTAGTTTACTTTTCCCTTGCACATCCTTAACAAAAGGGTGAAATTCTTAACCCTCACACTATTGTTGAGGCTTAAGGTCAACATTTGGTGTCTGAGCCTAGGTTCCTTTTGTTAGTCAGATGTCTGGAAAAATTTCACCAATAGGGTATTGGAAACTAGCACTAACAGAAATTGAGGATTGGTGGGAGAATCAAATTAATATATTTGTCAAAGGAGAAGAAAAGAGACTCAAAACATCATACAAAGAAATTGAGGCATAATTATTTGGAGAATACAGAGAGGAATTTTGGTCTCAATTTCCCACATTTATTGTGGCCTTGCATATTGGCACACGCTAAAAGAATAGAGTGGTCGTGGTTACATTTGAGAAAACCTTTTGAGTGGACTCAGGAAAAATTAAATATACTTAGAAACCTTGACAAACCTTGGACTAGAGAAATTGATTACTAGTTTGAGACCACATTATATTCTTATATAATTACTTGGGCCATACAAGGTTGGACCAGCTTTGATTATAAGAAAGGTGAAGTTTTAAGTGGAGCAAGAGGCATATTTCTCAAACAAATTCCATTTTAATCAAAGTTTTACTTGTATAAAAAGGATTAATTAGAAGTATGGAAAATTCCTTTAAGGGATAGGCACCACAAGATGAAGTACAAAATTAATGGGGTGAAGGGGAGCAATCCAAGAGACGTAACTAATCAAAATTAATGGGGTGATGTTGGGATAGTAGAAATAAGATGACATGAAGAAAAGAACAAATAAAAAAATTATATAGTTGAAAAAGAGAGATTAAGAGAATTAGGTGAGTTAGTATCTTAACAAAAGAAATCATGATGAGGAGGTTAGAAGAGAGATCCATGATAGATGCAGAGAAGGAGTTAGAGAAAAATACAAAAAAAATAGAGGTTAGCAAGGGAGGAAAGGGAAAATAAGTTAAATGAAAGAAAAGAGAAATTGAACAAAATCCAGAAATTAGAAAAGAAAGAAAAACCCACTTCAAGTGGAGGCCAACAATTGGCTACCTCAGAGATGGATACAGACACATAAAGTCTTGCTATAATTCCCGCATCATGATAAAGACCAAAAAGTTGTGGTTACCCCATGGAACCCCGTGGTAAGATACTCCATAGATAATCTAATTCAACAATTGATATCAAAGCAAGCTATCCTAATGAGAGATTTACAATAGTTAGTAGGTAAATTAGAACCAAATTTCAGAGAGGTAGTAGGAGAAGAAGTATGGGGAGAAGAAGAAAGAGAAGTTCCATTATTAATTAAAGAAAAAGGTGAAGAGGAAGTCAGGAATTCATCGCCAGTATGAATAATTGATTGAAGAATTTGAGAAAAAATAAACATAGTAGAAGAAAAGGATGAAGGAGAAATTAGTTCAGAAAAACAAGATAAAGAAGAGAAAGACAAAATAAGAAAAGAATAAGTAATGAAGGATTAGAAGAAAATTATGCAGATTAAGGGATGTTAAAGGTAGGAAGTTATTTGTGGAAGAAAATAATGAAAAGATTTCAATAAAACATGTGTCTCCCAACCAAACACAAGCCCAAAGGAGATGAACCCCTAGATCGGGTGCCATTCCATGTGCCGCTTAACACACCTATTAGAAAAGTAGAAAAAGGAGAAAGTTTGATGGAAAGATATCAACAATTGTAAGAAGAAAGTAAAAGAGAGAAAAAATTGTAAGAGAGTTTAGAGAACTATTAGGAGATTATACTTTGATATTGAATTATCCAGAGACAAAGGGATGAAGGGTAACTTGAAAAAAACTCATAACCAACCTAAGAAAGTAAAACCTTTCGAAGAAACAACCAATTATTCAACCATAACCAAATCCCCAACCAACTAGAAATATGTCACAGAAAATTAAGCTACAAGTATTTAGAAAAGACATTAAAGATGTTGAGGAACACTTATTCATTTTGGATTCATATTAGAAGAGTAACAACATTATAGATGACACAACAAAGTTATATGATTTCATAGGCACCCTGAGAGAAGACACCTACGTTGGTATATGAAAACAAATGCACAAGGCTCTAAAGATTGGGATACAATTGAGAAGGAATTTAAGATAGACTTTCAATTTCAAGAGGCACCTTCTGAAGGAGTTAGAAAAATGAGAGAACTTGTTTAGAAAGAAGATGAAATGGTCAAATAATTCAGCCATAGATTTAAAAATGTAACTAGAAAATTGGAAGAACCACTTACAAGACAAGAAACGCATTGAATGGTTTACTTCAGGACTTTTACCTTACATTAGAGAATATTTGGATGGATAACCATTTCAAACCCTCTAAGAGGCAATAGAGATGGCCATTAGGTTAGAGGCTCAACCTTGGTGAAGAGAAGGAGAGACTTCACTTAAAACCAAATTAGAAAGAGTACAATTAGAGTTAGCCAAACTAAAATTCCAACAAGAAATTTAGAGAAAAGAGGATCTCAGAAATAGCTCACCACCAAGAAATAACATTAGACAAAAAATTTGGTGTAAAGTGTGATGCAGAGGGACATAGTAAAACTATCTGCCCTTACTTAGAGAAGGCAAAGAGAGTTATGGTTGTCATACAACACTCATCACAAAAAGCTTCCTCCAGTACCATACCTACAACAGAAAGAACTTGGTGTGGAATTTGTAGCTATGGGATAAACATACTCAAGATACTTTCCCCTTACTAGAAGTAGCTCCACCTACCAACCAATTAATGTATTGCACAACTTATGGATCTTATAATCATTACCACCATACCTTCCCTTAAGTGGATGCACTTTAAGAATTAAAGGAGTATAATACCCGCAGGGTTATGACAGCTAAGAAAACACATGGCCTACCCCCCACCTTCACAACAAATAACCAACACCCACAATTAACCCCACACCTTCAGACCTAGAAATTAATGTCCCATAATATCAAAACCAATCAAGGAGGACAACCTCACTTTGGAAGGCGGTTACCAAGGTAATAACTACAATCCCAACTATCAAGGATATAATGGTGGTGGATACCACGGAGGATATCAGGGAGGTTATGGAGGAGGATTTAGAGGTGGATATAATAATTATCATGGAGGAATAGGATATCAAGGGTATCATAGATACAAATGAAGAGATAACCAAAATTAATTCAGGGGCTGGATACCAAGATAGAAGACCTATGCACTGTTATAAATGTGGAAAAGATAGACATTTAGCCAGAAATTATATAGAGCTTGACCCTTGCGGTTTCTTCCATGAACAAGGACATGACTCATTTAGTTGTCCCAAAGCTGCTCATTTTTATAGAAATGGAGGTATAAAAATAAAGCTTTAGGAAGAGATGCTCAGAAAAATGTCCAACACATTACAAGATACCATGGGATGATGAAGAGACATGAGAAGATAAGGAGAAAACATATAGCTCAATAAGAAAACCAGAAAAAGAAAAGAAAAAGGAAGAGGCCAAAGAAAACTATTTCAAGAAGAAATATTCTACAATCATAAGGACCGGGACAAACTGAAATATAGAGTTGTGGTAACAACTAGAAGTGTATCCAAGAAAGGAACATACACCATGGAAGAAGAAGATTATTAGGGTACCCACTAAGGAAGATTCCTCATGTAGTGAATAATGGGACTTTAAGGAAATCAGATCGGACCTTCATGATAAAGAAGTAGAGAAAACTAAGGAAGTTGTTAAGAAAACATAATCCTAGGAAGAAACAAAAAAAATTGTTTCATGGAAGATGAAATCATTTCCCTTAAAGAGATAACAAGGTTAACTATAAAATGTGTCCTTGTAGACAAGTTGAAACAATTTAGTAAATATTGGAACAAATAAGATAAAAACTTCCATGTCCAGAGGATTAAAGATGGACACAACAATAAAAAGAGAAATATCTTCAGAACACAACAAACATAGCGAAATTTTTCCATATACTTGGACATTGACATATTTGACACTAATATTACAAAAGACTTCTAGATCTTGAAATGGATGTAAACATGATATCTAAAACCACCTCAGAGAAGTTATAGAGACCTCCCTTAGAACCCACTAGTTATTACATTAGATTAGCAGATGATTTGTCAAAACAACCTGTAGGGAGCATTGAAAAATGGAGAAGTCAAATTTATGGGAATTAAAAAAATGGTAAATTTTGAAGTTGTAGAAAATGTTACTTTAAAACCCACATACAATGTCATTTTAGCTTTAGAGTGGTTCGTTGATTACAATGATACTTTAAACTTCAGAAGAATAAGAAGATACATTATAATCAGATGGAATTTGTGTTCAAGTACCATTACATAGGAATGAATGCCACATGGTCTGAAGAAATTTTTTCATGACACTGAAGAAGAGGATTTCAATGATATACAAGGGATATATGCTCTAAATCGATTTTCCAACATCGATAAAGAATTTGAACCAAATTATGAAGGATAAATCTTAGTAAAAAGTGAATCTACGAATGAGATCTCTGAAAATGTTGTTGAGGCATGGGTACATGGTTTCCCAGAATCTAGAATAAGGGAAGTTACATTACGTAAGAAGAATATTGCCACCCCATGTAATCACCTTAGATGATGATAACCTCAATTATGCAGATCCCACAAATGACATTTTCTGGCTCGCAGAAGATACAAATTTGAAGAAGAATATAGATATTATTCCACCAATGAAGAACCATAGGACAAACCAATCAAACGAGTATATAGACTAAGATGTGGGGCATCCCACCAAACTCTACCAAAATATTCAGGGTTTGGAGACTTAGAAGGCTATTTGGAACAAATGGAGAGAATATTCCTGAATCAGAAAGCTATAATGGAAGCCTTATACAATACCCTGATAAGGTAATGCTATGCAGGATGGTGGGAAACACATAAAACTAATATCTCTCATTGGAATTCTTTGACCACATTACTAAAAACAAGATATTTAGAAAGTGAAGGTTATTATGTGGCCATACCTGAGTACACAAGTGAAGGAGATCCACATAAACACATTCAAACATTGTGAAAGACATTGAAAATATTTGGTGAAAATTATCCTCTAGTATGGAACTCAATTATTCATATGGACATTAGGACCCATACCTTGATCATGGTACATGCATCAAGAAATAAGAAGAGAAACAAGATGTTGGGACCAAATTGTGAAATATTTTTTCCATACATTTAACTTTGGGATGTGGATCTTAATATCCTTCATGCACTACAAAAGATAAGGAAATTTTTATTCTCAACACCTAAAGAGACCACAATATGATTTTCACAAAATAAACTAGAACCTAAAGAACCCTAGAAGCAAGAACATCCAAATAAAGTTCCAGAGATGACTTACTGTTTCACAATGGAAAAAAAAGAGAGAGAAGAAAAACCTGAAAACTTGAGATAAAAGACAATAGAAGGAGAAAGAAAAGTAATAGAGACCAAAGTAGAAGAGGAAAAATATTATTATCATCCTCAGAAGATAAGGAGTGAAAATATGGTATAAATGGAGATGAGAAGTTTGCTAAGATTGGAGATTATTGGTCAGAGGAAGAAGTGGCCAAAGTAGTAGAACTCCAATAATTCCAGGATATAAATAATTTTAAGGAGTTGAGAGGTATAAAAGAAGAAGTTACAACCATGAAAATTCAAATCAAGCATGGAATTAAACCATTAAAGAAGAGGACTTATAGATTAAATCCTAATCTAAAGGTCAAAATAAAAACAAAGATAAACAAAATGTTGAATGCAGGCATCATCAAACATGTCAAAGATTTAGATTGGGTAAGCCCTATGGTCATCCAAAAGAAGAAAAATGGGAAATTAGAATATGTGTGGATTATAAAGAGCTCAATAAAGCTTGTGTGAAAGACCCATTTCCTACTCCATTCACATAAGAGGTTTCTAGAAATTGTAGCAGGAAGAGAGGTCTATTTCTTCATTGATGGGATTTATGGTAACCATCAGGTCTGGATTGACCTAGAAGATACACCTAAAACCAAATTTTCTACAAAATGGGTATCTTTCATGTACATTGTCATGCCTTTTGGTTTAAAAAATGCACTAGATGTATTCAACAAGATAATGATTAATGCATTCAAAGAGTTTATCCATGATTTATTAGAAGTATACCTAGATGACTGGACCATGTATGGAATATTGAATATTCGCATCCAAGTATTAAGACTAATGTTTCAGAGATGCAGAGAACTACATATATCCATGAACTTGAGGAAATGTATATTTTTGATCCCCTTTGGAACAATTTTGGGGCATGTGATTTGTAAAGAAGTATTACTAATTGATCCAGTTAAAAATTTAGTCATCATAAACTTACCACCTCCAAAGACACAAAAATAGGTAAGGATAATTCTGGTTTATACAGGCTATCGTAGGAAGTTTATAAGAAACTATGCTGAAATCAGTGCACCGTTAGAAGACATGTTAAATAAAAGAACAAAAAAATAGATAGAATGGTCTAAATCATGTGTTAATTCTTTTGAGATTCTCAAGGATAAAATATTACATGCACCTATTCTAATATTCCTAGATTGGAAATTTCCTTTCCATGTAAATGTATATGAACCCGTCATTTCCATTGGTGTAGTTTTGACAAAAGCATGAGAGAAAATAGATCATCCTATAGCCTTTGCAAGACAGAAATTAGCTAAAGCTGAAAGAAATTACTATACTACAGAAAGATAGACATTGAGCATAGTATATGCCTTACAAAAATATACACATTCTTTTTTGGCTATATCATTTGTGTTTTGCATAGACCACGAGCCACTAAAATATTTACTAAACAGACCAATACTACAAGGAAGAATATGTTGTTGGTTAATGTTGTTTCAATAATTTGACTTTACTATTACTGTAAAACTGGGTAAGCTGGATAATGGACCTAATTATATATCAATAATAGAAGCAAAGGAATATGAAGGACCTGTAGATGATGACGTCCCCAAATCACATATATTTATAGTCGAGGCCATCCTAAAAGAGTTTGATGACATACCACAACTACTGGCTATAATAGAATTCCCTAGTGAATATACATATCAAAAAAAAAAAACTTATTAAGCTAGGATTTTCCCTTCACCTTAATTTAAGGAAATTTATAAAAGAAAGGACATGATGATGTTCTTAAATGGGTTTCCCTAGAATATGAATGAAAAACATACTATCAGAAGATCATGAAGACATAGCTGGTGGACACAATGGAGGAGAACAAATAACTAAGAAAGTAATGATGGCATGACTACGGTGGCCTACCCTATTCAAGGATGCACACAAGCAAGCAAGGTATTGTGATATATTCTAGTGGGTTGGAAAACCAAATGCAAGGGGTGGGATTCCTTTAAGACCAATCCTAGCACTAACCCCATTTAAGAAATGGGACATATATTTTATTGGACCTATTTAAGCCACCAAAAAACATTCTTAGGCTAGATTTATCATTAAAGGGAAAAAATATTTGACAAGATGGGAAGAATCCATTCCAACCAAAGATTACACTTCCAAGAAAACAACAAGATTTATCTATGAAAACATCATCACTCGGTTTGGATGTCCTCTAAGCATCAAAAACATTCAAGGAAAACATTTTGTAAATGTTACTATTAAAGAGTTCTTAAGAAACTTTTTGATCAATCATAACCATAGTACACCATATCATCCACAAGCCAATGGGGGAGTGGAAGCATTCAACAAGGTCTTGGAAAAGGTTCTCACAAAAATATGCTCACTCCAAAAGGTAGATTGGGACCTAAAGATACCAACAACACTATGGGATTTCCACACTACTTCTAAAAGGCTAACCAAATATTCCCCATTTCAACTGGTATATGGCCTTGAAGCCATGGTTCCCATAGAATTCATCCTTCCAAGTATAAGAGTGGAAGTGATATTAAAAATGAACGAAGATTCTTTAGTAAATGAAAGAATTATTGAATTGGATAAATTGGATGAAAAAACATTTATAGCTGCGTATAATAAAACTTAAGAGAAAGGGAGACAGATTACATGGCATGACCTCCATATAAAAAGAAATGAATTTGACATAGGGGACCAAGTACTTTTATATGATATAAAATGGAAGCATCTTGGGAAACTCAAAGTTTGATGGTTAGGACCTTTCATCATCAAGGATATATTACCAACATTTCTCAACCACTAAAGCTTGCATTTATGTTTTGGCCGCCTGGTAAATAGTGATTTATCTTTGTTTAATGGTAAGAGAGTTCAATTTGAACTTGCCTTCTGGTGATTACAAATGCTATACATATGTAGCTTGTTTACAAGCAAATGGTCTTGGTTCTTTGGTCTAAAATCTTCATTCTTGAGCTGCAGTCTTCAATACTCAGTCCTAGATTTTGTTTATGAATCATTTTATCTTTAACATGGACTAGAATTTTGAATATTTAGTTATGCCTCATTGTACACCGAAAATGATCCTACTAGGAATCACATAGGCCAAGCTCTGTTCTCTTGCACCATCCCTCTCCTACTTGTACTTTGTTGTATTTCTCTGAAGCTGCTATTGCCCATTGTTCGAGTACCTACTATTTATCATTTTGTTTCATCACTTCTGCAACAACCCTACTAGGAATCACATAGGCCAAGCTCAGTTCACTTGCGTCATCCTTCTCCTATTTGTGCTTCGTGCCATTTTACCTTCAAATCTATCACTATCCTAGTTCCTTCTCTTACTGATGTTGCTATACTCCTACTCTTTCTGGATTCACGTGAACATGCAAGAACGAAAAGATCACACTGAGGGGACAAGCTACAACAGAATTGGATTTTCCTCTGTTCAGTAAACTCCAAGTTTAAATCATCAAAGTTATTATCAAATAGAGTAGCAAATCATTTTATTTCAGTTAAGTTCTCTTTCAATATTGCCAGGGAAGTTATGGGGATTGATAGTTTTTGAGAAACTATGATTCAATCCTCACTTTTGAGGTAAGATTGAAGGTTTTTAATTAAGTTAATTAGTTGTCTTTCATCTAGATTCACACATTTTCACAGGTGAATAACCACACCGAGTTATCTCACTTGTTTAGTTTTAGTATAAAAGTATTTTAAATAAGTTGTTTGTAATTAAAATATTTCAATCGTGTATTTTGTTTAGATTAGTTTTTCTTTCAGCAGTAGTATAAATTGTTATTTTTAGTATAATTTAATTCAGAGTGTTCAAACTATATTAAACACTTAAATTCTAGTTAGGAGGATAAACCATAGGGAATTTATGCTACCCATTCATAGCCTCTAAATCTCCCCTTTCTCATTCCAGCTACCAGGAGATCACACTACTAGATCTTAGTCACTGATCCTCCCATAGTTAGCTTTAGGAAAGTTACTTTCTGATTCTCATCCTCACTTGTAGCTTTTCTATCGTAGAATACTGACCATAATCCCGGCTGTGACTTCATCTAAGTCACCCGCATTTCAAACCACCAGCTGTCTCGGCACGACCTCGGGAGGTTGAGTATAGGGAAGGTCACTTGCTAATTATCATCCTCACATGTCACTTTTCTATCGTACAAAATTGGTGAACCCGACATGAAACAAACAATTATTCCCCTTTTATTTTCGTTTCTTTCATCCACCTTCGCTCTTTCCCATTATTCTGCGGGTATTCATATACCCCCTGAATATGTCGGGATACGACACATATGGCAGACCTCTGTCAGGTCTTGAAGCAAATTATGGTAAAAAAAATAGACAACCATCACCCTCACTTTTTGCATGGGCTAATAACTATTCAAGTAATTACTTGTCATCACAAACTCCCCCTTAAAGAACTAGTTCTAGTTCTTCGTTCCAAATTGAGGAGTTAGATCAACTTGCACAAACACAACAACCAAAGCCATCAGGCTCTAACAATATGATGTTTATTGGAGAATCCATTTCATCTCCTCAGGTCTTGTTCAGACCACAGATCAGTAGACAGTCAAATCCACTCCCATTTTTGGATGAGGAGTACTTAGCACGCTATGCTAGAAGTGAACAATGCTTCCAAAACATGTACCTACCTATAGGGAGTTTGCAAATACAATCCGATACCCTACTCCAAAAAAATACCCCCATTCCTCCACCTATGGGAAATGCCCTTGGTGAAGCTTGGCACGGTAATGATCAATTCATAGCAGGGTATCATACCCCTTTACAACCTCAAGGTATACAACAAATGCCATTAAGGCAAAACACTGTGTATTTGCCAATAGAGGTCATTTCAGCCTTAGTTGAGAAGGTCAGAGGGCTGGAACTTGCTCAAGTAAACCAAAATTCATATTTTGGGCAAGTAGGAATCCCCAACCCTCCGCATCACCCCAGTCAGGTTGATCTCCTTATAGGAACAGGCACGTTAGGCATGCCTCCTCAACATCTGTATAATCACCCACAATAAATACCAACTAGGACCGCATTTTCAAATGCCGTTCCAGTTGAAAACATGATACCTCTCGACTTGGCACCAAACAACCCATACCAGAACAATGCTTCTCCCTACTTAAACATTTATTCAAAGTCACCACAAGGGGACATGTTCTCTTCTCCTGGGATGTTCGTTCAACCACGGGGATTCCCTTATGTCCTTGCAAGTACATATGCTATGCCATATCAACAAACCATGCCACCCCCACCCCCTCAACAAGCACCATCGATGGTCAAGGCCTATGCAGTAGGGAATTATTCAGAATATTTAAAAGAGCCCCTAGACTTCACCATATGAAGCGTTATGCTTCCAAGACCTCTTCCCAATTTACTCAAATACAAAGGGGAAGGAGATCTAAATGCACACATTAAGGCCTATGCCACAACCAAACGGGAATTACTCCCTTGGGATGGGGTTGTTGCTAAGATATTCCCTAAAACCTTAGAGGGTATCACCCTTGATTGGTATTACAGAATAATTGAAGCCTTGATACACTCATTTAAACAACTCGTGTCAAAGTTCATCAAAGCTTTTGATATGAACAAATTATTAAGAACAGGAATCAGAGAATTCTTGCATATTAAACAAGAACATAATGAATCCACTGCTCATTTTATTTAAAGATGGCATACGGTTCTCTACTCATCAGCAAGCGCTCCAAACATGGTTCAGATGGAACTATGTGATTTATTCCTCCATTCTCTCAATAGAGAGATAAAGGAAGAAGTTCAGAAGTTCCCACTAAGAACTTACGATGAAGTACTCGAGAGTGCTCTTTGAATCAACCAAGCAGCGATAGATAGTGGTCATAAGACATATGGAACAAACGGGAAATTAATCACTCCCAATCAAAACACCGCAACCTATCCTAATACCAGGAATGCTAATCAAGGACCTAAGATCCTTAACAAGAACCGCAGAGTTATAACAGATGGAGTAACTGACCACGTTAAAAAAGTAAATGTTGTAAACATTTCGCCACCTATTAATAATCAGCGAAATAAAAATTTTACTCCAACAATCAACGCGGTGGATTTTAATCGTCCACCACGACCACAACAACAACAACAACAACAACAATGAAAAAGCAAAACACAAGGTCCAAATCGAAACCCAACTGGATATCAAAGTCAAAACCAAAGGCAACAACCTCAAAATTTTAACTCTAACAACCAACAACCTTATCAGAATTTTGGGCCACAAAAATCAATAGCCTCGAAATTATAATCCCAATTTGTATTGTGGTTTCCACAAGATTCAAGGCCACGATACTAGGACTTGTCGTGACTATAATATATTCATGCAACGTTTGCTAGAAGATCAAAAAAAACTCTTTATAGATATGTTTTTAGCAAATTCTGTAGTACCCACGCCAAACACTTATACAGGGGCAGTTTCCCCTCAAAATGCACCCCTCAAGAGCTTTAATGATCCACTCCCAAACCATTCTAACAATAATAGGCTAGATCCTAGCGGAACAAACAAGGGTGTTATAACAGGAAACAATGATCATGAAGCTTCAACTTCATTAAATCCACCAGTCACACGCCAACTAGGAACTCGACCCCAAACTAAGATAGTTGGTCTAGTGGAGTTAGACACCGAGCTACCCATAGAAAGCATAACAAGAACACGGGATTATTCTTCTCAACTAACTCCAAGTTATCCATTGGAACTAGACAACATTAAAAAAATGTTGTAAAACCCATAGGCACCTATGATTTAATTAATGACTTAACTAAAACCTTCTCTCACATCTCCTTTTTGGATTTGTTAAAGAACTCTCCCGCCCATAGGGCTTCCCTATTAGAAGTATTAGGCCTTGGTCATTTAATCAACATCACTCCTCCTTCGGAAACACAAGTAAACCATGTAGAATTTGACGTCTACCCTCCAAGGCAGCTAGATAGGGATATTGAGTTTATATTTGATATAAGCAAAATGCTAACAGACGCTGAAATTACATGAAGAGGCGACCCAACTTTAAATTTACAAGTATGGGTTTACAATAATTATGTTAAACACATAATGATTGATGATGGGGCAAAAATTAACATAGTCCCCTTCACTTTTCTTCAAAAGTTAGGATATGGAGAGACAAACTGTTCCACAACACAAATATGCTAAGAGGTTATGATAGCCTTAAGGCCACTTCAATTGGAACCATAGTTTTACCAGTCACTTTAGGACCCAAGACGGTCCTCACCAAATTTTATATTATAGATTGGGAAACCAACTTTAATATGATCCTCAGTCGGCCATGGATACACCGCATGAAGGCAATGCCTTCCACGTTATTCCAAGAAATAAGATTTCTACACTTAGGAAAAATATTTGTGGCACAAGGTGACCCAAAACCCTTTGATATACACCTAGCTAATTTAAAGAAAAGACCAGGCGTTCACTCCAAGTTTGAACTCCCAACAAATCAACTTACCAAACCAATTAATTCAAAACCAAAAGAGAAGTTGATACCCACCACAGAATTGGAAATTACAAATCTGGCTGAGGACATTCCAGCACTTAAAAATGAGGCCAACGTCATAGAAACAGTGTCATTAGGGACTACCCCAAAAATTGTCGAGTTGCTAGAGAAAGATTTACCTATTCTCCTACCATTTGATTCTATGGGTATGGGATACACCCTAGGAATTGCTTCTCTTCCATTAGATGAAGTTTGTATGGTAAAAGTAACCGAAGCAGAAGAAATGGATAAGATGAATAACCCAACATCTAGTTTTCCAAGAAAATATTGGACTCTCCACTTCGATGGAGCTAGATGTCGCTTTGGAGCTGGGGCAGGAGTGATCTTTACTTCACTTGAGGGAAAGATCCTACCTTTCACCTTTAAATTAAACTTTGAATGTACAGATAACGAGGCTGAGTATGAAGCTCTCCTCCTTGGCCTCATCCTAGCCAAAAGAATGGGTGTTGATAACATTAGAGTGCTAGGAGATTCGCAACTAGTTGCAAACCAAGTCTCTGAGGTATATCAAACTAGAGCTGAACATTTACAACTCCAAAAAACAACGGTATTAGATCTAAGCAAGGGATTCAACTTCATATCAATTGAAGCAATCCCACGAGAGCAGAACATTCTCATAGATTTAATAGCAACCTCAACTTCCCGTTTCACTCCAAATAGTGAGTTGGAAGATACAAATTTCACAGTATCACTTTGTACTGAACCATTAGTGCGTAAAATACCAACAAACCCACTCCTCACACTCCCCTTTCGTCCCTCGACATATAAGCACCCTTTATTACATTTACCTAGCCATGACCCCCTTCACCCCACTAATATTAATTTAATTAATTTAATTAAATTAATGCATTATCCTCACTATATTTATTATTTAAATATCTTATTTAAATAATATCTACACATACAGTTCACTTAGACACCTCACCAAGCCAACTCAACCTAAGACCTATTCTTAGCAAGTTCCCATAACTAACTAAGACTTACCCAAACCCTAAAAATCAATGCCTACATTCCCTCTAACCACATTCCTGCATGCTCACAAGAAGCTCCCAGTCTAATCCATGGGATAATGACATGAGATCCAAGGAAATCAGGAGGATCTCCCTAGTTTAGTAAACCTAGGAAATCCCACCTTGACTGACGTCAGTTACCCCTAACCATCGCCGGTTAAGCCGGAACCACCGTCAGTTACCCCTTTTAACCCCAAAAAACCTTATTCTCAAAGGTTGAAGTTGGAAAAACATTGGGAGAAATTTGACGAGCAAGAACACATCTCAGAGAGATAACGCATCTTCAGAGAGCCAATTCCATCGAAAACTCACATCCAAGGAAGGAGATTGAGCATCTTCTCCTGCACAGCCATCCCAGCCATGATCTGATCTATCCAAGCAAAGAGGAGTGTACATGCAGCCCATGCAGAAGCTTTTCTTCAGTTGGTGATCACTTGCAACCTTCAAACCCATCATCAACACCTCCATCCCTCACACACAGGCCTTCAGGAATGAAATCCAAGTAAGTACAACATCATACTTTCCTGGTTATTTCATTTCATCATCATTTTATCATCCATTGTTTATCTTGCTCCCTATTGACCTTCTCCACATTTTCACCTCCATATACCCATTAAAACCTCACAAAATCCTACTCCGTCACCCAATACCTCATCCCGACCAACCAAAGTCCTTTGTGCAATCACAAAGGAGACCAAAAGCCTATTCTGTGACATTTCCAGATCTCACAGTAACCGGCACCAGTTATACCTAACCGTCGTCGGTCACCCCTGACCGACACCGGTCTCTGTGTTTGCCCACACAGCCCTGAACAGAGACCTACCCACCTAATTTTATCTCACCCTCATTCACCTGTGACCTACCTGAGACCTTTATCAGACCTGCAGAGACCCAAAACCAATCATTTGACCTTTGGATTCTATTCTAGCTTAGCCTGTTAGATTAGATCTATTTCTTATTGTGTTTTTAAGTGAGATACCTAAATCATTTTAAAATAACAATAGGATTTACTTTGTTTACAACATTGAATTGTTTAAAATAGTGGACTGACAACCATCTAGGAAGTATCATACTTCCCAGATCTAGCTTACGCTAGGCAGTTCACTGCCCATATTGTTTAATTCCTTCTGGTGGTCTTGTTTTCATTACAGGTAGTTCCTCCTAGCCAAAAGGAAGCTCTCATGATCAGCTGTGGATTTGGAAGTCATACGTGCAACAACCCATCAACCAACATTTGAACAGGTATTCCTCCTATGCCCGTTACCCTATCTGTTTCATCAACACTTCAAAGAAACAATCTAAGAAAAAGGTGAAACATTTTGGCACGCCCGGTGGGACCCATCCTAGGGTTCCTTGCATTTCATTCATTCCTAGGAAAAAATTGTGTGTTTGTTTCCCTTCTAAAAAGCGTACACACTAATTTTCTTCCCTGGTAATCCACCTCTTCTTTCTATTTGCTCTAAAGGAAACTTTTCTTTTGGTGTAATTAAAAAGAATCATTTCTTCATGTTTTCTGCATTGTAGTGAAAGAGCATCCCTCTTCCTCTTCATCTTATTGTGTCATCCAATTTCACATTTTCGATTTGGGTTTAAAAACAAGTGCATTCCATTCTAATTTATTGCATTAGCTCACATTAATTGAGGGAAACCTATACGCTGGAAGTCATGACCAGCTGATGGTTGAAAAACGAATCGTAGAAAAGCACTTCTATCCTTTTCTCTTTCTCTGAGTCTTACCAAACCACACAAAAATTCAAAATACATACATTCTTAAACAACATCCTACCTGGAAGAAGTTGTAGGTGATCACATGATCACGACACAGTGGGCACCCAGCTCACTGCTCTGTCGAGTCATACTTCAGAGTGAAGCCCGCCCCCACCATAACATACCTGAAACCTCACCTTTTAGATCTCCTTCTTTGTAGGAAGCCATCCTCACCAAAAACTCTATTTCACAATTCATGTGTCAGTCCTTAAATAGCATAAGCTAAACAAACATAATAGAAAAGGCACTCCTAGGATCACATTTTCTTAGTGTTTTTGCTTGGCTTGCGTTTTGAGGTGAGAGATCACGTTCATCACTTTTTTGTTCATCCTTGCATGCTCCTCATCATAGCTGGTGTATTCCAGCTTCACCTGAGTGTGCCTGGGCCATATCATCATCATTCCCAGAATTCTGGGTCTGATTCTACATCAGATTTTAATTCACAACCACTTTCTTTCATCACTTGTTTCAATTTCACAGTAACCATTGTCAGTTACCTCTGACCACCATCGGTTATACCCAACCGACGTCGGTTCCAGGTCCTTTTTCTAACCTACTCAAAAGGACATATTACTTCACTTTCTTCCACTTTTCACAGTCTTTGTCACTGTCATTTTTCCCATTGACATTTTAAACATCTTAGATTTGGCATACCTGTCATATTTTACCTTCTGCCTCACTATTTACTTACTGTCCATTTTCTATAGTGACTGGCAGTGGTTACCCCTGACCGACATTGGTTTTCCCTAACCGAGCATTGGTTAGCCTGTTTCACATTCCAGCCACCATTTGTTACTTCATCCACTTTTTATCACCAGATTCACCTGTTCCTGTTGTTCTCTGTATCATTTACAGAGAAGTAGCCCTACCTGATCAATACTAGTTCACATGGTGCTGACCCGAAGACAAGCAAGCACCCTCGTATTCCATGCCAGTTGCCAACCACTCCCACCTAGTCCTTCACCACCTTCTATTTTATCACCAGCCATGGATCCCATCCAGCCTACTACTATCACTACCGGAGATGAGGAGTTCGCATGACTCCTTGACCAGAACCCTGCCGCCTTACAGTTTTACCTTTCCCACTCATCCACTCGAGATGCCTCAGGTCAGTTGATATACGGCATGCCCATATCTATCCCCCCGACTCTCGCACCCACTTCCGCATCGGCCCCATCTGGCTCCGTGCTGCCCACATCCACCTTACCCCCAGTCGTTTCACAGTTAGGTTCTATACCCGCTATGACTGCCACATCTGTTACCTCTGTGGCACCCATCACATCCACCATACCCTCGACGACTACCCCAAACACAACCTCATCTGCCCCTACTGTCTCATACATACCTGTAGCTACATTCCCACCTCCAGTGTCAGTGACCCCTACCCCATTTCAGAACGTGGTTCTTTCCATTCCACAATCATTAGCCCCTATTGCCACTAGGGTTACCATGACCCTTCCACCCCCATATACATACTACCAACAACCTCTTGTTTCATCCATTATTCATTCCAGGTACGTACCCCCTATTTCACTACCTTCTTCTCCACCACCTTACATGGCAGCCCCATACACTGGAGTGCCACCCTTGTTATATGCCCAAAACCAACCTCCTCATGCTACAGGAGGCATCCAATCATCACAACCCACCAATGACCTAATTAAATTGATGTTGGACAAGATGCAGACATTGGAGGCATCAGTTTCTGGCTCCCGCAACACTCTCACCTATGATGAGATTTGCAACGAGCCTATTCACCCATCCATTCCTATCCATTCATACCCTGTGCATTGGGAAATGCCTAAATTCAATCATTTCAATAGCAAAGAAGACCCCCAACAACATTTGCAGTCATTCAAACATGGGTGTTATCTGATCACTCATGATGATGCCTTGCTTTTGAGAACTTTTCCCATGTCCCTCACTGGACCTACATTAGACTGGTATAGTGGGTTACCTAAACACTCTATATTCTCATTCAATCAGGTAGCCCAAGCCTTCTTGGATCATTTCTCTATCAATATCGTCAAGAAGGTTACCATGACCGATCTATATTCCACACGTCAGTATGAGGATGAATCTATCACAGATTTTGTCACTTGCTGGCACAGCCTGATCAATCAACTTACCTTCCAACTACCACAAACTGAACTCATCGAGCTCTTCACATGAGCTTGCGCTAGACATATCTCCCTGACCTTGCAGGTCCAAACCTTCTGAACATTCGATGAGGCATTCACTATGGCACGAAAGTTAGAGATTCGGGCCATCGAAGAGAAGAAAATCCAATTACGCAATAAGAATTTGGCATTCAAGTCGAATGATACCTCTTCCTCTTCCAAACCACAAACCAATTATTCAAAAGCTAAGGGCACCACTAACACAGTGGTACTCAAGGCCGGCCCAGCTCATCCGTCGAATCAGGCTACACCCTCATCTAATCTCTCACCTATCTAGACTTTTCGATTCAGACAAGAGCAGTGAAAATATACCCCAATTGGGGAACCTTACTCTTCTATCTTAGAAAAGCTTATCAAAGCTGGAGCCATCACCCTTCCACCCATAAAACCACACACTGGTTTTGACCCTGCTCGCCCCATGCCCGCATGGTATAAAGAACATGATTTCTGTAACTATCATCGAGTAAAGGGTCATAGTGACGGCAACTGCATCACTTTCAAGAATATTGTCCAAGAAATGCTCGAGAAAGGTGAGTTAACTGTGGATAATCCCAATGCCACCCCCAACCAAAATCTACAAATCTTCAAAAAACCATTTCCCAACCATGCCCCTTCATCCAATCAAACCGGTGAGACATCCACTCACGATACCCATACCCGTGAGGTTCACGCTATCTTTAACGAGGTACCTATCACCTCTCAATTACCTCACATCCCTTCCATAGAGGAAATCCTAGCCCGAAATCCTCCTTCCACATTGGAACCAACCTCCACTGTTCCTTCACCAATAGAGGAACACCTTTCATCTCCTTCATCACCAACGGAGGGGTCTTCCACTAACATCGAGCCCCTCTCACCCCTGGCTTCTCCACTAAGAGAACCTTTACCTACAGTACCTCCTCCACCCATAGAGGAGCTCCCATTACCATAGAGGAGCACCCATTACCTCCTCCACCCATAGAGGAGTACCCATTACCTCCTCCACCCACAGAGGAGCACCTATCCATTCCTCCACTTATAGAGGAGCTCCCATCATCTCCTCCACCCATCATAGACCCAGTTGAGATACCTTTTCCTCTTGGTGAGCATTCTCCATCAGCTACCCAAAATCCAATAGACCTACTTTCAGCTCTCTTACCCACGGAAGCTGAAGCTGGCCAATTCCCCATCTCTAAGATGCATTTTACAGGAATTCCCATTAGGTCCTCACCAACTCCACCCACAGATGTGTCATTCTCATGTTTGGCTGATCACTTAGATTATGTGGATAGGGCTTTACTATGGGGGCACCTCTTACTCCCTGTCTCAACACAGATGCAGAGATCCCTCGCTGATACCTCCACTATCTACCCAAACACATTTTGACCCATCAAACCAAATACAACCACTACTGTCGCAACCCCTTCCACGATACCCGTTAGCACTCACACCACACCCTTACCCATAACCCAACCTACATCTAAACCCAAACCCATACCCACAACATTTTCCTCCACTAAACCTATTACCACTTTAGGGGTCACCCCGACCACCAGCCTTACTCATCCACCTATTAAACTGGATTTAGCTACATCCTCCAACGTCAATACCACACCTACTGACACCCAAACCAAAGAAACAAACTCATCGACCTCATACCCCAACCACACCAATCACACCCGCACTTGTCCCATCTGCCTTAAGACCTCAGCTGCCCAACATGGTCAAGCACCCTTCACCCATCCATAAACCAATAACACAACAACCCATTCCTTCCTCACAAACCTCTAACCTACCCAGGCACACAACATGACTTATACCCGCACCTGTAGTCTCTTTACCACCAATACCTCCAATACCTTCAGCTATTGCTTCACTACCCACTACACTTCAGTCATTGTCCCTCACACCCCAAGTACGACCCGCGTCATCTACCTTCACAGCACCCCCGTTATCCCCGTGGGTAACTCGCCCTCTTCCTCCATCTACTTTTCCTTCTAGACCTCATACACCCACATCACCTTTACCCAAGAAGGTGCAATCCAAAAACAAAACCCCACTACCCCACAACAAGGTAGTCAAAACAACCCCACACCCTCCTACCCATCCATCTACTGTACCCCTACCCAAACGAACCTGACCGATACCTCAAACCACACCACTGGCACCTAAACCCATAGCTCGACCCATTCCTACTCTTCCAAAAATAATTCCCTGACAACCAACCACACCTACACCCAAACCCACATTCACTTCCCATTGTGATCCACTAGCAGGGTCCTATGCCAAAATTTTAACCAACCTCCTCGAGACTTCTGTTATCACATTACCGCCACTCCGACCTTACGACCCCCTCAAACCCAAGCCAAAAGGGTTTGATGATACTAAAATTTGCACATACCATCGTGTGCCAGGGCATGATGTGGAGAACTGCAAGGCCTTGAAAACCATCCTTATCCAATTGTGTCCACCAGAAACCAACTTTGATGACATGACGACCTTCTCGATGAGGATCCTTGCTTCACCAACACCCATTCCCACACTGCCCACTCAACAACCACAACCTCCACCCTCACAGCTCCTAGAGCCACACCCAAGATTTGAAATTAACATGGTTCGCATCAGAGAACTTGCCACGCCACCACCCAAATGTTGTTGTGCCCAGCTGACCTCACAGGGCTTTTCTCCTCCAGTAGGTTTTTTCCCTTCATGTCATTATACCACTCACCCTACACCTTCTCCATTTTCCAACTTCCCTCAAATCAACATGATACACGTCACTACACGTGTGCAGAAGGGAAAAGAAAAGGCAACTGACCCACCAACCAATCCTATACCCAACATACCATCTACACCCATACCTAAAATAACTATCCGCGGCCCCACATACCCCATTTCTAATGGCGTCACACATCGCACCATGCTCAAACAATTACACCAATCTCCCCTCAAAATTTCCTTATATGACCTCATCCAAACCTCAGAATCCCATCGTCAAGCCCTCATGGAGGTTCTTCAATCTATTGAGGTTTTACCCAATGACCCTACACCCGTAGCCTCCATTATCACACCCCATCATGTAGCCTCTCTCACCAAATTACCACCTTCATCCTCACCTCACCTTGTTCACCAAGTGGCCTCCCTTAGCTTCTCAGAGGAGGAGATTGTGCCACACCAAAATGATGACCGGACCCAGCCCTCTTCATCTCTGTCCACATTGATGACATATGGGTATGCCGTGTGATGATTGATGGAGGCGCTAGCATTAACATCATTTCATCCCATGCATTTTCTCAAATGTGCATACCTGACAATTACATGCATAAACATCCGGTCATGTTGTGTTCATTCAATGATGCTATCACCTCCACACTAGGCACTGTCATCCTTCACGTTCGCGTGGGCCCCCGCACTGTTCCAGAATTGTTTTATGTTTTGGAGGGGGAATTTCAATATAACTTGTTGCTTGGTAGACCCTGGATCCATGTCATGGGTTGCGTTCCTTCCACTTTGCATCATTGTGTAAAGTTTGAACATGAAGGACACACTTATACCATTCCAGCTGACCCATCACCTTTCAAAACATGCAACATGCTTTACCGACCCAATGATGTGCTCATACCTGTCATGCCGTCTACCTCCGTAACCACTACCACTTCACCTACACCTCCACCTACCAGTACAACGCTGCTTTCACCACACATACCTCCTCCATTCCTACCACTGCCATAACCTCCATGGCTGACCCATTAGCTTCCCAATCTGTTAACTCCACCTCCGCATCGACCTCCGACACATCATCCATTCCAGCTACCTACATACCAACCACTGATCCCTTGGAAGGTGTTTTTCAACACCTCACTCTGGGGGAGTACCACCTATATAGTGTCAACACATTCCTTACTCCACACAAGTATGGAAGCCTTCACCAACACCCCCACTATGATCACCATATAGGAGAATGCCTCCTTTATGGTCCTCCTCATCTTCATACTAGTCTCACCTATGGGGGACTTGATACTACCACTTACACACCTGAACCACCATCACAACCCCACCCATTTTCCACTGACTTCCAATCACTTACCAATCACCATTTCACCCACACCTTCCTGCACCACTGTGTGTGGAAGGGTTTTGGTTTTGGATTTTATGAGCAAGGCCGCCATACTATTATTCCATGTACCACCCACAAACATAATGACCGTAGTGGTATCGGCTTCCCCGAACCTCCTACCAAACAGGCCCGCATTGAACTCATTGAAGACCCTAGCCCTCCTCCACCTTCATCTTCATCACCACCTTCACCCACTCCACCTTCATCACCACCCTCACCGACAGAGTCGATGGATCCTGAATCTATCCCCCCTAACTTTTTTTTTTCATAAACACCATTTCCTTGGGGCCTTTGACTTATCAACATGAAGGTGAGGCCCCTTCCACTCTCCCATTCCTGTATCCTGAGATGATCGATGATGACACACCTATAATTAATGTTGTTCAATGTCAGGATGATGAATCCATACTCACCTACCTTGGTGCAGAAGACTCATATATTCATCAGTCGTTACCCTCTGAGACACAAACCATGTTGAATGAATGACTATCGAGATCAACATTCATACTCAGGATGACCCACACATCCTAAAGATCAGACAATCTTTAGATGCTGCTGAACAGGAAGCCATCACTTCTTTTCTCTGAGATCATAACCATGCTTTCACTTGGTCTTACGCAGACATGCCCGGTATTGACCCCACCATAGTGGTCCACAATATTGTAACCATTCCCGATGCCAAACCTATCAAACAAAAGCTGAGGAAAATGCACCCTCGCATTGCTCTTCTTGTCAAAGAAGAACTTCAGTGCCTTCTTTCGGTTTCCTTCATCTTACCCATTGATTATCCTCGTTGGATTTCTAACATTGTCCCTATTACTAAAGCAACAGGGGGACTCCGCATTTGCACGGACTTCCGTGACCTCAACCTAGCCTGCCTGAAAGATGACTTTCCCTTGCCCGGTATTGATCAACTGGTTGACCTCACCACTGGTCACGAGATGCTCTCACTCATGGATGGCTTCTCGGGTTATAACCAAATTTTTCTTGCCCCAGAAGATCAGCACAAGACTGCATTCATTACCCCTTGGGGAACCTTTTGCTATCGAGTCATGCCTTTTGGCCTTAAAAATGCTGGTGCTACATATCAGCATGCTATGACTTACATCTTCCATGATATCATGCATCACATATTGGAAGATTACGTGGATGATCTCTTGGCCAAATCTAAATGTCACACTGAGCACCTCGCCATCCTTGAAACCATCTTTGACCGCCTCATTAAATATTGTGTCTGCCTTCAGCCTAAAAAGTGTGTCTTCGCATGGTTCTCTCAGGAAAGCTCCTGGGATTTATTGTTTCCCTCCGTGGTATAGAAGTTGACCCTGCTAAAGTCAAGGCCATTCTGGAAATGCCTCCACCCACTAACCTTAAACAACTCCGTAGCCTGCAAGGTAAATTACAGTCCATTCACCATTTCATTTCACAATTATCTGATCGGTGTCAACCATTTCATCATCTACTTAGGAAGGATGTCTCCTTTAAATGGGATGATGACTGTCACAAAGCTTTTGAGGCCCTAAAACAATACCTTCTCCAACCACCCGTACTCATTCCACCTAAAGATGATCAACCTTTTTACCTATACATATCAGCTACCGATCATTCCTTGGGAGCCATGCTCGCTCATCGCAATGAACAACACAGGGAGTAGGTGGTTTATTACATAAGCCATACTCTTTTGGACTATGAAACCCGATACAACCATCCAGAAAATATTTTCTTAGCCTTAGTTTTCATTGCCACCAAACTCCGCCATTACCTACTCAACCACAAAACCTATGTCGTGACCAACACCAATCCCTTACACTTCATGTATGCCAAACCTTATCAAAATCAGCGTGCCGCACGATGGCTTATGCTTTTAGCTGATCTTGACCTCGAATTCATTCACCAAAAGTCCATCAAGGGCCAGGCTATCATTGACCAACTGGCTGATGCACCTATTTCTGGGGACCAACCCTCTAATTTTGACTTTCCTGATGAGTCAATTGCTACTCTTTCCCTGGATGAACCCCCTTACCAAATGACACTGTTCTTCGATGGTTCCAAGTGTCAGCATGGGGGTGGGGCTGGTGTTATCCTCATTCCTCTAGATGGAGAACCCATGCCTTTGTCTTTCAAACTAGACTTTGAATGCACCAACAATATTGCCGAGTACGAAGCGCTCGTACTAGGTCTCCAGGCCGCATATGCCCTAGATGTCAAATCAATCCACATCTTTGGTGATTCACAATTGGTTGTAAACCAAGTCAATGGTATGTACCAATGTCATAACGAGATACTTCAAAAGTATAAACATCATGTAGACATACTTTTGACCACCTTTGATCATTACACCCTTCAAACCATCCCACGTTCAACCAACAAATTTGTAGATACCATGGCCTGCTTAGCTTCCCAAATACCCGCTTCCCCTGCCGATTCCAAAATATTTGTCACCGTACAACACCTCCATTCACCTTCTTATTTACCTCATGATGTTTACTCAATCGGAAATGACACCCCTGACCCGAGTGACCTTTGGTATAAACAATACTCTGACTACCTTTCCCTCTCCATCTTACCTCCTGATCTCACCCGTAACAGACAACGCGCCTTCCTTAAAAAGGTCTCTCATTTCATCATTCTAGGGGGACTCCTCTATAAGCATGGACTTTGATGGTATTCTCTTACGATGCCTCACAAGTTCTGAAATTCCTTATACCATTAAGGAGGTTCATGATGGCATATGTGGAGGTCACTTTAGTGGCCTTGCTGTTGCTAAGCGTATTCTTCACCTAGGCTATTACTGGCCGACCCTTAACCATGATTGTTGTGACTATGTCAAACATTGTGTGAAATGCCAACAACATTCCAACCTTCATCATACACCCAGTCATGCCTTACAGGTCGCTCGTGACCTTTGGCCCTTCTCTCAATGGGGTTTGGATCTTGTCGGAGAAATCAATCCTCATTCTTCCCAATGCCATCAATGGATCATAACTGCTACCGAATACTACACAAAATGGGTGGAAGCCATACCACTCATCTCCACGAAAGCTGAGAAAATATGTGAGTTCATTAACCATCACATCATTTTCTCACTTTGGTGTCCCTCATCGCCTCATCACTGACAATGGAAAACAATTCAAAAACAAAACATTTGCAAAAACTTTGTGATGCCTTTGGCATTCAACTTAGTTTCTCATCACCTTATTACCCACAAACCAATGGCCAAGCCGAATCCACTAACAAAACCCTCAACAAAATTCTCATGAAAGTGGTTGATGATACTGGGAAGGATTGGCATATGCACATTCCTTTTTCCCTATGGGCATACCGCACTAGTATTCACACTTCCACTGTGGCCACACCCTTTTCGCTGGTCTACGGTACAGAGGTTGTTCTACCTCTCGAAGTCCAGATCCCCTCACTCTGCATTTCTCTCCATGACATGCTTACTGATGATGAATTTTGTCAGGACCACTTAGCACAACTAGAGTTATTAGACGAACGTCGTCTTAATGCTCTGGATCACCTTCAAGTTTACCAACAACGTATCAAATGTGCTTATGAAAAATGTGTTCATGAACGAACCTTCCAAGTTGGTGACCTTGTCTTGAAAGAAAATCAACACGTAACCAAAGAAGAAAAAAGTAAACGGGGAAAATTCACTCCTAATTGGCTTGGACCATACATCGTAACTCATACCTATGGATCAGGTGCCTATCATTTATCCTCACTTGAGGGTAAACCTGAACCTGAGCCCCTTAATGCATTGCATCTTCGACCATTCTATTGTTGACTCATTGTCCTACCTCACCCTTTGTCTCTTTACAGGCTCGTCCCTTGAGTGCTATCCACTCCATACACCTCCCTAATGATTAAACAAGAATCATGTGAGTACCCATCACTTGTTATCTTCTCTTGAATATGTGTACCACGGCACTGCACATAGCATGATTCTCATGGATACTTTTCGTCTACCTTTAGATGAGATCCCATGGTCATTCCACCTTGCCTTTTGAACAAGAGTCCTATCCTTCACCTTGGTCTTGTCCATGATTTCAAAGACCTCCAATGGGACCAAACTCCTTGAGTCAAACTTCTAATAAAAAGATGACTCCCTCAAAAGGACATCTTCCTCTCAACAAAATTGCTGCTATAAATAGACTGCTCCCTCGAAGGACAACTATGTGAAGCTTTAAAAAAAAAATTGAGAGAAACCGAAGCTTCCCGCATCGATCAGCTTCACGAAGACCTCAAGGAGTACCATATTATTTATCCCATATAGACTTCCCGCATCGATCAGTCTATCTCAACAAAAAACTTTTTAGTCATGGACTTGCCCATTGTGACCTCGGACCTCTTGCCCAAAAGACCTGTCACTCAAAACATATAAAATTAACTACCTTTCACCCACCTTACCATTTTCACTCTCATTTCCTCAATTGCCTCAAGGGACATCTTGGAATTTAGACATTTGGTGATCTTGTGACTACTTTCACCATAGAACCGTTAATCATGTAATGCCTTTCGGGTCTTGTGTTCATCACCCCCTCCAAGGTATGATCTACTCGGTATGATCCTACCCAATCAGGTGGCTTTATTGCCCCCCTCTTATCTTTTAACCATCTTTGTTTACATTTTGATTACCTTATACAGGAGACTTGGTCCTCGATGCTTACCTTTGGGGTAGTCCTCCCCTTTCGCCATAATCACCTTCACCTACATCCTTTTACCTATAATCTACCCACACCTATTAAACCTAAACCCACAACATGCCCACAAACCTACCAACTCATTTTCATATTCTTCCCTAGCTCATGGGAGAACTACATCGGCCTGAGGTCCCTTTTTTCCAGGACTATGTAGGCAGCACTCCGAGGGCATGGGGCCCTTGGAGGTTAGCTCGGCCATTCTCTACCCTAAAACAATTCATCAACCATGCCTAACTCACCATTTACATCACATTTCACTTAGTTCCCCTTTTCTAACAAAATTGGAAATTAAGCCACATACATAACAAGTTGCTTACCACAACATACATTTATTACACCTACCATCCCTCTATCATCACTATGCATAGATTATACAACATTTCACATATGACCCATAGTATCATTCATTGCCAACATAATGAATCATAACTAAACCATACTTTCTAACTCAACCATGCCTATAACCTGACTCAATCCATGCCTAACCAACCTGACTCAATCCATGCCTATAACCTAACTCAACCATGCCTATAACCTGACTCAACCATCCATGCCTAAACCTAACCTGACTCAATCCATGCCTATAACCTGACTCGACCATGCCTCAAATGCCTATAACCTGACTCAACCATGCCTATAACCTGACTCTATAATCCATGCCTAACCTTGACTTGATCCATGCCTATAACTGACTAATGCCTAAACCAACCTAACTCCATCATGCCTAACTCACCTAATTTCAAACCACATTAAAATAACACATCCATATCTCATCTAACACAAGCCATACATCCAATATCTCATAAACATATTAACACATCACAAAATACCATGAATCTCATCATATAAATCAATAAATGTGTATCTCAAAATACATGCCTATCTCATCATGGCCATCATCTCAAAAATGTCAGCACGCAGGCTGATATACAATACAAAATGTCATCGGCACACAGGCCGGTCTCATATATACAAAAAGAATGAATGAATCAATACAAAAAATCTTCGGCATGCAGGCCGGTATATGCTCACAATATACAAAAATCACTCATACATCCTCACTGTCGGCACACAGGCCGGTATGTGATAAAAAATACAACTATCTTTGGCACGCAGGCTGACATATATATAAAAAAATAATCACTAATATACATCAAAAATCGGGTGGCCACATATCAGACATCTCACCAGATGTCCTCCATCTCTGTGTCACCTGCACCCTCGGCCTCCTGTGTCCCTGCTGGCACATCACCTAGCTCTGGTCACCATGCATTGGTGGCCTCTCCCTGATCAGGCCTCAGAGCTCGCTGACCTCCTGTGCTCTCCACACTATGTGTGTGGGATCTCATCCTCTCACTGGATGCCTGTTGTGCCCTGTACTCTCTGTAAGAGAGGAAGTCTATCCTGGCTGCCATGAGCTGGTCCTGATAGTATCTCACCTCACCTAGGGCATCCCATAACCTAGATATAGGCATGGTCTGTGGTGGTCCCATAGGTCTCAGCCCCTGTACCTACCCTGTGCCAGCCTGTGAACTGGGACCAGCTCCCTGTGCCTGTGGTGGTGCCCCCTACCCCTGTGCCTATGTGCCTGTATCTAGGCCTGTAAGGCCCCAATCTATGTCTGGGTGGCCAACTGGCCCTGTAAACCTGCCACCTGAGCCTGTAAGGCTGCCACCTGACCATCTCTGTCTCCATCTCCTCCATCTCCTCCACCCTCTCCCTCTACCATCTGGGCCTACAGACTGGCCACCTGTACTCGTAGCTCTGCTACCTCTACCTCTGACCCCTCCAGTTGTGTCTGTAGTATACCTATCTGCGTGATCAGCATCACTACCTACCCCTGTAGGGCATCTCTCTGCACTGTAACGGTAGCTAAGTCAGGCTACCCCGGTCTAGGTGGTATGGCTCATAACTGAGCCACCCACCACTGCCTATACCTATCTGTGCATCTGACATGTCATCAATCCATCGATCCACTGGCTACTCCTCCTCTCCTGTAGGCACTGTAGGCTGTGGTAGAGGTAGAGGCCTCTCCACGTCATCTCTCCGATACTGTGGGAAGGATGGAGGAATATCCTGTACAAGCCCAAACTACCGTCAGACCCTGTCTACCGGGATCATCTCATCCTCCCTGGCATGGTGACCCTGTATCCACCTCTCTAGCTGGAGCTCAGCTAGCTCCTCATGCATGTGCCTATATGAGGGGAATCCCACATATGGTCTCCAGATAATGTCCACTCCGGACAACCCCTCCAACAACTACCAAAAATGGGCCACATCATATGTCGGCCTATCCGACCTCCACTCTCCTGCAACCGGCACCCATCTCCTGTATCCCAACCACACAGATCTCACTGGGAATGCATCTGCTCAGGGCATCCCTATAGGTCGAACACAGACTATGTGCTCATAGGCCCAACAGTGCAGTATAAATGTACAACACAGGCTAAACCTGCGCAACCACCCATACGCCCACAACTCTTTGTATAGCTGCACCAAGAATGTTGGTGCCCAGGAAAAGCATGTCTCATGCACCATCATATCATGGAGCACCCCCATCAGTGATCGGGGAAAGCATCCACCCTCTGCATTGGGTAGTGCATAGCAGCACACTGCCTCCATCAATAAAACCACTAGCCTCGTCTCATCCAGACGGGCTAGGTACATCTCACCATAGCTCAAACTGGTGCTATGGAATCTCAGCTCTGCCACCCCCTCACCAAATACTATCCCGATCAGCTCCTCTGAGGCCTTGGAGGAGATAGAGTACACCTGGGCCCCCAATATGGGTAACCTCAAAATCTGGAACACGTCCTCCAGGGTGATAGTCATCTCACTCGTCGGAAGGTGGAACGTGTTGGTCACGGAGTCCCATCTATCGATGAGCGTGACCATCAAACTAGGCTACTGAACAGCATGTCGGTAGTGCCAAATACCACTCAAGCCCACTACCTCCACGTGTTGCAGCTCCAAGGGGTTGCTAAGCTGTGCAATGTCACCAGTAGCGGCGGAACCCTATCCCGCATATGTAACTGTGATCTCCCCTGCATCCAATCCAAAGCACAACATTAATCTACATTTACCATGACCATATTCACCAATTATCATTACCCACCACCCTATTTTTACCCTACCCATCTCAACCACCTAACCTACATCACTTTTGGACCCTTGTGCCTAAAATCCTGACCGGTGCCGGTTCATCCTAACCGACTCTGGTCACCCTTAAACTGGCATCGGTCACCTATTTGGTGACCGATACCGGTTCAACTTTACCGACCATGGTTACCACGTAACCAGCATCGGTCACCTATTTGGTGACCGATCCCAGTTCTACCCAACCGACGCCGGCCAAGCTTGACCGATGCCGGTCACTGTCGCAAAAAATCCGTGACTTCCCAAACCCCCCTTTTTTATAAACCCTCCCACCTGTCCCTTTTACCCCACCTATAATGACCTACACTACCCCAAAACCCCTACCCACCCCACCTATCCAATTTACTACCCTCCCCCCCTCTTTTTGCCCATTTTTCCCCCCATACCCACATTTAACTTTTTCCCACCCACAAAATACAAAAAAACCCACAAAACCCTACAAATAACAACTATTACAACCTCTACTCTATCTAATTCACACTATAGAGTTAGGTGCTTACCTCGTTGCACTTGCCGCCGTCTCGGTGGCACGTCTGGCCACTGTGTCAGTGGTCCACCTCGAGCCCTCTCCAGCCTCTTCCATCACTGAATATCTACCCACACCCTTCCAACCAATCAACTCCCTCGCCCTGATCTCGTGGACCCGCTACTCACCAACCCAACCACTGTCAAATCACACTGCCAGCTCACTGTCCCATTTCCTCTAGACACTTTTCTCACTTTTCTCTCTTTTTTGTCATTTCTTCACTTCACAAATAACAAATGAATAATAAAAATGTGGATTTTTTGTTTTTATACAAAACCCGACCTAACCGACGTCGGTTCCCCTTGACCGGCATCGGTCTCGTGCCCTACCTCACCGTCGTCAGTTTTCCTATACCGACGTCAGTTATCCATGACCGCCATCGGTCACCCTAACCTACACATTTCCCTACTTTTCCATTTTACCCCACCCTTTACCTTGCTCTTTACCCCATCCAACCTTTACCCAACCCATTACCTTACCTTTCCTGACCTCATCATTTACTACCTCCATTTTTCCTCCTTTGGGGACTCATTATTTTACCCCTACCTTGGCCTTACCCATGCCATGACCTAGATATTTGGACCTGGACCATCACTAGTGACCTTTGACCTCATGTGTTCGCTATACCTTGCGGCACTGTTACCTGTGTTGATTGACCTAATGACCTTACCTAGCCTATTTCCATGACCGTTTATCCTGACCCTACCTTTGGTGTACTGGAACATACCTAAACATTCCTGCACCTAACCTATGTTGTGTTTCCTGACCATATCCTATACCTTGGATACCGGATTCACTTCAACCTTGTTTGGATAAACCTATCGACCTTAGACGATGTAGAGTTTGCCTGCTCTTCAACCCAGTAGCGTGCTGTAGTTTATATGTGTGTGTGCATTTGACTGTTGCTACCTGTGACCCTGACCCATTACCTAGATTTCCCGAGTAGACCTTTCACCCTTTTTTCCCTGTACCCACTTGCCTTTTCCTCACATTTACCTTTTATCAAACCACTCACCGCTTCAGCCTGCTGCCTCGTCAGTTCCTGGTTTGAGGGGGATCACCTTCACCCTCACATGGGGCAACCACATCTTATTTTTGTTAGCATCGCTTACCAATACAAGCTACGCAACAAAAAGGGGCAAAATGTAGACACTAAAATTAGGTCACACTCCCCTTTTGTCCCTCGACATATAAGCACCCTTTATTACATTTACCTAGCCATGACCCCCTTCACCCCACTAATATTAATTAATTAATTTAATTAAATTAATGCATTATCCTCACTATATTTATTATTTAAATATCTTATTTAAATAATATCCCCACATACAGTTCACTTAGACACCTCACCAAGCTAACTCAACCTAAGACCTATTCTTAGCAAGTTCCCATAACTAACTAAGACTTACCCAAACCCTAAAAATCAATGCCTACATTCCCTCTAACCACATTCCCGCATGCTCACAAGAGGCTCCCAGTCTAATCTGTGGGATAATGACATGAGATCCAAGAAAATCAGGAGGATCTCCCTAGTTTAGTAAACCTAGGAAATCCCACCTTGACTGACGTCGGTTACCCCTAACCATCACCGGTTAAGTCAGACCACCGTCGGTTACCCCTTTTAACCCCAAAACAACCTTATTCTCAAAGGTTGGAAGTTGGAAAACATTGGGAGAAATTTGATGAGCAAGAACACATCTCAGAGAGATAATGCATCTTCAGAGAGCCAATTCCAGCAAAAACTCACATCCAAGGAAGGAGATTGAGCATCTTCTCCTGCACAGCCATCCCAGCCACGATCTGATCTATCCAAGCAAAGAGGAGTGTACATGCAGCCCATGCAGAAGCTTTTCTTCAGTTGGTGATCACTTGCAACCTTCAAACCCATCATCAGCACCTCCATCCCTCACACACAGGCCTTCAGGAATGAAATCCAAGTAAGTACAACATCATACTTTCCTGGTTATTTCATTTCATCATCATTTTATCATCCATTGTTTATCTTGCTCCCTATTGACCTTCTCCACATTTTCACCTCCATATACCCATTAAAACCTCACAAAATCCTACTCCAGTCACCCAATACCTGTCCCGACCAACCAAAGTCCTTTGTGCAATCACAAAGGAGACCCCAGCCTATTCTGTGACATTTCCAGATCTCACAGTAACCGGCACCAGTTATACCTAACCACCATCGGTCACCCCTGACTGACACCAGTCTCTGTGTTTGCCCACACAGCCCTGAACAGAGACCTACCCACCTAATTTTATCTCACCCTCATTCACCTGTGACCTACCCGAGACCTTTATCAGACCTGCAGAGACCCAGAACCAATCATTTGACCTTTGGATTCTATTCTAGCTTAGCCTGTTAGATTAGATCTATTTCTTATTGTGTTTTTAAGTGAGATACCTAAATCATTTTAAAATAACAATAGGATTTACTTTGTTTACAACATTGAATTGTTTAAAACAGTGGACTGACAACCATCTAGGAAGTATCATACTTCCCAGATCTAGCTTACGCTAGGCAGTTCACTGCCCATATTGTTTAATTCTTTCTGGTGGTCTTGTTTTCATTACAGGTAGTTCCTCCTAGCCAAAAGGAAGCTCTCATGATCAGCTGTGGATTCGGAAGTCATATGTGCAACAACCCATCAACCGACATTTGAACAGGTATTCCTCCTATGCCCGTTACCCTATCTGTTTCGTCAACACTTCAAAGAAACAATTTGTCACTAAACCGGATGTAAAACCAATTAAACAAAAGTCAAGACCAATGAAGCCTAAAGTGGCTCTCATGGTAAACGAGGAAGTAATAAAACTTCTCTAAATGGGATTCATCAAACCAGTTGACTATTCACAATGGGTATCTAATATCGTCCCTGTTCTAAAAAAGAATGGGAAGATATGCATTTGCATAGATTTTCGGGATATTAACAAAGCTTATCCCAAGGATGACTTCCCGTTACCATTCATTGACATTATTGTTGATGCAATAGCTGGATTTGAACTGTTGTCCCTCATGGATGGGTTCTCAGGGTATAATCAGATTAAAATATTTGAACAAGATCAAGCCAATACTACATTCATAACTCCTTGGGGAACTTATTGCTATGCTGTCATGCCATTCAGTCTTAAGAATGCCAACGCTACGTATTAGCAGGAAATGAGATACATATTCCATGATCTTATCCATAAAATTGTGGAATCCTATGTGGATGACTTATTGGCGAAGACCAAGAAGCGCTATGATCATCCGAAAGTACTCTGTATCATCCTCTCACGATTAATTGAATATGGCGTCACATTAAACCCAGAGAAGTGCGTGTTTGGTGTGATAGGAGGAAAACTTCTGGGCTACATTATATCTTCACAAGGGATTGATGTTGATCCAGCCAAAATCTAGGCTGTTCTTGAAATGATTCCGCCATCAGATGATTCTGGAATCAGGTCATTTCTTAGGAAACTCGGTGCAATCCGAAGGTTCATCCCGGATTTAAGTTTTGCCATTCATCCAATCAACAATCTATTAAAGAAAGATTATATCATTGATTGGACTAAAGAATGCAACGAGGCCTTTGAAGCAGTTAAATGCTTCTTATTGTCTCCACCCATGCTAATGCCTCCCAAACCAGACCACCCTTTGATCCTATACTCACGAGCCACTCATGTCTCGCTAGCCTACATGCTGGCTCAAGAAAACAATGATAAAAAAGAACGCGTGGTCTATTTTATTAGCCAAACATTGCTTGATTATGAAACACATTATACATAGGTAGAGAGAGAATGCCTTGCCATAGTCTTTGCAACAAAATGTTTAAGACATTAAATGTTAAACCAAGAAACAAGGGTCATTGTAAAGACAGATCATTTGCGAACATTCCTCACGCAAGGGTCTTTATCTAAAAAGGCTAGGTGTTTCATAACCTTAATGGGTGAATTTGAGTTAACATTTGTAAACCAGAAATCCGTTAAGGGACAAATCATTGTAGACTGGCTAGCTGACAATCCATCAGATGGAGGCGGTTTGGTAAATCTGGACTTTCCTGATGAGTGTATATAATTTTTTGAAACTAGGCCCCCCATCTCTACATGGACCACACATACCCAGAAAGTGCCACATCACAACAAAGAAGGTGGTTACGCATAATCACTACTAAATATGTTGTTTTAGAACAAGTACTCTATCATAAAGCCTTTGACAACATGTTTCTAAGATGCATCAACATAAAAGAATCCAAGAATATTCTTTATGAATCCCACAGTGGGATATGTGGAGGCCACTTTGGTGGTCATGCCATTGCTTGCAAAATACATCGGATGGGCTATTTTTGGCCCATTCTCGAACATGATGCAGTAGAGTTTGTACGTAAGTGCCACAAATGCCAAAAATTCTCTCACGAGATTCACATACTAGCACAATCCCTACAACCAATAGCAAGCCCGTGGCCCTTCTCCACGTGGGGTCTAGATTTGATAGGGAAATTCTCTCCCTCATCAACCGATGGCCATAATTTTATAATTACAGGTACGGAATATTTTACCAAATGGGTAGAGGCCATGCCCCTCACCACCATACCAGGTTCAGTAATTGCCAAGTTCATTTTGAACCAAATCATTTGCAAGTATGGTGTCCCACAAGTCATTATCTTAGATAATGGCACATCCTTTAAAAATAATGAGGTCCATGAGTTATGCAGAAAATTCAAAATAAACCATCACACGACCTCTCTTTACTACCCTCAAGCCAATGGACAAGTTGAAGCAACAAACAAAACATTAAAATCTATTCTCCTAAAAAAAGTTAAGGAAAACAAGCGAGATTGGCATCTAAAACTATACCCAGCCTTGTGGGCCCATCGAACCTCAATAAGAACACCAACAGGAGAAACCCCTTTTTCATTGGTATTCGGGGCAGAAGTGGTTCTCCCACTTGAGGTTGAAATACCCAGTCTCTGCATCTCATTACAAGGGATTTTGGATGAAGAAGCTTACAGGGAGGCATGCCTCTCTCAACTGGAAAGCCTTGACGAGGCTAGGATAAACGCCGAACAATGACACATAGCCTATGCTGACCGGATGTACCGGTAGTATAACAAAAAATTCTATGAGTGAGAAATATATGAGGGAGATCTAGTTCTAAGACTAGACAACCAGATTGGTAAGAAAATTGGCGAAGGAAGGAAGTTCCAACCCAAATGGTTGGGCCCATACTGAGTCATGAAAGACTACGGAAATGGTGTGTATCTCTTATGCACACTAGAAGGTGAGGAATTCAATGAAACTATCAATTCCTTGCATCTTAAACGATTTTACGCATGAGACATCAGAATCACCACTTGTACATTATAGCTACCTACATTTCATTAGTCATTTAGCTGTTTCATTTTTTCCACTCATTTCGTAAAAATTGTAGTCAAGAAACTTACTCTTAAGAAATCTATTACAAATTTCTAAAAATATTGGGAAAAGCTTTCAAATCACATCTCCTCAAACATCATCAAGTAATTTCAAATCTTCTCATCAAGTTTGACAGACAAGTATTGACGAAAACCATACTAAGACCTGCATACTTGGTTTTGCTCTTTATTTCTACTAGGTGAAGTTGTCCTTACCTATGGTCTATTCTAGAAGCTTCTTGGTGTCACATCTATCCCTCTTAAGTCTCTTTGAAAGAAAGGATATCCCAAAGTCATAGATCATAAATGTCAAAATCAAATAGAATCAAAAGTGCCAAGCAAACAGAATATTTTTATTTTACACACTTCTTTGCCCCACTAACCTTCGGTGATAAGCCCGTATCTCTTATTGGTGTTGTGAGGTTGGGAAAGGAAAGAATTACCCTTACTCACCTATATCCTACCTTTGGTGACAAACCCATGCTTCTTACTAGTGGCACGAGGCAGGGTGTGGGGGGTCCATTCACACAAATTAACAAATCTTGGTATTCTAGAAATACAAATCAAATTATATTAAGTGAAAACAAATGTCCAAATTCCAAAGAGATCAAATCCTCAAAACCAGATTTTGTCAACGAGGTTGCCATTTATAGATCTAAGTCTAGATAAAATAGAAAGTAAGTGTCCTTCTGAGCTTGGTGGTAGTTCTGAGTAGAGTAAGTGTGTAGGTCTAAGTTTGGTTTCTATCACTAGTTTATCTATCTCTCATCATTCCATTCAGCCAAACTCATACAATTTGTGCCCTTCCCAACTCTTGGTGTAGATCCCTCGCATCTTACTGGTTGCATGGAGTTGGGAATGGGGCAAGTTCATCTCTTTATCACTATACATTCATCACATTTTGCCAACATGAGAAGAAATCACAGACATTGCCCAAAGAGGTCAAAAGTTCAATACTACAATGTGTTCGTCATCGCATATCAGCATTCCAAAAACAAACAAAAAGAAAACATTATATTCAAACATTTGTTATCATTTGTCATCCATTGCATACATTCTGAAAAGCATATAAAAACAAAGATGCTAAAAACATCTAGAGTACACACATGAATCAAATCATCAATATAAGCCAACTCTATACAACAAATAACCAAACCAAAAAGAGATATATGTACATATCATGGTGTGTCATAGCTTTGTACAATGTCATCGCACACTAGGTGCGGTCAAAACGCTTGCAATAAGTATAAAATACCAAAACATCATACTTGCCTCACAAAATGGAGACTAAGCAATAAAGGAACCCTACCTATCCACCCTTTCAAGGCCCATTGTGACCACTCTAGTTACAAATTTCTTAGGATTTCTTCTTAAAAGCATTCAAAAAAATAGCAAAAAGCTAATCCTAACACAAAATACCATTCCCAAGATCATTCCAATTCAATCATACCCAAAAACGAAAAGAGTGATCACCATGGACCCAAAGCTCAAAAATTACCAAATCGATATGTGTAAATGAATAGTAAAATGAGTTCGTTATATATATCTAGTATTCTAAACTAGTTTTGAGTGTTTTTACGAAGAGTTGGAGTGCCGACAGAGGTAAGTTCTTATCCCCCGTGCAAATGGTGAGTCCTCATTTCATTTTAATCGAGTATTTAGTTTTGATTTATTTTATCTATCTACACTTGAGTCCCCTTTTCATTTTGCAGATAGCGGGAATTTGGATGGCAACATTGTGACACATGAGCATGTTAGGTATATCTTCTAACTCCCCATTTCAAGACCGCCATACTCGTACCCACTGTTTTATGCCTCTTCATGGCTAAAACACTTCTCTGAGGGGGCAATATGTATGTACCCAAAATTATATGTACTGTACTATCGGAAAGAGGTTACGGAAACCCCAATGATGATACAGGTCTCCTCACAAGGTGTTCGGGATCCAGAAAAGCTCACCATATATATGTTTGTATCCCATATGCCTCGTCTGGCCTCCACGTGCTTTGTTCTGCCCTCTGCCCCCCTTTTTCCTTACATTTTGGTCTTAAGTGACGAAACCGCCGCCCTGCCTGGGCGGCGGTCCCTTGACTGCCGCCCAGGACA
The DNA here is from genome assembly GCA_019776745.2 of Taxus chinensis. NCBI lineage: Eukaryota > Viridiplantae > Streptophyta > Pinopsida > Cupressales > Taxaceae > Taxus > Taxus chinensis. Next base: position 610,595,724 of record CM034150.1, read on the forward strand.
GGGCGGCAGTCCTGTAACCGCCGCCCTACACAGGACCATGGTCCTATAACTGCCACCTTGCACAGGATGGTGGTCCTGTGTGAATTTTCCAGAATGTTCCGACGATCTCTTCAAACGTAAAATTCAATTTACATCCTCATTTCTCAACCACTAAAGCTTGCATTAATGTTTTGGCCACCTGGTAAATAGTGATTTATCTTTGTTTAATGTTAAGAGAGTTCAATTTGAACTCGCCTTTTGGTGATTGTAAATGCTATAAATATGTAGCTTGTTTACAAGTAAATGGTCTTAGTTCTTTGGTCTGGAGTCTTCATTCTTTAGCTTCAGTCTTCAATACTCAGTCCTAGATTTTGTTTATGAATCATTTTATCTTTAGCATGGACTAGAATTTTGAATATTTAGTTATGCCTCACTATACACCAACAACGATCCTGCTAGGAATCACATCGGCCAAGCTCTGTTCTCTTGCGCCATCCCTCTCCTACTTGTACTTTGTTGTATTTCTCTGAAGTTATTATTGCCCATTGTTCGAGTACCTGCTATTTATCATTTTGTTTCATCACTTCTACAACAACCCTACTAGGAATCACATAGGCCAAGCTCAGTTCACTTGCACCATCCTTCTCCTATTTGTACTTCATGCCATTTTACCATCAAATCTATCATTGTCCCAGTGCCTTCTCGTATCGATGTTACTATACTCCTACTCTTTCTGGATTCACGTGAACATGCAATAATAAAAAGATCACATTGAGGGGACAAGCTACAACACAATTGGATTTGCCTCTGCTCAGTAAACTCTAGGTTTAAATCATCAAAGTTATTATCAAATAGAGTAGTGTATCATTTTATTTCAGTTAAGCTTGATTTCAATATTGCTAGGGAAGTTGTGGGGATTGATAGTTTCTGAGAAACTATGATTCATTCCTCACTTCTGAGGTAAGATTGAAGGTTTTTAATTAAGTTAATTAGCTATCTTTCATTTAGATTCACACATTTACACAGGTGAATAACCACATCGGGTTATCTCGCTTGTTTAGTTTTAGTATAAAAGTATTTTAAATAAGTTGTTTGTAATTATAATATTTCAATCGTGTATTTTTTTAGATTAGTTTTACTTTTAGCAGTAGTATAAATTGTTATTTTCAGTATAATTTAATTCAGAGTTTTCAAACTAGATTAAACACTTTAATTCTAGTTAGGAGGATAAACCATAGGGAATTTATGCTACCCGTTCATAGCCTCTCAATCTCCCCTTTCTCATTCTAACTACCAGGAGATCACACTACCAGATCTTAGTCACTGATCCTCCCATAGTTAGCTTTAGGAAAGTTGCTTGCCGATTCTCATCCTCACCTGTAGCTTTTCTATCGTAAAAAACTGACCATAATCCCGACTATGACTTCATCTAAGTCACCTGAATTTCAAACCACCGGTTGTCTCGGCACGATCTCAGGAGGTCAGGTACAAGGAAGGTCACTTTTTGATTATCATCCTCGCATGTCACTTTTCTGTCGTACAACAACTCAAAGAACTACTGGGCTATGTTAATGGAGCGTGGTTAAATAAATATCATAATCAGGAAATATTCGGCCTATCTGAAAATTAGAAATTTAGTGGATAGGTCAAGGAGTAGGATGAAAACCTGTAAGGGCATCCTAACTCTAAAAAAAACAAGGAGTTAGTCAGAAAAATCCACAATAAAGAAAAAACTGTGGAGGAAGAATACTTGTGTAACAAAGAAAAAGGCATGGAGGAATAATACTTGCATAACAATTAAAAATTTGTGGAGGAAGAATACCCACGTAACCAAGAAAAATATGCAGAGGAAGAATACCCATGTAACCAATAAAAAGACGAGGAAGAATAAACGTATAATGAAGGGAAGCCATAGAGAACTGCAGAACATAGAAAAAACCATGAAAAATCATGATCAAGTCAAAGAAGAACGAAGATAGCCGTGGAAGTAAGAAAATACCACTAGGTAAAATATGGAGTTAAGTAACGTAACAAAAAAATCCGTAAACTAACAAAACCAGCAAAGCCAACATAACTTCCCACCAAAAGAACAATAAATGTGGCAGGTGACCATTATAAGGATATAAAAAGCATTGACCCATAAGGGCTTAAGGAATATAGAGAAAAGTAGTAAAATCAAAGAAGTAACAAATGAAATCAAGAAGGAGAAGAAAACTAGGGCACGCCAAGAAGAATCATAGAAGATGGATACCCCAACCGTTCTCACACAAGACCTCTTGACGCCAAAGTTCTAGAAGCACTCTATCAAATCCACTAAGCACGATCCAATGGGGGAATGATCACACATTACATTTAAGGTTGCACATACATGAGACGTTTAAAAGTACATCTACTCCCAGATTGCAGAGTATGATCACACGCAGTTAGAAGTGGATAGATAATTGCTCCTTCAAGAGAACCCTACTATTAAAGACCAAGATTATAAATAGAATGTAAAAGTCATAGGTGAGATTCAAATAGATCCATGAAACCAAATCCTTTATTTTTCTAGAGCTGATAATGCAATTAGGGTTCTCCTTAGTTGACTCCACAACCAAATACTATATATGGATTAGCCATATCAAATCAATACAAAAGTAATTGCAAGGGTTACAAGACTATTGGCAAGAGGGTGCTTAGTAAAATAAAAGAAGAAAACCACTATAAAAGATACAACACAGGAAGGACACATAGAGCACTAGGTGTATGCGTGAAGATCGAGGCAACTCTAGTTTATAAGAAACACCGCTGATTTTTTGTAGAACTCGATAAGGGCCATAATAGTTAGGAGCAAGTTTGTTGTCATTTTTTTTGTTGCTTTAGGGACATCTTCTTATAAGGTTGGAGACATACAAAAACCCAGTCACCAATTTTAAAATGTCTTTCACTACGGTGTTGATCTGCTTGTTGTTTCATCCTATTTTGTGCCAATGCCAAATTATTCTTCAAACTATCCAAAACTTGTTGTTGATGTTGAATGTGTTCCTCAACATCTCTGACCTTATTTTACACCCTCAAGGAAGAAGTGATAGAAGGTGGATGGTAACCATATAATGCTAAAAATGGGGTCATTTGAGAAGATGTATGAAAAGATGTGTTATACCACCATTCTGCAAGGAGTAGTCATTTAATCCACCTTTCCTGCTTATCTGATACAAAAAAATGTAGATACCCCTATAAGCATTTGTTGACCACTTCCATTTGCCCATCAATTTGAGGATGATAAGATGAACTGTGAGATAGTTGAGTACCCAAACATGAAAATAATTCCATAAAAAAATTACTCGTGAAAATAGGACCACTATCACTTACAATTATCTTTGGGGTTTCATGTAGCCTTTGAACTGTCTCCAAAAAATAGCTGTGACTGTACTGATTGCAAATGGATGTGATAGGGAAAAAAACTGGGCATATTTTGTGATCCTATCCACAATCATGAAAATAAAATTCTTACCCTCTGAACAAGTCAATCCGGTGATGAAATCCATGGAGACCTCTTCCCATCTTTAGCTATGATATGGTAAGGGTTGTAACAAACCTGGTGTCTTAATTGTTTCCCCTTTGTTCTGTTGGCACACTAAACACTTTGATACAAAATTTTGTACATCCCCCTTGAGTCCTTCCCAAAATAATTCTCTTTTTATTCTATGATATGTCTTCAAAAATCTAGAGTGTCCTCTAACAGGTGAGGCATGTAGCTCTGAAAGAATCTTATGCTTCAACTCAAAATCTTCACTCAAGTATAACCTATCCTTATACCATAGCGCATTACCTTTCCACTAAAATTTGTTAGATGTTATAGAGGCTTGCTTGATATTCTGCATTAGAGATTGTGTATCCTTGTCCTGATCCCATTCCAATCTTGCTTCACCCACCCAATCGGCCTTCAACATGGACATTCCACATAGTAAGGCATCTACGGATGTATCCCTTCTAGACAATGCATCAACTACTACATTTTCTTTACCATTTTTGTATATGATTTCAAAATCATTATCCAAAATTTTTGTTACCCACTTTTTTTGTTCCTCAGATGATAACCTTTGCTCCAAAAAGTATTTGAGACTACCATGATCAGTTTTTACCTTGAAGTGTCTACCCATGAGATGGGGCCTCCATTTCTTGACTGCATGAAGAATAGCCATCATTTCTTTCTCATAGACAGGTTTGAGTAGATTTTTTCGTTTGAATTAATGAAACTAAAATGTAATTAGTCTCCCTTATTGCATTAGAACTGCTCTCAATCCTAATCCTGAAGTGTCACATTCAACAATGAAGGTTTTTGAGAAGTTGGGAGTAGCCAAAACTGGGGTACTGCACATGGCTTCCTTAAACTACTCAAAGGATTTAGTTACTACGTATATCCAATGGAATGCATCCTTCTTTAGCAATGTAGTGAGTGGGGCTACTATTCTACTATATCCCCTCACAAATATTTTGTAGTACCCTGTTATTCCTAGGAACCCACGAATATTTTTGAGAGTTTTGAGCCTTGGCCATTCCACCATAGCTTTGATCTTCTAAGGATCAAATTTGACACCTTCATGGGATACAATGTGACCCAAGCATTCTACCTATTATACACCAAAAGAACATTTGGATGGATTTGGACACAGAGTATGTTTTTCCAAAACTTCCAACAATTTATTTACATGTTGTAAGTGTTCTTCCCATGTCTTACTGTAAATCAATATTTCATCAAAGAAAACTAATATAAATTTCCTTAAAAATGGCCTAAAAATAGTGTTCATCAAGCTTTGAAAGGTTGAGGGAGCATTTATAAGACCAAAAGGCATTACCAAAAACTCATAATGGCCCTCATGAGTCCTCAAAGTTGTTTTACAAACATTTTCCTCTCTTATTCTAATTTGATGGTACCCCAAACGAAGATCTAATTTTGTGAAATAAATAGCACCATGCAATTCATCAAGTAAATCATCAATACTAGAATAGGAAACTTATCTTTAATGGTGTACTTGTTGAGTTCTTGGTAATCTAGACATATCCTCCATGTTTCATCCTTCTTACGTACCATGACCACTAGTGAAGGATATGCACTCTGGCTATACCTGATGATACCTGCCTTCAACATTTCCTGTACCATTTTCTCAATCTCAATTTTCTGGGAATATGGGTATTTGTATGGTCCGATGTTAGGTGTTTGGATCCCTGGAATAAACTGAATGGCATGATCATGATCCCTAACTATTGGTATTCCCTTTGTAATTTCATCAAAAATAGATGAGTGAGCATCAACAATCTTTTGAAGATCGGGTGACATTGAAGACTCTATATTTTATACTTCTATGGAAAATATATTTGCTATAAATCCATTTACTCCTTTTCTGAGAACCTTCTGCATCTGATGAGAGATAATAATCTATGGATACTTAGCTACCATCACTTTCAATTCTATTGCCTTTCCATCTGAATGAAATCACTTGAACAATTATTGGAAATTCATCTATATAGTACCTAAGGTTGTGAGCCATTGGACATCCAAAACAATATCTAGCCCTCCCATAGAAATAGAAAACATAGGCGAGTCTAACATGTAGTCTCCCATGGAAATCTTGATACTATGACACTTTCCTGTGCACTTGATTGTCCCACCATCCATAATCATAACTTGCATTTCTGGAGCTGGGTAAATAAAACAATTGAGGTGAGTAACTAACTTACTATTTATCAAGTTATGAGTACTCCCTGAGTCAATCAACACCGTCACCTTATATTTTTTGAGATAGCCAATAACCTTGAGTGTTTAAGGAGTACTAATCCCTGACAATGCATGGCAAGAAATTGTAGGTTGGTGATCCTCTACTTCATCTTCTACTGGTTCCTCAGCCTCTCCTATACTTTCAGCTTCCTCATTATCCTCATTACCTCCTTAAATATAGAACAACTTCTTCTCAGCACATTTGTGTCTTGGTTCATATTTGGTGTCACAGTTAAAACATAATCTTTTTGCTCTCTTTTCTTCCATTTGTTGAGGAGTCATCCTAATTGGCCTAGCGAATGAAGGGGAAGAGATACTACGGTCTCTGGTGTTAATGAAAGGTGACCTCCTATTGCAAATAAATTTTTCCTCTACTCGACGTGCCATGATAATAGTATAAAAAATATTGAGTGGATTAAACATACATTCCTCATGCTCGATGTGGTCCTTCAGACCCCAAAGAGATAGGTCATTCAGATTCCCTTCTGGAATATTCTTCACCCTTAAGGATAGGTTCTGGAATTGATGCACATAATCTTTGACTAATCTTTTTTGCCATAATTTTTCCAATTAACTAAAGTAGTTCTCTAAAACAATGGAACTATAGTGTAATTGTAACTCCTCGATGAAAATTGTCTAAGTGACACTAAGACCATTCTTCTGCCTCTGAGTACATAACCATCGATACCAAACGAATCATTTTGGTTAAAGATACAGGGATGCCAATGTCACCTTTTGTTCTGATGGTGTTTGATGTAACTCAAAGAATTTCTCCATTTGATTTATCCAATTCAAGGGATCCTTACCATCAAATTTGCGCATATCCACTTTCGGCATCATATTTCGTGGTTGCGAATAATTTGGATTTTGATTGGGCTGGAAAAGTGATACAAAAGTGATACAAAATGGTTATTTTGTCCATTATTTTGAGCTAAACATCCTCCTTGGTTGATATGGGGTGGATTTTACAAAATGGTTATTTTGTCCATTATTTTGAGCTAAAGATCCTCCTTGGTTGATATGGGGTGGATTTGGTCCATATTTTTTACCCTTTACATGTTGTATGATATCATCCAACCACTTATTTATTTGGTTTATGTCTCCTTTGGAGGCCATCTCAAATTGTACATTTCATAGCTCATACTCGAGTTGGCTCACCTTATGATCAATTGAGGTAAAAAATAGTGCTGAGGAATATGTATTTACCCCTTCTAACCCCAACTCTTCAATCACTACCCCATATTTATCTAGGGTTTTACCCGGAGTGACCGGATTCTTTTTAACTCTTGTGGAAGGCCTTGCCATGGTGTTAAACCTTACGGTTTAGGGTTTTGATACAAACTTGGCCGAACAAAAAAAACACATAGATGATACTAATAATATATTTTTTAGAGCTTTCCGAAAATGTAAAGAACTCGGAAAAATTCTACAAATTTCAGTCTATGGAGTGCTTTTATTAAAAAACCTAAATTTGTAATAACTTTTGCAAAAGATATAAAAAAGGTTTGAAATTTTCATGAGTTCTTACTTGAAATGATTCAAAACTATGGTAAGAAAAAATCCACAAATTTGATGTGGTTCGTAAGATAGAGCAGAAACAAAAAATTAGGATTTTTGCCCTAATTTTGGCCCAGATCGCAGCTCTGATACCACTTGTAATGAAATTACTTATATAATTCAGATTATGAGTAGCAATAGAACACCAAATAACAAAATATTTTAGATAATGATCTCAATATGAAATTATAATAGCTTTACCGCTTTGAGGGGGCAACCTCCAAAAAATAAAATAAGATTCAAATGTTCCAATGATGATGAACTACTACCTACAATCCCCTATATCTACTATTCATATGTTATGGCCATCACCAAGACCAAACTACTAAGCATGATTAAGTATACAGGATGTAATAAAATGATATGGTAAGCCACAAGTCGACTACTCATATCCTAATACAAGCAATAGGTTAAGGGCGTAACAAAAAACATACCTTTTGTTATGGGTCCGTTCTATTATGCCTGGCCATGTACTTAACTAAAACCATCCTAGCTTAAACATAACCAATCGAATGGAGGTTAGATACACCTATCCCAGAACAACTCTTTGAACACATGAATAAAATGGACCAAATACACCAAATTACATCATTGATAGGTTAGATAAACAATATCAGACAACTGGTAGCAAACAAAGCAAGGGTATCCAAACAAATAGTGGTAAGATACAAAAATGAAGTAATCTTCATTACAAACATAAATTATACCTTTCTCAGACCCTTCATTCCATGCACCTCACATATACCCCCATTACCATATAAAGTGTCAGATGAATTGGTGGCTACAACCATAGAAGTAATAATAAATCTTCTTGTGAACCTTATGAAATTAGTGCCACCAAATATTAATGAAATTATTGAAGAAACTTGGGAAGAATTCAAGAATAAATATCCACAACATTAATCCAATAGGTAGTTGTGTAACAATTCCTAAGTCTCCTTGTAATTGGGAGGTCTAATGTTTAAATCTCAGCTCCGTGTTAAAGTGGCCTACTACCAACGATTTGGATACCTTGGTGATAGGGTACCATGATAATGTGGTTTAATCAGTGGGCTAGCCGAGAGCTTAAAAATTCCATCATTAGATGGTTCCATGACTGGTGTGGGCTGGTGATGCCATAATGGACTAAGGCCCTCTCCCTAGGTAACCTAACACAAAAAAATCCACAACATTATGAAAAAGCATAACCAAGTAGTGTATGACCCAAAACATACAAAAGAAGGCCAAATAAAGGGAACTTTTCATCGGGGCCCAACTATAAAATGGAAAAAGACAATTTCCTCAAGAAAAATAGGGAAATAAACATATTTTAGTGAGGAAGAAGAAGAAGATTCATAGGAAGTAGTAAAAATTTCTTAATTAGAAGAAGAAGAAAAAGATTCATAGGAAGCAGTAAAAATTTCTTAATTAGAAGAAGAAGAAACTCCCTCTTCCCCACTGTCACCACCAACAATACCATAGGAGGAATCAGGACCATATTTTTCAGGAGAAACTAAACTGCATGAAGAGACAACATTATCCAAAATTTCATATGGATAATATAAGATATTTTTAACTCATGGCAGTGTTTCCCAGGCGGCACAACAATATGAAGTAAGCATGAGAATAGAACAAGTGGCCATAGTAGAAGTTATCATACATTACATGAATTTTTTTGACTTGATAATAGGGGATATAATCTAGCTCCTCCCCCATGAACTATTGAAGGAAATACAAATATAAGTAGATAGAGATGAGGCATACAAATTGCAATCTCTTCAACAAGAAAGAAAACATTTAAACTAGAAGAAAAAAAGACAATCACATACCAAACCCACATGGAAGAGGAAGAAGAGTTAATAAGGATTATTAATAAAACAAGAAAATAAAAAGAAGAGGAGGCGATAGAAACCTAGAGAAGAATACAAAAACAAATAAGAGAAAAGGGAAATAGACCAAAGAGCCACAAACTACAAAAGAAACAAAAGAGGGAGAAGCAAGGGAGTAATAAGAAGAGGATGATAAAAAAATAGAGGAAAAACAAAAGAAGACAATGCATGAGGCAAAAATAAGGGAGAAGGGGAGAGAAGATAAGACAAGTAGGGAGAATGCAGTCAATAGATAAAAACAACAACAAGAAAAACAAAAACAACAACAATAAGAAATAAAATAGAAAGAAGAAGAAGAAAGAAGAAGAAAGAGAGAAAAAACAAAGAAGAAGAAAAAAGACAAAGAGAAGAAAGAAGAAGAGGAAAGATAAATAAATAACAAAGAAAAAGAGAGAAGAATGAAGCAGAGGAGGGAGAAAGAAAGAAAGAAAAGAGAATAAGAAGAGAGAAAAAGAAAATAGAAAGACAAAGAAGAAAAGAAGGAAAAGGAAAAACAAGAATAAGAAAAGAAGAAAGAACAAGTAGAAAAAGAAGAAGCAAAGAAAAAGGTGGAAGAAAATTGAAAGTGGAAGGAGGAAAAAGATAGAAAAGAGATAGAAATGAGACAAAAAGAGAATAAAAATGAGGGAAATAAAGGATAGGTACTGCCATCAGCACCGTCCAAACCAGTTGAAACCTCTAGCAATATAGTAACTATACAGTCTCCTAGAGATCCACTAGAAAAAATCAAGCAAACCTTCCAACAATGAAAGAAAAATAAATCCATCCAATTACAATAAGGGGTGGTGAAACAAACATCAGAAGGGTACATGGTACATTTAAATAAACTCTCACCCCTTCAAAATACTGCAAGTAGTCAAGTATTATATCTAAGTGCAAAACTGGACTGGATGCAAAGATGTGTAGACTTCAAAGAATCAATGAATAAAATACTCACATCTATTCAGGTAGCAAAGCTACACACTAAAACTAATTCCAGTCTACAAATAGAAATAACAACAGAAAACAGAACATGTAGTCAAAGAAATGATAATAGATAATACTACAAGCCAAGAACATGAGAAGAAAAATGTCTGAGAAGAAGCCATCAAAGAATACAAGGAGCATATTCTACAACCACAAGTTCTAGAAAATCAATAACGAAGGAAGGAGATGCAAGCTATTTTAACCAAACTAGAGACAGAGGGCAACAATGCCCAACATACTACGCATATACAATAAGGTTACCAAGTGTGACTTATTAAGAGAAAGAAGAATTAGACAAACTAGAACAACAACTGTACCTTGAATCTACAAAATATGATATCACTAAAGACAAGGATGGGACTCAGCAGAGGAAACTTGCAGAACTTATAGAAAAATATCAAACTAAGAAACATAAGTGGTTAGAAAAGATCATAGACATACAAAAATATAGCACCACCATGGTTATGGAACTTTTAAGGATAAAACAATAGTTCACATAGGGGAAACAAATATTCTGTCAGATTCAATCAAATCCACCCCTTTTAGATATCCTTCCACTGATTCAAGAGAACTCATAGCTTTAGGAATGGGTACAACAAATTAACATCCATCTAGACTTGTGGTAAAAATTTGAGAAGAACATCATTACTGAGATTACAAAGTACATTCCCCAAAGTACATCATGAAGAAGACTTGGAGAAACAAAGTTTTGAAGGGAAACCATGGCATCCCATAAGTCCAATTGGGTGATTCAAGTGAGGGAACCTTTCCTTATGCTTGACGTCTAAGTTTCTAGGGGTTGATGCCTATATTTCCTCAAGGTGGCATCCCATACATCTAGTTGGGTGAGTTGAGTGAGGGAACATTTTCTTATGCCAGACGTCTAAGTTTCTAGGGGTTGATGCCTATATATCATTAAGGTCACGTAACTAATTTTTGAAAATTTTGTGAAAGAAGACAAGGTTCTTCATCTCTTGGTTGTCTCTAGGACAAGACAACATTTGAAGTTGGAGGATGATGTTGAAAGGGTTCTTCATCAAGTTTTGGAATAATCTGTAGAATAAAGCAAACCCATGAGACAAAGCAAGGAGCCACAGATAAAAGAAGAACCGAAGATTGCAGAAATATGTGATAAACAAAAGAAGCTGCTGGTACATAGGAGAAAGCCACAGAAGTCAACAAAAAGCCACATATCAAAGACAAATAGAGATAGAGTAAGGCAGAAGCCGATAGAGGCATGACAAAAAAGTGTCTTTTGGATTATTTTTTAAGAAAGATATTTATTGTACTTAATCCAATGTATACAGTTGTGCCACATGAAGATATAGATTTTGTACTTCCTGAAATAAGTTATGTGTGCTATAGATGAGAGATACATAAGAGATAAAGAATACAGAGAAATTATATATGTGTGTATGAGACTAATGTAATTGTTTTGAGATTTGAATAAAGACTGATGTTTGTAGAAAATTTTTAATGTGATTTTACATTCTTTATGTTCACCAATTAGATTTAGTTTAATTTTTCCTTGCACATCCTTTAAAAAAGGGAAAACTTCTTAACCCACATAGTGCTATTGAGGATTAAGGTTCACAATTCCTATCATTGCTCTTCTTATTGCTGATAATTTGAAAAGTCTTGGACCCTTGGAATATTGGCCAAGTATGAAGGCACTTAGGTGCACAAGGTCCCAGTTATGAAAAGGCACGCACAAGGTAAAAGTGCGTGCAAGAGAAAGGTTTAAGGAAGCACATAGCATGCGCGGACACGTGAAAGGAGGTTCTAGACTTAGTCAATTTGAGCGCCCAGGGTAGAACACGTGAAAAGCATGATCAGTTATGTGTGGATAAGGTGCTATCTTGGTGATAGGCTGGCCTAGGAAAGAGCATGCCTTGGATGGAATCTTCTAGAAGAACATCATGAGATAAAGTGGAAAGCTCAGGCCTGGAGAAGCATGCTCGCATGAAGGACCACATTCAACACTTGGCACTAGATCTGAGGGCTCTGGAAGGTGAGTTGGCAGTGTAGGAGAATTATAAATACAAGTGCCTGTGGAGTAAAAGATATACAAGTTTGAGATATAGTGGGTTAGAGAGAGTGGGAATTGGAATATAGATCTAGAGAGTGAGTGGAGCTCTACAGAGATGCTGTGAGGACTCTGTTAATGGATAATTGCATCCAGGAGAGAATGTCTTGGGCATGGAGTTGTAATTTTTCTTTTGATAGCTTAGTTACACAAGTCCAGTGATATGCATCACTACGGTCTGCTCTCTGTGACACTCTGTAATGAATCAATGAATGTAATGAGGTTACCGATATAATATATACATGAATATCAATGGTTCTAATGCATATTTCTCTCTTATAAGTTCTCTTTCCTTTCATGCTATGAATGAATGCTTGTATAATTCTTTCTGTCATAATGCATGTCTTGGATTCTGTTAAAACACTCAGTCTGAAGTGACTGCAAGGATCTAGAGGCCGTTCTGAGCCCTATGGTTCTTGTATGTTTCAACCTGCCTCATGAAAACTCTCACACTAATCATAGATGATGTTTCCCATTAAAATCACATAAAAGAGAGACTCGGTACCCACGTGTGCCTCGGGTGAGCACTCAACTTTCACTGGGTGATAGGTCGGCACATGCATGGGATTCCTTCCTTTTGTGATGGGAGTAAAAATGACTACATCTTGGTTCCGTTATGGGACCTCTTTTCGAAGTTGTAGTGGGATATAACATACATCATGATCTGTGTAGTGAGTAATGACAGAGCGGTTAACATTGGAAAATGTTGAATCATGGTTCAAGAGCATGGAGGATGAATTTTCTCAGAGATTCAGCACTGGACTTGAGTTTAATGCACGTAGATGGGTAGAAGAGAACCTCTACCATGATCTGTATGAGACCTTCTTCTGCTGCTTCCCAGTAGAACTATATGAATGGCTTTCAGCCTATGTGTCTAGATCAAGTTGGCATTATGGATCACATGTGTGGACCAAAGAAGACTACCAAAGGTTACAGGATGCAGATCTGACATGGACCCGTGCTGTAGATCATTGGTGGAGAGGAGTATTGACTAGTTACACTCTGGAGTATGCCATTTCCACGTATTCTTGTCCGGAGGTTACTGAGTTTGAATTTCTTTGAGAACCTAGAGGAACGTTTCTACATGATATTCCTCTAGCTATGAAGATATTGATGGTTACCATGAGTTTAGAGGCTTTCCCAATGGTTGGATAAACCATTCTGAGTGCTGGGTAAGGGAGCTTGGGTGGAGGAAGATGGAAGATATCACGACAGAGAAGGAGAGGGAAGAGAGATGGCTCAAGTATAGTGAAGTGCGTGAAAGGGAGATTGCTAGATGATGCAAGGCTACTAGTGTGATGGATCTATGGAGACAGACATTGTGGGAAGGAGTTGAGGTTCACGCAGAGGACATTAGAACCTGAGCAGTCTGTGCTACCCCATCTTGGAAAGTGTGTGAGGGAGACCCCTTCGGCTTCTAGTGAGAGTTCATCACATGGAGAAAGGAGAGTCATTGGCACATATCTGAACCCACCCAGTGACCGAGCCCTGGCACTTGGTTTTCCCAAACCAGGAAGAAGTGTTATTGACCCAGTTGATATCAGTGGAAGAGACAGATCCACACCTAGGAGATACAATTTTACAGTCCCTTCTTCTATGGCTGCACATATTCTAGTATTTGGAGGAGTCTTTGGACAAGGAGCAAGTGTACAAGCTTTTAGTCTCGCATCAAGGAGTGGCACGGGACACAGTAGTGGGAGCGGAGTGCTATCACAGACCATCGACACATAATTCAGTGGGACTGTGGGGGCACTTGGCACAACTCCTACAGGCCCTATTGGACCTAGTGGTTCTGGTGGATCTGGTGGCTCTAGAGGCATAGGACCTGGTGGACCTGGTGGATCAGGTGGCGGAGGAAACACCAGAGGGAACCAAGGCTCAGGCTTGGGAGGACAGGGACCCCAGCCACCACCTCAGGTATTCTTTGAAATGTCTCTGCATTTACCAGATTACAGGGGCATTGAGGATGCTGCGGAACATGTTCACAAGTGTGAACTGCTATGGCATGCGAAGGGTATCACAACCCCAGAATAGAAGGCTAGTCAGTTTGCAACCACGTTGCAAGGGCGCGCACATAGTTGGTATAGGAAGTATGACCCTCATCAAATGGTGGTGGACTATACTACCTTAAAGAATGCATTCTTGGTAGAGTTCCACATTCCTAAGTTCGAGCAGAAGAGCATCAGTGCTTTGAAGGAGATTCAGCAAGGAATGGTAGAGAGTGTGTGGGAGTATGATGCGTGCTTTAAAACTCTCTTGTCTAAATTATCATATGATATTCATCCTTCTCAGCATGCACAATGGTTTGTTGGAGGATTGATCACCCCTTTTAGAAGGGCCTTGTCTCATAAAAATTTTATAGACCCAGCGTGAAGCATTGGAAGCTGCCCTGCACGCCGAAGCTGTTGGTAGTATAGATACTGGCATTAGCCCATTCTTAGAGGCTCAGATTGCTGCTATGGAAAAGTAGTTGGAAAAATTATCTACGAACTCAGCCCATGAGACTTGCAGTGGTTTGTGGTGCACAGATTGTGAAATAGAGGGACACGTTAAGGATAATTTCCCCCAGAGGACAGTACGTGCTGTGACAGTGTAGATTGTGAAATTTGTCATGGGGACCATGATGCAAGTAGATGTCCCTTGCTGTAGCACGTGATCAAGGAAGAATGTATCTTGTTATTGCAAAATTTTCACCTCTACAACCCATGATACTAAGGACTGTAGGCTCATTGATCAGATCCATGAGGCCATTGATCATGGGGTGTGCCAAACCAGCATTTCCAGTGGTTCCAAGGATAATGATCACTGTTATGAGGAGCACGCAGAAGGAGGCACGCATGGAAGAGGTTTTCGAGGAGGATTCCATGGTCGAGGTAACTGCGGAGGAGGAAGGAGTGAGTTCCTGCATGGAACATGTTTCAACTGTGGATCTACAGAACATTACAAATGTGAATGCCTAGATCTGTTGTAGTGCTCGTGGTGTGGAAAGAAGCATAAGTATGAGGAATGCCTGGAATTATTTGAGCATATGAATCAGAAGCACCAGAAGGACAAGGGTGCTGCGATGGTCAGTATTAAGAAGGTAGACATACAGTGGATGCCCCGGGTAACATGGGATGAAGGTTTGGAGCCTGTCTTGGTAACAACAAGGGTAGAAGCCACACGCATGAGAGAGGTACCAAGACAGAAAACCCTAGTTTCAAGGGAGGAGGTCATTCATGGAAAGTATCTAGACCCCGCGCATCAAAAGGAGATATATCAAGACACCATGGATGTTATTCAGAGCTTACAAGGGGAGATCCAATGTCTAAAGGAGCAATCCAGGAGGGAGGAACAAGGAAGGAGAGTCGAGGTGCAAAAGGATGACCTGGATGAGGTCAAGGAGGTGTGTAAAATGCTAAGGCAGGAGAATATCATTCCCTTGCTAGGATCCTGGTTGAGAGAGAAGGTACCACGCGCTGGAGAAGAGTGAAAGAGACAGGTCTTGCACGTGAACCTTCCCCCTCACAGCCTTGACTATGACAAGGAGATTACGTTGAATGCAGTTGTAGATGGATGGATCCTCAGCAATATCCTCATTGACACAAGGTGCGGAGGTTAATGTTCTGACTTTGGATGCATGGCATCAGATGGGAAGACCTACATTACAGCCATCTTCAAATGTGTTGTATATGGAAAACAAGACTAAGGCAATTCCCATCGGTGTCTTGAAGGATGCAACTATTACTATCCAGGGAGCCAAGTTTACTGGGGACTTTGAAGTCTTGGCACTCACCGAGGTGGACAATTTCCCAGCACTACTTGGGCACCCTTGGTGTTACAAGAACAATGCGGACCTTTGGTTCAACAAAGGGTACATCAGCTTCAAGAACAAGGAGGAATGGGTCATTATACCCTTGGCTGATGGGAAGTCGACACCATATATTGAACCATTGGGAGAGGAAGTTCTGGACAAGATTTATGTGCGCTCAATCAGAGACCCTGAGATGATACACCCTACTAATAGGGTTATCCAGTTTGAAGATGCTCAGTTAGTGAGTGATACCACCAGTCTGGCATGTGAAAATTGGGTGCATGGAACTTACAAATTAATGGGATGGTAGTTGAGAGGGTCGGTGACCAAGGTGACTAAGGTGTGCACATGGTTAGGTGCCTTGGAGGAAAAGAACTGCCCAAGTATTCAGGAGGAGCCTTCCCTGAGATCTTTCTGCAGGAGGTGGAAGCTCAGTGGAAGGATGGAAAGGAATGAAGGGAGATGTTAAGTTATGTCTTGCTTGGCACAGTAGCTCGGGTGGTGGGCCACACATCAGGAGAGCCTTTTAGAGTGGCATGAGGTAAGAATTGCTCTCTCTGTCAGATTTTCTAGGAGCAATGTACCCACCATCATCAAGGAGTACCATGGGAAGGAGCCCACCTCTTTCCATATCTAGGAGTGTGAACGGGTCTAGAGAGAAGGCATGGAAGCTTTTCCACCATCCCTCTGGGTGCACAAGTTGTATTCTACACTACAGGGTTGTACGCATGCATGGTACATTCATTCGGAGACACACCACCAGACAAGGAATTGGCAAGAGCTTGTGGCTGACCTTATTCAAACCTTTGAATATCAGAGTACCAAGCCATCGGTTGATAAGGCCTTGTAGGGTATCAAGTGCCTTACCATGGGGGATAGTGCCAGGATGGAAGATAGGCTATTGGAATTACTAGGTGAACCAGGATTGGAGGCACATTTTGAAGAAGAAGAGGAAGCAGAAGAGTTATAGCTTGAGCACACATGTTTGGAAAAAGAGAAGGGAAAGTTGGTATATGTGATTGATGGAGAGGAATCGGAAAGCTTAGATGTTAGCCATTCTATAGGGATGCACGAGGTAGTGGACAGTGTAGATACTCACGCGCGTGCCTACCATGAGCCCTTAAAAATGAAAAAGGTTAACATCAGTTTAGGAGAAGAACCTAAGGAAGCTATTATTGGGGATTACTGGACAGAGAAGGAAGTATCAAAGATCATTGATCTGCTGCATGAATTTGAGGATTTATTCCCATGTAGGTACCATGAGCTCAAAGTGCATTCACCACTCCTTGGGAGAGATGAAGATAAAATTGAAGGACGGTGCATGCCCAGTTAGAAAAAGGCCCTACTGGATGAATCCCAACTTGCACGTGAAGGTCAAGGAGGAGATAGACAAAATGATAGCTTCTGGGATCATTGAGGTAGTGGAAGAATCAGAGTGGATAAGCCTGATGGTAATCAACATCAAGAAGGATGGGTGGATTAGAATTTGTGTGGATTATAGGGAATTGAATGTAGTTTGTGTCATTGATCCATTTCTGACCCCCTTCACTGAAGAAATTTTGGAAGGAGTCGCTGGGTGCATGAAATCTATTCCTTTACGGATGGATTTTCAGGGTACCACCAAGTCCGGATTGCAAAGGAAGACCAGGAGAAGATGACTTTCACCACCGAGTGGGGAAGTTTTGCATATACGGTCATGCCCTTTGGGTTGAAGAATGTGCCTACTATCTTTTTCACGCATAGTGGTGCAAGCATTCCAGGACTTCATCCATAAGTTTCTTTAGGTCTATTTGGATGATTGGACAGTATATGGTCTGGTTAAAGACCATTGTGACAATTTGAGGTTAATGTTTGAGAGGTGTAGGTAGTTGAGGATATCCCTCAACATTAAGAAATGTGTGTTTGCTACACCCTTTGGGACTTTATTGGGGCATATCATATGTAAGGAGGGATTGCTGGTAGATCCCACTAAGGTTGCAGTTATTGTGGGGTTAAGGGAGCCTACTAGCTAGAGCACAGTGTGTGGATTCCTTGGGCATACGGGCTATTACAGAAAATTCATTAAGGGATATGCCAAGATCACCGTGCCTTTAGAGGAGCTGCTTAGACATAAAAGTGCCTTCCATTGGGGAGAGGCGTAGCAGAGGGTGTTTGATACATTAAAAGATAGGCTTATCACCATGCCTATTTTACATTTTCCCTCTTGGGACAAGCCCTTCCATGTCCATGTAGATGCCTCAGGGACCGCCATTGGAGCAGTGCTTGCACAGCCAGGTGAAGGGATTGTTGATCATCCTCTATGTTTTGCAAGCAGGAAGCTGACACCAACAGAGAAAAATTATACCACAACTGAGTGTGAGGCATTGTCAATGATCTACGCACTCTTCAAGTTTAGACAGTATCTGCTGGCAACACCCTTTGTGTTTTACACTGACCACATGACATTAAAATATTTAGTGAACAAGCCTATTCTACAAGGATGCATATGTCGATGGGTGTTGTTGTTTCAAGAGTTTGAATTCACCATTGTAGTGAAGCCAGAAAAAGCAACTGTGGGCCTGATCATCTGTCAAGAATTGATTCAGGGGAGGATACGTAGAGTATTGAGGAAGCAATGCTAGATGCACAACTATTTAGGTTGTGGCACACGCACCCTCGGATTTGGAAGAGATTGCAATATTTTTAAAGGAAGGTGTGGCACCAGAAGGAATGAAGACATTGGAAAAGAAGCAGTTGGCCATACGTGCCACGCCCTACATGTTAATCAGTGGAGACTTATACAAGTTGGGACGTGATGAAGTTTTTGCAGATGTGTCTTAGAGCATGAGTGCCTGGCCATCATGGAGGAAGCACATGGAGGAAGTGCGGGTGGGCATTATGCAGGTGATGCCACCACGTGCAAGATATTAATGGCAAGGTTTGTGGTGGGAAACCTTGTACAAAGATTGTAGAGACTATTGTAAAGCATGTGACCATTGTCAGTGCATTGGAAAACTAGGAAGGAGAGATGAGATGCCTTTGCACCCTATTCCTAGTGCGGAGCCTTTTGAAAAGTGGGTGATAGACTTTGTAGGACCTATTACACCAGCAACGCATAGGACTGGGTCACGTTATGTCATCACTTGCACAAATTACCTCACAAGGTGGGTAGAGGCAGCCCCAACTAAAGACTACACAGTAACAAGTGGCAAGGTTCTTATGGGAAAACATTATCACGAGGTATGGATGCCCGTTGAGTTTGACCAGTGATAGGGGTACACATTTCCTGAATGAGACCATGAGGATCCTATTATCAGAGTTCATGGTGGCTCATCACAAGACTACGCCCTATCACCCACAAGCAAATGGAACCGCGGAAGCATTCAACAAGATACTAAGTCATACCTTGACCAAAATTTGTGATGTCGGAAGACAAGATTGGGATGACAAAGTATCTGCAGTATTATGGGCTTACAGGACAACGTATAAAAGGCTGAACAAAGCCACACCATTTCAATTGGTGTTTGGTGTGGAAGCTATTTTTCCGGTTGAATTTATGTTTCCTTCTCTGTGAATAGCACGCACAGGAGGGTTAGCCGATGAACAAGCACTGGAAGAAAGGATTGATGAGTTAATAAAACTGGATGAGAGATGATCACTCACCTGATGGAGCCAAACAATGGAGAAAGAAAAGCAAAAGGCTTGGCATGATTGCCACATTAGAAACAAGAAGTTTGAGGTTGGGCAGATGGTGTTACTATATGATTCCAAGTTTTTGTGCCATCCAGGGAAGTTGAAAGTCCATTGGTTGGGTCCTTACACAATCTCGTACATCCTTGATTCGGGCGCGTGCCAGTTACAAGTGCTGGATGGGATGAAGTTTCCTGGACACTTCAATGGGAGTAGGCTGAAGCCCTACTATAAATAAGTCTTCTTGGTGTTTGTAAATAAGGTAATTTTTCCAGTTAGTTTAGAAGTTTCCTTTATGCATTTTCCCTTTCTTGTGTTTCCCTTTCGCATTGTTGTTTTGTTTTGCGCCTTGGGTGCTGGTAACCTTATTGCTATTTTTGGAGAATTTGTGAGTGCACAGAGGACCGTGCATCACTTTAAGTGTGGGGTGGAGAAATGTAAAGGAGCACGTGATTAAAGTACCAAGGAAGTTGTGTTGAAAAGCCTTGTTGAATGGCCCGGTTGAAAGAGGTATACAAAGAAAGATGGAAGAATGGTTGGTGCCAGGGTAAAGCTACTTGTAGATCCCACGTACTAAGGAGGAAAAAGTGCATTTAAAGCAACATGAGGTAGGTGAGAGAAAGAATCAGGACAGAAGAAGTGCCTTCAGTGCGTGGGTTACGTGTGCGCAAGAGTCTCCTGTCAGGTTGGATTGGTTGTGCCAGAAGGTTGGAGGAGTTTTCACACAGGTTGGGCGTGAGTGAAAGGCACTGAAGATGGGATTTGTTTGAAAAATCCACATTAAATGAACAAAGTATGGTGGTAGGTGAAGTAGCATTTAATGTTCAAGAAAAGAGAAAAACTATAAGTAAAGGGTCGGGGCACTCTCATTCTTACTTTGTGAAATAGAGGAGTTTGAGATATAAGCGAGTTCTATAAACTAGGGTTTTCAGATTCGATCGAGTGAAGGAAGATCTGTGAGATTGAAGTGTGAGCAGCCAGTTTGAGTTTGTGAACCAGAAGGGGTTACACGGGCATGGAAAGAGTTGAAGAGGTGCTGTCTTGTGAAGATTTTATCCCAGTTAGGGTTTGACAAACTAGGGCATGGGTTCAGAAGAGTTGTATCACGGATTTGAGATCAGAGGATTGGAAGAAGTAAGACAGAGTAACAAGGAGAGAGTAGGAGTGATAAGAAGACCTTGACCATGGTACCTAAGAAAGGAAAGGGCAAGGCCAAGGCCAAACAACAAGAACCTGAAGTAAACACAAATGAAGAATGGTATGCAGAGATGCAATACCCAGATGGGGT
Organism: Taxus chinensis; assembly: GCA_019776745.2. Taxonomy (NCBI): domain Eukaryota; kingdom Viridiplantae; phylum Streptophyta; class Pinopsida; order Cupressales; family Taxaceae; genus Taxus; species Taxus chinensis. The sequence continues at coordinate 610,616,688 of CM034150.1, forward strand.
GATGATGGGGAAGGAATGGGAATCCCACCTAAGAAGTGTACCTGTTAGTGACTATAATCACCACAACAAACACAATAGAAAAGGAAATGGCACTGGAATTAGTGTGCCCCACTAGCAAATGAACACCAGAGGGTTTGCCAATATACAATGATGATGTTAAGGTCAAAATGGAGAAGGCAGGGCTTCTACAACTCTATGAGTTTCCCTATTTTGGAAAGCCAGAGTGCCTGTACCAATGGTTGATGTCATGGGTACACGAAGATTACTTCCACTTTGCAGGGTGCAAGATGTGCATGACTCCCCAGCTTATTTCACAATTTACAGGCCTCATATGTGAGGGAGATAGCTTGGAAGATGACCTTGGTGACAAGGAGGCTATTCAAGAGACCATCACTGAGTATGCCTGCAAGAAGGGGTCATGATATTATGACATTTCAGACATCAAGGACCCCGTGATGAAAATGGCCACACATCTGGTGACTAAGCTAAATGGCCAGGAGAGGTGGACATAGGTCAACAAACCTTGGCTACATGTCTGCAAGAAAATTGTAGAAGGCACCATATACAACCTATCTACATACATCGTAGAGGAAATCGTTCAGTTGTGCGAAGGAAGGGGATAAGATCCTCTTTAGAAATGTCTTACTCACCATTGTATTCATGGAGATTGGGGTGCCTGACGCACCAGAAAAATTTGTATGGGAGTACCCCACCGAGGATCCTTCACCCATGAAGAGGTTTGAAAAGTATGCCTGTGATACAATGACAACACCCCACAAGGTGCGGCTGGAGAAATGGTACATGCGCCTGAGGAACACGTTCGGGGTAGAGTGGAGAATCCCTGAACAACTCCCAAGCAGCCACCAAGGGGGAAGCCAAATTCATGGTTTATCAACACTTCTACTTGGGTAGGTTCAAGCTAATAGACGAGTCATGGAGCCCTTGGTGCAAGCTCCCCTTCGTGTTCACTACTCAATACTTCCAAGTGGGAGTGAACATAGATTTAAGGAGTCAAAGAAGCTAAGGCTGGAGCTAGGTAGTCTAGACTGGGAACATAGGGAGATGAGAAAGAAGCTGAATTACCCCGGTGGTAAGCACACGTACGTGGAAAAGTACATGTCGCACGAGATCCAGATGACTAGGCCGATAACACTACCCATCGTTGGAGGAGCCACCGTGACATGTATGTGTACCTCCGTATAAGGCTGAAGTTTCGAGAAGGGTGCGTATCTAGAGAATGAAGTCTCCATACCTAAGGATCCCATGGAGAGAAAGAATCCCACACCCAAGAAGAGGGGAAGAGAGGAAAAAGCACCAAGTGTGCCGACTACTCAGACAGTGAGCATGCCAACAACAAGTGCTAAGCCAAGCACCTACATACAGAGAAAGAAGTCTCCGGTGAAGGAAAAGATGCCAGAGGTAGAGGCACCTAGGAAACCCATCACCAAGGAAGGGTCACCTGAGGAAGAAGATAAGGTTGAATCCCCTGATTCAGGAGCCACCTCTCAGGAAAAAGTAGAGGGTGGATAAGGAAGCTGACTCAGAGGTGACCGACAGCTTGGAAAAATACTTGGGAGAAAGAGAAGATGAGAGTGAGGAAGATGTGGCAAGGAAGAAGAGGTAGAGAAAGACCAGGAGCCACATGTGTTTAGCATCTATGACTCAGAAGAGGAGAGTGGAGATGGGAAGTAGGAGTTCATATTTGTGTGGTGCAAGGGTGCACACAGGATGAGGAAGACACCGAAGACATGAAGGGGGATGAGGAGGTTGCCAGGGAAAAGTAGGGAGCCATAAGTTTTATGAAGGAGTAGATCACTGAGGTGGTGGAAAGAGAAGCACAGAAAATGCTTGAAGTCCTGGTAGACCAAGAGTTGGAGCGCAGCGTGGACATAGTGCTGAAGGAAGGGAAGGAGGAGAACATCAAAAAAGAGCATGACAGCCTGGGAGGCCCCGCTCTGACAGTAAGCTTCCCCAAAGGCACACGCTCGGGTAGAAGAACTCTTGATGCAGAATAGAGACAAGTAATGGGCTATGTTGATGACACAAAGAAGGTGTTACACATGTGATTCCAAAGCACTGTACCCATGGAAAGGCTCCTAGCCATGGGGTCTTTTGAAAAGGATGGTGTGTACCCCAGAACCAAGAAGATGCTCTCTTGGGCATTTGAGTCCCACATTGATGAGCCAGACTTCAAAGTCTGTCAGGGGGCACTCATAACATTTCCAGAATCTAAGGGGGTCAATCCCTTAGTGAATGCTCAGGAGCTCTCAGATGAGCAAGTCTACAATGCACTTAACAAGGTCATGGTTGAGACCGAGGCTAGATTATTCACACACAATGATAGGATCAGAGTGCTGGAGGGGAAGTTAGGGAAGAAGGAAGAAGAACTGGTAGAAAAGGCCAAGAGCTTGAAATAGGAAGAACTGATCAGCACATAGTTAAGGTGCGAGTTAAAGGAAGAGAAGATAAAGGTGCAGGAAGTGTACAAGAAAATGGAGTCTATCAAAGGGTGCCATCCTTTTGAAGCACCCAGACTTAGCACCACCCGCACAGAAGTACTCATCCCTCCTGGAGTGTATAGAAGATCTAACATGCATCCTCACTATGGAGAGATGACCCTTGGCCCTGGAATCTGTAGAAGAAGTGGCCGCATGCTTGAAAGAGGAGGACAAATTGAAAGTGGTAGTGCTTGTTGCCGAGTATAGCCAAGTACTCATGGAGGTTAAGGTCACTACCCAATCTGTGGAGCCATGTATGATACATGCACAGACAGGGATAAGGTGGCAAGCTCCTTGGTCACCACACTCGAAGTAGAGTTAAAAGAGTTCCAAGAAAAGAACAAGGGGAATAGGGGAGAGGGACAAGGTTCTGGCCAAAGTAGAGAAGAAATCAGAGGCAATTGAGGCTTTAAGGAGCTCAATTAAGGCCCAGCTAAAGGAACTATACCCCCAGATTACTAGGAGGATGGATAAACTCGAGGACCTGGGCAAAGAGATGGAACAGATCATGGACACTTTGGGCACCCAGGGAATTGGCCTGAGTTTTGATGAAGTGAGCACCCTGGTGGGTGACCTCTATCTAGAAGGCACAGGGTGAGGTTGAAGAGTGGAATAAGCTAGAGGTATGATTTGTGAAAAGATTTCCCTAGCTTGCTGAATTGATGCTCCCCCCCATTCTTCATTCTTTCCCCAATTCTTTCATTCCTTATTCTTTGTAAAGTGTAAGACTATTCATTGATTCCCTAGACAACATGCATCTTGGTCAAGTAAAATGTTTCTGAGGATGGAGAACAGGCATAGTGTGGGGTGATGTTGGACCCCTGGAATATTGGCCAAGTATGAAGGTGCTTAGGCACACAAGGTCCCAGTTATGAAAAGGTGCGCAAGGTAAAAGCACACAAGAGAAAGGTTTAAGGAAGCACATAGCACACATGCACGGTGTGAAAGGAGGTTCAGGACTTAGTCAATTTGAGCACCCAGGGTAGAACACGTGAAAAGCATGATCGGTTTGCATGGATAAGATGCCAGCCTGGTGACAGGTTGGCCCCGATAGGGGCATGCCTTGGAATCTTCTAGAAGAACATCATGAGATAAAGTGGAAAGCTCAGGCCTGGAGAAGCATGCTCGCATGAAGGACCACATTTGACACTTGGCACCAGATCTGAGGGTGCTGGAAGGTGAGTTGGTAGTGTAGGAGAATTATAAATACAAGTTCCTATGCGAGAGTAAAAGATATACAAGTTTGAGATATAGTGGGTTAGAGAGAGTGGGAATTGATATATAGATCTAGAGAGTGAGCGGAGCTCTGCAGAGATGCTGCGAGGACTCTGTTAATGGATAATTGCATCCAGGAGAGAATGTCTTGGGCATGGAGTTGTAATTTTTCTTTTGATAGCTTAGTTACACAAGTCCAGTGATATGCATGACTGCGGTCTGCTCTCTGTGACACTCTGTAATGAATCAATGAATGTAATGAGGTTACCGATATAATATATATGTGAATATCAATGGTTCTAATGCATATTTCTCTCTTATAAGTTCTCTTTCCTTTCATGCTATGAATGAATGCTTGTATAATTCTTTCTGTCATAATGCATGTTCTAGATTCTGTTAAAACACTTGGTCTGAAGTGACTGCAAGGATCTAGAGGCCGTTCTGAGCCCTATGGTTCTTGTATGTTTCAACCTCCCTCATGAAAACTCTTACACTAATCATAGATGATGTTTCCCATTAAACTCACATAAAAGAGAGACTCGGTACCCATGCGTGTGCCTGTGGTGAGTGCTCACTTTTCACTGGGTGATAGGCTGGTGTGCATGGGATTCCTTCCTTTTGTGATGGGACTCAAAGGCTTGCCTTGGAGGCTCAACCTATCAATGCAATTTGTATAATTCAAGAATTCGAAGGACTTGAAAAAGAAAGTGAGGACAATGATGTCTTAGTTTGAAGAAGTAGAGTATGATGTGCACATCGGATTCTGTGAATATTCAGGAGGTGAAGAATATTATGATGAAGATGCACCCAATTTATCATGTGTAGTATTCACTCATTCCCAGTCTCAAAAAGGAGCTTCTTCCCCACTGCTGCAAAAAAGAAGAAGAAGGAAGATCCTTGGGTGGTGACTCTATAACATAAAATAGTCATTCAAGGATCTCCAATTCCACCCTCCATGGAGTCTCCATTGGAGAAACCAAATCTCGTGGCAAGTAAGAGCTCATATGTCATTCCAAGTAAGTCTCTTAATGCTCCTAATTCCAATTCTGTTTTAAAAAAATATAGTCCTTGAAGAGCTTTTGGTGTGCCTACAAAATCAACATTTTCTCCTCAAGCATATTCTCATATTACCTCACCCTCATACACCCCTTTTGATATCATAAAACATATAAACAAGTCCAAAGTGCAAATTTCTAAATATGAGTATTTGCAGACTTACCCTAAACAATTTTACAAATTTTTTTGTCATATTAAGGGTAGTGGTTCAAAACCCACTATTGTGACTCCTAGTTCTAAAGGACTACTACCAACTCCACCTGCTCCTCCATCGCAAAGCATGATTACTATGAGTGCATCAAATACTGATAAGATTGATCCTTTCTATCTCTCCCTTCTCATTGGAGGATACCAATTGAATAATTGTATAATATATTCAGGTGATTCTAACAATGTAATGCCCATAAAAGTTACCAAATCTCTAGGAATTACCTTGACACGGTCTAGTGGCTCTTATTACTCTATGGAGTCAAAGGAAGTCCCATTTGTAGGGAATATCAAGGATGCATAGGTGGATCTCACCAAAATTCCAAGCAAGGTATTATTGAATATCTTGGTAGGAGACATTCCGACATCATTCAGAATATTTCTAAGTAGAAGATTCTACCAATACTTGGGAGGAAAATTCTAGGTGAATTGATCTTCTGTAACCATTCTAGTTAAGGGGGATATGGAAAAGTATCTTCCAGTGAAAAATATGAGATATACGCTATAAAAGTCTAGAGATCTAGGAGCTAATATCTTGTACCAAGATAACGAGAATAGGAATTATTTCATAACATACAAAGAGGAGGATGAGATTTTTATCTTAATAAGACCAAGCATTCATTTCCAATGGAGTATTAATAATGAAGGAAAGTGAAGAAATCTTGAATTGCGAAAGGGTATGCCCGAATTGTCTGACACCCAAAATTTAGCACACAAAAATAGTTAAAACTAAGTGGTAAAATTATGGAATATTTTGGTTGTTTGTTTTAAAAAGAGTTATTGTGGTAAAACATACATTTACGATATTGAAGGATTCAACGTCATCATGAAAAAAACTAGCCTTTCTTTAGAGGCACACTAATACCTCCGCTTGTGGATGAGTAAAACGCTTCGTCTCCCACTCAACACTATACTTTTCTCATTTTACTTTATTCCCAATATTTAGATTATAAGAATAATTATAACTTTATTAAATAAAATATAACATTTAGAAACTATATGGTTTATTTATTCCAAGGTGAATAAAATTTGCTAAAACAATAATAAGACTATACTATAAATAATAGATGGGCCTAAAACAATATTAGATCCAAAATTATAACTAATTTAATAAAAATCATATAACATTAAAGGGCACCTATCATGTCAATAAGTCAACTAGTCAAAAGGGTAGGTGGAAGGGTGAAATGTGAGCCCTAGGATTGGATCTTTCCCATCCCTTGGATCTAGGGCACCTAGAAACCCTAACCCATCTAACCAAAATCTTATTCCATCCTTCTCATTCTCATTTTCATTTCTCATTGCCTGTCAGTTTTTCTCTACTTTCATTTGTGTGCAGGTTTATGGACGAGCTTCAAGCATGGAGGAAAAAATCTCCAAACAAATATATACATTTATAGTGAGGTGTATTAGTTAAACAAGTTTATGTTTTTCTTTTTTTTTAAATTTTTTTGACAAATCATATTACAAATTTTATAAAACAAAAATATATAAGTGGATATATATATTAAACAACTTTATGCTTTCCTTTTTTTTAAATTTTTTTTTTATACAAATCATATTTTAGATTTTATAAAACAAAAATCTATAAGCGGATATATTTTTATTTTATAAAATCCACAATATGATTTGTATAAAAATAAAAAAGGAAAACATAAGCTTGTTTAACTATATATATATATATATATTAGGTGTAGTGTTTGCGGGGTGGGTAGGCCAAGGACGCCCACCCCTTAATTATATATGAAATGGGGTGGGCGGATAAGGCCGACCCACCCCCCATTCTTTAACAAAAATGGGGTCATGATTGTGCAGACCGTGACCCCACATTTCATTTTTAAAAATTAAATTTGTACATAGTTTTTTTTCTTTTTGCTTTATACCCAATTTGTTTTATACTTACTTTTGTTTTATATGTATTTAATATATTATTTATTACTATATATAAAACAATTTTTGTTATATATCTTATTTTATACTCCATATTATGATTAAAAATACAAGAAACTTTGATTTTAAATATTTCATAACAATATATTTGCTAATCATCTTGTACATGTGTATATATATATATATATATATATAGAACACTGTGTGTGTGTGTGTGTGCGCGCGCGCACGTGCACGCGTGTGCGCACGTGCGCATACATTTGTATGTATGCATATACATATATACATACAGATGTATATATGTATATACATACATACATCTGTATATGTATATACATACATACATATGTATGTATATATATACACATAAGCATTTGTTTGTATGTATATGTATATACATACATACATATATACATACATATATATTTTATATATGTACAGATATGCATGCATATGTATTTATGTACATGTATAGATATGCATATAGTGTATACATACATGTATGTATACATAGTTATACATACATGTACATACATATATACATATGTATGTATATACATACATATGTACATACATACATACATACATACATATATACATACGTATGTATGTATATTGTATGTATATACATATACATACATACATATGTATGTATGTATATACATATACATACATACATATATATGTATCTACATATACATCTATGCATGTGTGTGCATATATATATATATACATGTATGTATGTATGTATGTATGTATACATACACACACACATATATGTATATATGCATGTATGTATATGTATATACATACATACATATGTATGTACACACACACACATATATATTTATAGAGAGAGAGAGAGAGAGAGAGAGAGAGAGAGAGAGAGAGAGAGAGAAGAGAGAGAGAGAGAGAGAGAGAGTTATTTCTAAGCTACCTAGTTAATGTAGGTGTACTAAGTTTGGTTTTAATATTGTATGACCTAAAATAATACCTTATATCATTGCATAGCTATAAAATAGTTTTCTTAACCCAAAATCACATTTAACTTAAGTTATTAAAACATTGGTTCTCAAATTTCATTGCAAGGATGTAAACAATGTGTATGGAAAACTAAGTTGTTTTACAGTTATTCAACACTAATATTTCCATTCAAGAGAGAGATTGGACTAATAATCAAGCCTATAATTTAATAATAATGTATATTATATCAGCAAAGTTTTTATTCCAACTTCAATAACCACAAGCTAGTTAAAATTTAGCATGATATAAAAGGAGATACTCATTCTAGTTCTCTTAAACTATTTAGTTTCCTTCCCCATTTAATTTCAATGACAAATTTATAAAATTGACTCACATTCTAAGTACTAATTATAAACAATGGGAAGAATTAAGTTCCTTTAGTCTCTTAGATTCAGAAAGGTTTATGTAAGAAAGAGTTCCACTTAACAATTTATTTCTTTCCTTAAATGAACTATCTAAGTGCTCAAAAAAATAAACACTACATTGTTCCCAACCTTTTTAAACAACTCATAATGCATTCAACAAGGGAGAAACATTGCCAAAATTGCAACACTTTAAGAGTCATTATGTCAATTCTATAAAGAAAAAACTTCATTTTATTGAATCCAAGTATTCATATATACAACACAAAAAATTTTCCGTTCACAATCTCATTCGTTTCAATCTTCATTTACATTTGGAGTGCATTGAAAATACCAAATGTACTTGAATACAAAGCCACAACTAGAATGCATTTTTTTTCAAATGCCACTTGATTTCAAGTATCAAATACAACAAATAGTAATTATTCCCTTTCTTCAACACTTAATCCACCAACAACAATGTGTCCCAAACACCAAAATAGATGTGGAGGCAATGTTCACGTCCTAGGCATGCAATGGGGGAAAATCACATCCCACTTCCCCAAAAAATCCCTAACTCGCAAAAAGAACTCCGTAGCCAACACCGAGACAAGAATAACAAGTGTTTTTCCAACAACCCTAACACAAAAATATCTAGCCAAAATAAATAAATTCAAGTAAAAGAGGACTTATGAGGGCAGAGGGATACTTTATAATCAATCATGAACTACCAAGCTTTATTTTCTTGCAAGGGGAACTTGGGGAACTCCCCATACCACTTATCACTCCACTAAGGCATTAGGTACAAGTCCTTCGTTCTACCAAAGAAGTAAGGTGCATGCCACTTATCCCTCCACCTAGTTTTTTTCTATAAAAATCCACTTATCTCTCCATTAAGAAAAGTACCAAACTCCCTTGGTTCCTCCAAAAGAAAATAAACATTTGCTTCAGTTTAACCTCCCAAATGCCCCTACCTTCCACCATACACACATCATACTTGATGGCCCCAAAAATGGGTGAAATTAAGTAACAAAACACCACTGAAACCACATACTACTCAAGAGAGCATATAAAATACAACATTCCATCGAAAGATGGAAAAATGAATCAATAAAATACAAGAATTACGTGGAATATCCCCACCTCTTACTCATCTCATCCTCTTTTCAACTTGAGCTTCAAGAAATCCAAAAGCAATCCAGAAACATCAACCTAAGACAAATAATCCTCCCAAAATGGCAAAACAAGCCCACTTAAATAGAAAAACAAAGATAATCCCCTTAGGATGATGCCAAGTGGAAACATCCTAAGTTCCCAAGGCAAGTCAAAATCCCAAAAATGACATTAAATTTATAATCCATACCTACATAGTCCAAATCAACTAAAAATCCAAATTCAACTACAAAACTTAAATGCTCTTACAAGGAAAAGACAAGGAGAGTCAAAATGGACAAAAATCCAACAAGTCAAAAACAAATATCCCTTATTCTACAAGTAATGACAAAATAAACTCAAATAAAAAATAAATAAGGTTAGGTGAAGGGTCTTTCAAGTCACCTTTATAGGGTCTCAATGAGTCTAAATAGGCTTAAAAACCCCAAACAAGTACACATACCTCTATAGGTAGGTGCAAGGATGGGTTTTGGGGAGAGTGGGACAAGTTTTACTTGTCCCACAATTCACTCTAAAATGGCCCCAAACGGAAAATTTAAATTTACCTAAAAATAAAGATTGCAGCCACCCCATCCAAGGAAAAATCAATCAAAAATGGAAAACATTCACCCCCCATGAACAATACTAAAAATATTAATTAAGCAACTTAAAATTGGCTACGATCATGAAAAGGGTTAGCAACAAGCCAAGATAGCAACATTAATAAATATCCATGTCTTGGGTTACTTGTGTTGGCTACGGAGCTTCATAGGAGTTAGTACCCCTCTATCCTCTTAGGTGTTTTTAGTATACATATAATTGGTTCTTTACGCGTAGTCTTTGGCACCTGTTTGAAATATGCACACTCAACACACATGTCATATCCACCCAAATATATTAACCAACAAAAAACTATTATATTCAAGATAAAATGTACTAATTGCACAAACATTTCATTATATCATTATAATTTAAAAACATAACCGATTATAACCATCATCATCATCATAATCAAAATATAAGCAATACACAATCCTGAAACATCAGCCATGTACATCTATAAAAATTAACAATATATCAACATGTTATGTCATAACCATGCTAGTCAGAATATAAGGTGAGCACCCCATGCCAAATCAATGCCACCAAATAAACATAGTCCAAGTAAACCGTAAGTCTAGGCACCCCGTGTCGATACAACAAATACAATGAGTCACATGTTGAAAACTATAACATGAAAGGAAATATCTATCTAAATAGTGTTTGAGGGAAGTGTGCACTAAAAATTACTAGATGATGCAGTCCAAAAAATAAGACAAAGTGAATCTTGATGAGTTCCAAATTGAAAAAAAAGTCTATTAATTCATTCATTCATGAAGAAGAGGTGTTCTCATTCCCATTCGAAGATGAATATTCTCTTGATCATATCATCCATGGAGGAAAAGGGCCAACTTGTGATGAGCCTTTGAAACATTTGAAATAAGAATCTTTGAAGGAAATCATGAGAGTTGTAGATGAAACAAAAGATCCTCAAATTGGTCTTGAACTCCTGACGCAAGCCATGGAATTGTAAGACATGTATGAACCTAGTATTGAATCCTCAATCGATTCAAAAATTTGTCATGATGAAACAAATCAAGATGAGGAATTGTATATCTCTCATGAAACAATGATTGATGGATGTAATGATGAAAGTGAAGTTTTAACTTTTCCATTTGAAGAGGAAGATTCCCTCAATGATGAAAAAGTTGAAATCAAAGTTTTGATTCCTTTGAAGATGAGGTCTCCCATAATTAAGAAGAAATGAAATGAAATGAATTTTTTTCTAATGAGTCAATGCCTCCAAATTTTTTTCCTTGAATTTTAAGATGAAGATTCTTCGAATGAATGTGAAGATGAGCTTGTGGCAGTTTTGAAGAAAGAATCTATGTATGAAATTTTGAAAGCTACTGAAGGTATGAAATATCCCGAGCTAAGTCTTGACATTTTATCTCATGCTATGGCCATGCAAGATAGGTATGATGCTATGTTTGATTCTTCAATTGATGCCCAAACATATTATAATGAAATAGAATAAATAGATGAATTCAAGGCCTCTCATGATTTTTTAAATAAGCATGAAAATGGAAAAAAGATACACTTGGAATATTCAAACAATCCGATAAAAAATCAGCCTTGGGGCAATGGTGAAATACAAAGAGAGAAATCAACAATGTGGGTAAACGTAGAAGACACTTCGTAATTTGAAATTGATGGAATTTGTGATTGAAGCTCTAAGCATCAAATGGATCATGTAGGATAACTTCTCCCAAACATACAATCACTCATGAAAGCACCCAAATTTCATAAGAAGTTGAGGAAAGGAAACTACTTCCTCGAACTAGTAATGGCTTCGCAGAATATAATCACCAATGTTGCCCATTCAAGGGTAAATTCCAAAGAGAAAAGTTCTTAAGTGAAAGTGGGTTGTTCCCCTCATGTACCATAGGTTATTGTAGGTTTGTGTGTTTCCCTTTCCATCATGTGTTTTCCTTTCCGTTGTGTGTTTTTTTTGTCGTGTGTTTTGTTCAATAAAGAGGTTTTACTATACCCATCCTTGATATGTAATGAATCTATAGCCTAATGGATAAGGCATTGGTCTTCTTAGTGTCTTGAGATTATGTGATTCCTACTTGTTTTTTTCTCACTTTATTCAAACCAAAACAAGTCCCCAAGTTAGAGAAATCCATTTTTATGCTAAATGGCTAGCATGAAAAATTGAGATTTTTTGCCATGAAAATCAAGCCCATACTAAAAAATGCTTGAACTAGGTAATATAAACCTAGCCTTCGGTCAATTTCTGACTATGTAAACCCCCATCATGGTCAAGAGGTATATAATAAATATATTTTTAAAGTGTGTTTTATGTGCATGTAAGCTAGGGGTAGGCAATTCATGAATTCATTTTGATCCACTTTGAAGGAACTACTCTTGGAGGCCCAAAAAAGCTTATTTTTAGGGTTTTTACAACTAGAAAGCACCCCCGAGAAGGTAACAAGAAGAGGATAATGCATCCAAGAAGTGTGTGTCAGAGATATGAGATCCTCAGAGGCAATTTAGGAAAGTTCTGCAAGAAAAAACAAGTTTAAGAACAAGCTATGTAACACCGGGCTATTTATAACACAATGCATGGAAATGAAAGCAGTAAAAAAGCTAGCGGGATTGTTTTGAATGGTTCAAGAGTCTTGGGATATTTTTTCAAGTGAACCAATACTCATTAGAAATATAAAAATTCCTACTTCACATTGCAAAATTTTTCAAGAGATTTTACCTTCTAGATTTTGAGATATTGGCTCGATAGTGTAGATGAGGATCCTTGATCCTAGTGAGGATTCAAATGAGAATTATAGGAGTTATATGAATATTTTAGGCATAATTAAAATCTAAATGTGACCTATGGAATTTCATATTTACTCACAACATGTTGGTTTCCATTTTCATCATCATCCTTTTTGATAACTGTCCCTTTCATCGGCACACAAACTCAAGAAGAATTAAAAAAGGGGGGTAAAATTACAATATTAGGAATAATTGGATCTTAAAAATTGTTGGGAATAATCACATCATACATTTTGGAGTCAAAATAATATAATTTTTTCCTAGGAAATTCTCAGGGAAGCTCGAGGGGGCAAAGAGTCACTCTTCGGTGTTTATTTTTGGTAGCTGTTGGTTAAGGCACGGTTTCTAAATGTTTCCATGGTGCATTTTCACACCTTGGAAACAATTTTGAACATTTTCACTTTGTGAAAAGGTGAATTGGGTTAAAAAAAATTGTGCCATCAAGGTTATGAGAGAAATTGAGAAGGTTTTCTCACTTAAATGGCCTTTTGGGTTGTTCTGTGAGTGTTTTCAACTCACAAGTCAAAATGGCCCCCTCTCCATGTTGCGGATGACCCATGACACACCTAGGAAGCCTTGATGCAACTTTTCACTCAGTGAAAAAATTACTGAGGTGGAAAAAAAGTGTGCCACAAAGGGATGGAGAAGCTTTCATCACTTAACTGACCACTTCATGTGTTAGGCTCATGTTATACACTCACACCTCCAAGTTGGCCCCCTCTCCATGACATATCTCACCCATGTCACACTTTTACATACCTGCTGCACCTTTAAACCTAGTGAGAAAGTGCATCAGGTGTAAAAAAGTGTGCCACCATGGAAGCATTCCCTCTTTTGTCACTTACGAACTCCAACTTGCTTCCTAGGTCTTGTTTTCAACTCACCTCACTCATCAAACTTGTCCCACCCTCCTCATGTAGGGTTGTACCCATGGCAAATTTTCTCCATGCTGTTGCACCTTTTCACCTCACAACCCATCAATAAATGCAATAAGGGATATGAGAGTCTTTTGAACCCATTTATTAACTCTTAACTCACCCTCAACTTGGGTTAAGAAGAAAGTGCTACAAGTGAGTCAAGGGGTGAGTTTGCCTAACCTAGGTTAACTTTCAAATATTTAAACCATCCTTAGCCTTTTGGAGCCCATTTTAATAAAAAACTCTCTTCCCTCCATTTCTAAAGGTGACACTCTCATGAAGAACTAGACACCCCCATGTTCAAAAACACACTTTCACTAATATCTCATTGTAGACAAAATCACACACTTGGGCACATTTCTAGGTCATTAAAGCATACTTGCATTCATATGATTCCTAAGTAAGAAAACTAGTAATTGAAAGCTATATTTGGCCTCTTTACTTTGTTTCTTTTCTTCTCTCTAGCTTTCTACACCCTATATCCCACTTGGAACTTTAATTTCTTATCTCTTATGACTTTACACACTAGTGCCCAACTAGGAAGGTAACGCCTAGGCACCCTTGTCCCTTCTAGGTGTCCTTGACCTCTTTCCACCTTAATCACTCTTTTTGGGATTCTTTTATCTTTTGGGAATCTTATTTTCTTATGACTCATCTTTCCAATTGTTAATTACTAAATTCAACTAAGGGAATCATATAAATACAAAATTATCTGACCAAAATAAAGGACAAAGCTCTAAGAATCTATTATCATCACCTAAGATTACATCCAAAGGCATCTAGGAGCATCAAAGGAATCCATCTAGCTTCCATTCAAGGGACAAGGTATTTCATTTTTTTATACACAACATAGGAAGGGGGAAGTTTAGTATTCCATCCACACCTCTATTTACATTAGTACATCTAGCTATCACCTGGTATCAAGTGTGCTTGCACAAGGGATTCTTAGGGCACGATTATTTCACACACGCACATGAAATACATGGATTTTGAGATGTAGTGTAAAACTTAGTCATAAGTTCACTCAGTTGGGTGACTGTCGGGGTCAGTTTGAATCCTAATATTGCATCTTTCTTTTTTAAATTTAATGTGGTTTTATGGGTTTTGTAGGTGAATCTTTGTTTTGTAGGTCACTTGTACATTTAGCACTCAAGGTTGTGACATACAGGCAACCAACAATGAATATTAGTGACACTTGTGTGATAACAGGAAAATCATATTTTGACCATTTTCAAAGTTAAGGGTGCCCAAAAGTAGACTCTAGCACTTAGAAACCCTTGACCCAGTCCAGGAACCCTAGTTCCAACCTCATTCGATGGTTCCAGATTTTACAGTGGACAATTGTGATGGTATGCCCTTCTTATTCTTTAGTTTTCTAGTCCAGACCAATTTGAGGATCAAGCAAAAAATTAGATAAGTCCTTATCTCTCTCTCTTGTACTTAGGGTTTCATTTTTCATTAGCATATTACTTGAGTCAATTATATCTATCAATTGTACTCTATTATTTTCTATCAGTTACTCTGTAATTAGGGTTTAACATTAAATCTATTTTTGTTAAATCATTTGGTGGACCTGACATGAACCCACTTAATGTAATTAATCTAAAATGCTACTATGCATAAACATATTCAATACCCTATGACACACTCTCATGTTAAGGTTCAAACGTGACTATTGAGGGCATGCTACATACATGAACCTCACACACTACACATTTCACACTCCGCACTTCACAAAACATATTTCTAGAATTCCATTCTCACACATCATACTACCCTATGACAAACTCTAGTTACATAGTTCATACTCAACTGTTGAGGGTCTAAATATGAAACAAACCTCACCTCTTCATCACCTTTTACTCTCTACATTTCATGATCTATCTTTCGAGAATCTCTTTCAAACCATTTCCCGATGACACACTCTTATTCTATGGTTCATTCTTGATTGTTAAGGATTCTTTTATAAATGAACCTCATCTCATTCTCATCCACATCCACTGGGGGGGCATGCTAATCCTATCACATTCACATTGCATTCCATTCCATTTCACTCATACATAACATAATACACATCTTGATTGTACATATTCTTTCTTGCTTATACTAGTTACATGTTGTAATTTGTTTCCCATGTTAGAAATATACTTAGTATGTCAATATATTTTCCATATACACATGCACATTCACTCGATCTTTAGTTGTGAGTGCACACGTTCTACATATCCTTACATGTAGCAATGATACTTGGTAGTGTACCTCTTACCAGTCCCATTGAGGCTCCTAGGGGCATCTACACTTACTACTCTTACACATGATAGGTGATATGGTTTCATTATTTACTACTTCTTATTCTTACTAGCACACTACTTTCCATTGATCTATACACGCTTTCAAAATTCTCATTATCTTTCTAACATGCTAATGGGTGTTTCATACACAACATTTTATTCGCAGAATTATTTTCCACCATGGTTTTCTGTTACACTTTGCTTGTCATTGTTTTAATTATATGCTATTGTTTTGCAGGCTATGCCCTTTGTCTTGTATGCACATTGTATGCTTTTGGTTTATTTGGCCCTAATTTTTTTGCAAAATTGTGAGCAATGTCCCATATTTAAAACCTAATTTTCTCAGTCTATCTTATCTTCTGACTTGTTTTTCGCATTGTCTTCTCTTGCACACTAGCTTTTTTTACACTAATACATGTTGCTAGCCTTCTTGTTTGCATGTGCCTTGGTTTCTACCATGCACATTCCATCCCCATGCAGGGTTATAGTTTAGATCATCATCAAGTCCTCTCCTTTGGAACAAATTCTCCTAGCAAGGTCATATGCACCCCAAATGAGGAAGGGCATACATTGGGTGAATCAATCACCCCATACAACAACTCATAGCTAAAATTTAGTTATGCACAATATAAAATCAACACATGATATAATTACAGAAATGACCTAGAATCTGACTTGGATCCTTAGTTTAACATAGACTCTAGCGCCCAACTACAGACACTAGTTCCTGGGTGCTCTTGACCTCTCTTGGGTACCTATGTCCTAGGGGCAGATATAACTACTTTCTTAGATCAACACAGTTTATAGCAGTTCACATATCAATTTTCACAGTACAAGAATAGTCCTCTATTAAGTAGAATGCATTCTTTATCCATTTCAACATCGAAACAAATATATAACTAATATGGTATAACTCAGAAAAAAATAGGATCACACCATGTATAATGGTGTATAATTAGGAAGTAATCATGGAAGGAGAGTAACAGTAGACCTCTCTCCCCAACACTCTTTTTCCATGGCATGAGATTACCCAAAAGACTCACACTTTACATGAGATCACCCAAAAAACTCATTTTTGGCATGAAATCAACCAGCAAACTCACTCTTGGCATGAGATTCCCCAAAAAAACTCTCTCTACACATCATTTTTAGGACATATTTTTATCCTTTTACACTCATGATCATCAGGTGCACACTTTCCTTGTACTACTTCCACACAAATTTATAAAGTTTTCATAATACATGACCTTGATTATTCTTTCACTCTTATTTTTACAGATCCGTACTTAATATGTAACAAGAAGCAACCAAACATCAAGAAAAACAATAGGTAAAACACATTACAACATAATATGCTTCACCCCTAGGGTCACTTCCTTTTCATTAGTTGCCACGTTTGATTTTTATCACTTCACAATTTCACTTATCTCTTTGACACGCTATCACCTTCACACTCTATAGGAACAAAAGGTACACATCTCTTATTTACTTTATGTTATCAATTATTCTCTTAAAGAAAATAAAGTGGTGGAAAATGTAGACACAAAATCACACACTTGGGTACATTTCTAGGTCCTAAAAGCATACTTGCATTGATATGATTCATAAGCGAGAAAACTAGTAATTGACAACTATCTTTGGCCTCTTTAATTTATTTCTTATCTTATATTTGGTCTTCTGCACCCTACATCCTAGTCAGAAATCTAATTTATTATATTTTATAGCTTTGGACACCATTGCCCAGCTAGGATGCTAGCACCCAGGTGCCCTCATTCCCTCTGGGCACCGTTGACCTCTTTCCACCTTACTCACTCTTTTTGGGTTTCTTTTATCTTTTGGGCATCTTATTTTCTTATAGGTTAGCCTTCTAGTTTTAAATTGCAAAATTTGACCAAGGGAATCATATAAATACAAAGCTATGTGAAAAAAATAAAGGACCACTCTAAGCATCTATTATGATCACCTAAGCTTGCATCCAAAGGCATCTAAGAACATCAAAGGAATCCATCTAGATTCCATTCAAGGGACAAGGGACTTCATTTTCTACATACATATTGTAGGAAGGGGAAGTCAATTATTCCATCCACACATCTATTTATATTGGTACATCTAGTTATCACCTAGTATCAAGTGTGCTTGCACAAGGGCTTCCTAGGGCATGATTATTTCACACACACATAAGAATTACATGGAGTTTGAGATGTAGTGCCACACTTGATCACAAGTTCACTCAGTAGGAAGATCGTGGGGGTTAATCTAACTCCACATATTAAATTTGTATTTTTTGGATTTGATGTTGTATTATGGGTTTTACATGTGAATATTTATTTTGTAAGTTATAAATACATTCGATGCTCAAGGTACAACATACATGTGACCAACAATGACTATCAATAACACTTGTGCAACATTAGAAAAATCAGATTCTGACCATTTTCGTAGTCACGGGTGTCCAAAAGTAGACTCTAACATCTATGTGCCCCTAACCTAGTCTAGGTGCCCTAGTCTGGCCTCATCTGACAGTTCCAGATTTTACAGTGCATAGTTGTGATGATATGCCTTTCATGTTCATTAGTTTTCTAGTCCAGATCAGTTCCAGGATCCAGTGTAAAATCAACCAACTCTTTATCTCTCTCTCTCTCTCTTACACTTAGGGTTTTATTTTCATTAGCTTATTACTTGAGTCAATTCTATATAACAATTTTACTTTATTTTTTTCTATCAGTTACTCTATAATTAAGGTTTAGCATTAAATCTATTTTTGTTAAATACCTCACTAACCCCTGCTCCAATCTCCACAAGATTTGAATTGAAGATTCCCTACATGAATACCTTTACAATGAGTGTTTGCATGACCTAATTAATACCCTCATACATTTTTTACATTCATATGAAACTTGCAACCATGGAAAACTTTCCCTTCATTTATCTGGAGTCACAATGAGTCAAACAAACTAAAAATCAGAGGATGAGATCCTAAAAAAATTAGCTTTCTGATGAGCATTTTCTTGCACCACGAAAATGGGTAAGATTGGAGTTATGAAAGAATGTTATTTTTATATATTTTTCCCTATCAGACAAAGAAAATGCAGACCTGCAAGTTCACTTTTTTTTTGTGAAGTCCTGGACGAGAGAAACCCCTGAAAATTGGAGCAAAGCATCCCAGTAAGAAATAGAATTTTTGGAAATATTTTTCTGCCTTATCCGACACCCTGTAGCCAATGCTTATTTTTAGTAAGTCCCCATTCAATAAAATTACTAAGAGTAGTAATGATGAAGTATTAATGGATTCAAGATACTTCATTGATTCCATAGGAGGAAAATTTCTTAAAAGCGATAATTTGGTGAAATTACCAAAACTAGTCACCTAGGAAGAACTTACTAAAAATAGTAAGTGTCCGAAAAAGGCCCACAATGGTCATGGTTATTCATCCTCCATTCCTCACTAATGTTGAAATTCATGGAGATAAAAATCATGTTTTCAAAGGGTGAATAATGGCATCATGTCTCAAGTAGGAGAAGAGCCTTCTCAGTTCCCAATTTTGGTCACAGCGGAGCATTTTGGCTTTGGTGTGTTTCTCACTTCATCAGATGGGTGGATCTAAGGCTTGAATTATGTTCCATAAAATCTCTCACCTTATTTCATCACATGATTGAGTTAATCTTCACATCATCTCATGGATGGCTTCATTTCCCCAAGGTCCTAGATCATCATGTTGAATTATGCAGGAAATGGTCTCAAGTTGCATTAAGAACTTGGCATTTTAGTTGCAATGGTCGAAGGATTGTTCAAGTGAGAAATATTCCCTCATCATATTTAATTCTCTTCATGTAAACTACCATTGGTTAATCAATTAAAGTATGAGCTCACAATGTGTAATGTTGTAGAGTTGGGGCAGATCTCTCCACTGGTGCATCACAGTGTTGCAGAGGTTAAACATTTCAAGAGTTTTCAAAGGGGGAAAAGTGTTAAAAGCTCTTCATCAGAGATCTTTGTCAGTGCATCATAGTGGAGGGTTATCATGGATTTATTTTCATCTTCAACCTCTCTAGATCTGATCCTCGTCGAAGGTGGAAGCCTCTCCATTCATGCATGAGAGCATCCTTCCTCTCCTATCTTGTTATTTCTCCTCCTATTTCCTCCTTCTAATTCATCATCGTACATGATCATGATGTTTCGTCCTATTTATTTAAGTGACAATGAAATATTTACAAGATGTAAAAGTAATTCCTCAAAGTGTAAGAGGGGTAATTAATTTGATATTTCCTAGGATAATGAAAAGTCATAAGTTGAATAGGAACATGAAAAGTCATGTGGGGAGTAGAGATGAATTGTAAAGATATATCACATCCCTAGTTTTCATTCTGTTTTGTCTCAAAGATGAGTTGTAATATGAAAAGTGGTTTATGAAGGTAGGGGGATAGGTACATTCAATCTTTGGAAAAGCATTGGTTATCATGGTTGTATGATTTTGATATTTTACTATTAAAAAAATCCATGGAAATAAAGATTATAAAAATTTAATCCAACAACTTGAGTTGGATGGAAAATGGGGTGGTGGTGGCTAGTTTTATTCAGCCACTACATGAAACCTGTAAGAGTTAAGAACATTAAATCTTATTGAAAAACCTGAAGCTTCTAGGAGAAGATACTTTGCATGCATTGGGAAATTCCATTTTATCTTTTTTGTTATTTTGAAGCCCTTCCTTTGGCTGTTTGAACTCCAATTTGGTTAAGGCTATGCATGAGAGTTTTAGAGGCTATTTTCAATTAGATTTTAAGGGATATTTATGGTAGACTTAACAGTATATGAGGGCTATTTTATTTAGTTTTTGGCATGGATATTTTTCAAATTTGGGTGGATTTACTTGGTCGACTTAGTGAAGATTTAAAGAAGAAAGTAGTAAAGAAAAGTTGTAGACATATCATCCATTTTAGGAATGGATTGTAAACCCTTCCTCTTGTTGTTTCATTCAAATCTATTGGATAATCGTGAGAAGTTTAGTACTTTTTTTGTTTGATCTCTTTTTACTTAGAAATAAGATTGAAAAATATAGAAAAATCATCTTAATTTGGTTTTATCATCTGGGTATGTGTGGAATGAGGATTAGGAAGAGATTCCATAAACTAGGTATCTTTAAATGGGCATTTGAGTCAAAATAAAGGTTGTTTAGTAACTTCAACTTTTGATTACAAATTTTATTTTGTCTCTAGGCGTGTTGGGTTATTAATACGAGCTTGAGTTTAAAATTGAATCCACATTATGGGTGGTATTCGTGTTCGCATATTTTCGAATCTGTAGTTTCTTGAGGTATTAGCATTAAGACTATTGTTTTAATTGTGTGGAAACTTTTTGCTTATATGATTGTTTTCAAACCACTAGGAAAACAAAAAGGGCCTGAGTTTTCCCAAGTTTATTTTTTTCTTTATTCTAGGTTGAGTTTTTCATAGAATGGAAAGAAATTTGAATGTTTAATTCTTTTTATTAATTTAAATGATCTGGCTTAGATTTATTCTTCCTGAGACATGTTTAATTTATGTTCAGGTTTAAAAAAAGGTATTGTGGCTATAAGTCTTAGTGGTGTTGTTGGGACGAGGAAAAACTTATACTCCTTATTTTTGAGTTGTATACCTCTATTGATAAGAGCACTGTGTATCTCTTTGTTAAAAGAGTATAAATATTCATATTCCTTGACTAAATAGCTTAGCTATTTTTGATTAAACCATTTGATTATTTAAGTATCCTTGATGAAACCTTGAGTTTATATCAGTTAGCAATGAGTAATATTCTTCTTCGAGTTAATAATAATGAAATGAATGTAACATTTGTCAAGGATAACTAGCAATTTTAGGAGAACTAAGGTAGGTCCTCTTCAATGACTGTCCCTACTCACTTTCTGGTTCGATTTACTAAATGTTAAAAGGATAATATTAAGAACTTTTCCATTGAGTGTTGCCTTAGGAAGGGTTGTCAAACAACAAGTTCTAAATCTAATTGATGAAAGGTTTACTTATTGGGAATGTTGTTTTGATTTAAGAAAATTGGTGCTTGTTAAAGCTATTGATGACATTAAGCTATATTCTTTTTAGATGATGATAAGTTGTGATAATATTGACTATGGAAATAGAAAGAGATGTATGTTTATCATTTTTCAACTTTGAATTTAGTTGGATATTAGTCAACAACTATTATGAGAAAAAATCTTGTTTTCTTAATTTAAGTTATTTTTACCAGTCAAGTAAGACGGATGTGGGTTCAATGTATTTTGAAAGTAAATTTATGCAGTTTATTAAGTCTTCATGAAAGAGAATGATGTTCTAGATTTTTTAAAACTGAATTTTGAAATGAAGTAATTATTTTGTTGATACAAAGATCTTCTTGATGATTTGTAAGGTTATTCCTTATGGAATATTGTATGCATCCTTTGATTACTTCATTGGTAGTAGCTATTATCACTTAATGAAGTACTTGTATAATTTTAATAGTATCGTAAGTAAAACTTGGATGTTCAATTGGTTCATAATTTAACAATATGATTAAGAGTTGGTAATCCAGGCGAGCTCGATGAACTGAGAATGTATATTATTTTATTGTATTCTACATATTGTAGGACGAGGTTCTATTTGGATTGATTCCACACATGCTCATCATGAGATGAATTTGTCTACCTGATTTCCGACATTGATTTTATAGAACGTCCAAATTATGGACTATTGTATTTATTGAAAAGTGAAACATGATTTCACAAAATTTCATAAGGCAATTGGTTTAATTGTATTAATGAAATTATTGTAATATCATATAATATAATGATTTATCCTTAATTAGTTTCAATAAATACATTTATTACTTGCTTATCTCGTATGAGTTGTAATAATGATGAACGATGTTTTTAACTCTGATGTGTAGTAATTTATTACAAAACTGTACTTTCCTTTACTTTACAACAAATTATTATCCTTAAAAGTCAAATGCAAAATTAGTACAACTATATCAATGATATCATCATTTATATGTTTATTTAATGAGTTAAATAAATAACACTATTATTGACAGTGACACAGAGTTATGAAATAATGAGATTTCCTTTAACTCAGTCATAAAGAGATTAATTAAATAATTATTTCATTATGTAGTAAAACTATAAAATTACATCAATGACAGTTGTACCCTTATGACAAAAACATATATAAAAGACATAATGATGTTAAAATGTAGAAGTGCTATACGATAAGTAAGATAGTAATATGAATTATGAATGATACATTTACAATTTTCGTTAATCTAAACCTTGTATTATTACTTAAAAGGATTATATCTCTTTCTTAAAGAGATACTTAACGATATTTAATAGTTTGGTGGAATTACGATACAATTTAAATGGAGTTAGATCATTATCAAATTAAAAATACATAGTTAAACTAAACCTATTCTTAATAATGAAAGTTGTAAAGCAACACTACAAAATTAAGACACTTCGTATGATAGTTACTAGTAAGCTACTATAGATCTTGTTGTTAAACAGATAACTTGACTTAACATCTAAACAATGAATTCTACCTTGTAATAAGATTGTGTGTATTATGAAAGTGTGGACTCTAAGTTTTGCCTATTTGTTTGATTGAACTCTATCCGTACCATATTATGATGGCTACGAAAAGGGTAATAATTATTTAATGACAAAATTCATTAAGTAATAATTTTATTTCTCATAGGGCTCCTAAGCTGGGACTGATTACGTCCTCTCAAGTCAAGAGGTGAGACCCCAATTCTAGGCCTTATTAATCCAAGAACTTAAACTTTTAATTAATGAGACATGATCCAAATAACTATGTAGAGATGACTATGTCATGATGGATCAAGTTTAGTTTGGCTTATGTGCAATCATGAAACTAAGCATGTAATGTATAGCTTGGAAAATTTGGCTGAAGTAGTGTAACTAGCTGATTACATTGTCAGTTCAATGAGTTCCTATTTAATTGTGTGAAATTCCAGATGAAACTCAATTGATTGATCTTTAGGTAGTTACTTAGGAACTACATTATTTCTCAAACCTAAATGAATAGGTTAACCAACTACATACAAGTTATGCACACTCAAATAGAGTGATGATAAAGGGGATCAAGTATATTTAATTGACCTTTATAGTTGCATATGGTTATGATGTTATTAGATGGACTGTAAACTATATTTCATGTTGGTTTATAATTGCTGCTAGTTAAAATTATTAAAGGCATTTAATGGGGTTAAGGGGTTGTTTTGAAAAATAAATCCCATAATTTAGAGTGATTATAACATGGGTGTTACATTTTGGTATCATAGTTGAAGTTTTATAGCTCTTGGACATAATGGGTCCTTACGCTAGCAAAAATTTCTTATTCTTGACTAATAAAAAAATGGTTAGGATAAGAGGCAATATTGGAAACAACATGGCTGTGGGTGATAAAGCAGTAATGACCCAAAAGATGGAAAAGATACTTGTTTTCCTACATGACACTCACAACCACATCATTGTTCTTGAACAATAGGTAAATGATGAAGATAGTGAAATCTAAGTTGAGGTACAACAACTTGAGAAACCTAATCCAAATGCTACCAATCATAATGTAAATGCTGAAACTATTAACATAGTAGATCCTAATGATGATAATCCAAACTAGCCTATGAACATAAGAGCCTGCTTGGTAGCTGAGATGTCAAAGGACATTAAACATATTAGTCCACCTAAATTTGACGGGACAACTCTAGGTGATGGAGCTAAGAATTGGCTCAGTGAGATGGAGAAATATTTCACAATTAGGAACTTTTTTGAAGAAACTAAGGCTATTTGGGGTGCTTATCCTCTCTCAAACAAGGCTTCCTCATTATGGGATATCCAAAATGTATAATTTGGGGTTGTTACAACCAATATAGCCCGGGATCAGTTCAAATTCTATTTTAGAAATTTCTAGTTACCACATCTATATTATGACCATAAGATGTATGAATTTCAAACTTTATTACAAGGCAAGATGATAGTAACATAATAATGGGAAAAATTTATGAAATTGATGAAATGTGTTCCGCAGTACCAGAATGATGAGAAGTTCCATATACGTAAATTCATCATGGGACTTAACCCAATAATTGGGGGTGAAGTTGACGTCCATGGTCCTCCTACCATGGAATTCATTTTTGAAAATTCCATTAGGTAGGAGAAAAATCTCTAAGCCATAGTTGCTCACAGGGATGAGAAGCAGAAGATGAGCTAAAGCTCACCTTCACCATTATCACCTATAAAGACTTGGTAGAAAAAGGTTGGCAATAAGGATTGGAATGGTGAAAATAACACAACTGCTAATTTAAAAATAAATGGAGAGGATAATTTTTCTTGTAAGTATAATAAGTTTGACATGAAAAAACCTTTTAGTGGGTGTTTTAAGTGTGGTGGTGACTACTATGCTAAGGATTGTACTTTGAGGAACAAGGAAAATACTCTGCAACAGATAATCCAAGCTGTAGTGGAAAACAGTCAGGTTGAAAAAGAAGCAACACCTAATGAAGAGAAAGATTCTAGATCCGGAAATTGTCATGGTGAAACTAGCTAGATTGCTGAAAAAATCTAGAAGAAATAAAAACACCAGTCTCTTTATTAATTTGAATGATAAAACTTCTGTTTTTGAATATCTAATACTAATATATTAATTATTATTGATGATTTGGTTGATGGAAATAGCATTATTTACCGTATTGATGAATGTTTTACCTTTATTTTTTCATAAGGCTGTTACATACAAAATTTATGAGAAACAATTGACTGAAAATATGGAAAAATTTCAAGTTTTCATGAAAATGTTGACTGTTTCCTTTAGCTGTATATTAATAATATGTGTTTGATTATTTTGTCTAGTATTAATGAGTAAAATCATCAGGAAGATGATTCATTAAAAGGGAAGTATGTCACATCCCTCATTTTCATTCTATTTTATCACAAGGATAAGTTGTAATATGAAAAGTGGTTTATGCAGGTAAAGAGATAGGCATTGTTACTTAGCTGATTTTATAGCTATATGTATGTATGTATATCCTAAAAAGGATATATGAACTTACACATAGTTGTATGCTCAACCACGTAACAATGATTGTCATCAAGCATTTGTGAAGTACTTGACATTTATAACTCATTGTGCTATACTTGGTTGTAAGAATTTACCTTACCTTATTGTGCTCCATGATTTCGTGACATTGGTGTGCTATTACGTTGTTGTACCTATTTATGAGATTTTTTCATCTTGTTTACTGAATTTAATTCTTTGCAAATATTGGTAAATTTGTGACATGGTCATAATTATATTATTTTGTCATTGAGAAATAATTATGATTGTTTAATGATACTAACCTTCTTTTGTTATTACGACATTCATAAATTGTAAAGCATTAAGATGGTCTCAAAAATGAACAATTAAAGTTGAGATCATCAAGGTAATAGTTTATGAGGTTTAATTAATGATATTTTTATTAGTAATGTAAATATATCACTTAAAAAGACATGGACTATGGAAAAGTATTGCAAGGTAAAACTATTTTGGTTTTATCGATCTTCGATCGTGCACCTAGAAAGTGATGGTGAATAAGTGTTTTCTTATGAAGGCATGAATATTGTTTAAAAAATTTAAGGTAAATATTTCTTCGATGTTATTCATGAAGGTCTAAGACCCTTAACATATCTAAAAACTATTTTAATGGTTTTCGACCATAGCTCATATAATGTTTTATAAATGGTCGATTGACCACACCATGCATTGAATTGAAAGTTGTTTGGTTTGATTGTCACGTTTGAATTATCAAATGCACCATGAAAAGTGGTTATTAGTAACCTATATGTGGTGATGGTATAAGGCCATGAGGAAAAAATTAGATGCTGCTTTAATTTGATTAAAAGCCATTGGCAATGAAAAATGTGTTAAGGATATCGATTTTTGTTTAAGTGGTAAAAGACATTATGGTTAGCATTTGGATTGTTTAATGATCTTAGATCGGTCTTTTTTTGACACATGAAAACTTTGGAAAAGCATTGCTTATCATGGTTGTATGCTTTTGATCTTTGACTATTCAAAAAATCCATGCAAATAATGATTATAAACATTTGATCTAATAACTCGAGTTGGAGGGAAAATTGGGTGGTGGTGGCTAGTTTTAGCCAGCCACTACGTGGCACCTGCAAGAGTTAAGAGAATTAAATATTCTTGAAAAACTCAAATCTTTTGGGAGAAGCTACCTTGCATGTATTGGGAAATTCCATTTTATTGTTTTGGTTATTTTGAAGCCCCTCATTTGGCCATTCGAACTCGAGTTTGGTTAAGGTTGTGCATGAGATTTTTAGAGGCTTTTTTCAGTTAGATTTTAAGGGATATTTATGATAGACTTTGTAGTATATGAGGACTATTTTATTTGGTTTATTGGCATGGATATTTTTCAAATGTGGTTTGATTTACTTGGTCGACTGCATGAAGATTTAACAGAGAAAAATAATAAAGAAAAGTTATGGACATACCATTCATTTTAGACATGGATTATAAACCCTTCTTCTTGTTGTTTCATTTTGAATATGTTGGATTTTTTTGGAAATAGGGTAAAAGTGGGGGTTTTGAAAGGACCCTCATCCTTGTACAAAAAATACCTCAAGGAAAGATATGACAATGAAGCAAGAAAAATACAAGCCCATAGGCAACATAAAATAAAAAGTCAAAAGGCCCAAATTAGAAGAATCCCATTACATAGTATGTATATTCTTGAGAGTAGCTAGTTGCTTCTTTAGTTATAGCAGTAGAGTTTCTATCAACCAACACATCCACTAACTTGATGAGGTCTAGGTAGTCTTTGTTGATGTTATTCCAAATCATGTCTGTGTATATTTTCCATTCTTTGATATCAGAGAAGACCCTATTAAGTTTTCCCATATTACTGAGTATGATATCTGCTTCATTAGGATCCTGTTAGGCAAAGGGTATTCTCCAAAGGCTACTTCTAAGCTGCAACAAGTTTAGTATCTATAACATAGATTATGGGGAGCCCAGTTTCTTAGTCATAGGGGAGTGAGGGTAAGCTAAAGAGAGACCCAATAGAACATCAAGAATATCCAAGTCAATGCTAACTTCCATGGGAATAGAAGGGGGGAATCCTCAGCGGCCTCAGTGTCAAGAGTGTAGAATCGATAGTATCCATAACGACATTTTGGGAGATAGGAGGAGAAGCCAGAGTGGCATCAGAAAGAGTTAGAGAAGAAGGGGAAGTTGGGTTGGAATGCATGGTTCAGTGATAATGAGAGAATGCTTCGATGGTTGAGAAGTGAAAAAAGATGCTAGAGAGGACAAGGGAGAGACATGAGTAGAAGTAGGGGGAGAAAACTAGACCACTCTGCAAAATGATCATGATATCCAAATTAGAGTCAGAAGGGAGATGAATTCGGTAACGATGAGGATGGGTAGAGACAATAGAAGCAAGGGGGAATTGAGGGCGATAGTTGAGAAGGAGAAGGGGTGATACGACACTACTTACCAAGCTTAGGGGGGAGTGAAAGATACTTTTGGGAAGCCACCACTTTAAAAAGTAAATATAAAAGGACCTTGGTGAAGGAAAGGCCCTTCCTCTTCTCTAGCTAATCTGAGGGACTATTTAAGTGATTGAAAGAGAAAAGCCACAAAGTTTACCTTCTTATCATGCTAAAGATGAGAAAGAAGAAAAAGTTGAGGTCCATAGATCAACTTGTACCATCCCTCTAGTGTGAAATATATCATCAAGTACTCTGGAACCCTATCCCACAGCTATGGCAGTGAATCCATTTCAAATCCCGATTGATAATTCCTCATTTTTTTCCATGACACTAGAAATCATCTAACTCTACCCATAGTGAGTATTTGAAATAAATGTCTCCCTCCACAGGGAGTCCCGTAGTAGCTGCTATGGACTTATGAGAAATAAGAAATTTCATCTTGTGCCCATTTTAACTCTTCCTAGGATGCTAGTACATTGCTGTTCACTTGGACAGAGTGACCAAACAACCTCTTCCATGAATGCCATAATCCCACCGGCCTATAAAATATTCCATACATCTAGGTTTGCCTTTACCTCTTCATAGGAATAAGGTTCAATTATTTTGATAGGGACACCCATAGTGAACTTAGAAATAGTGATATGAAGTGTCAAAGGACCAATGTAGACGTTAATTAAATAGTAATGGTGAGCAAATTCAATCCAAATTTCCACATATGTCATCGGGATTTTGAATTGAAAGATTGTCCTTATTAATAATATAGCCACGTGTTTGTAACATCATCAAGTGATATTGTCCATCACACGAATGTGATCTATCAATGTTATAAATGGAAATAAATGCCACAAATGTCGTAATCTTTTTTTCTATCACCTCCAAAAAAAGGAGGAACCCATCTTAGGTATGTTGTATCTAGGTGAAGCCACAACAAAAATGTTGGAGATAAAAATCAACAACCAAAAGGAGATATGTTTTCAGGTGAAGGTCATTAGCTACAAGGGTAAGAAGATCCTCTAGGAAATCTCCTATCCAATTCTTGTGACCATCTGAAAAAACACCAATATTAGCCAAGAATTTGACGACCTTGTTGCCCTCTCGGTAGATATGATGAAACTTAATCATCTGGAAATCAGATTGAAAGGATCTTATATCATCAATTATGCTACATATTGTCCACTGAGGAAGTTCATTTGAGTTGAGGATTCTTACCATATTAAGAGAATCAATTTCAACAATAAGCTGAATAGAGCCAATACTGAGTGCTATTTCAATACCTTTAAGAATAGCAAGGGCTTCAGCCCTATGGTTAGTACCAGTCCCGAAGAAAACAACTAAGGCAACAAGAGGGCTACAAGACTCATCTCTAAGAATAACATCCTCCACCCGAGGCACCTGGGTTACCCTTGGCTACACCATCAGTGTTAAGCTTTAGCCAACCCAAAGGAAGGGGAGATCAAGAGGTGTTAGCATGAGCTGAAATTGAAGGAGGAGTTTTTAGGGGGATGAGGAGTTATCTAGGCTAAGGTTCTGTAAGACTTAAAATCACTTTCTATTTATGATTCCTCCTGATACAACAATTCAAGTTTTTTTGTAATCCATAGACCACCACGTTGAAGACTTGCCACAAACCATGAGTTTATTCCTTGAATATACACCTATTCCTTTCTTTCCAAATTCCTTAAAGAGCATGGGGAAGAACCAAGTTCCAGGAAAGGGTAATAACCATGTGTACAAATAGGGACCTCCATTGAGAAAATGTTTTGGAGAGTGAAGAAGGAAAACCCATGCAATACCAAATCTTTCCAAAAGGAGACACCAAAGAGAATGGGAGAAGGGGTAGTGGAGAAAAAGGTGAGCAGAGATTTCCAAAGCATTAAGATAGAGAATGAAACAACTAGGGAGGGAGAAGCCCCTTCGCTTGAGATTTTCCCATAAAAGGATAACATCCCTAAAGGAAAGCCAAGAGAAGAAACCAATTTTTGGTATAACTTGAGGGATCCATATCTGATGGAGAGGTGGGCCACAAGGGGGATGAGGTCACGAGAGATATGCAAATTTGACTGAGAAACAATCAGAGGGGGAGCCCAACCAGACACTGTGCATCCTGAGATGAAGAGAATTAGATATAATGAGAGGAAAGAAATAACTTAAGTCTATCAATTCCTTACAACTGGATCAAGCTACAACCTTCCCAGGAGGGGATGCGCCAACAAGGCTTACCACCATCTTTGTCAATATAGCCATTGATTGTCTTGCCACATAAAGCCAAAAGAGAGGGGCATGATTGGATCCCAGAAAGAATCTTCCGATAAAGGCTTGTCACCAATCCACCAATCATTCAAAAAATCAATGATCAACCCATTACCCAATGCCCCATTTATTACCAGCCTTTAGCAGATGCTGACTGCTGGTGATAGAATTCTAGATGGTAGAGCCCACAAGATATCTGAAGATAAAAAGTCTTCCGAAGAAGGGAGATATTTAGAAACTAGCAACTACACCCAAGGGTGTGTTCCTTCATAGCAAGCGCGCCAACCCAACTTAGCGAACATGGCCTTCATTTCTCTCTGACACTCTTCTTAGACCAAGCCCCCCCAAAGTGAGAGGTTTGCAGGCTACATTCCAAGACACCAAATGTATTCTTTTACGCTCTTCAGAACCAGACCAGAGGAAATGTTTATGAATTTTTCTATTCAGGAAGCAACCGTCGAAGGCATCTTTAAGAGTGACATGAAATAGAGTGGAAGACTTTTGAAGGGTTGTTTTAACAAGCTGCAATTTACCAGCTTGGCTGAGAAGAGATCCTTTCCAACCCGCCAAATTCTTCTGGAATCTTTCAATCACCGGGGCCCAGAGGTTCTTTAACTGTCTGCCTTTGAAAAGAGGGAGTCCCAAGTAGGAGGACGGGAGATCAGTGATGCTGCACCCAAAAAATAGCCACAATATTTCTTTTCCTACTAAGGGGAGTGTTAATGAAGGCAATGCTACTTTTTGTAAAGTTAATAAT
Source organism: Taxus chinensis (assembly GCA_019776745.2). Lineage (NCBI taxonomy): Eukaryota > Viridiplantae > Streptophyta > Pinopsida > Cupressales > Taxaceae > Taxus > Taxus chinensis. The sequence goes on from CM034150.1 coordinate 610,648,197, forward strand.
TGTTGTGAAGCTGATTGGAAATAGTTGTGAATCTTATTAATAGTCCTAGCTTCAATAAATGAGGAAACACCAAGAAGTAGAGTATCATCTGTAAATTGACTATGTATTGCCATAGGAACCCTGAAAGTGATTTTCAAACTTGATATGGCTGCAACATTTTTAACATCCCCTAGGGCCCTACTTAATGTATCAGCCATAAGAATGAAGAGAAAAGGGTGAGAGAGGGTCACCTTGTCTAATATCCCTATTGTTAGCAAATTAACCTGTCAGAATATCATTCACCAAAATAAAGAAGTGGGGAGACGAGATGCAACTATGAATCCAGTATACACCATTTATCACAGAATCTAAACTTTTTAATAACTTTGCTAAGGACCAAAATAACCATATCAAAAGATATATGCATATGTAATATAATAATCATCCCTGTAGTTATTGAATGCTGATCCATGTGAATAGCTTCATGAATAGAGATCACTTCTCTTTGGATGAGACGACCTACAATAAACCCATTTTGCTACTAAAAAATCAAGCTATCCATAAAAGGTTTCAACCTAATAGCCAACATCTTAGTAATGATATTTTGGGAATTATTACAAAGGATAATAGTTTAGGTAATTAGCAATAGACTTGGACCCTAAGGATTTGGGTGCCAAAGCCAAAAAAATTATTGTTCCATTCTTGTAGAAGGGAGTCATTTCCTTAAAATTCATTTACTACCTCTAGAAGGTTTGCTTTTATAATATTCTAGAAGGCCTCATAGAAATATGCCACAAATCCATCCAAACCTATAGATTTGTCCCCTTTTATAGAAAAAAACCACTTTACAAAATTCTTTAATGGAGAAAGGCTTAGTAAGATTTTCATTAATTTTATCCGTAATCAGCTTCGGGATGTGTTGTAACATTTCCATTGGATCTTATTCATTTAAGGGACCCTCCTCCTTGAGCATTTCGGTATAGAAATTAACCAATTCCACTTATATGGCATCCTCAGTGGTCAAATTATTCCCTTTCATAGTTAAGAGCTTCTTAATATTATCTCTACTCTTATGTTTAATGGTAGTAACATGAAAAAAATTAGTATTGCGATCTCCATGTTGTAGCCAAAGAGCCTTAAGATATTTTCGACTAATAGATTTCCTCTTCAACAAGAGTATTATGAAATTCACTCATAATCTTAAATTCTTATTGATGTAGATAAAGAGTTCTACCAATTAATTTAGCATGAGTAGAGACATCAACTATCTTCAAAGAAAGTTGTTATTTCCTTTCTCTTATGTGCCCAAAAGTTTTGGATTTCCAAATTGTAAGCTGCTTCTTAATGAAGTTGAGTTTCTTCATGAATTTGTACATAGCTGATCCCTGTATTTCCACCCTCCACCAATCCTCAATGAGTTTGTATAGGTTGCGGTTCTATAACTAGGACATTTCAAATTTGAATGCGAGATTCTTAGCGTTTTGAAATTTAACTGCACTCAAGAGTAAGTGTCTATAGTAAAAAGCACTCATGGGGAGTGCCATTAGATGGATATCACTAATGTGTGATAGCCAATCCAGGGATTCAAGGTCCATATCCAACCAAATTGGGATATGATTGATACCTAATCTTTTGGATATGTTGAATAATCATGAGAAGTTTATTACTTGTTCTATTTGAGCTCTTTTTTCTTAGTAATAACATTGAAAAATATAGAAAAACCATTCTAATCTAGTTTTCTCATATGGATATGTGTGGAATTAGGATTAGGAAGAGATTTCATAAATTGGGTATCTCTTCAAATGGGAATTTGAGCCAAGATAAAGGTTGTTTAGTAATTGTTATTTTTTATTACAAACCTTATTTTGTCTCTAGACATGTTGGGTTGTCAATACGAGCTTGAGTTTAAAATTGAATCCACCTTTATGGGTGGTATTCGCGTTTGCATATTTTCAAAGATATGGTTGTTTGAGGTATTAGTATTAACAGTGTTGTTTGAGATGTGTGGAAACTTCATGCCTATATCATTATTTTCAAATCATTAGGAAAATAAGAAGGGTCTGATTTTTCCCAAGTCTTTTTTCTCCTTTATCCTAGGTCAAGTTCTTTCATAGAATGGAAAGAAAGTTGAATTTTCAATTTTTTTTATCAAGTTAAATGGCCTGACTCATATTTCTTCTTTCAGAGACATGTTTAATTTATGTTCAGGTTTTCAAAAAAATAGGGACGAGGAAACTCTTGTACTCCTTACTTTTGAGTTGTATACCTCTATTGATAAGATCATTTTGTAGATCTTTGTTAAAAGAGTATAAATATTTATATTCCTTGATTGAATAACTTAGCTAGTTTTAATTAAACAATTTGATTATTTTAAGTATCCTTGCTGAAACCTTAAGTTTATATCGGTTAACAATGAGTAATATTCTTCTTTGAGTCAATAGAAATGGAATGAATGTAACAGTTTTCAAGGATATCTAACGATTTTAATAGAAGGAAGGTAGCTCCTCTTCAATGAATTCCCCTACTCACTTTTTAGTTCAGTTTACTGAATGTTAGAAGGATAATATTAAGAACCTTTCTATTGAGTGTTTCCTTGGGAATGGTTGTCAAACAACAAGTTCTGAATCTAATTGAAGAAAGGTTTACTTATTGGGAATTTTGTTTTTATCTAAGAAAATTGGTGCTTGTTAAATATATTCATGACATTATCTTCTTTTTAGATGATGATAAGTTGTGATAATGTTAACTGTGGAAAACGAAAGAGATGTCTGTTTATCATTTTTCAAATTTGAATTTAAGTTGGATATTAATCAACAAATATTTTGAGAAAGAATCTTATTTTCTTAATTCAAGTGATTTTTACCAGTCAAGTAATACCGATGTGGGTTCAATGTATTTCAATAGTAAATTATATAGTTTATTAAGTCTTCATGAAAGAGAATGTTGTTCTAGATTTTTAAAAAATGAAATTTGAAATGAAGTAATTATTTTGTTGATACAAAGATATTCTTGATGATTTGTAAGGTTATTTCTTATCGAATAATGTATGCATCCTTTGATTACTTCATTGGCAGTAGCTATTATCACTTAATGAAGTACTTGTATAATTTTAATAGTACCATAAGTAAAACTGGGATGTTCAACTAGTTCACAATTTAATAACATGAATAGGAGTCATTAATCCATGCCGATTTGATGAACTGACCATGTATATTATTTTATTTTATCCTACAGATTGCTAGTCATGGTTCTATTTGGATTGATTCAACATATGTTCATCATGCGATCACTTTGTTTATCGGATTTCTGATATTGATTTTATTGAATATCCAAATTATGGAGTATTGTATTTATTGAAAAGTGAAACATGATTTTGCATAATTTCATAAGGAAATTGGTCTAATTATATTAATATGAAACTATTGTAATATCATATAATATAAGGATTTATCCTTAATGAGTTTTAATAAATGCTGTTTTTAACAATGGGGTGTACTTCTGTAATTTATCACAAAATCTGTACATTCCTTATTTGTTGTAAATGTAGTTTATGAAAAATTATTATCCTTAAAAGTCAAATGAAAAGTTAGTACAACTATATCAATGACGTCATCATTTATATGTTTAATTTAACGAGTTAAATAAATAATACTATTATGGACAACGACATAGAGTCATGAAATAATGACATTTCCTTTAACTCAATCATAAAGAGATTAATAAAATATTTAATTCATTACATAGTATAACTCCAAAAGTACTGTTACTGTAGAATCACAGCACCCTTGAATGACTCGGGTGTGAAGTGGGGCATTTGGTGTGATTGCACAAAATGGGACCATCTCTCAAGTTGTGGGACATGTAAAACTTGAGATGGACCTTTGGAGAAAGCCGATTCTTTCTTCCTAATCTACTTGCCACAAGGTACTCCAATGTAGGTAGAACATAACTATCTTAATCTAGCCATTCCAAGGGGACAAAGAGAGAGAGAGAGGGTGAAAGAGCCTACACTAAGCGCTGATACACAAGAAAAGGAAGTGCGAGATACTTAATTGAGGGAGAATGAAATAAGGAAAAGGGGACTGAGGGAGGTCAAACAGAAGTGACACAGACCCATATCCAGATCCACCATAGAAAATCCATGAAGCACAATGTCCTGCACCTGCAAACATGAAATACATACATAGGGAGAAAACACGAGATATAGAGGCACACAGAAACAATAGAACAATGCCAAGGGATGAAAGACGCCACGAAACATGATTTTATTGCTTTATAAGGTGCACAGACTATTACATGCAGTGCTCAGAGGCACAAATATGCTCTCCAGGTGTAGGAGAAGGCCTACATCTCAAATGGAGTCAATAAATGTCTTTGATAGAGTTTCCATACACCTAGAATGTCTCCTCCTCAAAATGTGAAGTGTTATAATATATAGAAAGGATGAGAGAGAGAAGAGCGAAAAATCAAATCCTACTCCAACCACCACGAGATATGCATTGAATCCTACCTTGAAAGCTTCAACAACCATCAATCAATTACCCCTCAAATCCACCTACAATATGTCAATTCTGGTTCCCTCTATCTGCTCGACATGTTGAAGAAGGAACAACGGTGGATCAAATCGAATCAGATCTGGTAGTTGAACAAATCAGATTATGTATTAATGTCTTGGAAGACATTTTTCTATTTTTCACCCACCAAATCCTATTAATAATGATATTTTATGTTTCCATGGTGTAGAGGGTGTTGAGGTGTTTCTAAAAAGTCCTCTCCCACCCAAATCCGAGTCTCCAGTCAAAATATATGGCCATTTGAAATTTCGGGTCACGGGTGTGCAATATTTGAAAGAGTGTGTTTGTACCAGGTCCCCGTGGAAGCCCTACACTCATTTGAGTTTTTCCCCTTAATTCACTCTTGAAATTACACCCATAAAACATGTGGTGGTTTCTGCAAGCTCTTTGAGTTCCCTTTCTATTTTGCCTGGGTTCCTTATGTTTGGCAGAGACACTGTGCCCGATCGAAGACATGTGGTCTCTTCACGCATGTCTTAAAACTTCCTCCAGACTCTACCTTTGAGATAGCACCGCACTGACATTTGGTTCCCTCCGCTAGCCTACCACTATTTTGACTATTTAGCCCCCCAACTCTGTCCCCTTTTGGGACCTGGGACATGTGGAAGGCCTGCGCTCATTTAAAAACCCGCTCACGATTTTACCCTTGAGGGAACATTGTTAAGACACATGGCCCCTTTCACTTGCATTCTATACTTAGTCATTTTTGGCCCAATTTTTGACCTCTGTTGACCATTGGTTATGTGGAGGGCTGAAGCAAATATGAGTCTCTGTTCAGGGTCCCGCTTTTGAATGTGTGCTGTTTGGACACTTGGCACCTTCTGTTGAGTCGAAGAATTTTCAACGACCGGTGCAGCTTTTGGGTCCCTAAACATGTGGAGGCTTGGCGATTGTTTGGGTTTTCCTTTTGGATTTAACCTCTGGAGGTGCGTTGCTTGGACACTTGACAACCTCCGCTGACTCTCTATACTTAGCCAATTTCAGGCTCGTTTCGAGTGATTTGGAGATCCCAAAGACTTTGAATCTTCACCATTTCTTTTCCTTTGATCCTCTAGCTCTTTGACACTACTTCTTCTTTCTAACCCTGCTATTCCATTTTAGAGCTCGCTTGTAACTTTTCTATTAGATTTGAAGCATAGGCTCATACGACGAAACCCTTTCTTTAATTCCTTCCTGTGCAGGATTGAATTTGAATCTTTTGGGCCTCTGGTTTCTTTTGTGTTGTTCAGACTTGTTTTGACCCTATGTTCCTTGAGTCAAACTCACCCGTCCCCTTATTTTTTGTTATGAAATGTGAGCTCGCGGGTCTGAATCATTCCCTTCATATTTCCTTTATGTGCAGGGCTTGTCCTGACCAAATTTATTGGGGGCAAATTTGGGACAACAAGTACATTGATGACATTTGTACCCTTATGACAACAACATGTATAACTAACATAATGATGTCAAAATGTAGAAGTGCTATACCTTAAGTAAGATAGTAATATGAAATGTGAATGACACATTTACGATTATTGTTAATCTAGACCTTATCTTATTACTTAAAAGGATTATATATATTTCTTAAATAAATACTTAATAGTTTGGTGAAATTACGATACAATTTAAATGGGATTGGATCATTATCAAATTAAAAAGACATGGTTAAACTAAACCTATTCCTAACAACAAATTTTTAAAGCGATACTACGAAATTAAGATACTTTGTGTGATAGTAACTAGTAAGTTATTATAGAACTTGTCATTAAAAGAATATTTTTTTTGGAAAAAGGGTAAAAGTGGGGTTGTTGAAAGGACCTACATCCTTTTTATAAAAGGCCCTTATGGAAGAATAAAGAAATGAAGCATAATAGAAAGAAAGGCCAACAAAGCACACATTGAGCAGAACGAAATAAAAAAGTGAAAAACAAAAGAAAGACTAAAGATTTATTAGTTGCAACAACATACTTGACTGTTTACCCAAGAGGATCCCGACCATGGGATCATAATCTCATTTTAGGAAAAGGATTTCCTTTATTTTTTCTATTTATGACTGTCTAATCATCACACATATTAGGATCTGAGTTTTCATCAGGATGAATTGGAATTCAAATTTTAGAAGTCTCCTTTGCTTCAACATTTGACCCCTCATTCAATATTTTTTTTGGAATAACCAGATTTCACCCCTGAAGGGAGTGTCAACACCTGCATTGTCTAACAAGAAAATGACACCACCAACCCCGCTATAGGGGGGAAATGTGAGTCTCAACTGGTAGCTACATCTCCCCTTCATCAAACTGAGGCTCTTCCCAAACATCCTCTAGTGAATCTTTCGATGAGGAATATGAGTCATCCCCAACAACCAATAGGCTGGGTTGAGAATCCTTCCACGAAGAATTTTTTTCCTTCACCTTTTGTTTCATTTTCTAACAGTTTGAAGCAAGGTGACCCAAGGAAAAATATTTCCTACATCTAAAGGGAAAACCTTCATAGTTAAGAGGTTAAGTCCATATCCTATCCCAAAATTTGAGTTCAATGGAAGAGACTAGATCTAGTTAGGTATCCAAATCCATAAAAATGCGAGCATAGGTAGTATGGGTATAAAGTTCAGTTTTAGATTGAATGGGAAAAAACCTACCCAATGCATTACCAATAGAAATCAAACTCTCCTCCCCAAAACTACAGTGGAAGATGAGGTAAATGAACCCAAAAAATCTTGACATTGAATGTATCAGAGAGAGAATTGAATAATAAAAATAATAGTTTCATCAGCAAACGCTTATTCTGTAGTTCCCAAAGCTTGGAAAGGAAAACATTTCTGTCTTCAACAACATTAAAACACCACAATAAAAAACCCCCTAACATAGGGGTAAATGTTCACTTTACCATCTAAGAGAGGTCTCTAGTTCAAGGGAATCCAAGAGTGAAGAAGTGACAACCCAAGCCAGAGGACATTGAAATGGCATGTCAACCCTCGATTGGAGAAAAAATGTTCTGCTTATAACACTGACTCCATAAATGAAACTGAAGGAAATATTTTGGCAATATTAAGTGGGTTAGAGGATGTTGAAATAGGAGATGAAGCCATAAAATGCAAAAAGGAGTGCTACTCAAAGGAAGTTGGCTGAGGATGAAAAATGGGAACAGAGCACCCCACCACCGAGATAAAAGGGTACTCATATTTGTTTCCTTTATTTCAATAAATGGAGTTTTCCCATTCAAACAAAGGGACTGTTGATCAAAGAACACTTGATAAAAATCACATAAGAAGTGCAACGCGGGGAAGTAAGTCATAGTCAAATGCGTGAATGGATAGGGAGATCGCACATGTGGAATAGAAGTTAAATTTTTGGGACTTAGCCGTTTCGCTCATTAAGGTCTATTTTTAGAGATGACGTGTAGAGCACACAAACAAGGTAGATACGTGTGTACCATGCATTGGCTATTTTAGGAGGATTGGATATGAAGCACTTTACGTGGACACAAGCCAGAAAAAAGGTCTTTTACTATCAGTTAGCTAGTAGTAGTCTATTGTTAGTGCACTTACATGTGTGGCTATTTTTGTAAAGGCACATGGATAAGAATAGCATGCGACCTATTTTTGGAATGGATAAACAGTGAAGGGAAAGTCCCCACCCTTATATATATAGTAAATAGTGTAATAGATATATAGATGGATGGGATCGAGATATACATAGATACGCTATTAAAAATGCTACGCACATACTACTGATATTGTAATGAGGCTTCTATAAACTTATTGCATTGAATATAATGAAGGAAATTGGCTGAATCTAAGTGTTAGTTCTATGTGTATCCAAATCTAGTATGTTTTTTATCTCATCATGGTTAGTACTTAATTATGATTTTCCTTAGATATAGATCTGGTATGCTCTGTAAATGATGAGATAGTAATAGAAATATATATGTTAAGTCTCCATCATGCTAACATCCTGCTACATCAACCCTAAAGAGGGACATGGTACCTTTGTGCACTTCGGGTGAGTGCTCATCTAAGGGCTAAGTGATGTGTCAGTGCGTCCAAGGTTCCATAGGGTTCATATCACTGAATTCTAGGCTGCATCATTGGTTCCGTTGTTGGGACCCTCTTATTAAGTTGTTTTTAGGATGGTTCCGAATGAAGACATACCAGTTGACCTTAACAAGTATTGAAGAATAGATATACGATGTAGAAGAAGAATACACTTGGCGGTTCAGCATTGGATCTGAGTTTAACACACACACTTTGGTGGAACAAAATCTGTATGAAATTCTATATGAGAGCTTTTCTGTATCTTTCTAGTATAATTATACGATTGGCTGGTTGCTTATGCATCTAGATAGAATTAGAGGTATCGTGCACTTGTCTAGACATAAGAATAATTCCAGGCCCTTTATGATGCTGATCTGATTTGGACTTGAGCTATGAATATGTGGCTTTTTGGTGTCTTGAACATTTATATCTTGGAATACTTAATTTCCACTTATTCATGTCCAAATGTAGTTACAACATACACGGGGAGCTTACTTACAAGGAATTCCTTTGGTGATCAAGATCCTGATGGTAAATTTGAACCTGGAGAGTAAACCAATGGCTAACTAAACCCCACCACACGCGGGGGCGGGGATAGGACTGGTGAAGGATGGCAGACTTAACAGCAGAAAGGTAGAGAGAAGAGAGGCAGCTTAAGTATAATGAGGTGTAGGAGAGGGAGATAGAGAAACAACGTGATGTTGCAATGTAGATGGAGTTGAGGAGAGAGATGGCTCGTGAAGGATTTGGAGCTCACGTAGAAGACGTGGAGTGAGAGCATCAGGAACTTCCCCATCTAGGAAAGTATGAGAGGGAACCCTCCTTGGTGTCACAAGGAAGTGTACCAACAGAGATGATCTGGGACGTGGATGCGCATCTGAATCCAAATGGTAAACTAGCCTTTATGCTTGGTTTTCTAATATCTAGGATGACAAGTAATCAACAAGAAACTTTGGGAAGTAAGAGAGAAATTACATTAATGGTAGGGTAGATGTCTTCATTGTTATTTGGAGTTTTGTTTTCAGGCACATTGTCTACACAGAATATGAGCGCACCAAATGTTGGGTTCACTTCTGAAAGTGGAAACTACTTCACAGACCGTAGGGGTTCAGTCTAGTACTACTTTCATAGCACAAGGAGTACTCATATAAGACCTATTCTAGCTACAGGTTTAGGATTAAGAGGCATGGGAAGTTCTAGTTTAGGTGGATCTAGAGTTTCTGGAGGTAGGGAGAACATTGGAGGTTTTGGATCAGGTGGGAAAGGTCCGCACCAACCATAGAATATTTATATAGGAGTGTCTCTTCATCTTCCAAAGTATAGGGGAATAGAAGATGCTGCTAAACATGTGCATATGTGTGAAATATTGTGGTGTGCAAAAGGAATCACAACTTTTGAGTGTAGGGAAAGCCAATTTTACTACTACGTTAAAAGGGTGCTCACACATTTGGTACAAAATTATTGACCCCTGATCAAACTTGCATGAATTATGCAGCATTGAAGGATGCATTCTTAAAAAGAGTTTCATATCCCTAAATTTGAGCATAAGAGTATAAGTGCACTCAAGGATATTAAGAAAGGCATTATTGAAAGTGTGCATGAGTATGATGCTTGTTTTAAAATGCTCTTGTCTAAACTTTCTTATGATATTCATGCAAGTCAACATGCATAATGGTTTGTTGGGGGATTGATTGCACCATTTAGGAGGGCGCTATCACATAAGACATATATTGATCCGCGCGAGGCATTAGAAGTAGCCCTACGTGCTGAGGTAGTTGGGAGTATTGACACAAATCTTAGCCCATTCTTAGAGGCACAAATTACAGCCATGGAAAAATAGCTACAGAAGTTATTAGCGAATTCAGCCCATGAAATGCGTCCAAGAATTTGGTGTACAAATTGTGAAGTAGAGGGTCACATGAAGGATAGTTGTCCTTGCAGAACAATACACTCATTGCTGATGGATTATGAGTTATGCCACTTAAACCATGATGTTAGTTGCTACCCATTATTATTACAACACAGGATAAGGAAGAACATTTCAAGCTACTGTAAAATCTACAAGTCCACAACTCATGACACAAAGGACTGCTGATTGATTAGATAGATTCATGATGTTATAAATATTGGTGTATGGAAGACAGGAGTTTCAGATAACTCTAAGGGAAAGAATGAGCATCAGGACTAGGATCACAATTAGGAGGCACTATGATTAGAATGAGGGGAATTTTGAAGGTAGCCATGGCAAAGGTCGAGGATACCATGGTGGATTATGAGGACAAGACTGTGGTGGGTGTAAGAAGTGAGTTTCTTTTTGGAACATGTTATACTTGTGGATCTCCTGACAACTGTAGGCGTGAATGTCCTCAGAATATTACATGTTTTTTCTATGGAAAGAACCATAGCTATAAAGAGTGCCTAGACTTATATGAGCATCTGAGTAAGAAACATAAGCAAGAAAACAAAGGTGTCAGGATGGTTAGGAAATAATGCATTATGAAAAATTAATGGATGCCCAAATTGGAAGCAGAGTTCGAGGCACTACAAGTGAGGATCATGACTCGCGCTAAGGTGGCACGTGCCAGGGAATTATTATAGCAGAAACCTACCATCATTAAGGATGAGGTTCTTCATGCGCGGTTATCCAGATCCTACCTATCAGAGAGAGGTTTATCAGGATACCATGGAAGTGTTTAGGAATCTTCAGGGTGAGATACAATATTTAAAGGAGAAGAAGAAAGGATCAGAGACGGTCTAAACTAATATAGATGACTTAAGAGAAGTGTGAAAAATGTTGCGCCAGGAGAAAATCATTCCACTGTTAGGAAGTTGGTTCAAAGGGAACACTATGCGCACAAGTATTGAGACCAGATGGTAAATCCTGTATGCAAATATCCCTACTCATAGTTTGGATTATGACAAGGAAATCCCTTTGAATACTATTGTGGATGAGTGGATGTTGAGTAATATACTGATTAAAATAGGTGTGAAAGTTAATGTTCTTACCTTGGATGCATGGGTACATATGGAGAGACCCCTTTTGCAGCCATCCTCTAATGTATTATTCATGGCTAATCGGACTAAAGGCTACCCCAGGAGGATTTTTACATTTTTTCATACATTACCATACAAGGAGCCAAGTTCACTGGAGACTTTGAAGTTTTAGTGCTGGTAGAATCAGATAGCTTCCCATCTCTACTAGGGTGTCCTTGGTGTTATGAAAATAATGTTGATCTTCAATTCAACAAGGGATATATTATTTTTGAAAATAAAGAGGAAAGGGTCATTATCCCTTTAACATATGGAAAGTCCACACCTTATATTGAGCCTTTCAGTGAAGAAGATCTTAATAGGATTTATGTACGCACCATCTGAGATCCAGAGATGATTGAACCAACCAAAGAAGGACTAATTCGGTGGGAGCATGCACAGTCTATTAGTGATACTAAAGTGATTCTTGTGATGATTGGGCTCACAACACTTATGAGTTGGTATGGTGTGAATTAAACAACATATTCCCTCAAGGCACAAAATTTTTTTATGTCAGGAGGATAGATAACAACTTGGTACCTTGTTACATAGAAGAAGGGGATCCCATGGTATTCCTGTGCACAATGGAAGAAAAATGGATAGAACCACCAGAGAGGAGAAATATGCTAGCATATACACTACATGGGACAATATCACACTGGTGGGTGGTCCACAAGGATAATTTGGTCGAATGGGATGAAATTGGGATTTCTCTTACTATAGGGTTTTTCAAGAGCAACGCACCTACACAAATATGCAATTATCACGGTGATCAACTTGTTTAACACTATGTTCAGAAGTGTGAGTGACTCTGGATAGAAGGGCATGAAACTTTACCACCTTCACAATGGGTGCACTAGTTTTATTCCACTTTACAAGGATGTGCATGTGCTTGGTATGTATATGCAGAAATCCATAGAGAGACTGGAAATTGGCATAATTTAATTACAGGAATGGCCCAAACATTTGACTTCTTCTCTACAAAACATCTGGTATAAGATGCATTGAAAGTTATTAAGCGCTATAACTATGGGGGATAGTGCCAAGGTTGAAGAAATCCTCTAGGAATTATTCAGATAAAGAGGACTTAGGAGCGTGTCTTGATAAAGAACCAGGGGTTGATGCAACATTACTTCAACATGCTTTCCTTGCGAAAGAGAGAGGAAAAATGGTCTACCTAGTGGATGAAGAAGAAGTAGATAATCTAGATGAAAAACCATTCAACAGGAAGGTGTGAGGTATTGGAAAATGTAGATAGGACCACGTGTATTATCATGAACCTATGAAGACAAAGATAGTGAATATTGGAATAGAGAGTGAGCCTAAGGAAGCCATAATTAGAGACTATTGGTTAAACTATGAAGTGGCCAAAATAATAGAGTTACGAAGGGACTACAAGTACCTATTTCCTAGGGGGTACCATGAACTCAAAGGCATGCATGAATCATTAGGGGAGATGAAGATAAATCTTAAAGAGGGTGTGCACACCCAGTTAGAAAGAGGCCTTACATAATGAACCCCAATTTACATGAAAAGTTCAAAGAAGAGATTGATAACATGTTGAAGTCTGGAATTATCAAGCCCCTTGATAAGTCAAGAATGGAGTTAGTCCAATGGTGATCAGTATCAAGAAAGATGGATGGATTAGAATATGTGTGGACTACAGGGAGCTAAATGTTGCATGTGTAACAGATCCATTCCCTATGTCATTTACTGAGGAAATACTAGAAAGAGCTACAGGGCACAAAATATATTCGTTTACAGATGGGTTCACTGGGTATCATCAGGTTAGGATTGCCTAGGAGGATCAGGAAAAGACTACATTTACTACTGAATGGGGTAGCTTTTTCCTATACTGTCATGCCTTTTGGTTTGAAAAATGCACCTGCTATATTTTCACGCATAGTTGTCCAAGCATTCAAGGAATTTATTCACAACTTCTTACAGGTATATTTAGACGATTGGACGGTGTATGGATTAATTAAGGACCACTATGACAATATGTGCTTAATGTTTGAACACTGTAGGTAGTTGAGTATCTCTTTAAACATCAAGAAGTGCATATTTTCTACACCATTTGGGATACTTTTAGGACACATTATCCGCAAGGAGGGTTTGTTAGTTGTTCCAGTGAAGGTTGTAGCCATTATAGGCCTAGGGGAGCCTACCAGTCAAAGTGAGGTACATGGATTTTTGGGACATACAAGATATTAAAGAAATTTTTATCAAAGGCTATGCCAAAGTTTACCACACCCTTATAATATTTACTGAAAGGGAAACATACATTCTATTGGGGAGAACAACAGCAACACGCATTCGAGACATTAAAGGAGAAACTTACTACCGTGCCTATTCTACATTTTCCTTCGTGGGAAAAACCATTTCATGTACATGTTGACGTCTCTTAGCATGACCATTGGCATGGTGTTGGGTCAACTTGGAGAAGGTATTGTAGATCATCCTATCTATTTTTCTAGTAGAAAGCTTTCTCATGTATAACAGAATTACACAACTACAAAGTGTGAATATTTTTCAATGATCTATGCATTACATAAATTTTACAAGTACCCACTAGCTACACCATTCATCTTTTATATAGATCACATGGCATTGAAGTATTTGGTCAATAAGCTTGTTTTACAAGGGTGCATATGTCGATGGGTGCTCTTATTTCAAGAGTTTGATTTCACAGTTGTGGTAAAAATAAGAAAATGTAATTCTAGACTAGACCATTTATCAAGAATACAATTAGGAGAAGAGGCACAAGCAATAGAGGATGCCATGCTAGATGCATAGTTATATAGGTAACAACATGTGCACCATCAGAACTATAGGACATTGTTGTGTTTTTACGCACAGGGATGACACCAGAAGGAATGAAATCATTGGAGAAGAAACAACTTGCTATACGCATTGCACCTTATATATTAATTAGTGGTGACTTGTACAAAATGGGTCGAGATGAAATATTACGTCGTTGTGTATTAGAACATGAGCACACAAGCATTATGGAAGAAGCTCATGGTGGAATTGTAGGAGGCCACTATGTAGGTGATGCAACAATGCCTAAGATTCTACTCGCTGGATTATGGTGGGAGGCCCTCTATAAAGATTATAAGGAATTTTTTAATGCATGTGATCATTGTCAATGATCTTGGAAGACCAGGTCAGCGAGATGAAATGCCTCTGAGACCTATTTCTAGCAGCAGGACCATTTTAGAAATGGGCTATAGATTTTGTGGATCCTATTTCACCAGCTGCATGTAGAACTGGATCACGTTACATTATCACTTGCACAGAATATTTGACACGGTGGGCAGAAGAAACACCTACCAAGGACTGTAAAATGGCTACAGTACACTCAGTTTCTATGGGAACATATTATTACAAGGTATGGATGTCCTTTGAGTGTGACCAGTGATAGGGACACACATTTTATTAATGAGACAATCAAATTTTATTGGATGAGTTCATGATTGAACACCATAAGACTACACCCTAGCATCCTCAGGAAAATGGAACTACTAAGGCTTTCAACAAAATTTTGAGCCACACATTGATAAGAATATGTGATGTTGGAAGAAAGGATTGGGATGATAAAGTATCTCTAGTAATTTGGGCATATAGAACAACAGATAAAAGGTTGGAACAAAACAACACCATTTTAGTTAGTGTTTGGCACAAAAGCCATTCTTCCTGTGGAATTTATGTTAACTTCTTTGTGTATTTCACACACTAGAGGTCTAGTTGATGAGAAAGCTTTAGAAGAATGGATTGAAAAGATAATTCAGCTGGATGAATGATGATCCATAGCATGTTAGAGTCAGAATCAAGAAAAGGATAGGTAGAAAGCATGACATGATAGAAAACATAAGGGACAAGAAGCTGGAGATTGGAAAAATGGTGCTTTTCTATGAATCTAAGTTCTTACGCCATCCAGGAAAAATTAAGGTACATTGGTTAGGGCCGTATGTTATCACTTACATCCTTTAAACAGGTGCTTGCAGGTTAGAAGCCCTTGATGGAACATAGCTACCCGGTTACTTCAACGGGAGTAGGCTGAATCCCTACTATAAATAAGTCTTCTTGGTGTTTGTAATAAGGAAATATTACCATTTGGATTAGGTTTTCAATTCTATATTTCCTTAATGTTTTTCCTTCTTTGTTGCTATGCTTTGTCAATTTATTTGGTGTGTTGTGTAATAAGTGTGCTTACGCACATGAAGCTAATTACTATATGAAGCATGTTTATGCAAGGAGGAATGCATACACTTTTAGTGTGGGGTGATTTTCAATATTTAGGTACAAAATAATGGGAATTGAAAGGTGAAAGGAATAAGCTGCTACGGGTGCTCTTCAATTCAAATGATTTAGCCTCTAAAAAGTGACCAAAGATGAAGATGAATGAAGGAACAGTATAACGTGAGGTAAGAAGAGGCCGTAGCAACTACCAGTAGAAGATGCAGTGATGAGGTACTCAGGTGCAAGGAAGTGCACTGAAGAGAAGTCTGTGACTAGAGGGTAGGAAGGCACACTATAAGGTTATAGCTAAGGCATAATGATGTAACGTGCATGTGGAAAGGATGGAGTTGGTTAGTTAATGAGAGGATATTTGGTAGGTGAAGGAGAAATGAATGGATAAAAAATTTAAAAATATATATAAGGATGGGATGTGAGTTCATTTTTACCGTTGCAATTAAGAGTATTTGAAAAGGAGCCAAGTATGAAGAGCTAAGTGATTGTATTGAGGTGTGAAATATGTGTAACCAGTCGTGACAAAGAGATCTGGACACAGAAAGAGCTTGCGTCCCCGGTGGTGAAGGGTTTGAGCGAAGCAAGGTGACAGAGAGGAGCTAGGGGTGATTTCACCTGCTGAATCGAGCTAGGGTTTGATTCAAATATTATAGAATTCAAGAGGCAAGGATATACAAAGGATTGTAAGGTAGAAATGTCTACCCAAGAAATTAGTCGCAGCAGGAGTGAAAGGAAAGAAGAAGGTGGTAGAAGCAGAAGAGGAGATAGCTCCTAAAAGAAATTTTTCAGAAATACAATATCCAGAAGGGGTTATTCATTGGCCAGGAGTGGGATTATCACATAAGGAAAATTAAGGTGAGTGAGTACAATCACCATACCCCAGAGAATAAGAAGGATCTTGATGCGTTGCTGAACATGAAGATAAATAAACGCACGACGGAAGACATGCTAGTGTATGACAACGCTGGTGAGAAGATATTAAATAAGATAGGATTTTATGAGCTATATTAACTCCCTTACTTTGGGAAATATGAGCCCTTACACCAGTGGCTCATGAGTAGAGTGCACGAAGATTTTTTTTACTTTACAGGATGCCGAGCCAGAATTTCAGCCGCACTCATCTCCGCATGGTAACGGGGTTGAAAGGAACTTAGAAGAAGATTTGAAAAATGATTTAACAAATAAGGCCACAATATTAGAGACTAGAAAGGAGTTGGGGTACACAAAGGGTCCACGCAGCATGGACATTGATAAACTGAAGAAGTATCCAATGGTGCAAGCAGCCATGCATCTTGTTACAAAGCTAAATGACCAGGAAAGGTGGTCACAAGTGAACACCATGTGGCTACACATTGCCAAAAGATGTCTGAAGGAGTATTTTACAACATTTCACATTATATTGTAGAAAAAATCATAGAGGAAGTGCGCACAGGAGGAAAGATCAGCTTTGGAGCTGTTTTGTTATCACTGGTGTTCATGGAAATTAGAGTACCTGATGGACCAAAGGAGAAGATATGGGAGTATCCCATAGAACAAAAGTCACCTATAAGACACTTTAAGAAGTACTTGTGTGAGGGATCCATGACAGAGAAAGTCAAACAAAGGGCTGAGAAGTGGTATGACAGGATCCATGCATGAATTTTGAGGAAGAATGGCGCATCCCTAAGGACTTGCCTTTGGTGGTTGGAAAGGTAGTTCAGTTCATTGTATACCATTATTTTTGTATAGTGCGGTTTGCCATGATAGATGGAGCATAGAGCCCTTGGTTTAAGTTGTCATATGCCTTCACAACAAGGTACTCCTAGGCGTTAGTACACAGGTTCACAGACACACGGTGACTGACATTCAATGCGGATAAGGTAGATTGTGACTACCACACACTAAAGAAGAAATATGTGTATCCAAGGTGGGGTGCATATATTAAAAGGCTCATTTCAGATGTATTAAGCATCAAACCAATAATTCTAGCTGTGGGAGATATTGGAGCATCATTAGTGTATCTTCAACTGAAGCCCAAGATGGAGAATAACAAGTATGCAGAAGCTGAGTTCACACTTCCAGCACCAGCAAAGGGAAAGCATACAATGGAGAACATCCTAGTACCTAAGCCCACAGAGCCAATAGAAGTGGAGGATAAGGAGGATGAGTACGAGGATAGTGGTGGTTTGGAGCATAGAGGTAGAAGACATCCTATGAACAAGGATGAAGCTGAGTGCGCCACTACACCACCTCAATCACAAGAAGGGGATGATGAGGACTTGGATATAGTCTAAGGAGAGCATAGATTTAAGTGAGTATTCAGGAGAACAAGGAAACAAGGTGCTACTCCACAAACAATGCGCAAATCATCGAGACTCTCCCCACAGAAGGAGACAACCAAACAAAGGAGAAGGAAATTGAAGTTGAATGAGGAGGCAGAAGAGTCAGAGGAAAGCATGCCTACTTCTCCTACACCTTTAGAGAATGTAGAAAAGAAAGATGAAGAAATGAAGCAAGGAGAAGAGGAGAAAAAGGGAACAGATGAGATAGCTATAGAAACTGCTCAGGACATGGAGACACAAGTCCCAAATTTGGAAGTTGAAGTTCCTAAGAAGCCTCGGTCTAGAAGAACAAGTGGAGAGCACATTCCACCATCCATGGGTTATGTAGAGTACGTAGGTAAAATTGTCCACGCCCGTTTCCAGAGGACTATGTCACAAAAGGAATTATATGGCTGGGAACTAATGGATGAAGATATGGCAACATAGTGCACACGATGAAGCAGTTATCATGGTCCATGCACCCACACATAGATGAGCCAGATTTTGATGTTTGTGAGGAGTCATGCATATCAAGGAGGTTGAAGAAAACACCTCAGGCTAGACACATGACAAGTAAAGCATACTGTCATGTCAGATGAACAGGTGAGTAATGCATTGGTCAAATTATCGACAGAGGTGGCGAGGTGGAATATGGATAGGGCTGCCATGATTAGGGAACTTAGGGAAGAGATCAAAACTAAGGATGGGGAAATAACATGTCTAACACAGGAGAGAGACTTAGCATATAAAAAGAACTTTGTATTTATCAGCATCGTAAAGGAGATTGGTGACAATGTCATAAGAGCTAGGCCACACTTGGAGCCAAAGGTACCACAAACATTTCCTTCAGCAATACACTATGTAGGAAATTTTGGTGGGCCTAGTGCTTGAAGATGAGCCTCTGCACATGCCACCACCAAAGGATCAAACACAAGAAGTAGAATGAGAGAAGGCTTCAGTGATGTGGAAGATTACATCCTATGAAGGACTGCTACAAATGCTACAAGAAGAATTGAAGAAAGCAGACTAAGCCTTGAACATTTACACAGCTCCAGAGGCGCTCATCAACATAAAAACCTTGAAGGATAACAATGAGGTCTAGAAAGTAATGAAGGATGAAACATTGGGCCGCGTAGAAAGATTATCAATGGTTAATAAGAAGTGCATGAGGCCCTTGTAACAACACAAGAACCACACAAGAATTAGATAGAAGAGCTTGGGAAGCTCATTGCGCAGAAGATGAATCTACTAGAGGGAAGGATGACTGCAATGTCCAACATTGTGTTTGTCTTGAAAAAATGAAAAATGGGAGATTGCGAGGGATGAATTGGAGTCCATTGTTATGGGCATTCCAGAAAAAAGAAGAGGAAGCACTTGCTAAATTACAGACCTTGGAGGGTGAAATAAAATAGGAATATCCTGAATTAGTTGTTTAGGATGAAGAAGAGGGTTCAGGGTAAAAATATTCTTTCATACATTCTTTCATTCCTTCCATTCTTTCCATTATTCTATTCTTTAATAAATTTTTTGGAGATGACCATTGTCGGGGTGATAATGAAATTAGTGTGGGGTAATGTTGATCAAAGAACACTTGAAAAAAATCACAAAAGAATTTCACATGAGGAAGTGAGTCATATTCAAAGGCGTGAATAGATAGGGAGATCGTGTGTGCAGAACAAAAGTTTAGTTTTCTAGACTTATCTGTTTCACTCATTAAGGTCTATTTTTAGAGATGACGTGTAGAGCGCACAAATGAGGTAGAGACGTGTGCGCCACACATTGGCTATTTTAGAGGATTGGATATGAAGCACTTTGTATGGACACAAGCTGGAAATAGATATGCTACTGTCAGTTAGCTAGTAGTAGTCTATTGTTAGCGCACTTGCATGTGTGGCTATTTTTGTAAAGGCGCGTGGCTAAGAATAACATACAACCTATTTGTGGAATGGATAAGCAGTGAAGGGAAAGTCCCCACCCTCATATATATATATATATATATATATATATTTATATATATATATATATATATAGTAAACTGTGTAATAGATATATACACATGGAGGGGATCGAGATATACAGAGATATGCTATTAAAACTGCTACGCGCATACTACTGATATTGTAATGAGGCTTCTGTAAACTTATTACATTGAATATAATGAAGGAAATTGGCTGAATCTAAGTATTAGTTCTATGTGTATCCGAATCTAGTATGTTTTTGATCTCATCATGGTTAGTACTTAATTATGCTTTTCCTTAGATATAGATCTGGTATGCTCTGTAGAATGATGAGCTAGTAATATAACTATATACATTAAGTCTCCATCATGCTAACATCCTACTACAACAACCCTAAAAAGGGACCTGGTACCTTTGCATGCTTTGGGTGAGCGCTCTGTTTAGGTTGGGTGATGTGCCAACGCTTCTAGGTTTTCAAATGGTTTCATAAGGGGACATAGTACTAGAGCGTTGGTGAAATCCCACAATTTTCCCTTGCGAAAAATTATTTCTCCAACACCTATTAATTCTTCTTCCCATGTTCCTTTTCCTAGTTTTCCACTTGTTGAGCCAAAAGTTGACTTTCGACCCAATAATGTCCCTATGGCTACTTATAATAGTAAGATTTAACCCCTTAATGAAATCCTTAAAGTTTATGTCATTCCTCCACAATATTTTTTTTCTCTTATACATGTTGTAGGTGATTTACAAAATAAGATCCATACCCTTACCCTTAAGAGTAGGGCCTATTATGCTAGCAATGATAATAGCTCACTTAATGGAAATCATATACCTACAAATATTTACAATTAAAATTTTCCTCAGGGTTTTACTTTGCCTACTTTTACACTTTTTGATGGAATGAGTAATCCATGTATGCATCTTAAGGATTTTAGATTATCTATGGCTTCACATTCTAATGATATATTACTTCTCAAAGCATTTCCTAGTAGCCTTATTGATATTGCTTCTCATTGTTTTCATCATTTTCCTTATGGATCTATTAGAACTTATCTTGATATGAAAGAAGCATTTCTTAAACATTTTATTTCTAACAATGGTCCTAAATTTACATTTGAGAATTTTCCTTCTTTGCATCAAGAAAAGAATGAACCTGTTAATGATTATATCTTATGTTTCAAATCTTGCATACATCATTTGATTTATCATCCTATTGATCTATGAATGTAATATATCATTTTTCATGGCTTGATTATTCCTTTGAAAGAAAATTAATATATGATACATGTGAATCTTTTACATTTCTTTACTTTAAGGTTATAGCTTTAGAATAAGAGAATCTTAATGAAAATACTATTGCCCATGTTTCTAGCTCTGCTACCACTTCTCTACCTACTACATCTTCTCTTCCTTCTATTACATTACCCTAACGTTCTCCATTTCCTAATAGACATGCTCATGATCATCCACCATACATTTGTAAACTTTCACCATGTTTCACTCCCCCCTCCTAAGAGGGAGCCCTTATAATTATCACATTTCACTAGGCCTCATGATATTTTACACAGTTTGATTGATGAGAGGTTGATTAGGCTACCCATTAATGAACATCCTCCTCCTCATTGGTTAGGACCTAATCCCAACCAACCATTTTGTAATTTCTATAGGATTAATGGTCATAGAGATAATGATTGTTATCCACTACATGATATGCTTCATTTTTTTGAGGATAAGGGTGTCATTTCTTTTCACACATGCCACAAATAATTTAATCAACAAATCATATAACAACACAAGCACACATCATCACATCCAAAATGATCTCATCATATTGTTGTCACCAAATCACTGACCCTCCAAATGGCCAGAATGTGAACAAGACGTTCAGTGTGACTGGGAAACATGGGATCACATCTCAAGCTATGGGACTTGGGCTCAAGGTAAACCTCCTGAGAAGGATGAATTCCTCTTCCTAAACCAAGTGTTGTACTACTCCTAGTGTAATAAAATGGTTATCTAGTCTTATGCCAACATTTTCATGGGTTTTATGGGAAGAGGTTTACAAGAAATGAAAATATACTAGGGATGGTGATACACCAAATAAAGGGTGTTTCCAGACTGTGGAAGGGTTAACTTAAAGAGGGTGTTGTGCACTGTAAGAAAAAATTCACCTACTACAACTTAGAGAGGGTAAGAAAATACCACAGACTAGGAAACATGCATTCCCTTTGTTAAACTCAATCAGAAAATGACATATCAGTCTTCCAGTGAAAAAGGATGAACTTGAGAAGGGTGAACAAACACCATAACTTAACTGCATGTAGTACTCCACCACTTGATAAGAAAAAAACTCCAAGAACCTGCTATAGAAACTTGAACTTGCATAGTGTACCTACAACCATGAGAAATTCACAAAGAAGTATAGAAGGATGAAAGGACCAAAATTAGTCACAAAAACATACACATTTATTACTTTTTAACAACATGCACAACGCATCATTTATTCAGAAAAGGCAATAGTTTCCATTCTAGTCTTGAAAGGAGGCTTGAAAGTTCCCTCAACATACAAGAACAACTTGCAAAAGAAGGATTCTAAAAAAATATACACTTGTCTCAGAAGTCTAACTTGTCTAACCTGTTGCAATGAGCTTCCAACTTACATTTATAGAAGAAGTTGTGAGAGAGAGAGAAAGAAGAATTCATAAATTCCCTCCCTAAATTGAAGGCACATGATTGCTCATTTATTACAATTGGCTGAACCACTTGAGAAGGTTCCATCATGTGCCATCAATTTCTTGTTGACCTAATCCTCTCAATTAATTAAAGGAATATTTAAATAAATTATTTTAATAATAATAATAAATATTATTAATAAAATATTTAAAATAAAAAGATTAATTTAATTAAAAAATAATGTGGGACCCCCCATTGACTAGTTTGACTTGAAGAAAGTGGGGCACATAAAAATAGGGTCACACATAGCCCAACTCGGTGGTTGGCTCGCTGAGCCAACTCATCGAGTTGGGCTCAAATTTCTTGACTGTTGCATTGAGCTAGTCTAGCATCATAGCAGCTTGACTCACTTTTCAAGCTCTCTCAATGTATGGTTCAACATGGAGAGTGAGCTCCCTTCACGCATATGGGCGAGTTATATCTTGTGTCTTTTGGTGGGCTCTATTTCAGAGCCATGCCTATGAACACTATTCAACCATCGCCGAGCTTCCACATTGAGAAAATCTTGGCGATGGTTGAATAGTGTTCATAGGCATGGCTATCAAACAAAGCCCGTGTTGAGTCACACCATGAACTAATGAGTTGAGGCCTCTCTAAACCCACCGTGGTGACCATTGACTGAGCTAGTGACGAGTTCCTCATTATTTGAGTGAGTTAAGATCCTTGAAATGAGCCATCAACTCCTTTACATGTCCCGACCTTCATAAGCTTGCATTATTCCTTCGAAACTTCCTTTTTCCATGTTGAGTCCTTCACATTAGCTTTGTCGAGATCACTCCTTTCTTCATGCAAGCTCTATTGAGACAAAGCTTACCTTTTCTCCTATGCATGAGCTCACTATCGATCTGAGCTTTTCTTCTTTGCATTCGCCGAGCTCTGCCATATGTAGTGATGAGCTCCTCTCTATACATGCTATGGCTGAGAGCATGCCTTTAGACAATGTCCCTCTCATACCTTTCAAGTCGAGTTCCTTACACATGAGAAACCATAGTCACCAAGCTATTGCCAAGGACACCAAGCTATTTAACGTTATCAATGTTGAGCTCGTCTTCACTTCACGCATCTACCAACTCGATGAGTCAAGCTTATCCAATGCTCATTCTTTTATGGGAGTGATTTGAGCTCCTTTGAATTTTACCAAGCTCTATATTGAGTTTATTTTGTGTATGATCTCTACATCGAGTCACACAAGATTGCACTATCCCCGTGACCTCTATCTACATGCCTGGGATGAATCAAATCTACCGAATGAAGCATGGAGCTGAGTTGCCTATGATATCATGTCGAGGTCCCTCCATGCATGTGTTCAAGCTCTAACTTCAACTCGGGGTATCAAGCTCTTTTGTTTTCTGCTGCATAGACCGAGCTTTCGAGATTTTTGAATATCATTACCCTTCTGTGCATTGGGCACAATTGACAAAGAAACTCACTTCTCTGACCTAAGTTTGTTTTCACCGAGCTCCACTGTGACACTGAGCTCACTGCCGAGTTCAAGATTGGTGATGCATCGAACCACCATCTGACTCATTACCATATAAAGAACTTCAAGCATCATGAAAATGTTTTGACTGATGGGTTATTTCTCCTTGTAAGCTCATTGTACCACGAGAAGATTTCTCACCAATTCCTGTAACATTTGACCCTGCATATGAGCCTTGTCACATTGATGCATCACTATCTCCAACTATCACCATGTGACTCAGTATCACCAATGACCTTCCTCATAGCTTGGCGAATGACTCGCCATCTTGTCTAAAACCACTTAATCACTCTAACATGCTTTAAATCACTTGTTGACTCTCATGGTGAATTGGAAATTAACTCAGACTCCTCCCATGCACAAAATTTTTCCATTGGCTTGCCATCTCAATATCTCTACATGTAAATGCATCTTATGATCCCCGCGAAGTGGTACCCTTGTCTTGGTTTTCCATTAACAAAATTACCACATGGAAATTAATTCCCTAAATTCCCCATGCAAAATTATTGGCTTGGCTTGTGAAGACATTACCTCCACCATGGTCGCAACCTTTTGAATTTCCCATCTCAGGGTCTTATCCACTCATAGATCATCATTTCAATGATCTCAAATTGGCATGGGCCATGCCTTTGAAGTATCTTATACTAGTATTTCCTTTTCTATGAGCTTTGTTTCCTCTTGTTGAGTGAGTCGAATGAGAAACTCAGCTCTAACATAGCCGTTATGTGAATTTGGCTCGTTAAAATCTCCCACCTGAGCTCTTCCTTATTGTGATCTCCTCACACTTTACATGAGCCAGTGTTGGCTCAGTTTTACTTCTTTGCATCCACATCGATCCTCACTTGGACAGGTGAGTTGTTCCCCTATTGAGTCGGCCAACTCCTTAGCTCAGCCCATAATGTCAAACTCCTCATTTGTACTTCGATCTCTTCAACCAGACCATAGCTTGATGTGCTCGGGGCTCTCTCCTTAACAATGAGTTACAAGATCTTCTTCCAACCACCAAAAATATTTAGCATGCCTCACAGCTAGAGCCTTTTGTAAAAAACCCAAGCTCCACAATTTTATTTAGCTTGATTGAGATAATTTGAGGTAAAAATATTCGATGTATTATGAGCTCACTGAGCTGCATGATGAACAAATCAGTGAGCTATTTCATAGCCCAATGTCATTTGACCCATTTATAAATAATCTCTCCCTAATTTTGAACTCATTTGCATTCCTATTTAAAGCATCAAATAGAAAATTTATAACAAGACCCAATAAAACATGATTGATCATTTTTTATCATTTATCACTAGTATAGGACAAATGTGAACCCGTCATAGAGAAATTTCTTACCCTAATACCTGGACAAGGGAAAATAGACCGAGATGATCCCAAAACCTCCAAGAATACCATAAATGCTTATCAAGCACAAAACTTACGTTAAATGACCCAAAGTGATCATGAAGGGTTTTTTTGGTCCTAGGGTACAATTCCTCCTATTGTCCAATTCTACCAAAGCATGCAAAATTGGATAACACAGACACACACACACACACATATACATCTCTTTAAAGTTTTATAATATTAAATTAAGGGGTGTACCCACTACAACATACATCATGCATCCTCCTCACTACTATTGGAGTATACTATTAGAGATCTCGAACTCGAAACCTAGCCACTAGATCTTTGCCTATTTGCTTGGGACCGATGCTCCTATACCCAAGTATGTAGTGATAATGCATCGGCCACCACATCTGTATATCAGCCCTAGAGCTCCATATATCTCTCAAATGTAATTTGTGTTAGGCCTTCTCCTCCAACTATCTCTCTTGCCCATGTTATCTCCATCCTAGCCTCATCTCATTCGAATGAAAAACTATACATGTGGCCGCCACCACTACCACATGATAAAATAAGTGAGAATGCTCTCAAGAAATTTTATCCAATATCTCCAAGATCCCTCATGCTATGAAGACATTTGGGGCACATTTCATGTCAACATACACACCACTATATCTATAATCACACTCCAATACTCATTGCCTGTAATATCCAAACCATATTATTATCTCATCACCACATTACATAATCAATACAAATCATAACATCAAATAAAAATCACAATATATCATACTTATGTCATGCGACTGTTGTTTTCACCTCATCATCATTAGGGGTAGGTGTCTAACCTCTTTCTAGCCCTCCTTGTTTTTCGATAAAAATTAGACCGATAACCAATCAACTCTTACGCCTAACGTAAAAAGTCAAGAAAAAATCAAACTAGTTTAATCGTAGTTTTACTTAAGATTTGTCTTAAGCATGGGTAGTTTAATATAGGCTAAATAATTATTTAACCAAAGATATGGGAAAATTCTATTTTTACCAACAAATAGAATATACATTCATTAACAAAAAATGAAAGAAAATACACCAAAAGACTCAATAAAAAAGATCACAAACCATAAAAGATTAATACCAATAATAAATAATTTCTTCATGTATTCATATCTTTCATATACAATTAATCACTCTTATAGCAAACTGATTCCTTTATATCTAAATAAAAATTATCAACGTTTATATGACAGAGTGAAACCTATAAACAAGGTAACCTCTTGAAAAGGCAAAAATGAGTGATATTATAACCTTCACTTCTATATTATTTCAAATATTGTAATGATCTCATAAACAAAAAAAATCAAAAAAAGAAAAATAACAAAACAACATATGGAAATATTTACATATTTGATGAAAAATATAATTTAATATATACATGATGATGAAAAACATATTTACATTAATGAAATGATATACAATGAATGCTAAAAACACACCTTAACAAGATCATGATCAAATATTAGAGCCAACATGGCCACATATTACATTCATTTGAGATAGAAGTGAAGACATCATCAAGCTTCCTCTGTATATACAAACAAAATATGCAATCACCTAGATCAAGAATACATAATATTTACTCAGATAATCAGAATAATAATATAAAAACTGGATATACCTGTTGTATTCGAAACTCACACTTAAACCTCAAAATAATGTTGTCATGATTCTTGTAAGATCACTTTCCTCATAAATGCATTCCACATAATTAATTTTAGAATGAAAAAAATTTCAAATAGCTGCAAAATACCTGGTTTTTCATCCCTTGTAATTGAATCCTCCATGTCCTTTTATGACAATCCTTAAGAATGGAATCGATTATAACCAATTTGTCTTATTTTTAATAATAAAATGTCACTTTATAAATTAAAGTGATACTATATATAAATTTAAAAGAAAGGACACAAGCTTTTTAATTTTGACTTTATAAATAAATGAATGAGGTGTGTATTATCAAAACAGGGGCCACATAGGTATTGCATACATTAATCAAAAGTAATCACAATCCATATAAATATATGTCATTAAAACAACTAACACCTCATTAGATATCATAACCAATCATATGCACATCAAATCCATATATATATATCTTAATATATCATCACCATTAAGTTCTCAAATATGTCTAAAATGATAAGTATTATATCCCAAAAATATGAAAATGTATCAAAATATTAAATGTATGCAACCAAGTATATAAAATCAAAGTATGATTAATTAATCATATAATATAAAATTTAACAGGGGCATCCCTATCTCAATAACCATCTCCACGTACTCATATGACTCAACAAGAAGAATAGTAAGGGTGAATACTCTATATTCTTCTTATACTTCTAGTTTTACCCATTTTACTGCCCTTGTCACCTTAGGTACATCAGAAGAGGACTTGACACACTTAGAAGTGTGTGGGGACTCATGAGAAGGTGTAGTCTATTTTATTTAAGGTAAAAGTGGTGTAGAATGGGCCCGTGGAGTATGCTGTAGGACTGCAGGAGGAGGGGTATAATGGACTAATCTATTAGAAGAAATTGGATTATTTTTAGCATGCACATGTTCAATATTTGGTAGAGGTGGATTATTGAAACCACGATAAGTATAATTATGGGGATATGATTCAATCACTTGCAATACTTCATGTAAACAAGGCTCATTGACATCAAAATGAACAATCACTCTAGTAGGACCATGCCTGACAAAAGGCCTACCACACCAAAGCATACTAGTTCCCCTTTGATCACCTCAAGGTGAACCTCTATGCCATGATTTTCCATGAAAAATGTTATGTCCCCAAGAAAGGTGTGAATCAGACCTCTTAGACCCCCATCCATCCCATCCTAACATGGTATAAACCTATAAAGAAAATAAATGATTACCAAAACTTAGCGTGTGTAATCTTCCAAACACAAAACTTGCCTATTCAAACCATAGTTAACACTCAACAAATAAATGGTATATTATAAAGATAAACAAAGTTTTATCTTTACAAAATCATCTTAACTATTTCATCCCATTTATGAGATATATAACTACCCAGATGCCATTAACAAAATACCCACAAGTTAAAATAATTTTGGAAAATGAAATAAAAGAACTCCTCAGAACATGCATGCACTATTATCTTGAATAATAATTATTCATACTTAATGCCTTTGTTCCATCTATTATACTTCATTCACAAACACTTTAACTAGTCAAGGTAAATTTATAAGCATGCTCGCTTTCTCAAATTTCTCAGACCATTATTATATGCAATTGAGAACCCATATATATGCAAGTATCAGAATAAGAAAAAAATCATTTCATACTCTGCCACAAGTTCCATTATGATATTTTAAAATTGAATGCCAACAATCCATCATTATCGACTATAAATGATTTAAAAACAAAATGCATGCACTGAAACCTTATCGCAGTCTACAGGAGGCCTTCTAGAATCTATCATAATATATAACAATGAGCTCACAAGCAATTTATGGGTCATCTAGTTAATAGTTGTTTGCCAAAAAAACCATTAAAATCTCTAAATGCCCATATAAAAAACTTCATTTTTAACTGTACTGAGATAATATTTTCTCTTAGAATCCAAAAACAAATAACTTATAACCATTTTTGAGTTTTTTGAAATACCTAGATGAAAAGATCTTTGAAAAATTACTTAAGTTCAATATAGGAAATATTTCCATTTATGCAAACTATAGACATAATAGCCAAGTGTGTCATCAAATTCTACAAGACTGAATTTTTTTTTTGATTATTTTAAGAAACAACAATATACTTACTATTGTATGCAAATATTTTGAAGCAAATACGACTTACAATAAATTGACATCAATGACAAGCTCAAAAATATAAAGGAAGTACGTGGGTCTTAATATATTTTGACCCATAATCTCCAGATTTAAACTATAGAATTTTATCTCTTCTTTCAAAAACATTTCAAAGACCCAACATTTACATGCAAGTTCAAAAAAGGAAATGAGTATGAAAAGATCACTTAAATGGATGAGCTTGAATACATTTTTTGAGAAAAAAAATGAAACTCATTTCTTTTTTACAAATCAAAGAAAAACAGAACTAAATAATGAACGAGGCACAACTATCAAACATCTAGGCTCATACATGTAACTTTGACATGTCTGAAAACCAATAACCGTGAGCTCATACACGAACCATACATCTCCGATCTCCCAAAATTGCAATGAAAACCAAATGACTACCAAAACAACATGCTACACTTCATTCCACGACCCTACCCCACATTCAATGCCATAACTCAATTATCATTAATCACCCATTACCTACCACCAAATCATACCTAGGGAGTAGAAATTGGAAAATTAAGGTTTGTCAATTTTAATTTATTAAATCCAAACATCTTACCTTAGCCTCATATCAGTTCGGATTAATAAACCATGGGGTTTATCAAAGCACATATAAGATAGTCATCAAACCACAATTAGATATTACTATTCATCAACTATTATGTAATGAATCACCCCCATGTGCTTGAAAATGATAATTCGATTAGCAGATATGATCTATTTCACCCACTGCCACATTTAGATACTTATTTCCAAAAGGAGAAGACCAAAAAAATTAAAATACGGGCCTAGAATACAAACAATGAGATCATAAAGTGAAACTTTATCTCCATAATGACTATCCAATATGATAACCAAGATGATGATATATATTATAAATGAGATGATAGCTGATAGATTTAAAGGATGTTTGAAACCAATTAGTGAAAAAATTAAAAAATGTAATTATTATTTAGTGCCCACCGCTAGATTTATATGAATGTAAAGGTAAGGAAGCTATAATATGAATGTCATGTTTAATTTTGAAAAAGAAGAGGGGTGTTAAAATTTTAGCAATAACACTTGCGACCATGCTGGCTAATTTCTTACTCCGAGAGGCCAGGCCGCATCAAAAATGGATAAATTTTAACAAGCTCAAGAGTATAATGTAGGTTCATTGTTTCTTGAGTCAATCTACATGAAACTATAATAATTTTGAATCAAGGAAAATAAGTCTAGTGGATCAAAAGTGGAGAAGGGAACACAAAAGACAGGGAAGTGAGGACTGGACAAGTTCAACATATAGAACCAACCTTTATAATTTTTAAAATCAAGCAATGTTAATTTTAAGAGAACTCTGGGAAATTGGAGATGGAATATTCTCAGAACCAATTTCACGACACATGTGATTTTTCGGGGTTTTTTACCCGATAGAAGATTTCATTTTCAAGTCACATGACAACAAGTTTGTAGTCATGCGATAGTAAGTTTTCTTTCATGCAAAAGTAAGTTTTCTATTGTGTGACAAAAAACTTGTTGTCATGCGACAACAAGTTTGCTGTCATGTGATAACAAAATTGCTATCATGTGACAAAAAATTTGCAGTCGTGTAACAACAAGTTTTTTGTCGCTTGACTATAAATTTGTTGTTGTACGACAACAAGTTTGGTGTCACATGACAAAAAACTTGTTGTCACACGACAACAAACTTGTCATCTGACAACATGTTTTTTGTTGTGCGATAAAAAACTTGTTGTTGCACAACCGCAAATTTTCTATCGCATGAAAATAAATATCCTGTCACGTGACCTTATATTTTTACAATCATGCATCCAATGACCAGACAATTACTATCGCACATCTCAAAAATGTGTTGATGCACGTCCTTATGTTTTCCTTGTCGTATGTCTGCATTCTGATTTATACTTCTTGTCACACATCTGATGGTACTTCTCAATTTCACATGGTACTTGATTATAATTTAGATGGTACCTTACTAGTAAATTAGTAGTATACTACCTGAAGAATTACCAATGTTTATATAGGATTAGTTTTCAATAGTAGGACGAAGCTGACCCCTAAAAACATTAATACTAGAAAATTTAGGCAAACTGTACACTATCCTACTTTGAAAAATTTACCTTTTCAGATTTTCCAAATATGCAATATTTTTCCAATTACGAATATTCACTACTAAAATTTTCCCTGAAATTAAGTATGCCTTTCTCTACATCAAGTATATCAAAAACTTTGTATCAAGATAATATGAAAAAAACACATTTTATAAACCTTATAACTGAAAAATCTTACAGAAATATTACCATATGAGAAGTTTGATAATATTTTCATCTCCATCTGAATTCATGTAGAAGAAACATGTTAGAGACTTAAATGATCATGACAGCTTGTTAAGGCATAACAAAACAAACAAACAGACAAGAAAATAAAATAAACCAAAAGAGAGAATAGAGCACAAAAGTAAAAGATAAACAAAAATATATACATAAGATACAACTAATGATTCAGTTATAAAAATGTTTTAAATGTTGTCCATTCCTCGTGAATATCAACCAATCACCATCTATTTCCCTTAAATGAAAAACATTATTACCAAGAACAAAAGGAATTTGGTATGGACCCAACCACAAATAATCAAATTTATGATGTTTTCGAGGGTTCTCTCATGCTTTATCCCTATAAAAAACCAAGTCTCCAACTCTAAAGATTTTTGTGCTATCCTTTTTGTCAAATAATTTTTTCAACTTCTCTTTACCCTTTTCAAGCTTCTGTAAAGTGATGATTCTCATTTGGTCTAACGGCCAATAATTCATCTAAATGTAGTTGTAAATCATTTAAGTCATCTATGCCAAAATTTAGAGCAGTACGTGCTAACGATATTCAAAGTTTGATTGGCATAGTGGCTTCAAAACCATAGGCAAGTATAAAAGGTGAAAATCCAGTGTTTGACTTAACAATTGTTCTATCAACCCATAAAGCTTTAAAAAATTTAAGGTGCCAATTTTATTTTGTTGTCATTAACCAAAATTTTCATGATGTTGATTAAATTCTTGATCATAGATTCAACTTGACCATTACCCTATGGGTAATACTACTTCAATGCATTACTCAAAATAATGGAGTACTTACTAAGGAAATTCAAATATTATTCAAAAATGAATTGAGGACCATTGTCAGATATAATTTCCTAAGGTACTCCAAAGCATGAGAAAATTTGATTTTCAAAGAAAAAGACCACTTCACTAGCCACAGAAATCTTTAAAGCAACAACTTCAAACCACTTTGTAAAATAGTTCGTAGCTGTTAGAATGTGTTTATGACCAAAAGAAGAAAGGGGATGCATATCTAAAATAAAATTCAATTCTCAAATTTGAGAAAGGTCTTTCTGGTATAACAAGATTTAAAGGCATGACTGGTAAACATTCAGACCAACAAAAATTTGACAAGAAGCACAAGACCTTACCTAGTTATATGCATCTTTGAATAACATAGGCCAATAGTACCCGACACATAAAATTTTGTGAGTAGTTGTTTTGGAAGCAAAAATGTCCACCACAAACACCTTCATGACAACTCTTAAGCACACGTTTAATTTGATCATGAGTTAAACACCTCAAGAGAATGCCATCACAATTTTTTTAAAAAATAACAAGATTCTCCAAAAGTACAAATTTAAGAGCTTGAAAGCGAAGTGCTCTACGCTATTTTTTATCTAATGACTCAGGGCATGATTAGTTTTTTAAAATAATAAACAATATCATGATACCAATCATCTTGGGATAACAAAAAATCCCAATCACACATGCTAAAACCTATGTTAAATTTAGATGATAACTCATTACCTGTCATAGCTTGGAAATGAGGTATAACATGTAGGACATCATCAATTATTAGGATAACCACATTGGTATTTGAATCAACATTTTTAGCTAAATGTTTGGTGAGCTCATTTCTTTTGTTGGTTTTGCATGTTTCCAGCTCTAGATCAAATTTTTGGATTTTGAAAATCCACTTGGCCAATCTTTTGTCAATCACAAGTTGTTTAAGCAAGTAAGCTAAAACAAGAATAGTAGAACACATGATAATTTTATTTCCCATCAACAAGTACTTATATTTCCCTAAGACTGAAACTAATGTGAAAACAATTTTTTTCAGTCAAAGGGCACCTGATTTCAACATCTTTTAAAGATTGACTGAAATATGTAATGGGTTTTTTTGTTATTTGATTCAAAGTATTGAGTTATGACTGCACCCATAGCTTTATCAGTAGCATTTTAATACAAGACAAAAGGTTGTGAGAAATCAGGTTTAGCCAAGATAGGTGCTGAAGAAATAACATTTTTAGACATCAATAAATATAGAATCAACATGTGAATCCCATACAAAACAATGATTCTTCTTCAACAAAATTTGTAATGGGACAACCTTATCAGAAAAATTAGATATGAATTTTATAGAAAATTGATTTTTCCAAAGAAATAACATAAACCAACTTGATTTTTAGGAGGCTGCAGTTACTGAATGGCTTTAACTCTTTCATGATCAACATAAATACATATTTGTGTGATGATGTGGCCCAATAATTTTCCTTTAGTAATTCCAAAAACATATTTCTTTGGGCTGAGAGATATACCATATTTATGGCAACAAATATTCTCTCAAATGATCCAAATGTTTCTTTCTTTTCCTAGAGTACACAGTTAGATCATCTAAATAAATTTCAATTATAACCCAGATCAAATCATCAAAAGCAACATGCATTGCTCTTTGAAATGTGGAACCTAAATTTATTAAACCGAAGGTCATATGATTAAAAGAAAAGGTACCTTTCTATGTAGTGAAATTATTTTTATGTCTATCTTCAGGATTTACAAAAATCTGATTATAACATGAAAATACATCCAAAAGAGACATCATTTCAGACCTGGTAATTTGCTACAAAATTTGATTAATATTTGGCAAAGGAAAGTTATCTTTGGTGCTTACACAATATAAATCTCTAAAATCAACATAAAGACGAATGCCTCCATTTTCTTTCATATACCGACAGGAAAGTTAGAAACTCACTCACAATATCTAACTAGAAAAATGACACCACCTTCTAACTTTTTTTCAATATCCTTATTGATGGTGTCTTCCAACAAGGGGCTCACTCTTTTAGGATTATGATGAATAGGTTTGATCCCAGGTTTAATAGGAATATCATGTTTTATAATCCTAGTATTATACCCTTTTAAGTATTTATAGGACCAAGCCAAAACATCAATGTAACTCTTTAGCAAGTTTAACAAATGCTTCCTTTTTCTAGAAGTCAAACATGCACCTAAATAAACACAACTTCAGTTCTTTCTTAGTACCAAGATTCACAACTACAGTTTCTCTAATAATTCTTCTAGATGGTTTAGTAGAAGAAAATATTTTAGGCTGATCCTGAGGAGAAAACATAGATTCTAAAGTCACCAAACCAACAAGTAGTTTATTACTTGAGAGTAGAAAATAATCACCACAATTCAACACATAGTCATCCGAATTAAAGTAATTTCCTTTAAAAAAAAATCAATACGTTCATCATAGGAGAAAACATGCCAATTAGTCTCTAGATCAGGCATCATAGGTCTGTAAATTTCTGTAAAGATGCAGTCAATCTGATAAGCAAAATTGTGATTTGAAGCAAAAACAAACAACTTATCAACTCTAGAATTGAAATCTTGAAAGATGTGATTAATATTAAATGCTTAAAATTGTTCAATAAAATACCAAACATTTTAATTGTAATGTTGAATCCTAGTCTGATTTGTTTTAGAAATCTTTTTGACCTATCTAATAACCATTTCTGAATCTCCAAAGATACCTTTTTAATTTTTAGACTTAAGGCTTGTTGCAGGCCTAAACATAAAGCTTCAAATTCAGCTGTATTGTTTGTTGCTTCAAATGCCAACTGAAAAGTGTAATTAAACTATCTTCATGTGGTTGATTTAATGACTACTCTAACACCATTTCCAAATTGAGAACTAGCTCCATCAAAACATATTTTCCAAATATCATTAGAAGGTAATAATCTAGCATGTTGGTAATCTTCATCATCAAAAGCATTTATGTCTAAAGTATTTAAACCATAAATTACCATACCGGTTTCTACAAATGCAACAGATGATGTAGTTCCTTTAAATGTTGTTCCTGACCATTATTCCCTTTGAATGAATGCTATGTCATTTCCTACTGGTGCCCAAGTAAGATCCTTTCCAACAAAAGAACCTGTTTCTTGAGACCAATATCTTCCAAGCAACATAACATAATTAGCAGGTATATCTAAGATATGCACATTTCCAATAAATCTAACCCTTTCATCTTGTGCTATCTTAATCACTATGTCCCTAAATGTACCACAACATTTGGTTTGATGAGAATCAAAACCGGTCAAATTTCTGTTGTCATGTTCGTATGGAATACCCAATTGGTCAACAATGTATTTGGGCATAATGTTCTTCGAAGCACCATACAATCTAATATATAGTTATGAATGATTTTATTCTAAATTTTTACTTTCACATAGAAAGGTGGAATGTAATCAAGTGTAGAATCAGATTAACTCATTACTTGATATTCATCATGATCAGATTCACTTTCAGAATTATCCTCTTGGACAACCACCAATGATTTAGATTCAAATCAATTTTTGTGAGCAACTTCCATTTTTCCAAACTATCTAGGCAATCCAAGACTCTTAAACATATTCAGATTGCTCCTAGAGTTCTTTATATCAGCTACGATATCATACCCATAAGTAAATATAGAATATTTAGTAAATGATTTTACCTTTATAAGGTTGATATTGTGCATTATTTAAACCATATGGAACATCATCTAAAATGATTTTAGTTGGTTTATCCTACTATTTTTCTTTGTCAGAGTGATCATATTTATGTTTCCCTTTATCATTATCATTTGTTTTACCTTTTTGACCCTCGTTCTTAGTATAGTCTTTTCACTGAGTTTAAATTGCATTTATGTCAGACTAAAAAAAACTACACATTTCTGAAACAAAATTTCCTTTGATGAATTTCCTAACTTTATCAATAACTTTAAACGTGTCAGGGTTAGGTTCTAACTCACAAACTCCATAATACATCTCTTTGGGTTAAGTTTTGACTTTACCTGGTTTATTATTTACCTTAGTAGATCCTATGGATGTGTTTTTTAAGGATAAAGGGTGATCAATTAACTATCTTTTAATGAAGACCAGTTCATTTCCTAAATTCCGAATGGCGTTAAAAATATCTATATTTTAAGTAGAAGAGTTAGATGATGATTTATGTTTAAAACTAATTCTCTTCAACTTCTTTTCATACTGTAAACAGAAAGTAAGAGTTTCCTCAAAGTCATAAATTTCCTTATCTTCTAGTAAAAGTCTATACTTGGGTGGTAAAGCATTGCACTAATATAACCTTGCTAGATTTTTTGAAGGTCTCACCTTAGGAGTTATATTTTGTCTCAGTTTAGTGAAAAAAATAGTAAAGTGATAAATGGTTTCACCAGGATCCATAGTCATGTTAAACAATTTATTTACTTGCTCAAATTCATCTTTGTCTTTCCCAAAATAGTCTTCCAACCAATCTTCTACATCTGACCATTTTGTCATACATTTTGAAGGTAGACTAATAAAGTCTTTGTAAGCTCTTCCTTCAAAATTTTGAGAGAA
The DNA here is from genome assembly GCA_019776745.2 of Taxus chinensis. NCBI lineage: Eukaryota > Viridiplantae > Streptophyta > Pinopsida > Cupressales > Taxaceae > Taxus > Taxus chinensis. The sequence goes on from CM034150.1 coordinate 610,685,429, forward strand.
AATCCCAAGAGAAACTCTCTCATTGATTTACTCCTATGACAACACATATTAATTTAAAGGAATCTAACTGGTCTTCCCAAGATGAGCCATACTCACTAGAGAAATTGGGTAATTGAATACCCTTTAATGATGGTAAATTCAGACAATTTCATCCAATATCAATTGAATTTCCTTTAAGACAAGGTCTGAGATTAACTTCTTCAATGGCAGATGCCTCATTATCAGTGACATTTTCCCTATTATGTTCAAGCCCGAGAATTCTATTTCAGTTTTTGATTACGGTCAAGAATAGGGCCTCTTTCTCTATCTTCTTCATTTCTACCAATTTCTTCAGCCATTTCAAAGAAATCAAGATAAAAAAATACAAAAATAGAGAAAAAAAATCAATCTAACAAAGATGTTTCAACAGATTCTTATCATTCACAACATTTAAAGGTAAAATTTTAGATTTATCTTTAGATTTCAAGATCGTTTCTCTTTCTTGTTTTACTTGTTTATTTTTCTTGATAATATCATGTTGAGTTTGAATGTTAGACCTTATGAGCCTTTGAATGTCAAGGGCTCTATCCTCTTCATCGTTAAGGACTTCACTGGTTTTGTGCAAACTGTGCAACTATGGCTACAGAATCCCAAACAACAGTCCTAATGTTAGACTTAACGTCTAATTGAGTGTTTCAAATAAGTAAACCAACCTAGTCAAGAGGTGCAAAAAATCTAATGGTCATTGATGAAATTCAAGAGTAGATAGTTAGAAGAAATATACTCCATAATAAATAAAAAAGAAGTGGATAGTTACAAGAAATCCTCTTAGAAATAAGAAATAGAAACTCCCCAGCGGAGTCGCCAATTTTTTTGTCAATAAAAATTAGATCGACAACCAATCAACCCATTCGCCTAACGCACAAGGTCAAGATGGAATCAAACTAGTTTAATTGTAGTTTTACTTAAGATTTGGCTTAAACGTGAGTAGTTTAATATAGGATAAATAATCATTTAACCTAATATTTACAAAAAAGTATTTTTGATAGCAATTAGAATATACATACATCAAAAAACAAAAGAAAACACACCCAAAGAATCAATAAAAAGATATCACCAACCATAAAGATTAATACTAATAATTAAAACTTTCTTAATGTATTCATATCTCTTAGATACAATTGATCACTCTTATATCAAACTAATTCCTTTATATCCAAATAAATATTGTCAACCTTTACCCGATAGAGTGAAACCTATAAACAAGGCAACCTCTTGAAAAGGTGAAAATGAGTGATATTATAACCTTCGCTTCTATATTATTTCAAATTTTGTAATGATCTCATAAATAAAAAAACATCAAACAAAGACAAAGGAAAAAACAACATACAAATACATTTACATATTTGATGAAAAATATAATTTAATGTAAACATGATGACAAAAAATAGATTTGCATTAATGAAATGATGTATAATGAATGCTAAAACAACACCTTAACAAGATCATGATCAAATATCAAAGCCAACATGGCCACAAATTACATTCATTTTAAATAGAAATGATTAAATCATCAATATTTCTCTGGATATACAAACAAAATTTACAATCAGTTAGATCAAGAATACAAAATATTTAATTAGAAGAATAATATCAAAACTGGATATACATGTTGTATTCAAAACTCACACTTAAACATTAAAACAATGTTGTCATGATTCCTATAAGATCACTTTCCTCAGAAATGCATTCCACATAATCAATTTAAGAATGAAATAACTTTCAAACAGTTGCAAACTACTTGGTTTTCCATCCCTTGTAACTGAATCCTCCATGTCCTTTTATAACAATCCTAAAGAATGGAATCGGTTATAACTGATTTATCTTATTTTTAAAATAAATGATGTTTTAAAAGTTCATAATATTAAAATGTAACTTTATAAATTAAAGTGATACTATATATAAATTTAAAAGAAAGGACACATGATTTTTAATTTTGACTTTATAAATAAAGGAATGAGGTGTGTATTATCAAAATAGGGGCCTACATAGGTATTGCATACATTAATCAAAAGTAAACACAATCCATATCAACATACGTCATTAAAACAAGTAACACCTCATTGGATATCATAGAAAATCATATGCACATAAAACTCCATATATATATTAATATATCATCACCATTAAGTTCTCAAATCTGTCTCAAATGATAAGTATTATATCCCAAAAATATGAAAATGTATCAAAATATCAAATGTATCCAACCAAGTATATCAAATCAAAGTATGATTAATTAATCATCTAATATCAAATTTAACAGGGGCATCCCTATCTCAGTAACCATCTCCATGTACTCATACATCTCAACAGGAAGAATAGTGCGGGTGAAATACTCTAGATTCTTCTTTCTACTTCCCATTTTGCCCTTTTTACTACCCATGTCAATTTAGGTACAATGAAAGAGGACCTAACATGCTTATAAGTGTGTGGGGAATCATGAGAAGGTGTAGTATAGTTTCTTTAAGGTAAAAGTGGTGCAGAATGGGCCTGTGGAGTATGCTGCGGGATTGCATGAGAAGGGGTAGAATGGACTGATCTATTAGAAGAAATCAGATTATTTTCAGTATGCACATGTTCAAGATTTGGCAGAGGTGGATTATTGAAACTGTGAGAAGGAAAATTATGCGGATATGATTCAATCACTTGCAATACTTCATGTAAAAAAGGCTCATTAACATCAAAATGAACAAACACTCTAGTAGGACCAACCCTGACAAAAGGCCTACCACACCAAAGCATACTAGTTCCCCTTCGGCCACCTCAAGGTGAACCTCTAAGCCATGATTTTCCACATAAAATGTTATGTCCCCAAGAAAGGTGTGATTCAGACCTCTTAGACCCCCATTCATCCCATCCTGACATGGTATAAAGTTGTGAAGACAATAAATGATTACCAAAACTTACCATGTGTAGTCTTCCAAAAACTAAACTTGCCAATTCAAACCATAGTTAACACTAAACAAATAAATGGTATATCATAAAGATAAACAAAGTTTTATCTTTACAAAATAATCTTAACTATTTCATCCCATTTCTGAGATATATAACTACCCAGATGCCATTAACAAAATACCCACAAGTTAAAATAATTTTGGAAAATGAAATAAAAGAACTCCTCATAACATGCATGCACTACTATCTTGACTAATAATTATTCACACTTAATTCCTTTGTTCCATCTATAATACTTCATTCACAGACCCTTAAAATAGTCAAGGTAAATTTATAAGCATGTCTGCTTTCTCAAATTTCTCAGACCATTATTATATTCAATCGAGAGCCCATATATATGGAATTATTAGAATAAGAAAACAATCATTTCATACTTTGCCACAAGTTCCATTATGATAATTAAAAACTGAATGCCAACAGTTGATCATTATCAACTATAAATGATTTAAAAACAAAATGCATGCACTGAAACCTTATCGTAGTCTATAAAAGGCCTTCTAGAATCTATCATGATATATAACAATGAGCTCACAAGCAATTTCTGGGTCATCTAGTTAATAGTTGTTTGCCAAAATAACCATCAAAATTTCTAAATGCCCATATGAAAAAACTTCATTTTAACTCTACTGAGATTATATTTTCTCTTAAAATCCAAAAACAAATAACTTATAACCATTTTTGAGTTTTTTGAAATACCCAGATGAAAATATCTTTGAAAAATTAGTTAAGTTTAGTATAGGAAATATTTCCACTTATGCGAACTATAGACACAATAGCCAAGTGTGCTGTCAAATCCCATAAGAATGAAATAAAATATTTGATTATTTTAAGAAACAATGATATACTTAATATTGTATGCAAATATTTTGAAGCAAATACGACTCAGAATAAACTGAAATTTAACGAGAAGCTCAAAACCATAAAGGAAGTACATGGGTCTTAATACATTTTGACCCATAATCTCAAGATTTAAACTTTAGAATTTTATCTCTTCTTTCATAAACATTTCACAGACCCAACATTTGCATGCAAGTTCCAAAAAGGAAATGAGAATGAAAAGATCACTTAAATCAACAAGCTGGAATACATTTTTAGAGCAGACAATTGAAACTCATTTCTTTTTAAAAATTAAAAAAATAGAATTAAATCATGACCAAGGCACAACTGTCAAGCATCTAGGCTCATACCTGTAACTTGGACACATTTGAAAACCAAAAACCATGATATCATGCCCAAACCAGACATCTCTGAGCTCCCAAACTTGTAATGAAAACCAAATTACTACCAAAACAATAGGCTACGCTTCATTCCATGACCTTACCCCAAATTCAATGTCATAACTCAAATGTCATTAATCACCCTTTACCTACTACCACATCATACCTAGGGAATAGGAATTAGAAAATGACGGTGTTCCAATTTTAATTTATTAAATCCAAACATCATACCTTAGCCTTATATTAGTTTGGATTAATAAAACCTAGGGTTTTTCAAAGCATATATAAGATAATCATCAATACATAATTAGATATTAGTATTCATCAACTATTATGTAAGAAATCACCCCCATGTGCCTGAAAATGATAATTTGATCAATAGATATGATCTATTTCACTCACTGCCACATTTCGATACTTATTTCCAAAAGGGAAAAGTGGAAAAATTAAAATAGGGGCTTGGAATCCAAACAACGAGATCACAAAGTGAAACTTTATCTCCATGATGACTATCCAATATGATAACCAAGGTGATGATATATATTAAAAATGAGATGATAGCCAAAATATTTAAAGGATGTTTGAAACTGTAATCACAAAATCATGCACTTACTATTACATTTATACTACCAAGTATGTTATTTTATATATGGATCTTGTGTAATAAAATTATTCATTAATGACCTATCCCATAGTCATGTCATCAGTTATTCAGTCATCATCCTCATTTGTTTGGTACAGTTGTCAATTATCTATTTAGTTTTGATCGTCTCTTAGGGATTCTTAGGTGTCATAATTTACTTGATTGTCATCTCCAGTTCTCAACTAGGGCGCCCATGGGCACCCTTGTCTATGATTTTAGCTATGTTGGTCCCTTAACACTTAGGGTCTAATTTATCTATTAGAGGTTAGTCTTTGTCATTTGCTCGTGCGATCCCCTATGTACTATCCGGTATATCAGGTCATTAGTGTCAAAATTTGAACAAGAGATCCCTATATGAACATAGTATACTCACCATATTATGGGCAGACTATCATCTATCAAGGGGTATATATTTATTAAGGCAAGGGACTGTATTTAGGAATATTCTACATTTGTATCACACAAGCATAGGGGAAAAGGATTCTATTCATTCTATTCCATCCACCATTTTAATATTTACATCTAGTTATTTCCCCCTACTTCAACGTCATTAGCGCTAGGGCACCCTAGGCATATAGTTGCACACACATGCACACAAAACTACATTGGGTATGGAATTTAGTGTAATGCTTAGTTGTAAGTCCACCATTGTGGAAGCTAAGGCAAGTCCAAACCCTTCATTTACATATTTATTTTTTAGGGATATGATGCTTTGTATGGGGTTTTACAAGTAAATATTCATCACATAACTACAACTACATATGTGAAGGTATTGTGACAACATTGAGACCAAGACGAAGATATTGTGGAGACTTTGTGACACTCTTAGACTCAGATCTTGAGCGTTTATGCAAACCAGAGTGCCCATATCACAAACCGGGGCTCCCATAGGTGCCCCAGTCCTCTCTCAAGTGCCCCAATACAAACATATTTGCACTTGCTATAATTTCTTGGGTAGCACCATCATTCCTTTCCCTGTTTGCATATCATCATGTCCAGTCTCGTACATAGTGAGGTAAGTTAATTTTAGGTTATTACCTTAACCCCCCTATCCAATATATTTCAATTATTACATTTCATTTAAAAATTAAAATAAAATACTTAGAATCTATATTTCACTTCATATTAGTTATTTTGATTGTTGTTTCTATTTAGATTAACTTAGACAAAATTCACATAATTTTAGTTAATCATTTTAATGAACCCGTATTTTCAAATATTTTTCCCTAGGATTCAATCAAACCCTAATGGCTAAAGATCACTCATCTTATTTTCCCATTATCTCTCACTTTAGCATTAACCCTATTTATGATGAGGCTGCCATAACTGAGCTCAAAGCTCTATATAGTGTTCTGATTGCTTTGCCTGACCATATTCAACAAAAACTCTTAGATGGCCAGTAACATGTGCATACTAGTTTTTAATATTCTCCCATAAGCATTAACATTGTTGACAATCCTATTGCATTTACTCGTTGTAAACCATGATATACAGTCACTTGTGAACCTCCTTCTAATCTTTTGCAATAAAATTTAGATGATTCTATTATTGATTACTTGTTAGGTATTGACACTCATTCATAAATCCATACTGATTCTTGTATTACTGAGGCCACTAATATAGTTTTCTGCTCATGACTATACCATTTCTGACATTATTTCTCCTATGACATCTCCTACTAATTTACATGTTCCTTCACATTATATTGAGGATCCTATTGAAAACATCCTTATCAACATTATCACTTCTAAGGCTCTATCTGATACTAGTGAAGCATATGAAATTCACGGTTCTCCTTATTTCTACACTGTTGAATGTGACTCTCCTTCTCCATTGTTTTCTTCTCTTGACATTGCATATACCAATGTGAATTAGTCACCACTATCTATCGGTTCTTCTTCTCCTATTATTACATCATTTGTAACTCTTAATCCATCCTCTCCTATAAGTGTATCTCCATCGGTCATCTCATCTGTTAAGGTTGTTTCTTATGCTTGTTACATCACATTTATGGATACATTATCTACCTCACCTAAGACATCTTCCTTAGAACCTACTCCTAGTGTACTATTGGAATCATATTGTCCTTTGTCAACTCTTGATATTTCTATGATTACTCATAATGGAAAACTCCAAGTACTTAATACTTTATTGTCATCTTCCATCATTCCTTCACATGATATCATTTCCCTAATGCACATTATAAGTCAGAACCAATCTTAGGTTCACTCGCCCAATTTATAAATTAAGGATTATTACACTTTTATTGACAGGTCATTACATTGTAATCCAATCCCTAAAAAGATTCACAACTCTACATTTCCTCAAGATTTTATCATGCCAACTTTCACATGTTTTGATGGTGCTAGTGACCCTCAAACTCATCTTCTATATTACCAATCACTTATGGCCTCTTATTCCAATGATAGATTATTACTTAAGGTATTTTCATATAGTCTTGTTGACAACGCCTTACAGTGGTACATGCATCTCCCCTTTGGGTCTATTAGTACTTTTTATAACATGAAGAACTCTTTCCTCTATCGCTTCATCATCAATAATGGCCCTAAAGTAATTTATGATCACATACCTACTTTACATCAGAGCTCCTCTAAACCTGTCAAGGATTATATGTTATGATTCAATGCTTGTATATATCAGCTCATATTCCAACCTATGGAATTAGAAAATAATTTTTTTTTTCGTGTCCTAATTTCTCCTCTCAAGAAAATATTACAATATGATACATGTGAATCATTCATTCTCATATGTTATAAAGCTATTGACCTAGAGAAAGATCTTCTATCATCGCATGTCATAGAGCCTACACATACTTCTTCCACCATTTCTTCATCTAGTATTCCACCCATTCCTTAGGTTGAACATCCAAAAAAATCTCTACCTATGCATCGCATACCAAAAAACAATCTCAACCCACTCCACCACCAAAGCATACTTCTTCTCCGACTCCGTGACAAGCTACCACTCCTACCACTTCGCCTAGGCCATACGAGCCTTTACATTTCTCTCCTCATGCTCAACCACATGATGTTCTGCATGTGTTACTTAATGAGTGATTAATTCACTTACCCTCTAACCAACATCATCCACAACACCACTTACAGAGTTAGCGTGACCAACATTATTGTAATTACCATCACATAAATGGCCATAGGGAAAATGATTGTCTTGCCCTTTATGATAGATTACAACTAGTGGATACATGTATTATCTCCTTCATCTCTCATGAGTGGTTCATGTATTCTCTACCATGTCAGCAAAGGCCTACTTGTCTTGAGTCTTCTCTATTAGGTGCTCAGTTTATAGGTCACTCATCGCCATCATATATGCATTCTCCACCTCCTTCAATGCCATCACCATCACATTCATTACATCAATTACATCCATCGCATCCATGCTATCCACCACTTCATGATTGCTACATCACATGGGCTCCTCTATTCCTTTACATATCCCATAGCTACTCCATATGACATTCAGTTTGGTTCATACACTCATGATGCATCCATCCCACATACTTCCACTACTTCATGCCACCTTGGTCTTTGGTAGGAAGTTGTTATCACCTTACCCCTCGATGACACACTTATGTTATTGTGGTTCTTACATGAATATTTATGGATTTTTTCTAATAACCTCTCATCACGTGCTCCGTAAATTCATCTAGCACACTCAATCATTTCCCGATGATGCACTCTTACTTACCCAACTTTTTCTTTACTGTTGAAGGGTCTTAACTACATGAGCCTATTCATTCACACACTGGGGGGCATCGCTAATCTTCCCCCTCCTACTTTCATCATACTAATATACTGTGACAACATTACATTTTTCAAACATTCATTACAATACATTCATTTTACTATCATACACTTATTTATCTTTTCATCTATTCTACTATCATCATTACATTAACTACTTTCCACACATTCCATTCAGTTAACATTTAATCAATCATAGTGCATTTGTTATCTATTCACCATACATATTTTGTCTACCATTACCAGCATTATAACGTGAATCTAAATTAATCAAACAAAAACAATGCACAACACATTACAATAACCATTGATTCATATATCATCAATAACATCACGACATCAAAACACTACAACTTAGGTTTATCATATATAAAAATACGCGTCCATAAATATTTCTCAAAAATCATCACCATAACAAAACATATCTCATCACAGGGGACAACCCCCTTCCCCCCACACCATATACAATACTACAAGTTAGGCCTCATCATCACTATTACTCTCGGGAACTACGAGAGTCCTAGAACTAGATGCCTTTTCACCAATGTGATGTTGCTGTTCACAACCCCGATATTACTTGACCTACCTCTGCAATAAGGTAATATTCGTAGCCTGCTCTGAGAATTGACATTGTGAATCCAAATATCATGTAAACACATCTTGTGCTAAGGGACCACTACCTACCACCTCTCGGGCTCGTCGAGTTTCCTCGCATGCCTCATCCCTATCGCCTAGTAGCACAATACATGTTGCCATTACTATGGTCACTTGCTAGAATTTTCAAAAAATTAATTCAAATGACTATTGCACTATATATTTTGCAAAAATCAATGCACTTACCAACTCCATGGTCGTACGCCACGCTAAAGATGTCTCCACCATTTCAAATTGACTAGGACATGTCGCTCTCACTTGCGGAATTTTCACTCAACTCGTTCACACTCTCACAATCATGTACGATAAAAAATGAAGTAACTAAAACCTTTTTCACTTTACTATTTATAGTTACTTATCTTCACCTACCTTACTATAGTCACCATCTCGCGCTTACTTTGACAACTAATATACAATACACCATTTTTTCCATATATGGAGCGTTTTTACTCCGATTTACACCCCATTTACGAATTTATTTTTAGAATTCCACCTACCACCATATTAAACACCTTCCATGCATTTTATCTCTCCTTGAAATTGTATTCCATTCAATTTATACACATTTTTGTGATTTTTATCACTTTCTATCTATTTCGTGCATAATTTTGGCTTAGCGTCCATTCTTTTCATCACTCCCCCCTTTCACCAAAAGAGGGGACATATCATTAGGGTCATATTATAATTCCCCTTATGTTACAAATGATCAGTTAAAATTACCAATTCACCATTTTCAAACATTTATTAATTCACCGCATGATATTTCACCATTAATTCCCCCTAATGACCCAATAATGGGGGTAATAAACATACTGTTCTTCTATGCAACATTTCATGACTTCCCCATAATGACCCAATTTGGGGGCAACAAGTGATTAAATTTTTTTTCCATGTGATTATTCACTAATTTCTATCAATTTCCCCCTAATGACCTAACATGGGTATAACTTACGAAAAATATCTCCACGAGTAAACAATTCAAACAATCAATCAATCACTCAATTAACATGTTTAAAATTATAACAAATCGAAATCTTGCAATCAATATAAATTCAATACAACTTACCTCCTAGATGACCTAACATGGGAAGTTATTCTACATTTTGCACTTACTTCCAGATGACCTAACTTGGAATCCCTCTCACATTTTGCGCTTGCTTCCAGATGACATAACTTGGAAGCCATCATACATTTTGTGCTTACTTCTAGATGACCCAACTTGGAAGCTATCACATTGCGGGGACATCCATGAAGTGGGGGAAAGAGTTCCTTCCTTATATCACTCTTATATGGGTCAAAATTTTGATCAAAATTATTTGGATACAAAAACCCCAAAATTTGATTTGAGTCCGTCTACAATAGCTAGATCTTGAGGATGAAGTTAGAGATTGGAGGGTAACAGACTTTTCTCCCTAAAATCTTCCTTTAGCAGAAGAATTTCCAAATCCTCTTGTTATTCACTCATGTACAAGTGTTTGGGTGTGGAACTAATCACTCCCTACCCCATCTCATCATCATCATACGCATTCAGAAATCATCATATATCCTAATGATCACTTTCGTTTAGTGCACTTCATCTCAAAATTTACGATTTTCCACTACGTCATATGGATCAACCCACGGATCCATAGTTTGACACGCTACATGGTTATTTTTCCATGATTATACTACACATCTGCGTGTTCTACTACAACATGGGATTCTATGATTTTTCTTATGTACACATCTCTATCTACTTTATGTTACCGAGCATTTTGCTCACCAACACAAAGTGGGGGTAATTGTAGTCACAAAATCAAACACTTACTATTACATTTATTCCTTAAAGTATGTTATTTTATATATGAATCTTGCGTAATAAAAGGATTCACTAATGACCCATCCCTTAGTCCTTTCATCATTTGGTCGGTATTCATTGTCATTTATCTGGTACAGTCATCAGTTTTGTATACAGTTTTGGTCGTATCTTAAGGAGTCTTAGGTGTCGTAATTTTCTTATTTATCATCTCTAGTCCTTGGCTGGGGCACCCATGGGGGCCACGGTCCATGATTTTATGTTCCTTATTCCTCATAACTCTTAGGTCTAATTTATCTATTTGAGGTTGGTCTTTGTCATTTTCCTGTTCGTTCCCCTAGGTACTAGTCAACAAGTCAGTTCATTAGTGTCAAAATTTGAACAAGAGATCTCTATATAAACATATCATACTCACTATATTGGGGGTGGACTATCATCTATCAAGGGCTAGATATCTAATGAGGAAAGGGATTGCATTTGGGAATCTTTTGCATCTCCATCACACAAGTATAAGGGGAAAGAGTTATATTCATTCTATTCCATCCACCATTTACATATTTACATCTAGTTATTGCCCTCTGCTTCTGTGTCATTGGTGCTATGGCACCCTAGGAATATAATTACACACAAACACACATATAACTACATTGGGTCTAGAATTTAGTGCAACACTTAGTTGTAAGTCCACCATTGTGGTAGCTAAGGTCAATCCGAGCTATTCATATGCATTTTTTATTTTATAGGAATTAAATGCTTTGAATAGGGTTTTATAGGGATATCTTCACATTATATTCACATCGACATAAGTAAAGATATTGCGGAAATCATATGAAAAGGATAAATAAATTGTGAAGAACTTGTAATACTTTCAAATTTAGATCCTGAGCTTTTTTGCAGACCAGAGAGCTCGTATTACAAACTTGGGCGACAGTAGGCACCCCAGTCTTCTCCCGCTCACCCCAGTCCAATCGGATCTTCAACTACTGTAATTCCCATAGAAGCACCTCCATGTCCATTCTATTCCACACATCAATTTATTCGAGTTCCAACACACTATGAGGTAAGTTTTATTCAGGTTAGTATCTTATCCATTTAATTTCATTTATTTTAATTTCATTTAAATAATAAAGTAAAATATTTAGCATATGTATTTTGTCTTATATGGGTTATTTTCAGCATTGTTTTCTATTTATATTAACTTAGACAAATTTAAATTTTAGTTAATGAGAAACCACTTAGTGAAAACAATTAAAAAATGTGATTGATACTTAGTAGCAACCACTAGATTTATATGAATGTAAATGTAAGCAAGTTATAATATAAATGTCGGGTTTAATTTTCAAAAGAAGAGGGGTGTTGAAATTTTAGCAATAACACTCCTCTTACATGTGCACCTAGTAGTTATCCCACTACATTCACCACTACAATAAATAATATCACCCATCGGTGCTCTGCCCAACACTACGTATATGCTGATGTGCATCCTAAATCATTTGCTCTAATCAATACTATATACACTTCTACCTCATCTACACATGGTGGCTATAACTAGGCTCCTGTGGGCCCTAACATCACCTCTTCTCTCTTCACATCTTTAGAGTAACATATTGGGCTATCCAAAACTGTCCTGACACACACTTATACTTAAAGAACTCGGCCACTCTTGAAAACCTATCGTCTAGCCACATACTACATTAGATGCTTCATAGCTCCACATGGTACTTAACCCAACCACCATAGTATCTATAGGGTCTGAAAATTACATCACTAGGCTCCACATGCCCAAAATAGATCTATATGTTATGGTTTCAAATCCATAACCCCCTCCGTCTAACCCATCTCGCTGTAAAGATCTTCAGTTTGTTAGAACATTGTAATATTAAGTGTTATTAGAAATAAACTATACTTTATAATTAAATTATTTAGAATATAATATTTTAAATTATCGAATGTAAACTACGTGTTTATTATGTTAATTGATTATTTAAAATAAATTAATGGTTTCAGGGTACTTCATGAGAATTCACACCCTTTAGTTGTATTTATATTGACCTGCAGGGTCAATTAAATTTGATATACATGAATGTAATTGTGATTTTACGGGGTAAAATCACCAAATGAGAGAAGTGGGGGGAGGAGAATTATTGGACTAGGTTTCTCAATTAATGAAAATTTCTACTTTGTGGTTTTTACCCCTCGGGGGTTTTCCCCATTAAAATGTGTCTGTGTTATTTAAATTTATTTACATTTTTTCTAATATTTATTTGTAATGTTGTGAGTTTCTTTAGTTAATAATTTGGTTAATGTGGTTACCCTCTTAGACCTCACATGGTATCATAGCAGATTAAAATATTTTAATTATTTAATAAGAAAACCAACCATTTAGTTTGTTGGGTAGTTGAAAATATATACCCCCTCCCTCTATTTTACCACACACCCTCTCAATACATCATCTCTCAAATGCATGAAAAATAAATATTGTGACTAGTTATTCTAGTGTTGGAATTCTTCTCCGGGCACATTGTCCATGAGCAGGTAAGTTTTTGGGTGAATATTTTGTAAATATTTTAACATTTATTTCAAATTTTGTGCTGTGCAGGAGAAAAATAAATATGTAGAGGGTAAATTGAAAGGTCTCCTAAATTAGAGACATCATCCACAAAAATAGGAGGCTAATTTTTCTCATTGGCTTGAGATGAGAACCCTTGGAAAGGGACTATTTTTTATGTGGTGATATAGTAATTTAAATTCTAAATTTAAATAAACTTTTAGACATATATTAACCTATGCCTATATATATGTCTAAATTATAAAATCATATGTATCTAACCTACCCCCTTTACTATATCACCTAGGTTTAATTACACCAAAGGAGTTACCCCTATGGGAAAGGGCTTTGCGGACATTCATGGGACTGTGTCAAATTTGATGGCCTAAATGACAGTTTTACTATTTTTAACAATTTTGCTTAAATGACGGTTTTGCTATTTTTAACAATTTTATTTTTTGCTTTTCTAATAATTTTGTTTTTATTTTTAAATTTTATTTTATAACTTTTGCATACATTAATGTTTGCTTTTGCTATTTTATTTTCTAACAATTTTTCTTTTCTGATTTTGCATGCTCATTTTGACTTTACTAATTTAATGTGAAGGTTTTGACGTTTTTATTTTTTAAAATTTTAAAAGCTATTTTTAGCTTTTTTGTTTTTAACAATTACATGGTAAATGTTGTGTATATATATAGTTTGCAGGAATATTGTTATCAAGATTGTTTTCATAACAATTTAGTGGATCAATCATGTCACCCTTGAATCTACAGCAGTATGCGGTACTTGACGGAATTGTTGTAGTGAGAAACATAAGTTGGGGTTGTTTGTGCAGGTTCTTCCCATCTACAAATATCTTCTGAATCAAGGTAAATTTAATTTCTGTAAACCTTGTGCTAATTGCTTAAAGAATTCAACAGGTCAATACTAGTGATATAGATTTTTTTACCCAAGTTATTGGGGACCTCGTCTGATAGGGACTTTGCTTAGATTTGAATTAAAACCATCCTCTATATGCTATTTCTCCTTTTGAAATAGTTCGATAATATTTCACAAGATCTTTAATTAGCAACCCAATCTTCCTCACGATCCACACCTGTGAGCACTGTCTTCATCCCATGCCGCAATGCTTAGTTCATTTCCCTTGCCATTTTGCATGAGCTCACTATCATGTTTGATGCATTGGGTGTGTTTAAGCCCTTTAAGATTACTTGTTTTTCTTAGTGGTCAAGTTGGCCACGACCTTCCTTTGCGTGAGTCCATGTTCAATTTCATGGTTGGCTCATTTTTAATATGGCTTAATGATGTCTCCTCATGAATCCTCAACACTAGTCTCATACCTTTCTTCGACCATGGCTCACCACTATAGAAAGTTCTTGAACTCATTCGTCTCCTATATCTCCTCGAGCTCTATTTTTTCTAGTAGCTCACTGTAAGTGATTGATGGATCACCCATTACAACTCAACTCGACAATTTATGACGAGCTCTCCACCGAGTTCTCCTTACGAAACGATGACTTATGATGCCAAACATTGTGCTGCAAGCTTCCATTTTTATGTTGCTAACTCATTGTGCAAGCCCTCTTTTCCTCCTGGTGACTCATTGAGCTCAATACCTACATTTAGATTCTGATCGTTATGACCTTTCCATGTTATTGTGGGCTCACTGAGCTCTTGCATTGTCCATAGCTCGATATCACAAGCTTCTTTGTGAACCTACTTTATTAGCTTGCTTCATGATTTCCGTCCTCCTCACATCTCATCATCATCATATCTCGCTAGGCTGAGTTCCTTTATTACGAGCTCATGGTTCCATCCTTCTGTGCCAAGTTTAGTGTGCATTTATCGAGCTTGTTCGAACAAGCTATCCTTCTAGGTTCTTGCCCAAGTTATTAGTTGAGCTCCTCAGCTTCCTTGTCAATGCCCAGGGTGAGTTGAACCTTAGTCTTCTTATGAGTTTCAAGCTCACTCCTTTCCCCTCTATGTTTTCTACTATGGCTGAGTTGTCCTCCGAGCTACCACATCGCTAGAGAAACTCAAAATGCCGAAAAAACTTGTCAAGAAATGGAATCCCGTCCATCTTCAATTTCCTGAGCTCTTCTAGAATATTGCATCAATGTTTCACATAGTTAGCAAATACTGTAAGATGAATTATTATTTTGTTTTATTATTTTAAGTGTATACTATTTTGTGTCCAGACTTGTTACCAAATTTAACAAGAAAAAAAACCAATCCTGAGCAACCAAAATTCAGTCATAAGTCTAATGCTACCTAACTAGGTCTCTAGCTTGAGGAAACTGAACACCATTTTAAATTCTATTCAAATTCATGTTGTTGTATATCAAATAATATGGAATGGTGGAACATTTTTAAGGACCCAAGGTAAGTTCAAATAAAATGCAAGATATGTAAGGTAAGGTAAATTATGGTTTTATTCACAAGACAATAATAATATTAAAACCTTTAATAAACATTATAGCTCTACACCATCTGAGAATTAGTAAAGCCAAAGCAACAAGAGATGTACATCAGGTGGCCATTGCTTGGTGAAGAGACCATAGAGGATATCAAACAACTATTACAAGATGCTAGAAGAGAAGATGACTTTAGGAGGTCATCATAAAATCTAGGACTACATTTGCAAACTCAGATGAGTTATTTAGCTCGCTTTTAGAAAAAATGAATAGAAGGATGTACTCGTCATCTCATTACATTTTGGTATTTATATAATATTTTCTCAGGTCATTAATCCTTTAATGTTTTCAATTATACTCATTATAAGACAATTATTACTAATGAATGATTCTTTCGTTGTTTAGTGTCCATGAGCACATTCACATAGTAATTTGGATGCTATGATGAATAGTTTGTTTTTTGTCTTCTCTTTGCTATGTGACATCTAACAACTTGTAATTAGTAGAGAAATTATATTTGATTTCTTTCTGGTGTTTGTACTCTTGGTTTTCTTCTCTGAAAAATCTATGCCATATGTGCTATTACAAAATAATTATATTATTCTTTCCTTTTTGATCATGTGGCATGCATTCATATTCCCTTTTCTATTATAAGACAATAAAGGCATAAATTCAAGTTTGATCAACATATAATTTATGGTGGAAAACATCAACATCAAAAAGGCTAGCTTCTCCAAAAAGAAGAATCTAGGGACTAAGTTCAATGACATATGTGTCAATTTTCAGAATGAATTGGGCGGGGAAACATTCTATAGAATTGAATTTGGAGAGTAGCATGAACATGCCATACAATGCGCCTCTCTCCAAGTAGCTTTAGCAACCATGTACTCAGGTTAATTTCCTTCATAAGTTTTAGATACACCCATATCTATCTCAACTATTTTTGTGTAAAGTTGTTTAATAAAAGCCTTGTCATGAGAAAAAATCACCATTGGCACATCTTGATTCTTGAGATAACGTTCCAGCCACTCTACAGTGTCGAGGTTATACTAGTTATTTACTTATCTATGTATTTTAGTTGATTTAATGTCTTAACATACATAGGTATGTGGCACTTGAACCTGTTTTTCCTCAAAGAGACCATAAACAATGCTTTTCCCAGCATTTGGAAGTCTGGTCCCAGTGCATTGCTTCCCACATCTAGAACTTGCAACCCTGTCATGGTGCTATAAATTGGGAAAGTACCTAGAGAGAATATTTCTTGATAGAGCTAAAAATATGAGTTCCTGCAAGATGCTGAGAGAATGTGACACATTCCCACTTAGCTTGTTATTCTTCATGCTCAAAAACTCTAAGCTTGACAGGGCACTGAACCACTTTGGAACACTCCCATTGAACATGTTATTATCAAAGATCAATGTCTTGATCTTTCTAAGCTCAAATAATTGGTAAGGAATGGTTCCATATAAAAAATTTGAGGTTAAATTTTTCATTTCTAGAGAGGACAGGAAGTCCAGCTTGCTTGAGAGAGGACCCCATATGCCCATTGCCACCAAGGACACATATTTTAAACTATAGAGCCTAGTGAATGTGAAGCTTGATTAATGATATTTGGGTTCGTGGGTGTGAAAATATTGTAAGATTACCTCTATATTAATTTGTACCTTTGAAAATTGGTGCTCAGCTATTCATTGATCAATTTATAATCTTGTGAAAAATAAGGTTGTTTTTGATGTAACTAATTGAATAAGTATAGATATATTTAGTTTTATTACCTTATTTTTTTGATTTTTTGTAGGGTATTTGTGATTCTCTTTCTCTCACGGTAAAGAAGAGAGTGTCATCTCTAAACAAACTTTAGGTGCGTTTCAATATTGATTGAAGTATTTATTCATTTATTCTGTTTATTACATGTTATGGACTAAAAAATTATTGTAGAGTGCTTTCATGTTATTTTCTTTTGATTGTTACATTTATATTTATAGTTGAATCCAATCCTTTTTCTGAAGTGACATGTGGGGGCATGTGCGTTCATCAATGATAAGATTCATTATGTGTTGAGGGGTTCATTCCCTAATGAGGCCATTTCAAAGCATCCTAAGTTGGATGTTAGAATAATCAGTGATAAGGATTTTTAAGCTGCTCTTCATACCTAAAAACATCTTATAAAACTAATATACTTATTTTCCCTCTCCAGTTTAATATGATGAAGACTAGAAACACAATTCCCCTCCCTACAACATGATTGATAACTACACCTCACTTGCAAAGGGAGGAAAATTTTAAACGTATTCAATGTGTTGTTAATGTTTTACATTGCATGCAACTGAAACCACCTAAAATAGTGATCGCTGAAATGATCGGAGATTACCTCCACCTGATGCTAACATCCCCAATTTTCTCTCTAAAATTTGAATGATTGGAGATCATTCACAAGGCTTCTGCTTGATTTATGATTCTAACAAAGATGCACTGAAATATGAACCACCCCACAAATTGAGGAGAATGGGAATACCAATTGAGGCATCTATAACTGGACAAAAATACAAGAAACGTGCAAAGAAAATTGCACAAGCAAAAAGAAAGAAGTTTGATTTTAAAAAATAGCTCGTAGTGGTTAGTTTATAAGTGTTTGTCTATACGTGTTTTTGAAACAAACTGTAACTCGTTCCAAATAATTCCATGTATGTATTGTGGCAGTATATATTAGACAAAGAATCAAAATTTTTAAACACATATTCAGTTTTTGTTATCCAACAACTATGCATTCGTAATCTCTTTATCATTATATCTCCATACAAATACGTATAGTTTTATCACTTCAACTGTACATATTATTCTTATTGTTTTCCATTCTATTTGCTTAACATAATAATCTAAAATTCATTACAAATAAATACATGTATATACTGTGGCGGAACATATGGAACACATAATCTAAATTTTCAACATACGTGTTCAATTTTACCTTTATACAATTGCTCGATACTTTATGTAAACCAACAATAACACATTTTTAATGTGATCTTCATTATATCTTTTCTTTATACAATTTCTCACTTCTTTATATAAACCAACAACAAAGCATTTTTAATGCGTTCCTCATTATATCTACATAAAAATACATATAGTTTTAAAATGCCGAGAAAGAATTATGCAATTTTTAGTTATTTTCATGCAAAGTTTTATACATTATATCACTTTTTTGCATATTGAATTGTTAAAGGGTTAGACTTCATGTTTGCATTTTTTAGAAAATATAAATGAAAAAGGAAGAAAAATTTAAAGGTTCTCATTGTTTACAAATGCATGCTTTCTTGAACACATCCTTCATTTCATGTTTAGATGCACTACAATTTTACATTTTCCACCATACATTTGTAGAACTCCCACTATCTTGAGCATATTTTAGTTGTCATGGAAATAACTTTGACACACGAAGGCATTTCTCAATTAATTGAGGGTGGTTCCATTGTTAACCCCACATTTTAGATATTACACTTGTCATCTCTAAGGTCCATTCTCAACATAGTTGCCCAACATCGTGTTTACCTTTTAGATGGGATACGTTTTCAGATAACACTTCTACCCTCCAAATTTGCAAGCCGTATAACCAAAAAACCAATATAAGAAGGCTCCATTGTGTGCTTACACAAATCCCGCGTTAGAGTGATCAAAAGTGAACTGTAAGCTTCATCTCCTGCTTGATTACCAATGTATATAAACTCCCTATATTAATTATAATTTCTTTATGTCTATTTTTTGCATCCGTTTCTCAATTCTAATTCTATCATGATTTTATTTTCCACTGCAGGACTGTTCTTATCATTAAAATGGATGTTGTCAAAACACATTTGATAATCGGTGCTCTAACCCGACTACCAACAAATGCTCTCTAAGATAGTCAGTTCCCTCAAATAGATGTAAGTTCCAATTAGGTTATCAAATATTTTGCGAGAAAACCAACTAAAATAAGTGGATTGAATACATATATGCGCATGTGGTCCGTAGAGGGGCCGTGCCCTAGCAAAAACAACCCTTCGCGAATATCACAATGCAAGGGGAGATGGTTCTATTTTTGGGTTTGATTTTGTGGATTAAGAAGGAGGGGAAATCCACATCACCTATTTTAATGAGGCCACGGAAGCATTCTATGAGCATATTGAAAATGGAAGCTATATATAATTTCCAATGGGAGGATTGCAAGGGTTTCTGATATAAAGCTATACTACAACCATTTAAACAATGCTTTAAAGATTTTCCTACAACCTTCCTCAATCATATCTCCACTCATAGAAAATGAGGATACAATACCTTCCCATCACTTTCACTTCACCAAAATCAAGGACATACCTGCAAGCGTTGAAGGTTCTACAGTTGATTTGATTGGCATTGTTCTTATGATGTCACCATCCTCAACAATTCATCCACATGACAAGTCTGAAACAAAGAGAAGAACACTACAATTAAAGGACACATCAAGATTCAGTGTAAGTGTCACATTGTGGGTATAACACTTAGATGAGATAAGAAAAGAACTTGAAGACATGCTTTCTCTACCGCCTCTTCCGGTACTTGCCTTAAAAGCTGCTCATGTCTCTAGTTTCAATGGAAGCTTAGTTGATACTATTTCAAGAACTAAATGTTACGTCAACCCTCTAATTTTAGAAACAAATACACTTCATGGTTGGGTTGATTCTCATGACTACTCCCTTTTGGTGCCCTCTATCATAAGTAAATTTCCGGGCCCTCCAAAAATCTTGACCTCTATAACAATGATTTCACACAGCGTACAAATGGGCAACATTGAGAGAAATGAAAGGACCATGGTTACTGTAGAAATCACAAATATCAACATGGACAACTTTTTTTACAAGGCATGCCCTCTTCAAAAAGGTGACAAACAATGCATAAAAAAGATGAGAGAGAATGGTAGTGGTTCATGGTTCTATTCGAGTTGCAACATACAACTTCATAACTATGATTATAGATATGCACTTAGGGTCAATCTAAAGGACCCAATAGGAGAACTCTAGTCAGTTACCACTTTTGATGAGACAACGAGTCAGTCATGGGTGTTGACATACTATTGTCACCTACTACTATGTGGATTGTAAGTAATTTTAAGAAAATAAATGTATTTAACTTGCACAAAATAGCTCTAACAATGATGCTCTCAAACTCGTAGAGGTAATAAAGAAATTTGGAATGTACCATAAACATTTCAGATTTGTTTATATATAATTGCATATTCTATCTCATTTTAGTTTCATGGAGAGATAATATGTTAAAGCACTTAGTAATTCTTTCAATATAATTTGACAACAACACTTCACATTCACAACATTCTTGAGAGTGAGTATTAACAAACTTACATGTCTCACTTGCATTTGCAACATTTGTTTTAACTTTAATAGAAAATCAATATCGTCAATCACACCCCTTATCAACATCAACTACAAAATTAATAACTGTCCTTTCTAAATCGAATAACAAATACCATTCAACATTCACATTGCATTGTGCACATATGATTGCTAGTTATAAATACTTATAATAAACCTATGCTTATATTATATATTCTATATAATATAAATTCTCCTAACCATTACCCAAGACGTTGGTCTTAGACCACTTGAAACTATGTATATCTGGCCGCTCAATGTCTTTTTTAAATATTAAAACCTATACCTAAGTGCTTTAAATATTATATATACCTTTTATACTTATATCTTTTAAACCTAAGCACTTTAAATATGTGGTATGTGTTTTGTAATATGGCCACCTATAACTTTATAGTGCTCAGATCATGGATGGGTAGTTTTAAATATGGCCCACTTAAAATTTTTAAAAACTATCCACTATCCCCCCTTCACTCGCCTAGGCCTCCACATGGAGCCCTCCATCAAATAACACATCTTTTTGCCTATTTCAATGCAGTCTGTTAATTTTGACATTATTTTTAAAAACTAGCAATCGCATGTGTACAATGTAATGTAAATGCCGAACAATACGTGTTATTTGATTTAGAGGGATAGTTATTACTTTTGTAGTTGATGTTGATAAGAGTTGTGATTGATTGTAAGTGTAGGAATACAAATGAAGCATTACATTTAAAGGTTCTATCTCTACATTTCAAATTTGTTACAATTTCATACATATACATTTGCAAATTCTACATCATGAGTGGTAGCCTTTTGTGGACTATTTTATTTGAACTAAACATGAAATATGAAGACTTTTGTACATTTGCATATGGTAGAATCAATGCCAAGCCAAACAACAAAAAAAACTTGACAAATGCAGAAACATGGTAAGTAAAGTTCACTATGAAATTAAATTAGGTTAATTACCCATGCACATTTAGAAATGACAATGGACACCAACTACTACTATGAATAATGAGACCCAATAAAAAAATTACAGAAATAATAGGCTTGCAATACCTTATAGGAAATGTTGCAACCCACATCATCCATGTCATGCTCAATATATTACATCATTTTCACAACATAAAAAAAAATGCATGGGGGAAAATAACATTGATCCAAAGTGTGAAAATCCTATCCTCAAACTGCGCCTCTTTGGTTAGGAAAGCAACTCCAATAGTTTCTTTATATTGGTTGCTGAATTTTTTGTTTACATATCTATGAAAGAACTTAAGGACAACACCAGCCATGATTCCTTTGGATGAATTCTCCCACAATAAATTCTGTAATTGTGGAACTAAAGGAAAAAGGGTGTAAATGTTTTGACCCAAATTATAGAGTATGAGTTGATTTTGCAAACTGTAGATACCCTAGAAATAACGCCTTTGATCTAAATCAATTATCCATAAAAACCCTCAAAAATACCTCTTACACTCTAACTAATGATTGAATTTCAACTTAATTCAACACCAAACATGAGAACAAACTTATAACAATCAATTTTCATAGTAACTTCTCCTAATGTTAAAGATGGAAACGTTGTTTTTGGCTTCAAAATTACTGAATTTTGGCCTAATTCAACCACTTTTAAAAACACCAATGAAAGTTTGCCAATATTTGATGTAAGCAGTTTTGAAAGATAGGAAGATTGTAGTCAATAATTCTCTAAGGGAAATAACTCTATGGAGGATGGAAAATAAATAAATGAAAGAGCCTCAACAAAATGATAAAAAAAAGGAGTTATCCAAACGTAAATTGGAACAATCTAGAGGTATTATTGGTAAGTCCTTGAGCTCGAATATCTATAGAAGATTTTTTGATGTTGATAATCCTATAGAGCTTATGGGAAAAATTGGAAAATGATTTTAACTATGCACATACTGCTACTATGTTTAGTATGGAAGACTATTTGATTAGTTTATATATAGTTTATTTTGGTAAAATGGTTGATTCCAAACAAAAGAAGAATATCAGCGTAGAAAAACATATACATTGCTTTGTTTTATTGTTTAAGGTGCACTACAACATTATTATAGTCATCTATTACTTGTAAGAATCTAAGCAAAAGTTGATATGCACTTGTGATTTGATATCATGATCATTCAAGTTCACAAGGATGCGAGGAATCTCGGTGATCCATAGGGATCCGAAATAACTCTACTTCATTAGAAATAGTCAGCACAAAGAAGGAAAATAATAAAATGGAGGATCTGTCTTTTAAGTAACATGACTGCCACTCTATGTAGGGTAGTGGTTACAGAACCGCTGGTCTGCACAGGGCGGTGGTCCTGGCCATTACGGACAAAAAACTAAAATTAAAATGAAAAACCTTTGAATTTGAAAGGATTTTCATTTCTCTTCTCCTTCATGACATTTCCAATTCTCCACTGAATGGGAGGACATGAGAAAGACTATAACTACATGATTATAGAAGTGTAGAAGATCATCGAAGCATGGGAGCAAGTGAGAAAGAAGTCTTGGTGCTAGAAATTGTATTTTTGTAGAAGAAAGGAGTGTTGGACAGAGCAAGCAAGTAATTGAAAGGAAGTGTTGAGATATTATCTACTTCTCTTTCATAATTATTGTAAATTTTGTACTTGTTGATTTGAATTGGCCAATAGAAGTGGGAAGAAAGAGAAATTTCCCTTCCTGACTGGTTTTTCCTCCATTGGAGGTTTCCAAGATAAGATTGTTAGTGTTATGAGCTTATATTATTTCCTTTATTACAATTGTTGATTCTAAGCACAATAATAATTCATTCACTAGCTATCTCTATTATTTTCTAATAGAAAGTAAACACCAACGATTAATTGTGATTTTGTGAATAATTCCAAAGTTGAAGAGTTTATAGATCACTCGGCTATAGGTTGTAAGGGTGAAAGAAAAGTGGTTTAAAGTCATACATGTGTACATCTCTATCCTACACAGTCTAGGTAAGAAGAAACAAGTGTTCTTTGAATTTTTCATGTGTTATTTATGCCGATTGGTAAAGAACTAATAAGGAGTATAATGAAACAAACACCTGTGTAAAGTTTTGAGTCTTAAATCCATAATTGTAGGGAGTTAAAGAAAAATTTAGACTCTCGGGTAGACACATGCCTTAGAAACCCTCTAGCTAGGATTTGGAGGTTAAAAATCCATTATCTCTTAAATACACCCATAGAATTGAGTAAAACTTTGTAGAAAAGTCCATCACCTTGTGATATAAGTGTTTATTGAGGTTTTAGCTTGAAATAAGTAGTTCCAAAGAATATGTTAATGGCAGTACCTTTGAGGACAAAAAACATAGGTTCGATGGCTAATGGGCAAGACCATTTAACAAAGGAGCTATGTCAAAATGGTGGAGTTTGTAAAAATAAAGTACCAATGTGAAAACCATTATTTTTAGTGGCATAAATGGTGTTTGTAAAAAAATGTACCCAAGCCAAATGTGAGAAAGCTGTTGAGAACCTCGCCCTGTAGTGCCCACACTTTTATAGCTCAGTTACTTGTTGTTTCTTTGCTCATAGACATGTTTTGACAGAGATTTGTTATATTTGGACATTATATTTAGAGATTTGATCTTATTAGACATGTGTGGACATTTAGGCGTATAGTGCCCAATTTAGCTTAATTTCTATGTTGTTGCATTATCATATGATGTCATGGATACTAATGGATATGATGTTATTGATGGATACTTAGTTGTTGCATGTTGGGATCCTATGGTTATATGTCACTCTATCATCTTGTCTAACTTTTGGAATATTGAGTAAAATTGTGCAAGTTGTCGCATTTTTATTTCAGTAGGATGTTAGGCTAGTTTAGAACTCATTGATATCTTGCTGAGTCATTGATTTATATTGTATCGGACAGGTGCGGTTAATGTGTGCAATGAGTGTGTAGGTGACAGGTTTACAGGAGAACGTGGGATTCAGGCCAGCTACACAATCTTGCACAAGCAGCCCACGGGCTGAGTCCTAGCCATGTTCATTGTGTGAAGCCTTAGTGTTGGAGATTATTATTTTGGGCACCATGAGTGACCCCAATTTTTGTAATGTATTGTGCCTTGAATTATTAATTTTGTTTAGGGTAATTAGTGATGTTGTAAACATGTTTTGGGAGTTAATAATCCCACCTTTATTAAAATTTTGATTTTGTTTAATGAGTCACTTAATCACAAGGGTTTAGGGTCACATGTGAAACCCTTGGGTGGTCCCCACACCCTCTACCCTTGTGCCAAACATGCAAAACCCGAAATTGGGTTATTTTGGGCATTTTTGGGGACCCCTTTTTAGCTTGGGAGTCTTCCTTAACATTAAAATGAGCCCTTGGATCCTACCTAATGGGTAGGGGGGCTTATTTCCAAGGCTAGAGGGAGTTTTCCATCCCTTTTTGCCTCTTGTTTGGTCACATCCATGTAAGGGGTGTGGGTTGGAGTGCTTGTTAAAGGTTTCACTAATTTTGTCTTGTTAACATTTAAGGGAATTTGGGAGATGAGGGAAAAAAGAAATTTTTACCCTTTCTCTCTTTTGTTTGGCATCTTTGACCTTGAAGAAGGAGAGGGGTGACACATGTCACCCCCTCATTTGTGAGGATCATTACTTTCTCCTCTTAAAATTCTCCTTCATGGGAAAAGAGAGGGACTTTTTTTTTGGAACTTCTTGCTTGGGATGCTTGTGGGATTTGGAGCTTGTGATTTGCTTGAGTCAAGAGTGGAGAAATTTGAAGTTGGAAAGATTTTTGGAGAGCTTTCTTTGAGGTAGGCTCTTATGTCTTATTGTTTGTGTTGTTTTCCTTTTAGTTGTTAGATTGGTTGCTTGAAATTTTTATTATTGCATGTGGATTTTGGTTGTGTGTTGCTTGTTTTACTCCCTCCATCATATGACATGATGGAGTTTTGAAGTTGTGGGGGAAGAGAGAGGGATTTTCCCTCTCAATCCTCAAGGCTTGATGGACAAGCCTTGAAGGGTCTTATAGTTTTTCCCCTCAAATGGTTGAGGTGGGGAAGTTGATTCCTTTTGCTTGAATCTTCTTCCCCATTCTTGGTAAGGAAACCCATTTGGGATTTGAAAATCCCTCCAAGAAGGACGTGGGGAAAGGGTGGAGGAATAAGGAGGGATTGTATGTAAATGGAGAAATAAGGAGGGTATGGAGTATTTGGTTTTATGAAACTATTATTGGATGATAATTATTGGAGAACATATTTCCTCTCTTCCCCATGTTGTTTTAGAGTTAGAACTTGGGTTCTTCTCTTCTTCCTTCCTTGTAAAATTTTGGAGTCTTGTTTTTTTTTTGTCCTATTTTTGTGTGTATGTATCATTGTTAGTTCACCCTTATTCTTGTGCAAGATTGTGGATGGTTTTCCTCCTTCCCATGGGCTTGGGGGAGGCTAGCATGCATCCCAAACCTTGGGAGAGGCATGTAATGATGCCTATGGTTAGGTGGTAAACAAGCTCTCTCTCCTTCTTGGTTCTCTTGAAGGCAATGTACATGGGGATCTCATGTTGGAACTGGGTTGTTGGATTGGAGCTCTTTATCTCCAACACTCTATTGTGGACATTACTTCTTGTCTCTTGCAAGGAATGGTTTAGTAGAATCTCCATTGTTGTAAATCTCTTCTTTATATTTATAAATTTCTTTAGATAAGTGTAAGCTACTCTTGATCAAAATCTCTCTTTCTAATCTTGTAAGAATTCTTGTAATAAACTTGAGTAGTTAGGTATTGACGTATATTTGTATTTGGAACTTCAAATCATGGAAAGGAGTTGATAGTTTATCCCTTTGTGTATTTAAACATAATTTGAAATATGAAGTATTGAGTTATTGAGGGGTTGTGCAAAAGAAGAATTGTAAGATATTGTATTTCTTTAAAATACATCTAATAGAAGTATTTTTTTTTACATCTCTTTAACATGTAATGTTCTTGAAATTTTATTTGGCAAAAAGGGTTTGTTATTTGAAATGAAATCTATGTGGCTAGTTTACTAGTTAATATTGGAAGAAAACTATTATCATTTTGGAATGTACATTTCTTGGTCAGCTATCATGGATTTAGAAAACAAAGTGAGACTAGTTTTAAAATTATTGCTTACCCCCGTGTATTGGAAATGAAAATATCCTCATTGAGCAATATGTTTTCTCTTGTAGTTTTCTCTTTTTATACATATTGGCAAATGAAAGAAAGTAGATTCTTTTTTTCTCTTGTGTAGCCAAGAGATTTATTTTCTTTTAGTATATTTTTTAAAATAAAATGGGTAATTATACCTATTATTGGTTTTTTTTTGTTACACATACATACCTTGATTTTTATATATTTAACCAGTCTATATATTTGAATGGATACTGGTTATTAATACCACATTTAAATTTTATATATGATTATATTTACATTTTTTAATTGAAAACGTTTATATATATATATAAAACAAACACAAAAAAAAAAAACAACAAATAATATACAAAAAAAAGAGGAGAATCATGGGGGAGGGGCCGAGCCCTCCCCCATCCCCGCAGCCTTGCACATAGTGCCTCCCAGGGCGGTTACCCTCCCCTCACACCCGTGGGCTCCCTGCCGCCTCCCTTCCCTGTCCCTGCACCTGACCGCCCTCCTTCATCCATCGCGCCCTACCCCCTGACCTCCCTTCCGACCTCCCCCTCTCTGCCGCTATCCCCTTTAATCCTCACTGCCCCTCCTCACCTATATGCCATGAGTCCTTCTCTATGCCGGCATCTCCTCACGCTTCCCTCACACAGTCTCCTTCCATAGATCTGCCCCCCCATACAAACAAACAAAAATACATACATAAATACATATATCTATTCCAAAACCAAAGAAGAAAATAATGGGGAGGTATGGCCATCACCAAAGGGGGAAAACATAAGGAATTTTCAAGCTTCCATGGCCTGTCCTTTACCTGCAAATAACAAATAAAACAAATGAGAGTAAATAACATGGAAATGAAAAGAAAAGAATGAGATAACGGGATCTAGGTCAAAATTAGATCTAGGGCTGAGATTGGTTAGATCCTAGGGCTCAAATAAGACCCTACATACTTTAGGTAGGAGAAATATTGGGAAATGGTAAATAAATTTTAAACAAAAGGAGTGTGATGAGTTAAGTAAATAAGAAGAGGGTGACTAATTATGGCCCTAGTAAATAAATAAAAAGATAAGTAAATAGTTAAAGACAGGATTAGACTGGTAACTAATTAAATTAGGCAAATAAATATATATATATATATATATATATATATATATATATATATATATAAAATTAGTTATTATTGAGAATGGGTTAAGTGATGGAATAGTACTAATTAATCCCTTTTAAAAAAATTTTTTACCCCAAATTTTTAGTAACTTCTGGTGTGGTTCGTTGTCCCGGGAATGGGCTTGACACGCCCAAGCTACTGTAAACGACCTCCCCCGAGATTTTGTGAATGAAACTCACTCGAGTTGCTGCCAACCTTGTCGGACCTGTTGTAAATGAACCTCACTTGAGATATTAAAATGCAATGGCTATACCTTTGTAATCTCGAGTTGTGCAAATGAGAACCATAGGCTATTGAAATGCAATGGAGAGGGAGGGAGATGGTGGAAGGAGGGAAATGGTAGAAACGAGGATTGAAATGATGAGACTTAGAGCCTTCCTCCTAGGTTGGCATGTTGTCTGGCCACATCCTGTCCAACTTGCCAGCAACGTGTTTCCACTTATGGGACTACTTGCATGTATTGTCATAAACATTAATGTCTAATTTTCATACTAAGTATAGACAATAATCATCAACAATAAAGAAAAACATCAGGATTTGAAACAATAGTTCAAAAAAACAAATCAATGCATGGTGAAACACTTCAGGGATGATATTATAACTTCTAAGATTGTTTTACAAACCAGTTGTAGCTCATCAGCTGCTAACTATTGGGATTCAGCCATTTAAAAGGCATATCTAGGCAAAAAACAAAAGTCTTAAAGAGTGGTTAGTGTGTGTTGGACAATAAATTCCAAGGAAGACACTAAATGTGAGTACATTGGCTCTGTCAGTGGTTAAACAACATGCATATTTAGTACTTTTTTGTGTTAATTTATGTTGACACGTGGACAATCAACAATAATATGTTGTTTTATTCTTTAAGATCCACGAAATTGCAAACACAGGACATATAAAATAGTTGTAATGGCGAATTTTAAAGCTATTCAGAGACTTGAAATGAAGTGCAAGTTCTAGTCTTTCTTCTCTTTAGCCATGATTTTGGATGATGCCATTTACAAGAAAATACAATGTTTTAGGACAAGTCCATTAAAAAAAAGGAAAATATCCAAGCAGAAAACCACTAGTTTTGTTCCAAAATGTAATATTGATTTTTTCAAAATTATTGTTAGTTTTTAAAAAAAATAGTAGCTTCCTCCATTGAGGTATTACTATGTTAAATATTATCCTCATGGTGTTTGCATAGTCTGTAAACATCTATAGGTTGGAACTACCTTGTCTAATTACATTTCTTCCATGGTATAGTTCAAGGAATGTTAGCTGTTAATATACATCACAACAAATCTAGCAGTGAAAAAGAATATCATAGGCCTTGTATATTACTTACAACCTATGTTTCTGTTTCTATCAGATACCTATGTAAGACTAAAAAAATTAGTATTTTGAATTCTATCTCACTTGGATATATGATATTTGGAATATTTAGATAAAAATTGTTGGGAGGAATTACTTTCATTTCCACATTTTGCCAATCTGTGCCTGAATGTGAGATTATGACTTGTGTTTGATTGTCCAAGGAATCAATTTTGGATGCCAAAGTCCACTGTTTGAGTGGTTTTCTGTATTTTTAGTGCTTCCTCTATTTGAATCCCTCATTTTAACATAAGACCATGATGAAGGAGCTCCTGCCCTCCACATTTTGGACATGTGATTGAGGAACCATATGAATGATAGTAAGAGCTATAAGTTTAGAATTTGTACTTGATGAATGTGGTAAAACTCCAACAAGAGAATTTTCAATACTTAATCTACAGACATCCTGAATAGATGCTTCCCCCAGTAGCATTGAAAGCACAAGGTTCATTGAGGGCCAGGATGAAGTGATTCCTTAGGTGCACAGAAGGGCCATTTGAATAAATTTCAAAACCTGTTCCACACAGTAGTTATCTCCTAGTTTTGTATCCATAAAATCCAAAAGTTTTCCTTCATTAAGAAATTGGAATGCCTGCATTGCATAAATTAAACATGAGTACTTTATCTTTTGCATTATACACACAAATGTTCAGAGTTTAAATTCAAGATCCAAATTGAATATTAGAATCCTTGGACTATCTTGCATTTGAAAAAACATTTAATACCTAACAGGTTCATCTTGAAAATTCTATTTTAACTGCATAATAAAACTTTAGTTTCTCATAGAAGTATTTGTGCATTCATTGAACTTCCATTTGGGGTAAAATAAGAATTGAAGATTTTTTTTGAAGAGTTGTTTATTAGTCACAAACCATGGGTTCATAGAGAATTACCAAAAATCATACAAAAATTCCAAACACTTTAGAAGTATGAAAATGTCATACCCAGTCCAAGATATATAATGTACTGATGGGTAGTGTGGGATCCATGTTGGACTTGCCACTCACAAGTTCCAATGCAACAATCCCAAAGATGAAGATGCCTACCTTTTATGGAATTCATAGGGAAGAATTTTATTGTTGACGGTAATTAGTGCAAGATTGGAGGTTGGAAATAAGCTCTGGTAGTAGGGCTTTCTAGCCTTAAGGAAATTATGCTTTCTTATGAAGGATCTGCTCTGAGCATTGATGCCACTTTAGAAACATGCTAATCAGAATACAATTTCCTAATCTTCCTGAAATCAGGTCTCAAACAAAACAAATACATGCTAAATACATACTAATACTAAAACTTTTATACATCATAATACTGAAATAATGTTATCAACTTATCACATGACATCCTTACATATAATGCAATGTGGTAATGTATGAAGAATTTTAGAATATGATTATATTTTCTTAGGTAAAATAAGATGGAAGAATGTTTATCTACTCATGCATGTGAAACAACCACCCTACACAATCGAGAACAACCTGCATGAGGATTCTTCAATTCTTTTTTTGTTGTGCATATTAATTTATGATGTTGTATCTAAACAATGAAATCCAAGAATATCAAGTGACCTTGGACCTAATATGTTTGAAGGTAAGGGAATAAATGTCATCAATCATGTCAACAAAAAAAATTCGATTCATATCTTGTGAACAATACAATCCATGAGGCCACATTTCTTACATGCATTTAGTCAAACAGTTCGCATGACATTTTCCTTGACTGAGTGGGAAGCATACAACAAATTAAATTTCAGTTATATTAAAACTCAAAAAGTTGCAACGGTTTATTGACCTGATTGATTGGGCAACATACAAGTCTTAAAATTTAGTTTCTCATAGAAGTATTTGTGCATTCATTGAACTTCCATTTGGGGTAAAATAAGAATTGAAGAATTTTTTTGAAGAATTGTTTATCAGTCACAAACCATGGGTTTGTAGAGAATTACCAAAAATCATACAAAAATTCCAAACACTTTAGAAGTATGAAAATGTCATACCTAGTCCAAGATATATAATGTACTAATGGGTAGTGTGAGATCCATGTTGGACTTGCCACTCACAAGTTCCAATGCAACAATCCCAAAGTTGAAGATGCCTACCTTTTATGGAATTCACAGGGAAGAATTTTATTGTTGATGGTAATCAGTGCAAGATTTGAGGTTGGAAACAAGATCTGGTAGTAGGGCTTTCTAGCCTTAAGGAAATTGTGCTTGCTTATGAAGGCTTTGCTCTGAGCATTGATGCCACTTTAGAAACATGCTAATCAGAATAAAATTTCCTAATCTTCCTAAAATCAGGTCTCAAACAAAACAAATACATGCTAAATACATACTAATACTAAAACTTTTATACATCATAATACTGAAATAATGTTATCAACTTATCACACAACATCCTTACATATAATGCAATGTGGTAATGTATGAAGAATTTTAGAATATGATTATATTTTCTTAGGTAAAATAAGATGGAAGAATGTTTATCTGCTCATGCATGTGAAACAACCACCCTACACAATTGAGAACAACCTGCATGAGGATTCTTTAATTTTTTTTTGTTATGCATATTAATTTATGATGTTTTATCTAAACAATGAAATCCAAGAATATCAAGTGACCTTGGACCTAACATGTTTGAAGGTAAGGGAATAAATATCATCAATCATGTCAAAAACAAAAATTTTATTCATATCTCTTGAACAATACAATCCATGAGGCCACATTTCTTACATGCATTTAGTCAAACAGTTCACATGGAATTTTCCCTGACTGAGTGGGAAGCATACAACAAATTAAATTTTAGTTATATTAAAACTCAAAAAATTTGCAACGGTTTATTGACCTGATTGATTGGGCATCATACAAGTCTTAAAATTTAGTTTCTCATAGAAGTATTTGTGCATTCATTGAACTTTCATTTGGGGTAAAATACGAATTGAAGATTTTTTTTGAAGAATTGTTTATTAGTCACAAACCATGGGTTTATAGAGAATTGCCAAAAATCATAAAAAAATTCCAAACACTTTAGAAGTATGAAAATGTCATACCCAGTCCAAGATATGTAATGTACTGATGGGTAGTGTGGGATCCATGTTGGACTTGCCACTCACAAGTTCCAATGCAAAAATCCCAAAGTTGAAGATGCCTACCTTTTATGGAATTCACAGGGAAGAATTTTATTGTTGACGATGTAATCAGTGCAAGATTGGAGGTTGGAAACAAGCTTTGGTAGTAGGGCTTTCCAGCCTTAAGGAAATTGTGCTTGCTTATGAAGGCTCTACTTTGAGCATTGATGCCACTTTAGAAACATGCTAATCAGAATAAAATTTCCTAATATTCCTGAAATCACGTCTCAAACAAAACAAATACATGCTAAATACATACTAATGCTAAAACTTTTATACATCATAATACTGAAATAATGTTACCAACTTATCACACAACATCCTTACATATAATGCAATGTGGTAATGTATAAATAATTTAAGAATATGATTAGATTTTTTTTAGGTAAAATAAGATGGAATAATGTTTATCTGCTCATGCATGTGAAACAACCACCCTACACAATCGAGAACAACCTGCATGAGGATTCTTCAATTCTTTTTTGTTGTGCATATTAATTTACTGATGTTGTATCAAAAATAATGAAATCCAAGAATATCAAGTGACCTTAAACCTAACATGTTTGAAGGTAAGGGAATAAATGTCATCAATCATGTCAACAACAAAAATTCTATTCATATCTTGTGAACAATACAATCCATGAGGCCACATTTCTTACATGCATTTAGTCAAACAGTTCGCATGGCATTTTCCTTGACTGAGTGGGAAGCATACAACAAATTAAATTTCAGTTATATTGAAACTCAAAAAGTTGTAATGGTTTATTGACCTGATTGATTGGGCAACATACAAGTCTTAAACTTTAGTTTCTCATAGAAGTATTTGTGCATTCATTGAACTTCCATTTGGGGTAAAATAAGAATTGATGAATTTTTTTGAAGAGTTGTTTATCAGTCACAAACCATGGGTTTGTAGAGAATTACCAAAAATCATACAAAAATTCCAAACACTTTAGAAGTATGAAAATGTCATACCCAGTCCAAGATATATAATGTACTGATGGGTAGTGTGGGATCCATGTTGGACTTGCCACTCACAAGTTCCAATGAAACAATCCCAAAGCTGAAGATGCCTGCCTTTTATGGAATTCACAGGGAAGAATTTTATTGTTGACGATGTAATAAGTGCAAGATTGGAGGTTGGAAACAAGCTCTGGTAGTAGGGCTTTCCAACCTTAAGGAAATTGTGCTTGCTTATTAAGGCTCTGCTCTGAGCATTGATGCCACTTTAGAAACATGCTAATCAGAATACAATTTCCTAATCTTCCTGAAATCAGGTCTCAAACAAAACAAATACATGCTAAATACATACTAATACTAAAACTTTTATACATCATAATACTGAAATAGTGTTATCAACTTATCACCCAACATCCTTACATGTAATGCAATGTGGTAATGTATGAAGAATTTTAGAATATGATAGAGCCTCTGCAACGAACCACAAGCCCACTATGAGCCTTAACTCTTGAGCAACTTTTGAGAAGAGAATTCTACAATCACATTGACTTTTTGTTTTAGAATTGATTTCCTGCTGCAGTGTTGACTTCCTGCCTTGCAAATTAAATGATGCAATAGTATTAAATATAAAATGATGAATGACAATAATGATGAATACCAAACAGGTTACACAAATATTATTCAAAACTAAGTTAATTATTTGGCAGAATCGTCAATGCCTCAATTTATTCCTTGGTCAACTCCTCATGAGTTATACACCAGCTGCAGTGTTAACTTTCTATGTCACATTGACCAAGCACAGACTGGTATGACCAACTCTCCAACACTGATTGAAGGTACAATTAAGAATGACTGGTAAGTTTTGAAGGTATGATAACCCCATTGATTTTCTAATTACTGAATTTCATTGCTAGATGTTAAAAGTTGATTGTTCGCAACTTTTAAGGTTGACAACTGTTAAAAATAACTGTCATTGCTCTAAGTTTCTGGCCAAGAGGGTGAAATCAGAATAGGCCAGGAGTCCTGTTAGGGATTGTGGAAAGATCAGAAAAAGTTCCCTTTCCTGAACAGTTGTTGGCAAACAAGAAGCCAACAACCCATAAGGGATGTTGACAATGATGACAAAGATTATAATCCAGACATCCCACAAGGGATGATGGCAACGATGATTAGGATCTTAACCAAACAATCCTGTGAGGAACAATCACAGATTATAAGATCACAGTCCATACGGGATGGTGGTTATGATGATTAAGATCTTCACCAAATCATCTCATAAGAGGTAGCCAACAGTCCCATTAGGTATGATGGCAAACTTTAGATTATAGTGTTGCAAGGGATGGTGAATTCAGTATTGAATCTACCAGAAATGAGAGAATCAATTTTAATGTGAGCTAAAGTTAGCCACAAAATCATTTCATGATTTTCTTAGGTAAAATAAGATGGAAGAATGTTTATCTGCTCATGCATGTGAAACAACCACCCTACACAATCGAGAACAACCTGCATGAGGATTCTTCAATTCTTTTTTTGTTGTGCATATTAATTTTCGATGTTGTATCTAAACAATGAAATCCAAGAATATCAAGTGACCTTGGACCTAATATGTTTGAAGGTAAGGGAATAAATGTCATCAATCATGTCAACAACAAAAATTCTATTCATATCCTGTGAACAATACAATCCACGAGGCCACATTTCTTACATGCATTTAGTCAAACAATTCGCATGGCATTTGCCCTGACTGAGTGGGAAGCATACAACAAATAAAATTTCAGTTATATTAAAACTCAGAAAGTTATAACGGTTTATTGACCTAATTGAGTGGGCAACATACAAGTCTTTCTGGATCTCCGTGCCTAAATCTAGCAGAAACCGAATCCCTCTTGTGTTTGTTGTATGTGCATCACTGCATAGTGCCTATGCTCTTCTTCGAATCGTCAGGGTTGCATGAAAAAATCCAACGAAAATCCAAATCCTACTTGTGGGTGCTCAAGAAATTACAGGAAACAGGGCTCCAGATGAGTATTGACTGTGTATATTCTCGAATTTAAACACAATAACCCTGCATGTATAAATCAGACTAAGTATTAAAAATCAGAAAATTGCAATGGTTTATTGACCTGGTTGAGTGAGCAGCATACAAGTCTTTCTAGGTCTCCGTGCCTAAATCTAGTAGAAACTGAATCTCTCTTGTGCATGTTGTATATGCATCATTACATAGTGCCTACACTCTTCTTCAAATATTCAGGGTTGCATGAAAACATCCAACAAAAATCCAAATCCTTCTTGTGGGTGCTCAAGAAATTGTACTGACTGTGTATATTCTTGAATTTAAACACAACAACCCTGTATGTACGAATCAAACTAAGTAACGTGCGTGTTCATGCTTATATTTTCCATGCTCACAACCAGTACATAGGAGTCTGGGTAGATGCCGAGGATATCCTTAGCCAAGGCGATGCTAATGAGGTTTTAGAAACCCCCTATATGTGTAAAACATGCAAAAAACATCTTAACGACTGTCAAGACGTCAAATTTAGCACAGTTGTAGAAACGTCTGGAAGAGCCTTTCCCATAGGGGGAACGCCTTCGGCGTAAATATATGAATAAATTTATTCCCAAAATTGGGATGCAATGAATAGTTTTAGAGTTATAATTCAAAGTGGTGATACAATTAAAAGTGGCTTTGGTTACGTATATCTATTCAGTTTTGTTTGGCAATCATGTGATTCGACATAATAGTTGTGGATAGCTGATAATGTTAACACTCTACATCTGGTTAATATGTTTTCTAAGCACTCCATGAAAATATAACTCAGACTTAGCTCGTTGGGTTGATAAGTGAGTACCTTGGCCAAGTTGATATAGACATAGTCTAATTCACGAGCTGTCTCCAAAAATTTTAATTATAGTTTATCAAAAACTTGTTTTTTAGAAATTTTTTATTGTTTATTTAACATTAGAAAAGTTTAATTCCATAGCAATAAAAAAATATTGTTTTAATTAATGTTTCATTTTTTTTTGAAAATAAGAAGTATTGTACTTAATTTTTAACGACAACTAGGTGAGAATTTTTTCAAAAACTATTTTTTTTTGTCTATGTTTCAATTAAATATGTGAATTTATTGTCAAATTAATATATTCTGTGCAATTTTTTTTTGACAGGTTAATTTTGACATCAAAAAGGGAAAAAACACTGAAATACGACCCACATATTCACTTGAAAAATGATAAGGGGATTTCCTAAAACTATTTTATAGATAACCTAGTTTTTCCCTCCTCATTTTGAATTGTTTGAAAATGTAATGATGGGGTTTAATCATTTTACTATTAACAAAACACAAATGTTGAATGGATCAAATTACAACATCTGGAATATCATATTGAAGGAAAAATTCATGGCACACAAGCTTTGGATTGTCATAAATGGTACAGAGAAGGTTCCGACTGGAAGACATGTGACAATAGACAATCTATCAGCATATCAACAGAAGGTGGAGGAAACAATGTCCATCATATTGTGAAGCATTCATGATGACTTCTTACTTCACATTGAAAATCAAGAAAGTTTGAGTGAAGCTTGGACATAACTAGAATCAATGCATGAAGGTACATGTTTATTGAAAATTATAAAATTGATTTTTGAGTTAATGATGACTCCCATAAAGGGAGATGGAAAGGTGACTATTCTTTTAGCAAAACTTAAAAACATTAAATATCAACTAGATGGGTGTAATAGCAATTTGGTTCATGATAAAATGTTGTATTTCATTATTCAAATGAACATCCATGAGAGGTTTATGAATTTTATTTTAATTCTAAATTCTAAATATCAAATTGAACAAGACATCCTTGACCTTTTTACTTTAAGTGCTCTCCTGATCTAGGAAGAGTAAGTCATGTCAAATTTTGATTCAAAGGAGAATTCCATACATGCACTTCTTTCTCACAAATCTAAGAAAAAACCTCTTAGATTTAACAAGAATAAAAAATCAAACTTTAAAACCTCTATAAAAAAAAAAGAAATCAGGGAATATAAGATTCATTTTTGATGGGAAATGTCATAATTGTGGGAAATTTGGTCATAAGAAGGAAGATTATATGTTAAAAAAACCAAATTTCAAAAATAAAAAGGGAATAAACCAAATCAAAATCAAAATATGAATGAGCAGAATAATCAATAATCATAAATCAAAGAAAATGAATAGATATTAGATAGCAGTGCATCTAGGCACATGTCATATAAATATAATATTCTAACTGGTATAAAAAATATAATGATCAAATCTATTTAGGTGATCATTCCATTCTCAATATTTAGGGTCAAGGAAAAAAAAATATTTTTAATGGTTTTATAAATGATGTTTTGTATGTTCCCAAATTAAAAATGAATTTATTTTCTTGTTAAAAGATAAATGAGTTAGATGTTATTATTTGTTGAAGGAATACAAAAGAATGCATTACATGTTTTTAAAGGTTTTTCTTTTTCTTCATGTTTATATACTTAAAATATGAGTGATGTTCAATTGTGGCATGAAAATTTATGTCATGTTAACTTTAGGAGCATGTATGACATGTCTCGGCCTAATCTTGTTGTTGGTCTAGAACCTATCTCTAACAAAATGTGTGAAGGGTGCTTATGTGGAAAGCTGTCACCCAAACTATTCCTCAGTCATCTTGAAGCAAACTCCTCATAATCTATGGAACTTTTCCATAGTAATGTTAGAGGACCTTTAAAAATTCCACCCCTAAATGGTTTAGTGTATGTTATTTCTTTCAATATTGATTATTCTTGCATGATTTGGTCATTTGTTATTAAAAACAAATCAGACATGTTATCTAAATTTAAAACTATAGTTAAAAATCAATTTTATCAAAAATTCAAAAAGGCTTAAAGTAGATAATGAAGATACATTTATAAACTCTAAATTAATAATGTGATTACTAAAAATAGTATTATATACATATCAAATGACACATGGGGATGCCTTTGTATTTGTATTGGATTGCATATAATATATTTTTAATATTGAAATGTTGAAATTGTTGTTTCAAAAATTAAAAATATTGTTAATATGACATGGTTAGTTTTTTAAGCATATATTGTCATTTAAGTTGTTATACAACTTCTTATTTTTATTAATGTAAGATTTATAGATGGTTAACAGTGAAATCAATAATGATTAATATTATGCCTATTATGATAATGCATGTTTATATGGATATTGTAATTCTAACCATGCGGGTGTTGTGTTAGATCGAAAGTATACAACTGGATATGTGTTCAAGTTTGGTACAAGTGCCATTACTTGAAGTAGTAAAAAACAACCAACAATCTCCATATCCTCTACTGAGGTAGGATATAGAAGTGCAATGGAAGAAATGAAAGAAGCCATGTGGCTAAAATAAATGTTGGAAGAGATTAACATGGAATTTAAAGGAAGAACTCCTCTTCTGTGTGATATTCAGAGTTGCATCGCTCTTAATAATAATCAAGTTCAACATTAGAGAATGAAGCATATAGAGATTCATAGGCATATCATTCCACAAAAGGTTCTTTGTGGTGATATAGATCTCTAGTACTACTCGACGGAAGATCAAGTTACAGAAATGTTTACAAAGCCATTGTGTGTTGTAAAGTTTTGCAAGTTTCGTATAATGTTTGGCCTTTAAGAGTTACCATTAAGGGGGGGTGTTTATGACAATGACACCTCCTAATGGCCAATCATGTGTTTTATCCTTTTCCTCTGTACTTCTAATCTAATTTAAAGCATTGTAAATGCTTGGTTTATGATCTTAGTAAACTTATAACTCTAATTTTATTGTAGAGTCTAGTGGTGTTGCACCTTTTGTAAAGGAGGTCCTTATTTTATAAAAGGACTTCTAGAGATGCTAGCATATATTTTTCCATGAGAAACAATGAGATGTAGTCTCAAAAATCATGATTAGCCTAAACCATGACTTCTGATTTATGGATTTTAAATCCCCTTATACCAAAAGGTAAGTTTAACATGACGAAGGTGTATAAATCCTTCAAAAATGAAATGGTAGCCTAAACCTTAACTATGGTTTATGGATTTGTAAATATTTTTGTATAAACAAGTAACTTTGGCATACGTTCCCCACTTAATATTAAGGGGGAGTGTTAGAACATTGTGATATTAAGTGCTCTTATAAATAAACTATAGTTTATAATTAAATAATTTATAATTTATAAGATTTTAAATTGTTTAATAGAAACTATATGTTTATTATGTTATTTGATTATTTAAAATTAACTAATGTTTTTGGGGTACTTTGTGAGAAGTGAAACCTTTTAGATTTATTTATATCGACCCGTGGGGTCAATTGAATTTGATATATATGAATGTAATTGTGATTTTACGAGGTTAAATCACCAGAGGAAAGAAGTGAGGGAAGGAGAATTACTAGACATGGTTTCTCAATTAATGGAAATTTATACTTTGTGGGTTTTTACCACTTGGGGGGTTTCCACATTAAAATATGTATATGTGTTATTTAAATTTATTTGGATTTGTTCTAATGTTTATTTGTACTATTGTAAATTTATTTAGTTAATAATAATTTGGTTAATGCGATTAACCCCTTAGACCTCACACGGTCATGCCTAATCAACTTGTGGACCAATCAATGACCTCAATAATACTATGTACTCATAAGATCATACTTGTAATTGTCGACACCCCAAATTCACATACATGTTCCCAATATTATCCCAATACATGTTCCCCACTTAATATTAAGGGGGAGTATTAGAACACTGTGATATTAAGTCCTCTTATAAATAAACTATAGTTTATAATTGAATAATTTATAATATACAAGATTTTAAATTGTTTAATAGAAACTACATGTTTATTATGTTATTTGATTATTTAAAATTAATGAATATTTTTGGGGTACTTTGTGAGAAGTGACACCTTTTAGTTTTATTTATATCGACCTGTGGGGTAAATTGAATTTGATATATATGAATGTAATTGTGATTTTACGAGGTTAAATCCATAGAGGAATGAAGTGAGGGAAGGAGAATTACTGTTGTTGTAAATCAACAGCACCCCCTAGATGTTGATCAGATTTCTAGTTTGATCATACTAGCATCCAGTGTGATTGCACAACATTGAATCTTTTCCCCAAGTGTGGGACTTACAAAATGAGAAAGGAATCTCTAGTTTAGAGGTTGGTTCCTCAGTTCCTCTGGTCAGATTTATCACTTACAAGTTGCAGAGGTCTATATTCCTAACCCTACCCTAAATTCCAAAGGAGACAGAGATAGAGAATGTAAAAAAGCTAAAACTAATGCTAATAGGTGATGCACTAAAGGAGTGGTGAACATTTTTTACTTCTGTAGATTGACACAGTCCATAAAAATGTAACAAAGAACTTCATGCAAAAATTGATAATTGTAATGAAGGATCATAAATTAACTAAACAACACAGGAAGAGGATGAAAACTAACCACAGAGGCTGTATTGTTATTTTAATAATCAAAATCACTTGCATTACAACACCTGAGAGGAAAAATAAAGTTGCAACTCTTAGAAAAAGTCTGATATTCCACCAAAATCACTTCCAAGGTGAGAAAGGGGACCTACAATACACAAAAAATGTTCAACCCTTTGAAAATGAGCCAAATTTGGGTTTTACAGTGTATGGGATGAGCCCAGGAGAGAGAAACACGTGAGAAAACATGGAAGAGATTCAACCATTGACAAAAACACATTCAAAACAACATGGGCATCCTTACAGACCCATCTCGTGACATTTTCAGCCATGCTGGGAGAGAATACGAGCCGTTCTTCATTAAAAATGGTGGTTGAAACGTCATTTCTATCCATGACCACGTGCCAGAGGTGTTTTTTGATTTTATCTCTCTAAAAATTCATCAAAATGAAAAAATTACCCCATAATATTATAGATAATTTCACCAGCTTTCCATTGATATAAATAACGTGAAAAACTGAGCTCTGGATTAAAAGATATGGCCATTTGAAGTTTTAAGGCAAAACAGGGCCAAATCGGGTTGGCGGGAAAAAATTCAAATTTTTGCACCTTTTTAATCGTTTGGAAAATTTTTCTAAAATTTCCCCACGCTCCACCACTCTAGGTGCCACGTGGCAGCATCTCATTGGCCATGGACCTTTCAGGGGAAATTTTTTCCAAAAAAACTCTGCCGAGCCATAACTTCAAAAATACATGGAGTTAAGAGGAAAACATTACCTTTCTGGAAAGCTGAGAAAGAGCTCTATCCAATGGTGTCATTTCTAGAAGGTTTTGAGTGCCTGAAAAGAAAAATATTATGACTGAGGTACAAGAGATGAAAAAATGAGAGGAGTTAGCCGCAAAAAATGAGCAGGGGCACATTTTGGATAACAATTTTGGTGACTTCAGAGGGGTCACCTACCTGCTGGATGAAGTTAGTAGTTGCCTGAAGCAATCCATTGGGTATGGAGTCATTGAATTCTCTATTTGATACCCCAACTAACTAGAATATTGCAAGGAGGAAGATGGAATATCACCTAATGGAGCAAGGCTTGTAAACACATCTTCTAGGAATAACAAGCTTGTGCCAAAGCACTTCGGGAAAGAAAAACTAATCTACAACAAAAAAATGTGCACAAGAACTTGGAGGAATGAAAAACCTAAACTAATATGTACAGGGTGAAGCATTTCCTTCAGTAGCAATGCTTAAGATGGATTCCATTGACTGGAATCTACAGTTCTTCGCCATCTAATGAAGACAACTGGAAAGCATTGTTGTCCTTACACTTTGTGACCATGTATGGGCCACTCCACATGGCATAAAATTTTGAATGCCTTCCCAGTTTTTCTCTATCCGCATCTCATTTTAACACTAGATCTACAACTTGGAAGGATCTATTCTTGGCCTTTCTATCAAAGGTCTTCTTTATCAAAGCTTGATCCTTCTCCATTGCTTGGGATGCCTGATTTCTGATTTCTTAGAGCTCCATCAATTCTACATATCTAACTTCCATGGGATCAAACTCCAACAATTCCAACTGTTTCATGAGTTCCAATGTTGGCAACTTAAGTGATATGGGCAAAATTGCCTCTATTCCATAAACAAGCTTGAATGGAGAGTTACTTGTAGATCTTTTAGGAGTTATCCTATCAGCCCATAAGGCTGATTTCAATTTGGTATGCCAAGACCTCTGATTCTCATCAAGAGTCCTCCTAATGATCCTCAACAAGTTCTTGTTCGTAGATTCAGCATGGACATTACCTTGGGGGTAATAGTTTGATGAAGTACTTAGGTAGATCCCATTCTTGACAGCCCATTTAATCACCTTGGATCCAATGAATGCCAATGCATTATCTAATATTATTGTAGCTGGTATGCCAAATCTGGTTACTATTCCCTCATAGAAGTCTAGGATGCTAGATTCATTTGCTTCCCTCCTGAGTGCCACTGCTTTAGTCCATTTGGTGAAGTAATCTGTGGCTTTTAAAATCCACTTGTGCCCTTGGCTCGAATTGGGATTAATAACTCCAATGAAGTCTAAACCCCATTGCATGAATGGCTGGTCAACTGAAATTGGATGCAATGGGAGGGCAGCTAGCCTCTCTTTACCTGTGAAAAATGCACAATTCTTGCACCTCTTGATCCATGCATAAAAATCATTAAAAATATTGGGCCAATAATAACCATTCCTCATGATCTTTAGAGCTGTCACTCTTGGTGCAAAATGGCCACCAGCTGGTCCACCATGGAACTCTTCCACCACCTTATGAATTTGATTTGTACCAATGCATCTCAGCAGTACTCCATTCACATCTCTTTTGAATAAAATACCATCAATAAGGGCATATGGGATAGCTTGCAACCTGAAGTGTCTTCTTTGGGTCTTGTTCATCTCTAGAGGATATAGACCTATGCTTAGGAAGTGCATTATACCTTGGGTCCAGCAAAGAGTGGGGACACCATCATTCTCCTCTTGAGTACTTCCTTGCTC
The DNA here is from genome assembly GCA_019776745.2 of Taxus chinensis. Taxonomy (NCBI): domain Eukaryota; kingdom Viridiplantae; phylum Streptophyta; class Pinopsida; order Cupressales; family Taxaceae; genus Taxus; species Taxus chinensis. The sequence continues at coordinate 610,729,589 of CM034150.1, forward strand.
ATGGCTGTCTTGCAACACCAAAATAATCTCCTTCTCGTTGCATGATTCCTCTTGTTTGCTCAAGATCATCTACTCACACAATCCTTTTCCTCTTACCAACTTGGTGACTTTTATCTCAATGTCATACTCCATGACACGAGTAATCCAATCTACCCTTTTTTCATTCAAGTCTTTGTTGAGGAGGAAGTCTTTAACCTCCGCATGAGAAACCAACAATTGGACCTTATTGTTTGAAACTAGATGCTTGAATTTCTTTAAGCTCCTGATTACTGCAAGAATATGTTTCTCACTGAAAGAATATCTCACCTCATAGTCCTCTAGGCTTTGGCTAAAGAAAGTAATTGGCTGCTCATCATTGTCTTTATTCTGCTGTACCAAAATTGCAGAAATAGTATCATCACCTCCAAACACATAGAGGATGAAATACTTGGAGAAATTTGGGTGGGTTGATGAGAGTTGGGGCTTGAGAGATGGCTTCTTTGATTGGTTCAAAAACTTTCCTTTCCTTCTGATTTCCATTTGAAAGCCATGCTTTTCTTTAGCATCTTGGTGATAGGTCTGACAAGGGCTGCAAAATTTGGGACAAACCTCCGAACAAAATTTATTCTTCCCAAGAAACTTTGAAGGGCCTTCTTGTGGCTTGGTGATGGCAGTGCTCTTATGGCTTTGACTCTTTCCGGATCAATTGCTAATCCTTCTTTGGAGAAAATGTGGCCAAGGAGCTTTCCTTCATGGGCTAGAAAAACACACTTTTTAGGATTCAAGGAGACTCCAAATATTATACACCTTTGGAACACTTATCTCAAATGAAAGAGGTGGTCTGCTGTATTTTTTGAAAAAACAGTGATATCATCAAGATATATCAGTACAATGTTGTTAATCAAACCTTTGAATGCCATGTCCATTGCTCTTTGTAAGGTAGCTCTAGCATTGGACAGCCCAAATGGTATTTTCCTGTATGCATAAGTTCCCCATTTAGTTGTAAAGGCTGTCTTGAACTGATCTTCTTCCTTCACCATAATCTGATTATACCCTGAATAGCCATCAAGTAGTGAAAACCTCTCGGAGCCAGCAACAACTTGTAAAATCTACTCCATGGAAGGAAGTGGATAATGATCCTTGAGAGATGCTCTATTCAAATCTCTGAAGTCAACACACAATCTGATTTCCCCATTCTTATTTCTGACTGGAACCAAGTTGGCAACTCAACTAGAATGCTTGATAGGGAATATGATTCTTGATTCTATCAACTTATTCAATTCTTTTCTCATGAGAGGCTCCATGTGGGGGTTGACTGGCCTTTGTTTCTGCCTGATGGGCTTAGTATTTGGATCCAATTCAATGGTGTGTTGAGATAACTCGGATTGAAACCTTTCAAATCTTCATAGCTCCAAGCAAACACATCAGGGAATTCTTGACAAAGTTGTATGAACTCATACCTTTCTTGCTCAATTGTCATCTTACCAATTTGGAGTGATTTTCCTCTTTCTACTGAGATGGACACTGAATCTTCTCCCTTCACTTGGATGTTTGCTTTCTCCTTCCTAAACTGATCATTAGGATTGAAAATGGACTCCAAAGTAATAATTCCCTTTGGTAGTTTGTTGGTTCTTAGCTACACCACTTGGTCACCATACTGCTGCTCTAACTTTACCTGATTTTTGGCTGAGAATTTAGCCTCTTCTTGCAAGAAATGGATGATTTGCTGATCATTTTCAAACACTTGCCAACTTACATTATTATCTGGCATTGAAGGCCTCACAATCACATGGATGTTTGGCTGTACCTTATCTTTTTGAATGCTCTCCACAATGTCAAAGACTGCCCCAACTACTGCAAGCCTGTCAACGGCTTGGTTCTCTTTCCTAGGAATTGATTTGATGCCAAAACCTTCAAAATATTTAACGAGGTCCCACACCCTGTTCTTGTAGCACTTGATTAGATCATTCTTGACAGCATGCTGCCCCTTGACTTGGTTAACAATCAACTTACTGTCACCAAAGACATGCAAGTTCTTTATTCCTCTCTTGATTGCCTAATGCAGTCCTTACACCAAGGCTTCATATTCATCAGTGTTATTAGAGCATGCAAACTGAAATCTAAAAGCTGAATAATACTTAACTTCTTGAGGTGAAACCAACATGGATCCCCCTCCTGCACCTTGTCTACTCCTTGATCCATAAAAAAAAAATGCCATACCTGTTTGTCATCTTTGTGGTTTGGCTTGGTGATGCTAGGAAGAGGCTGATTTTCTTCATGTATGCATAGACTCCCACTCAAATTCTTCTATTTCTTGATAAGGATCAAAAACCATGCACCTTGCTTTCCCATTCATCAGATTTAGATCTGGGATGCTTCCCTACCCTTGGTGCAGCTTCATCAGTGCTTGGATATCTTCTTGATCAACGCTGAACAATTGGCATTAATCTGACTTGGAGTATAAGGCGAATGGAAGGTTTGCAATAGGTTCAGACTTGATCATGTCTTTAGTTCCATATCTTGTTTTGAACACATGTGTGACCAATCAACAGACAAGTAACCTCCATCTTAGCGTGAAATCCCTTGACAAACATAGGGCAAAGAGTGGGTGGAAGGTCTATTACTAAGACAATCTTGCAAAAAAACCACGTTGGGACAGGCATGCAAAGTAAGAATCAAGTTTTTAATCACCCTAACGTATTGTTACTTCTAACTATCCCATCCAACTACTCAACAACCACCCTGATGATTCTTTAATTTTTTTTTTTGTTGTTGAATATTAATGTTTATGATGTGGGTATCTAAACCATGAAATCCAAAATATCAAGTGACCTTGGACCCTAACATGTTATGAAGGTAAGGGAGATAACTATCATCATCAGGTTGTCAAAACAAAAACTTCCTATCATATCTCTTGAACAATACCTCCATGGAGGCCCATTTCTTACATGAATTTAGTCCGGGGAAACGAAGAACCGTTCGCATGGCATTTTTCCCTGACGTGAGTGGGAACATACAACAAATTAAATTTCAGTTTTTATTACACTCAAAATTTTGCAAAAGCGGTTTAATTGACCTATTGATTGGGCAGCAACATCGTAAAAATTTAGTTTCTCTAAAGTATTTGTGGCCGTTCATTGAACTCATTTGTGGTAAATATGAATTGAAGATTTTTTAAGAGATTGTTTATCATCACAACCATGGGGTCTAAGAAAATAGCAAAAATCATACAAGAAATTACCAAACACTTTAGAAGTATGAAAATGTGCATACCGAGTCCAAGAATTAATTTACTGATTGTATTGTGGGGGATCCATGTTGGACTTGCCACTCAAAGTTTCCAATGCAGACAATCCCAAAGTTGGAAGATGCCTACCTTTATGGAATTCAACAGGGAATATGTATTAATTGTTGACATGTAACTATGCAAAGATGTGGAAGGTTTTGGAAACAAGCTTTGAATATTGGGTCTTTCCAGCCTTAAGGAAATTGTGCTGTGCTTATGAAGGGCTCTACTTTGGATCAGTGATGCCACTTTAGAAACGCTAATCAGAAGACGAATTTCTAATATTCCTGAAATCAGGTCTCAAACAAAAACAAATACAATAGGGGGGGAGGGGGGGGGGAATGCTGAAATACATACATACTACTAAAAGAACTTTTATCTCATAATATTGAAATAATGTTACCCACCTTATCCACAACATCCTTACATATATGCAAATGTGGTAATGTATAAAGAATTTAGAATATGATTAGATTTTGTTGTAGGTAAAATAGAATGGAAGTTAATGTTTATCTGCTCATGGATGCATTTAAAACAACCACCCACACCAATCGTATAACAACCTCAATGAGGGGATTCTTCATTCCGGTTTTTTGTTGTGTGCATATTAATTTACGATGTTGTATCGAAGAATATGACATCCAAGAAGATCAAGTGGGACAACTTAAACCCTAGCATGTTTGGAAGGTAAGGAATCAATGTCTCAATCATGTCAAGCAACAAAAATGTCTATTTCAATCCTGTGACAATACAATCCATTAGCCACATTCTTACTGGCATTTATCAAATAGTTCCGCATGGGCCTTTTCCGGGTGACTGATTGGGTGGAAAGCCTACAACAATTAATTTTCAGTTATAATGAAACTCAAAAAGTTGTAATGGTTTATTGACCTGATTGATTGCAACATACAAGTCGTAAACTTTAGTTTCTCATAGAGTATTTGGTGCATCATTGAACTTCCATTTGGGGTAACATAAGTAGTTGGATGATTTTTTTTGAAGAATTTGTTTTTACCGTCACAACCATGGTTTTGTAGAGAATGTACCGAAAAGTCATACAAAAATTCCAAAAACCTTTTAGATGAAGATGGAAATGTCATACCCCAGGTCAAAGATATAAAGTGTACTGATGGGGGTAGTGGTGGGATCCCTTTTAGACTTGCCACTCAATAGTTCCAATGAAACAATCCCAAAGCTGAAGATGCCTACCTTTATGGAATTCACAAGGAAGATTTTATTGTTGACAATGTAATAGTGGCAAGATTGGAGGTTGCAAACGACTCTATAGTAGCTTTCTAGTCCTTAAGAAATTATGCTTGCTTATGAGGCTATGCTTAGCATTGAGCCACTGAGGTAGAAACAGCTAATCAGATGACAATTCCTAGATCTTGTTCCTAAAATACATGTCTCAAACACAACAAAATAGATACTCTAAATACATACTAATACTAAAATTTTTATACATCATATATTGAAATATGTTAGCACTTATCACAGGCACAGTACTTACATGGAAATCATGTGGTAATGTATTAATAATTATTAGAATATGATAGAGCCCTACGAGACCACAGCCCACTATGGAAGGCCTTAAGTCTTGAGAAACTTTTGAGAATAGAATTTCTACAATCAGACATTTCTTTGTGTTTTAGAATTGATCTCCTGCTGCAGTGTTGACTTCTTCTATAAATTAAATGATCTATAGTGATTAAATATAAATTATGATGATAATATGATGATGGGGGTCACTCAAGGCTATTCATTCAACTAGTTAATTATTGGCATACGTCGTCGATCCGTCAATTTTAATTCCTTGGTCAACTCCTCATGGAAGTCTCGGAGCCCAGCTGCAGTGTTAACTTCTAGGGTTCACATTGACCAAGAACAGCTAGTAGCCTAATCCTCCAACACTGATTTAAGTATAATTAGAATGACTAGTAGTTTTAGAAGAATGATAACCCCATTGATTTTCTAATTACTGAATTTCATTGCTAAGTGAAAGTTGATTATTTCCAAACTTTTAAGGTTGACAACTGTTACAAATAACTGTCATTTGCTCTAAGTTTTTACCAAAAGGGGAAAAATCAGAATAGGCCAGGAGTCCTGTTAGGGGTTGTGGGAAAAGATCAGAAAAAGTTCCCTTTTTCTTGAATGACTGTTGGCAAACAAGAAGCCAACATCCCATAAGGGATGGTGACAAGGATGACAAGATTTAAGCCAGCAACCTCCCAATAAGGGATGGATGGCAACGATGATTAGGAATCTAACCAAACAATCCAGTTGAGGAACAATCATAGATATAAGATCACAGGCCATACGGGATGGTGGTTATGATGATTAGATCTTCACCAAATCATCTCATAAGATGTAGCCAACAGTCCATGAGGTTGATGGAAAAATTTACATTATATGGTTGCAAAGGGATGGTGACTTCAGTATTGAATCTACCGGAAATGAGAGAATCAATTTAAATGGTGAGCTAATGTCAAGCCCAAAATAATTTTCATGATTTTCTTAGTACAATAAGAGGGAAGATGTTTTTGCTACCATGCATGTGAAACCACAAACCCTACACAATCGAGAACAACCTACATTAGGATTCTTCAATTCTTTTTTTGTTGTGCATATTAATATTTTTGATTGTTGTTCTAAACAGTGAAATACAAACTATAATCAAGTGACCTTGGACTAACATGTTCTGAAGGGAAGGGAATAAATGTCATCAACTCAATGTCAACAACAAAAATTATATTCATATCCTGGAACAATACAATCCACAGGTCCACATTCTTACATGCATTTAGTCAAACATTCGCCATGGCATTTACCATTTACTACCCTGATTGATTGGTGGAAAGCTACAACAATAAATTCAGTTATATTAAAACTCAGAAAGTTATAACCTTTTATTAGACTGATTGCGTGGGCAACTACAAGTATTTTTGGATCTCCGTCCCTAAATCCAGCAAAAAACCTAATCCCTCGTGTGTTTGTTTACAGTGCATCAACTGCATAGTGCCTTGCTCTTCTTTAAATCTTAGGGTTGGCATGGGGAAAAAGGATCCAATAAATTCCAAGATCCTGGGGACTGTGTGGGTGCTCAGAGAAAGTTACAGAGAACATGGCTCCCGATGAGTATGTGGACTGTGTATATCATCGAATTTAAACACAAACAACCCTGCATTATAAAGTCAAGACTGAGGTATTAAAACTTGAAAATTGCATGGTTAGTGACCTGGTTGAGTGGCAGCATGATAAGTCTTTCTATGTCTCCGTGCCTAAATCCAGGCGAGAAACGATCTCTCTTGTGCGATGGGTTTGTATGGTGCAAAAAATCATTACATAGTGCCTATACTCTTCTTTCGAATCTTCGAGGGGTCTTGCCTAACACGAGGCCAACGAAAATCCAAATCCTACATTTTTGGGTGCTCAGAATTACAGAAACAGGCTCCCAGATGATTACGGTGACTGTGTATATTCTGTGAATTTAAACACAACCCTGCAATGTTACGAATCAAACTAAGTAACGTGGTGTGTTCATGCTTATAGTTTTGCCTTGCTCGCACCAATGCCATAGGAGTCTGTGTATATGCCCGGAGGATATCCTAGCCAATGGGATGCTAATGTGAGTTTCGGAAACCCCTAGTATGAACGTTAAACATGTAAAAAACAGGGGGTCTAGACGACTGTTCAGATGGTCAAATTTAAGCACATTTGTAGAAACGTTTGGAAGGGCCGTTCCCCCCCCCCCCCCCCCCTTGCCCGATAGGGGGGGAACGGCTTTGGGCGTAAATTATTGAGATACGTTTTTCCCCCAATTGGATGGCAATGAATAGTTTTAGAGTTATAATTCAAAGTGGTGATACATTAAAAGTGGGGGCGTTGGCTACGTATATCTATTCCGTTTTGTTTGGCGAATCGTGTGATTCGACATAATAGGTTTGTGGATAGCCTTTTTTATAATGGTTAACACTCGTAACATCAGTTAATGGATGGTTTCTAAACACGGTGTCCATGAACAATATAACTTAGACTTAGCCTCGTTGGGTGATAAGGTGAGTACCGGAGGTTGGCCACTTTATATCAACATAGTATAATTCACGAAGGCTGTCTCCAAAAATTTAATTATAGTTTATCGAAAACTTGTTTTTTAGAAATTTTTTATTGTATTTAACATAGAAAAGTTTAATTCCATAGCAATAAAAAAATATGTTTCTAAATAATTAAGGTTTCATTTTTTTTTGAAACTAAGAAGTATTGTACTTAATTTTAATGACACTAGGTGAAAATTTTTTCAAAACTAAATTGGTTTTTTTGTTTTTGTGTTAATGTTTCAATTAAATATGTTGAAATTTTCTTGGCAAAGGGTAACTAGAGTTCTGTGTAAAGTTTTTTTGGATCGGAGATTAATTTGACATCAAAAAGGGAGAAAAACACGAATAACGACCCACAATATCACTTGAAAATTGATAGGGGGATTCTCCTAAACTCTTTTATAAATAACCTAGTTTTTTTCCCCCTCAATTTTGAATTGCTTGAAAATTAATGATGTGGGTGTTTTTAAAAATCGATCGTTTTAATGATAACGAAAACACAATGTTTGATGGATCAAATTACAACATTGGGAGATTCATATTGAAGAAAAATTCATGGCACACAGAGCTCTGGATTGTCATAAATGGTACAAATAAGGTTCCGACTTGAAGACCTGTTAAATAGATAATCTATCAACTATCAACAGAAGGGGATGACACATGTCCATCATATTGTGAAGCGTTTAATTGGATGACTTCTTACTGTCACAGTTGAAGGAATCAAGAAGTCGTAAGTGAGCTGGGACATAACTAGAATCAAGTTCATGAAGGTGGACAGTGGTTTTATGGGTAAAAATGATAAAACTTAATTTTTGAGTTTCATGACGCCATGAGCCTCCCATGAGGGAGCTGGAAAGGGTACTATGGTTTTATCAAAAAATTAAAAACATTAAATATCAACTAAATGGGTGTATAGCAAGATGGTTCCTATGATCAAAAGTGTTGTTATTTTCATTCATTAGACCAATTAACATCCATGAAAGGTGTTATTGAATTTTATTTTATTCTAAATCTAATATCAAATGTTAACAAGACATCCTTGACCTTTTACTTTGAGTGCTCTCTTCTGATCGGGCAGTAAGAGTAAGTATGTCAAATTTTGTGATTCAAAAGGAGAATTCCAGTACTCTGCACTTCTGTTTACACACATCTAAGAGAAAAACCTCTTAGATTTAACAGAAATAAAAGAATCAAACTTTAAAAAAAAACCTTTAAAACCTGCGTATAAAAAACTGAAATAGGGGAATATAAGATTGCATTTTTGATGGAAATGTCATAAATTGTGGGAAATTTGGTCATAAAGAGGAAAGTTTAGTGGTACACAGAACCGAATTGTATCAAAAATAAAAGGAATGAGGAACCAAATCAAATCGAAAATACGAATGAAGCAGAATAACAATAAAATCCATAAAGTCAAAGAAATGAATAGAATTAATAGCATTGCATCAGTCACATTCATATTAAATATAATTTCTAACTTATATAAAAATATAATGATCAATCTAGTTTAGGTGATAATTTCCCATTCTCAATATTCATGGGTCAAGGCAAACAAAGGTTTTTTAGAATGGTTTTATAAAATTATTGTTGCATGTTCACCAAATTAAAATGAAGTTTATTTTCTTGTTAAAAGATACATGAGTTAATTTATTATTTGTTGAAGGGAATACAAAAATGCATTATATGTTTTTAAAGGGTTTTTATCTTATTTTGCTTCATGTTTATATACTTAAAATAGGAGTGATGTTCAATTTGGCATGAAATTTATGTCATTTAACTTTAGAGCAATGTAATGACATGTCCGTGGCCTAATCTTGTTGTTTGGTCTAAACCTTCTTTTAACAAATGTGTGAAGGGTCTTTATGTGGAAAGCTGTCACCCCCAAACCCTTCTCAGTCATCTTGAAGCAAACTCCTCAGAATCTATGGAAATTTTCCATATAATGTTAGAGGACCTTTAGGAAATTCCACCCTAATAGTTTATTGTATGTTATTTTCTTTTCAATATTGATTATGCTGGCATGATTTGGTCATATTTTAGTAAAAAGCAGGGGATCAGACGTGTTATCTAAATTAAAGCTATAGTTAAAAATCAATTGTATCAAAAATTCAAAAAGGCTTAGAAGTGAGATAATGAGGAAGATACATTTAAAAAAACTCTAAATTAATAATGTTGATTTAGCTGTCCTAAAATAGTAATTATATACCTATCAAGGACACAGGTATGGCCTTGGTCTTTGTATTAGATTTGCTTAATAGTATTTTTATTTGAAATGTTAAAATTGTTTGTTTTCAAAATTATAAATATTGTAATGATGACTGGTTAGTTTGTTTAATCATATATTGGTCATTGTAAGGTAAAGATTTATGATGGTTAACAATGAAATCATAATGATAATATTAGTGCCTATATTATAATGCATGTTTAATATGGATATTTGAGTATTCGGTAAACCATGTGTGGGGTTTTGTGTAGATCAAAATATAGACAACTTGAGATGTGTTCAAGTTGGTATAGTTCCATTGACTGTGAAGTAGGTAAAAAAACAACGCAACAATCTCCCTGAATCCTACTAGGTAAGAGAATATATAAGGTCACTGGAAGAAATGAAAGAGCTATTTGGCTAGAAATAAATGTTGGAAGCGATTTTCATGGAAGTTAAAGGCGAACTCCTTTCTGTGTGATGTCGCGAGGTTGCATTCATCCTCTTAATGATAATGCAAGTTCAACATTGAAGAATGCATCATATAGAGATTCATGCAGTCATATAATCAACAAAAGGTTCTTTGTGTGGATTAGATCTCAGTAACTGAAGTGGATTGAAGACCAGTTTACAGAAATGTTACGAATCCATTTGTGTGTTTGTAAAAGTTTTGCAAGTTTCGTGCGAGTTTTGGGCCTTTCAGGAGTTTGCCAGAATGGAAGGGGGGTTGTTATGACAATGACACCTCCTATGCAAATCATGTGTTTTCAATCCGTTTCCTCCTGGACTTCTAATCTAATTAAAGCATTGTAGAATGCCTGGTTTATATCTTAGTAAACTTATAACTCTAATTTACTGTAGAGCCATTTCGAGTGGTGTTGCCCGTTTGTAAGGATGTCCTTATTTATAGGGAGAAGGATTCTAGAGATGCTAGCATATTTTTCCATGAGAAACAAGATGAGATTGTGCTCACAAATCATGATTTAGCCCAACCATAACTTCTGATTTTGGATTTTAAATCCGGGGAGGGGGAACTTATACAATGTAAGTTTAACCATGATAAGGTGTATAAATCGCGTTCAAAAATGAATGGTAGCCTAAACTCTTACCTCTGTGTTTATGGATTTGTAATATTTTTTGTATAAACACGTAACTTGGCATGTTCCCTTCCCCACTTTAATATTAAGGGGGAGTGTTAGCAAGGCATTGTGATATGTAAGTTCTCTTATAAATAAACTATAGTTTATAATTAATATTTATAATTTATTAAGCTTTTAAATTGTTTAATCAAACTATATGTTATTAATGTTTTTGATTCTTTAAAATTAATTATGTTTTGGGTACTAGCGTGGAAGTGAACCTTTTAGTTGTATTTATATCGACCTGTGGTGTCATTGAATTTGATATTATGAATGTATTGTATTTTACGAGTTAAATCACCAGAGGAAAGAAGTTTAGGGGGGAAAAAGGAAATAATTATTGACATGGTTTCTCAATTAATGGAAATTTTAGCTTTGTGGTTTACCCCTTGGGGGTTTTCCACAATTAAAATATTATCTGTGTTATTTAAATTTATTTGGATTTGTTCTACAAAATGTTTATTTAATATTGTCAATTTTATTTAGTTAATAATAATTTGGTTAATGTGGTTAACCCCTCGGACCTCACACGTTCGTGCCTAATCCACTTGTGGACCAACATCAATGACGTCATAATACTATGGTACTCATAATACCATATATGTAATTGTAGACAACCCAAATTCACATACATGTTCCCGTATTATCCAATATTTCCCTCCCCACTTAATTAGGGGGCGTGTTACACCATTGTGATATTAGTCCTCTATATAACTATTAGTTTATATTAAATAAGTTTAATCTATAGATTTTAAAATTGTTTAATAGAAACTACATGTTTTATTATTTATTTGATTATTTAAAATTAATTAAGATTTTTTGGGGTACTTTTGTGAGAATTGACACCTTTTAGTTTTATTTATAATCGCGGTGTGGGGTAAATTGAATTTGATATATATGAATGTAATTGTGATTTTACGAGGTTAATCCCCCAAGAGGAAAGAAGTGAGGGAAGGAGAATTACTGTTGTTGCAAATCAGACAGCACCCCCTGGATGTTGATCAGGATTTTCTAGTTTGATCATACTAGCTCCAGTGTGATTGCAGCAACATTGAATCCTTTCCCAAGTGTGGGACTACTTGCAAAATAGAGAAGAAACTCCAGTTTGAGGCTGGTTCCTCCTCGTTCCTCTTTTCAGATTTATCACTTACAGTTTCAAGAGGTCTATAATTCCTTAACCCGACCCTACCCTAAATTCAAGAGACAGAGATAGAGAATGTAAAAAACTAAGACTAATTCTAATGGTGATGCACCAAAAAAAGTGGTGGCATTTTTACTTCTGCAGATGACACAGTCCATAAAAATTAACAATACCTCATGCAACTGATAATTGTAATGAAGGACTAATTAACCAAACAAACACAACAAGGATGAAAAGTAATCACATGAGGTTGTATTGTTTTTTAATCATCAAATCCTTACATTACACACCTGGAGGAAAAATAAAGTTTTAGCTCTTAGAACGGTCTGATATTCCATTCAAAATCACTTCCACGGTGAGAAAGGGGGGACCCCATACACAAAAATGTTTCAATCCCTTTGAAAATGAGCCAATCTGGCGTTTACAAAAGTCCAAGGGACGACCTAGAGAGAGAAATGCGGGAAAATGTGAAGGGATTCAACCATTGACCAAAAAACATGCAAAATAGCAAACAAAATGGGCATCCTTCACAGACCCATCCCTGACTTTTTATTTAGCATGCCTGGGAGAGATGCGGCCATTCTTAATTAAAAATGGTGGTGTGAAACGAGAAACGTCATTTCTTCCTGACCACGTGCCAAGGATTTTGTCAATTTTCTTCTCTACAAACTCCATCAAAATGCAAAAATGACTCTTGGAATATTGGAATAATTTCAACCAGATTTCCATTGATATAAAGAACGTTAAAACCCGAAGCTCTGGATCGAAAAGATATGGCCATTTGAAGTTTTAAGGGCCAAACAAAACGGCCAAATCGGGTGCGGGTCCAAAATTCAAATTTTTGCACCTTTTTTTGGTCTTTGGAACATTTTCCAAAATTTCCCTACACTCCACCACTCTAGGGTGCCATGTGGCGGCATCTCATTGGCCGCGGGCCTTTAGGAGAAAATTTTTTCCAAAAAAACTCCGCTGAGCCCTACTTCAAAATACATGGAGTTAGGAGGAAAACCTTTACCTTTTTGGAAAGCTGAGAAAGATCTCTATCCAATGGTGTCATTTCTAGAGTTTTTGAGTTCCTAAAAGCAAAACTATTATGACTGAGGCACAAGAGAGGAAAAAAAATGAGAGGAGGTTAGCCACAAAAAATGAGTAGGGGCACATTTTGGATAACAATTTTGGCGACTAAAGAGGGGTCACTGCCTGCTGGATGCAGTTACCAGTTTCCTGAAGCAATCCATTTGGGTATGGAGTCATTGAATTCTATGTTTATACCCCAACTGACTAGAACAACTGCAAGGAGGAAGATGGAATATCACCTGATGGAGCAAGGCCTGCAAACACATCTTAGGAACACATAACTTGTGCCAAAGAACTTAGGGAAGAAAACTAATCTAACAGAAAAATAATGTGGCATAAGCACTTGGAGGAATGAAAACCTAAACTAATACGTACAGGGTGAAGCATTTCCTTCAGTAGAAATTCTTCAGATGGATTCCATTGACTGAATCTGTAGTTTCTTCGCCATCCAATGAAGACAACTGGAAAGCATTGTTGTCCTTACACTTTGTGACCATGTATGGGCCACTCCAAATGGCATCAAATTTTGAATGCCTTCTCGTTTTTGCTCTATCCGCATCCCATTTTAACACTAGATCTCCACTTGGAAGGATATGTTCTTGGCCTTTCTATTAAAGGTCTTCTTTATCAAAGCTGATCCTTTTCCATTGCTTGGGATGCCTGATTTCTGATTTTCTTGGAGCTCTATCAATTCTGCATATTTGGACTTCCATGGGCTCAAAATCCAACAACTCCAACTGTTTCATGAGTTCCAATGTTGGCAACTCAAGTGATATGGGAAAAATTTCCTCTATTCCATAACAAGCTTGAATGGAGAGTTACCTATAGATCTTTTAGGAGTTATCCTATCAGCACATAAGGCTGATTTCAATTGGTATGCCAAGACCTTTGATTCTCATCAAGAGTCCTCCTACGGGGGGGGTGGGGGGGGGGTGGTGGGGGGGGGGGGGAAAAAAAAAAAAAAACAAAAAAACCAAAAAAACACGAAAAAAAAAAAAAAACAAAAAAACAAAAAAGAAAAACATCTTCACAAGTTCTTGTTTTAGATTCAGCCTGCCATTACCCTGGAGGTAATCGTTTGATGAAGTACGTTAGTAGATACCGTTCTTGACAGCCCATTCACACCTTGGATCCAATAATGCAATGCATTTATCTGATTTTTGTAGTTGGTATGGCCAAATCTGGTTACATTCCTCCTCAGGAATTCTGGATCTAGTGCATTTGCTTCCCTTAAGTTGCTACTGCTACTTTCAGCTTTGGTGAAGTAATCTGTGGTCTTTTAAAATCCAACTTGTGCCCTTGGCTCGAATGGGATAATAACTCCAAATGAAGCTAAACCCCCCATTGCATGAAGGTGGTCAATTTGAAATTGGTGATGCAATGGGAGGGCAAGCTAGCCTCTCTTTACCTATAAAATGCACAATTCCTTTTCACCTTTGATCTTGCTAACAATCATTGAAATCTTTGGCCAAAATAACCAGCCCTCATGATCTTACAGCTTCCAAGCTTCCTTCGTGAAAAATGGCCACCCATCTGTCCACACCATGAACTCTTCCAGCAATCCTATGAATCTTATTTGTACCAATGCATCTTAGTATACTGTACTGCCATTCACATCTCTTTTGAATAAACACCATCAACAAGGGCATATGGGACAGCTGCACCTGACGTGTCTTCTGGGGTCTTGTTCATCTCTAAGGTACATAGACCTGTTGCTTAGGAGTGCATTATAACCGTGTGGGTCCAACAAGGAGTGGGGACACCGATCATTTCTCCTCTTGAGTGCTTGCCCTTGCTCATGGCCTGCGTGGTGCGAAACGCCAAACAACCCTCCTGTCTTGAATTCCGGAGATACTATTCCGGAAAACGTGTTAGTTTTGGGGTTCGTTGGGGGGAGGAGAGGGGCGATCAGATTGGAGACGAAAGGGAGGAAACGGGGGTGGGGGGGCTGCGCGCCGGGAGAAAAAGAAGGGAAGAAAGAGAGATGGTAACTAAAGATTGATGTCCTAATAGAAGATACGGACGAGTCGCTAAGCAGCAAAACAAATCTCTCTCAAAACAAACACCATCATCCCTCTAATATATTACCCAACACCTGGAGTGTGGACAGTGTAGCCATCACGAGTCCACTGACATCTTGTACTTTCCATTTGCCTCTGTTGAGGCACTCTTAGCACCTGACTCAAGTTAATATACTCTTGACCCTATTGGTTACTCTGACAAATTGCTCACCTCTTTCATTCTTCTGCTTATGCACACGTTGAGCGTGCTTCTCTCTATGCCTGCACAACAACACCCCACCGCTGGTGTGTAGGCACAACCCCTACCTCCAGAGACAAATGTGACGACCACCAAGTTGATCATGCTCTCCGATCCGAACTATGATCACTGTTCTTGCACACTTGTTACTCTTTGCACGCTCCTGTGCAACTATTCAGCCATTACAGAAACCCTGTAGACTGTCTATGCCCTCTCAACTGAATACATACATGCTCCTCGATGCAATGGTAGCATCAAACCCACAGGATAAGACCACGTGGGCTACTAGTGACTTGCACTCCCATGCGATCGGTGGGCGGAAAACAAGACAATCATGTGGAAATGCATGCTCCACTCCAGTTGTGCCTACCTACAACATAACCTCGTACTCGGGACAGCCTATAAATCAACGAGACAATATACTCCAGTACCTAGGTGTATCACAATTCAACCTAGTTGGTACTTCAGGACACATCAAACACCCCCTCCAACCCTACTTGTACGGGAGAGTGGTAGAAGGTCAACCATTGTGGCCACAATCTCCCGTTGATAAGAAGAAACCCCTTGCTCAGACCACTCTTTTGTCACCCCCAGAGTGTTGTCCCTATCATATACTCCGCTGCCGTGTACAGGGTGGATATACTCCTCATTACCATCCCTTCCTTTTGCGTGTCCCTTTTGAAAGCCATTCTTTATCCTTACATCTTTGGTGATGACAGGGGTCCCTTTGTAAGGTCCTCGCAAAGCTTTGGGGACATAGCCTTCGATCCAAATTTATTCTCATCCAACATAAACATCTTTGTAAGGTCTTCTCTGGTGGCGGTTGGGTGCGCGTATCTGGCAGGGCTCTAGTGGGTTTTGTTGCCTCTTTCCGGATCAATGTGCGATCTGCTTTGGGACAATGTTGGCCAAGGATCGTTCCTTCATGCTTAGAAAAAGCCAAACCTCTTTCAAGGAGTCAAGGACTACTCCACTATCTCTCACCTTGGAAAACTTGTCTCAATATGAAGAGGAATGCTGAGCTCTGCTGTATTTTGTTGAAAAAATAGTGATTCTCTCAATCATAATATCTCCAGTACAATGTTGTTAATTCCAATACTCTGAACACCAGTCCATGCTCTTTGTTGGAAGTAGCTTCCAGCGTTGTCGACCCACCCAAATGGACATTTTCCTATAATGCTAGTTCCCCATTTAGCTTTTTTGTGTAAATGACTGTCTTTAACTGACTCGTTCGTCCTTCCACCATAATCTGATATTACCTCTGAAAGCCCTCAAAGTAGTGAAACCTCTCGGAGTCAGCAATAACTTGTAAAATCTGCTCCATGGAAGGGAAGTGGATAATAATCCTTGCGAGAGATGCTCTATTCAATCTCTAAAGTCAACACACAATATGATTTAAGTTGTTCGCGCCATTCTTTTCTGCATGAACCAAGTGTTGGTAACTCAACTGCGTGAATGCTCTGATAGGGAATATGATGTGCGTGTGTGTGTCTTTCTAGGGGGACGTGCGCTGTCTTGGTCTTCGTCATAGGTTCTGGTGTTCTCTGTCGTGTGGTCTGTCTGAGGGTTGTTTGTTTGTGGCTGTTGTTGGGGGCTGGGGGGGTGGGTGTGGGGTCTATCACATTGATGGGCTTAGTATAGTTAATCCAATTCCATGGTGTGTTGAGCTAACTCGGGCTTGAAACCTTTCAAATCTCATCAGCTCCAAGAAACAAACATCAGGAAACATTCTTGACAAAGTTGTATGAACCATACCTTTCTTGCTTAGTTTCATCTTACCAATTTGGTGAGGGAGTGTCGCCTCTTTCTTACTTGATAATGACAACGACATCTTCTCTCCTTTCACTTGGATGTTTGCTTATTCTCCTTCCTACAACTGATCATTAGGATTGAAAATGGACTCCACAGTCATAATCCCTGTGTAGTTTCGTTGGGTTGTCAACATTGCCTTATTCTTCACCACTTTGTTGTCACTCATTACTTATTTGCTCCTAACTTTGTGTCCTTGTGGTTTGAAGGGGGCTTGACGAGACAATTCAGCCTCTTCTGTGCAAGAATTGATATGACTTTCTGATCATTTTCAAACACTTTGTCCAACTGACATGATTATCGGGTCACCTGAATACTTCAATCAATACACAGGATTGTTTTGGGGTTGTAATCCTCAGCTTGTTCTTTTTGAATGCCTCCACACGTCAAAGGCTGCCCCCAACTGTCGCTTCGTCGATGCAGAGCCTGTCATGGCTTGGTTCTCTTTCTCGGAATTGCTATTTGATGCCAAACCACCCTCAAAATATTCAATAGGTCCCACACCCTGTTCTTGTTAGCACTTGAGTAGATCATTCGTGATAGCATGCTGCCTCCCCTTGACCTTGTTGAAAATCAACTCACGTCACCAGACTTTCAAGTCTTTATATTCCTCTCTTTATTGCCTAATGTAGTCCTTCAACCACGGCTTCATATTCCTGCCGTGTATTATAGCATGCAAACTAAAATCTAAAAGCTGAATAATACTTAACTCCTTGGAGGTGAACCAGTCATGGATCCCCCTCCTGCACCTGTCTACTCTTGATCCATAAAAAAAAATGCCCATATACCTAACTTTGTTGTCATGTTGTGGTTTTGCTTGGTTGAGCTAGGAATAGCTGATTTTCTTCATGTAGCAATAAGACTCCCACGCAAATTCTTCTATTTCTTGATAAGGATCAAAACCATGCACCTTGCTTTCCCTCCCATTCATCAAGAGTTATATCTGGATGCTTCCTACCTTGGTGTGCAGCTTCATCATTGCTTGGATAATCTTCTTGATCAAAAACGCTGAACAATTGCATTAATCTGAACTTGGTATAAGGCTGAATGTGAAAAAGTTTGGCAATAAGGTTCAGACTTGATCATTTTATTTCCATATCTGTTTGACCAAACATGTTGTGACCAATCACAGCAAGTAACCTCCAATCTTAGCTGTGAACATCCCTTGACAAACCATAGGGCAAGAGTGGTGGAAGGTCTATTACTAAGACATCTTGCAAAAAAACCCACGTTGGGACAGGCATGCAAAGTAAAATAAGTTTTTTAATATCCCGACTATTTTTACTTCTATCCCATCCAACTGCACACCCCCTTTGATATGGTTTAAATACTGAATTCCCACTGGAATCAGCATTTTGGTTGGGCATTACTAAACTACTTACTTGCCCACAGAAATCAATCATGCAATTTGTTGTACTAATTGGTGCCCAATGATCAATGAAAACCATAGAATGGAGGGGGCTTTTCATTCAACATCTTACCTTGCTATCTCCTCCATGATTCCCCTTAGGCTGGGTGGCATTTTTTAGCACCTTCTCTTGCATTTGGAATTTCTAATTTGAAGTTGACTAGTCCTTCTGCCGCTGTAGCAATCTCTTTGGCCCTGGAAATAAGATAGTGATTCCCACATTGAATATGTTTACATTTGTCTTCTCATAATATCAATGATATTGAATGGTGTGAAGTATCCTTTTGCTGTCCCCTGTGCCTGCACATTCATCCTTGTATATGGGCCAGCAACAACTGTCATTTGGGTTGGCCTAGGGGCTATTTTTAGGCATCCTTGCGTGCTTTGGATTGCATTTTACTTGCCAATAGTTTTGGAGTGACAGAAGGGTCGTGATTACTTTGGGCCGCTGGCTGTTCTTCACCCACATTTTTTTCCTCTTTGATCTTGTGTTGCTGCAACACTTTGGGAAACTGTTTGATTCATGCCACAAAATCCTTCTGCCTTCTGCCTCCCCCCCGCCAGTTTACAAGTGTGGCATCAGTTGAGCTGATTGCTGCTGGAATGTGTTCTTGTTTGCTGGTCATTTCTTTGACTACCTTCACCTCCACAACCAGTTACTGTCACCATTAATGTTATTCAAAGGCACCGTTGAAGCACATGGATGGTTATGAGGTTCCTTGCATGGGAAACAACCAATCTACTCTTGAGCTATATTTTTTTTGTACTGGGGCACTAATACTTAATGAGATGTAGCATTGGGATTATAGTGCTGAAATGTCTGTTTTGCAGGAGGCATTTCTTGATTTAGAGTTTGTAGCAGATTTAGGTGGTCTTTGGGGTTGATAATGGCTGCTTGTTAGGCTGATCTTTGGGCTGGAAAGAAGGTCTAAAACCTTGAGCTTGTGCTCTTGAGAGTAACCAACTCATTGCCTAGGATTTTGCAATTGCTTCAGACTTCTTGAAGTTTATTTGAGGCACTAGAGATGAAGTAGAAGCTTCATTTGAATTTTGTGATTTCTAGGAGTGGGGATGGGACTCAATAATGTGTTTGTTAGCGTTTGGGCTCTCTAACCTTGGAAAGAATGGCATTGGAGGTCTAGGGGCTAGCTTGCCAGCCTTGGATCAAACAATTTTCAGCTCTAAACGGAAATGGCTATAGCAATGGGAATGTTGTTGTCCTCCCATGGACTGAATTAACCATAGAAATATCAGAATTTAGAAAGCTTAAGGAATAACGTAAAAGCACCTTCTACTGTTTGGCCTGACTGCCATTGGATTCCTCCTTCTCCCCAAGTCCTTTGAAATCTTAAATTAAAATCAGTCCACAGCTCATTTGAGTCTTTTGATAGTTTGTTGGTTTCTCACTGCACCCACTTTGGTCACCTATCACTATTGCTCTAACTTTTCTTATTTTTGGCTGAGAATTCAAGCCTCTCTTGGCAAGAATGAATATTTTCTGATCATTTTCCACAACTTTGCCAACTTACATTGTTTCTGCACGGAATGACTCACATCACATGATGTTGGTTGTACCCTTGTCTTTTGAATGCTCTCCACAAACGTCAAAGGCTGCCCCGCCACTGCTCAGCCCTGTTCATTGGCTTGGTTCTCTTTCCCCTAGGAATTGATTTGAATGCCAACAACCCTCAAATATTCAATGAGGTCCCACCCCCTGTTTCTTTGTAGCACTGAGTAATCATTCTTGATAGCCATGCTGCCCCTTGATTGGTTGAAAATCAACTCCAACTGTCACCAAAGACTTGCAAGTTCTTTATTCCTCTCTTGATTGCCTAATGTAGTCCTTGCACCAAGGCTTCATATTCAGCAGTGTTATTAGAGCATGCAAACTAAAATCTAAAAGCTGAATAATACTTAACTCCTTGAGGTGAAACCAGCATGGATCCCCCTCCTGCACCTTGTCTACTCCTTGATCCATAAAAAAAAAATGCCATACCTTGTTGTCATCTTTGTGGTTTGGCTTGGTGATGCTAGGAATAGGCTGATTTTCTTCATGTATGCAATAGACTCCCAGCTCATATTCTTCTATTTCTTGATAAGGATCAAAAGCATGCACCTTTCTTGCCCATTCATCAAGAGTTAGATCTGGGATGCTTTCTACCTTTGTCAGCTTCATCAGTGCTTGGATAATCCTCTTGATCAAACGCTGAAAAATTGGCATTAATCTAACTTGGAGTGTAAGGCTCAGTGTGAAAGTTTGCAATAGGTTTAGACCTGATTATGGCTTTGGTTCCATATCTTGTTTTGAACAGCATGTGTGGACCAATCAGCAGACAAGTAACCTCCAATCTTAGCTATGAAATCCCTTGACAAACATAGGAAAAAGAGTGGTGGAAGGTCTATTACTGAGACATATTGCAAAACAACCACGTTGGGATAGGCATGCAAAGTAAGACTCAAGTTTTTAATCACTCTGACTGTTGTTACTGCTGTCCCATCCAACTGCACCACCCTTTTGGATATGGTTTCATACTGAATTCCCAACTAATCAGCTATTTGCTTAGGCATTACTAAACTACTTTCCCCGGAATCAATCATGCAATTGTGTACTAATTGGTTCCCAATGATCAATGAAACATAGAATGGAGGGGGCTTCAACATCTTACCTTCCTGTCCTCCATGATTCCACTTAGGCTGGGTGGCATTTTTGAGCACCTTCTCTTGCATTTGGACTTGCTGATTTGAAGTTGACTAGTCCTTCATGGCAGCTTGTAGCAAATCTCTTTGGCCTGGAATAGATAGTGATTTCCACATTGATATGTTTACATTTGTCTTCTTCATCTGATCAATGATATTGAATGGGGATGAAGTATCCTTTTTCTATCCCTTGGCCTACATATTCATCCCTTGTATATGGGTAGCAACAACTAGCATTTGGGTTGGCCTAGGGGCTGTTTTAGGCAATCCTTGCGTGCTTGGGATTACATTTTACTTGCCAATAGTTTGTGGAGTGACAGAAGGTCATGAATTACTTGGGGCCACTAGCTGTTCTTCACCCAAATTTCTCCTCTTTGATCTTGTGTTGGCTGCAACACTTTGGCAAATTGTTTGATTCATGCCACAAAAATCTTCTGCCTACCAGTTTACAAGTGTGGTATCATTTGGAGCTGACTGCTGCTGGAATGTTTCTTGTTGCTGGTCATTTCTTTGACTACCTTCACCCTCCACACCAGTTGCTGTCACCATCAATGCTTGATTCAAGGCACCATTGAAGCACATGGATTGGTTATGAGATCCATTGCATGGGAAACACCAATCATACTCTTGAGCTATATTGTTTTGTACTGGCACTAAGGCTTTAGATACAGATGTAGCATTGGGATTATAAGGCTGAAATGGTTTGTTGGCAGGAGGCCTTGCTTGATTTAGATTTGCAGCTGGATTAGGTGGTCTTTGGGGTTGATATGGCTGCCTATTAGGCTAAGTTTGGGGCTAGAAAGAAGGTCTAAAACCTTGAGCTTACTGCCTCTTGAGACTAACCAACTCATTGCCTAGATTTTGCAATTGCTTCATGAATTCTTAAAGTTCATTTGAGGCACTAGAAGATGAAGTAGAAGCTTCATTTGAATTCTGATTTCTAGGAGTGGGGATGGGAGCTAAATTAGGTGTTTGATTAGCATTTGGGCTCTCTAAACTTGAAAACAATGGCATTGGAGGTCTAGGGGCCAGCTTGCCAGCTTGGATCAAACAATTTTCAGCTCTAATGGCAATGCTATAAGCAATGGGAATAGTTGTGCCTCCCATGGACTGAATTAACATAGAAATATTAGAATTTAAAGCTTTAAGGTAATAAAGAAAAGCACCTTTTGCTGTTGGCCTGACTGCCACTGGAATTCTCTCCCAATTCCTTTGAAATCTGAAATTAAAATCAGTCAGCAGCTCATTGGGAGCTCTTTTGATAGTTGTCAACTGCTCCAAAAGGGACAAGTTGTTTCCCTTTTCCCCAAACTGCTCATGGAGGGCTATACATAGTTGGTTCTAATTTTGAATAGAACTTGAGGCAAGGCTCCTGAACCATTGTAAAGCTTTCCCTTTGAATGAAGATGCCAACAGTTTGACAGTAACTTACATCTCATTGATCTCATGGATTGCAAAAATATTAGCAATATACTTGACATGATCACCAGGTGAGGTCTGATTTTCTCTAGTGAAGTATGTAATGTTCTTCAATGCTGCAACTGGGATTAGATTTTGTGCATTGAGAGCAAGTGGGCTGATGCCAGTGAAATTGACATAGGGGTTGTTTTTTGCCATTCTGATTGGCCTTAGAACCGTTGTTGATTGAATGAAAGGCCTACCAGGTGGAGGAGTTGAGAGAGTTTTGTTTGGTGGAGATGGAGACCTTTGGATTCTCCTCCCACTTTTCCTTATTCTTGGAGATAATTGCAGATATTCAAACGGCACCTCTTCTTCTCTAGCTCTTGACCTTGTAGTGATTCTTCTCATGAGTTTTCAGGTTTGCACTGCTAAAACCAGTTGATTTTTCTTCCTTAGAGTTGCCATCTGTGTAATTTATAACTCTTTTAAAGTAAGAAACTTGCAACAAATGCACATCAATTTTGTTGCAATGAAGATGAAGACCTCTAAGGTCCCACCCGACATGCCAAAACTGTTGTTGTAAATCAGCAACACCCCCTGGATGTTGATCAGATTTATAGTTTGATCATACTAGCATCTAGTGTGATTGCACAACATTGAATCCTTTCCCCAAGTGTGGGACTTGCAAAATGAGAAAGGAATCTCTAGTTTAGAGGCTAGTTCCTTAGTTCCTCTGGTCAGATGTATCACTTACAAGTTGCAAAGGTCTATATTCCTAACCTTACCCTAAATTCCAAAGAAGACAGAGATAGAGAATGCAAAAAAGCTAAAACTAATGCTAATAGGTGATGCACCAAAGGAGTGGTGAGAATTTTTTACTTCTGTAGATTGACACAGTCCATAAAAATGCAACAAAAAACCTCATGCACAAACTGATAATTGTAATGAAGGATAATAAATTAACCAAACAACACAGGCAGAGGATGAAAACTAATCATAGAGGCTATATTGCTATTTTAATCATCAAAATCACTTGCATTACAACACCTGAGAGGCAAAATAAAGTTGTAGCTCTTAGAAAAAGTCTGATATTCCACAAAAATAACTTCCAAGGTGAGAAAGGGGACCTGCAATACATAAAAAATGTTCAACCCTTTGAAAATGAGCCAAATCTGGCTTTTACAGTGCAAGGGACGAGCCCAGGAGAGAGAAACATGGGAAAACATGGAAGGGATTCAACCATTGACCAAAATGCATTCAAAACAGCATGGGCATCCTTATAGACCCATCCCTTGACATTTTTAGCCATGCTGGGAGAGAATGCGAGCCATTCTTCATTAAAAACGGTGGATGAAACGTCATTTCTGTCCATGACCACATGCCAGAGGTATTTTTTGATTTTATCTCTCCAAACTCCATCAAAATGTAAAAATGACCCTAGAATCTTGTAGAGAATTTCACCATCTTTCCATTGATATAAATAACGTGAAAAACTGAGCTTTGGATCGAAAGATATGGCCATTTGAAGTTTTATGGCAAAACAGGGCCAAATTGGGTTGGTGAGCAAAAATTCAAATTTTTGCACCTTTTTGGTCATTTGGAAATTTTTTTAAAATTTCCCTACGCTCCACCACTCTAGGTGCCACGTGGCGGCATCTTATTGGCTGTGGGCCTTTCATGGGAAATTTTTTCCAAAAAAACTCCGCCGAGCCATAACTTCAAAAATACATGGAGTTAGGAGGAAAGCTTTACCTTTTTGGAAAGATGAGAAAGAGCTCTATCCAATGGTGTCATTTCTAGAAGGTTTTGAGTGCATGAAAAGAAAAATATTATGACTGAGGCACAAGAGAGGAAAAAATGAGTAGGGGCACATTTTGGATACCAATTACTATACATGGTTTCTCAATTAATGGAAATTTATACTTATGGGTTTTTACCCCTTGGGGGTTTTCCACGTTAAAATATGCATCTATGTTATTTAAATTTATTTGGATTTATTCTAATGTTTATTTGTAATATTGTAAATTTATTTAGTTAATAATAATTTGGTTAATGTGGTTAACCCCTCAGACCTCACATGACCGTGCCTAATCCACTTGTGGACCAATCAATGACCTCAATAATACTATGTGCTCATAAGACCATACATGTAATTGTAGACACCCCAAATTCACATACATGTTTCCAGTATTATCCCAGTATAACCTGCTATTCATTTCTTTTATGATTGATTAATTAAATTGAATAATCATGCACTTTCACTTTATTAGGATTAAGTAAATTAGTCTCTAACCTCACCTTTAGATAGCTTAATTACCATTTATTAAATAAATGATAAATTTGTTAGTGTACACATTATAGTTAAATAAATTAGTTATCTAATTAGGAAAATACACCTATTTTCCTAGTCAACTGCCACTTTGGACGCCCACTTGGACTCAAATTCCTCATCCCAGTCAACTCCACTTCACCAATCCACTCAACTGCACTTCTAAAATCATAATAAAGTGGGGGTAATTAAATTACACGTAAAACCACCTTTCTGGATGTAACTTCTGCTAATTAAATGTATTTACTGCCCCTCAATGACATTCATCTTCCCAGAATTGTTCAACCTCCCTCAACTACTATTTTTAGCATGTGCATTCAACTAGTTTAAACCAACTTGAAACCACTACTTAGCCTCTATAAAACACATGCTTACCCTCTTTTGAATTCTCTTGGATTTCTTGTACAAAAATTCTATTTACTTTTCTCCAATACTTACATATTGGAAGCTTTCCAAGGCCAAAATATCTGCTTGTAGTAATTTACATTCCCATTTCGGAGGTAATTTCCAAGAGCATCCACAATCTACATTTCAAAAGATTCCAAAATCTTAAAGCTTCTAAAATCTTACTGAGGTTTTCAAAGAAGAGCTACAGGAAGGTTGTTAGAATTTGATGATTCTAATAAAGACGTATTTAATCAACTTACATATTATATAATGTTACAATAAATATTTAAATAAACATTACATCATAACATAAGTAAATAAAGAAATACTTACAGGAACTAAATAACACAGGTGACACAATATTTATAGTGGAAAACCCCAATAGGGAAAAAACCACTTTGAAAATAATCTTTTACTTCAGAGAACTTATTTTACATCTAGTAAGATCACCTCCTCCTTAAAACCCTATTTACCAAGGGTAAAACCAAATCACTTGATTTACACACCTTTGATATATTTCCTGAATATATCAAATGAGGACCTAAAGTCCTTTTTATATAAGGTGATTGGGTATGTCTCCCGACCCACCTTTTAAACCTAAATGGTTGACACATATACCTAGGTGAGTGTATTTAATAAATATAAACATGAATGATTCACATTATTAAATACTTACCTAATGTATATTACCTAGGTATGAATATTTAATAATAGAAAAGTATTTCATATTATTAAATATTTAACCTATATAATAGTGATGGACCCATATTAATTAAGGGTTGGCCAAACCACTTAATCATTATGTTCCAACACTCCCCCTCAATGTTAAGTGGGATAACATATGCCAATAGATTACCTACTTGTGGTACACTATAAGATTTACAATCCTTAAACCATAAAAGTTTTAGGCTAGCATATCAGATGAAGGAATTATAACACCTTCATCATACTCAAGTTACCTTTTGGTACAAAAGGATTTGGAATCCTAAAGATCATCCCATGATTAGTGGCTAAGTATGATTTGTGAGTTTTACATATTCTCATAGGTTTTCATAAAAGGTTATTGAACCCAAGCATAGAGGAGCCTTTTATAACCAAGGACCTCCTTAATAATATGTTTGTACTGGATGTTTACCAGTAAAATCAATAGCACTAAAGAGTTTACTAAAGAACGCCTTTAAGATCTTTCTACACTTCTTTCTAAAAATGAAGCCGAGGAGGTATACATGCCCTAAGGTCTTTATACACTTTCCTGAAGGTCTTTTTTACAAATTCTCGAACGTATTTTTTACAAAAATTAAGTTCCATTAGGAGGTGACATTGTCATGCACACTCCCCCTCAATGAAAAATTTGACAATCCAAGCTTTTCATGAAAGTGACAAAACTTTATAGCACTCAGGGGCTTTGTGAAGATATCAACAACCTGTTGTTCAGTCGGCACGAACTTGAGATCTATCTCACCACTTAGCACCTTCTCACGGATTAAGTGTATATGTATCTCAATGTGCTTCCTCTGATGTTGTATTGGATTATGTGTAAGATCTATGGTGATTTGGTTATCGCAGAATAAAGGAACACTACATGGATCCTTTATCTTTATCTCATCGAACAACCTCTTTAGCCATATATCCTCTTTTGCAGCTTCCATTGTACTTCTATCTTCTTCTTGAAGAGATAGAAACAGTTGGCTGCTTTTTGCTACACCAAGTAATAACACCTGCACCAAATTTAAGCACATAACCAAAAGTAGATTTTCTATCCAATACATCGCCAACATGATCAGAATCACAAAATCCATATAAGTTAGCATTTTCATTCTTAGTATAATGCAACACATAATTGATTGTACCTTTAATATATCTAAGAATACTTTTTGCAAGATTCCAATGATCTCTATAAGGTTCCTGCATAAACCTAGAAGTAATTCCTACTTCATAGGAAATATCTGGTCTGGTGATAGTTAGATATATCAAACTACCAACTAACTACCTATATAAAGTAGGATCAAATTTTTCACATGCAGGTTTAGGATCAATTTTCAGTCCAACTTCTATAGGAGTATAAATTGGTTTACAATCAATCATGTTAAAATTTTCCAGTACATTGGTTACATATTGTGCTTGAGAAACAACAATAGAATGTTTATCTTGAAATACACCCATGCCAAGAAAATGATGTAAGAGACCTAAATCAGTCATTTCAAAGTACTATTTCAATTTTTCTTTAATTTTACAAATTAAAGCAGGATTATCACCATTCATAAGAAAACCATCAACATATATACAAACAATGATAATATGTGATCCTTCTTGCTTAATGAATAGATCATTGTCAGAAGAAAAATTGGCAAATCCTAACTGTTTAAAGAAAGAATTATTTTTTCACATACCAAGCTATAGGAGTTTGCTTTAAACCATACAATGATTTTTTCAATTTACAAACATAGTTTTCTTTGCCAGTTTCTTCAAATCCTTTAGGTTGAGAAATATAAAGTTATTCTTTTAAATCATAATTCAAAAAGGTATTTTTCACATGCATTTGGTGGATTTCCCACCCAAATTGAGTGGAAATTGCAAATAATATCCTAACAGTACTCATTTTAGCTACAGGGGAAAATGTCTCAACATAATCAATACCAGGTTTCTGAGTGAAACCTCTAGCAACAAGTCTAGCTTTATGTTTCTCAATATTAAAATCTATATTATATTTTACTTTGTATAACCACCTAGACCCTATTTTACTTCTTTTCTCTAGAGGTGGAACCAACTCCTAGGTTTGATTTTGAATTAGGGCATTATATTCATCTTGTATTACATTGATCCACTTCTCATCTTGAGAAGCTTCTTTAAAACTTTACAGCTCAGGTTCATACAAGGTCATTAATGCATGGTATGTATGATGGATTCTGATCATTTTCCTAAGATCAATATGATTATAAATCTCTAACACAGATTGAGCCCATTTTAGTTTCTTAACTAGGGAGTTAGGAGATTCAGAAGTATCCATAGTATCAACACAAGAAACATCATCATGACCATTTACTATATTCTCAATATCAGAATCATAACCATTATTAGAAATATTGAAAGAGTTAGGAACATCTTTACCATTATCAGATGAACAAAATAATTTTTTTAAAACCACCACATTACGGTTTTCGATTACTTCCCTTTTTACAGGGTCGTAAATCCTTAGACCTGTAGTGTTAATACCATATCCAATAAAAACACAAGAGAAATAAGTCATATCAAGTTTCTTTTTTTTCTTTTTGGGAATGTATAAAGAAGCAGGACTACCAAAAAATTTTAGATGAGAAATATCAGGATTTTGATTTGACCATTTTTCTAAAGGAGTTGAAAGATGAATATCTTTGGAGGGAACCCTATTTAGAATGTAGACTGTTGTGTTCATTGCTTTTGCCCACAGAAATTTGGGAAGACTAGCAGAATGAAGCATAGTGTGAGCTATATCTAAAATAGTCCTATTCTTATGTTCTGCAACACCATTAGATTAGGGAGAATGAAGAGAAGTTCATTCCATTTTAATACCACAATTAATACAAAATTTTTCAAATTCTTTACTCACATATTCACCCCCATTATCTGTTCTAAGTCTTTTAATTTTATAATTTGAAGAGTTTTCAACAGATGATTTAAATTCCTTAAATTTCCCAAGTACATCAGATTTATTTTTAAGAAAATATGACCAAATCATCCTGGTGAAATCATCAATGAAAGTCACAGCATATAAAGATCCATTTAATGAAGCTACTTTAAGAGGTCCTCTAACATCACTATGAATAAGTTCTAGTGGGGAAGAGGAACTCTCTTCAAGATGCGAGTGAAAGGGTTTAACACATTATTTTGAGCGTAAACACCCTTCACACACATGATAAGAAGAAGACAACACAGACAAACCTTTCACAATATTATATTTAGCCATTTCATATAAACTTATATAATTAACATGTCCTAATCTTTCATGCCATAGTTTTGAATTATTCAAACTTTGAGAAACAAAACAGGATGCAAAATGAAAATCATCAAAAATATACAGACCATTTCTTTGAATTCCTTCAGCTATTATATTATCATTACTATCCTTGATATACCAAGTATATTTCAAAATTTGAATAGCCAAACCATCATGAGTTAATTGAGAACATGATAAAAGGTTCTTTTTGAGCTTAGGAATGAATAAAAAATTATTCAACACACCATTAGCAAATTTTACTTTCCCTTTCTCTATTGTTTCTAAAGATGAGTTATCACCAAGATACACACGTTCATTGATTTTCACAACATCAAATAAAGAATTTGAAACACCAGTCATATGATTTGATGCACCTGAATTTAGAATCCATTCAGAATTAGAGGAAGAATACAATGCAACATATAATACAACCGTTTTAGGAATATCATTAGAGCTATCCTTTTTCCTTAAATTGTATTTTTAAGAAACAATTTATTTTTTATTTTTATGGATATGTTTCTTAGTTTTACAATCTTCCTTTTTATGTCTAAATTTACCACATTTATGACATTTACCACTAAAGCTAACAAGTAATTGATCAGAATAATTTTTTTTCTTATCAACAAAAGAAGATTTAGATCTAAATTTTTGATCTGAGAAGGGCTTACGAGATTTGAACTTTGAATTCTGAGCAAGAAGTTCCTGAGAGGCATTCTCCTTAGAGTCAAAGTTCATCATCACTTGCTCTTCCTATATCAAAAGTGAACTCAAGGTATTTAAATAAGGTAGATCATTTTTGTTTTGATATTTAGAGTTCAAGATAGAAATAAAATTACTAAATCTTTCATGTATATTTAACTGAACAATAAAGTAGATTAATTTTTCACCAATTAAATAACAATTGCATCCATCTAATTGTGCTTTAATATTTTTAATTTTGGCTAAGAAATTAACTACTTTTTCATCTCCTTTCATAGGAGTTGTAAGCAATTCTAAAACTAATTTAATAATTTTAGATAAATGCGTACCTTCATGCATAGATTCTAGTTGTGTCCATACCTCTTTAGGATGTTCAATATTACCAATGTGTAGAAGGTACTCATCGTTCACATTGTACAAAATCATGGAAAGAGCCTCCTGCATTCGTTGCGAGTATGTATTCATGTTATCTACAGTTGCTTGACGACCGGTGGGGGAAAATTTAGATCCAAAAACAATTGTCCAGAGTTTCCTTGCCATAAGTTCTGATTTGACCCTGACCTTCCAAATGTCGTAGTTGGTTCCATTCAGGATCTGGGTTTTATCAAAATAGAAATAACTGGATGCCATTGTTTTCCTGAACCTGTAAAACACACCCCATTATAATATACAATGTACCATAGAGTTAGATACATATTTATCAAAAAAACCTTTTTAATAGAAATAGATCTAAATTTTATAGATCTACATAAACTATTTAATCATAACTAATTTTGTCATTACAATGCATATTAATTAACCTCCCATGATCAAAATAATAACCCGCAATATAAAAGGTTTTGCATTATACCCCAGTCTTATATAAACAAATTTCTGACCATATAGAAGTGAAGAAAAAACCTCTAATAATGCAAAATAACTTACAAATTTTGAAAAAAAATGTAGACAAAGATCTGGCCATTTTAAATTTGGCATCTAAATGACCGTCATACTGCCTTATGTTTGGTTTTCCGTGACGGTTATTTGACCGTCAAATTTAATGGAGTCAAAACTTGCTGTGTATTTCTAGAATGTGAAATTCTAGAATTTCTTCTTCTATATAATATTAGGGAGGTTATATTTTAATACATTATATTAACCTATTATAATTTATAATATAAAAATATATTCACTTTTTTTAAAAAAAGGTATATAGTTAATATAATGTAAATAAAAAACAACATATAGTCTATAAAAAAATATAAACTATAGTATATATACTTTAAAAAATAAAAAATACATATAACCCTTATTACGGGGCCCCTCATAAAAATTTTTTTTAAAACATTTACCAGGCCATGTAATTTTAAATTCTACATAACCTTAGAATTTACAGAGGAGACAACATTTTTCACACATCCAATGGAAAAAATTCAAATCCTATTTTGATGGAGCTTTGTCTCCTCCTTCATTTACCATTGACAAAATTCAACCTGCACATATTAAAACTATAGAAAAAAATATTTCAAATATTTTACCCTTACCTCTACACAAGTTTTCACGGAAGGTAAGAAGTTTCTAAAATTTCCACCTGTGAATTCACCTTGATTCTTCACAAAGTAAAACTTTTAGGTTGCACTTATTTTAAATACCCTTTCAGGTTGGTTGAAAAATCCCGTACAAATTAAATAAATAAAATATAAAACATTTTCTCTTAATTTACTTAATTTACCTTTCCGGGTTAGTTGAAAAAACCCGTACAAATTAAATAAATAAAATATAAAAAATTTTCTCTTAATTTATTTAATTTACCTTTCTGGGTTGGTTGAAAAAATACGTACAAATTAAATAAATAAAATACAAAACATTAGATCTTAATTTATTTAATTTACCTTTCCAGGTTGGTTAAAAAAACTGGTACAAACTAAATAAATAAAATACAAAACATTTGATCTTAATTTATTTAATTTACCTTGCTCTGTTACCATGTTAGAATTTGAGGATTCTAAGATTTAATCAACTTACATATTATATAATGTTACAATAAATATTTAAATAAACATTACATCATAACATAAGTAAATAAATAAATACTTATAGGAAATAAATAACACAAGAGACACAATATTTATAGTGGAAAACCCCAATAGGGAAAAAAACCACTTTGAAAATAACCTTTTACTTCAGAGAACTTATTTTACATCCAGTAAGATCACCTCCTCCTTAAAACCCTATTTACCAAGGGTAAAACTAAATCACTTGATTTGCACACCTTTGATATATTTCTCGAATATATCAAATGAGGACCTAAAGTCCTTTTTATATAAGGTGATCGAGTATGTCTCCCGACCCACCTTTTCAACCTAAATGGTTGACACATATACCTAGGTGAGTGTATTTAATAACTATAAACATGAATGATTCACATATTAAATACTTACCTAATGTATATTATCTAGGTATGAATATTTAATAATAGAAAAATATTTCATATTATTAAATATTTAACCTATATAATAGTGATGGACCCATATTAATTAAGGGTTGGCCAGACCACTTAATCATTATGTTCTAATAAAGGTTTGTACATTTGTTTTGTTTATCTTCCATTTATGTCAGCTTTTCTTCATTTACGTTCTGACACATTTGGTGGGACCACACCCATTTTTCATTCATTTTAGTGTATATGTTTGATATTTACTAACTTCTGTGTATCTGGTTTTATGTGTTTAATATTTATGTTTTGTTTGTTCTTGTTGTTTTTACTGCTTTGTTGTGTTTGTGCAGGTGTTGGGAGCATGTGAAAATAAGAATATGAGCTTAGAACATAAA